>OU343224.1:218600059-219311897 GCA_910596185.1 Chrysanthemum makinoi
CATTCTACAGAGAAAATAACTAAGAGTAGCAGTTTGAGTTAGGAATGCAACAGAAGTTGTGCGTATAGGTATTTTAATGTGTTCAATCAGATAGGCAAATGAGCATAAATTAATAATTACATGTGACCTTCAATCAGAAATTAATAAAATAGTATAGGTATTTTAATGCGTTCTATGGATTTATGTGTGTTTTTTTTGGTTGTTTGAATTTATTTTTATACCGGTTTATATTTCTAATAATTGTATAAATTTTTGAATTTTTGGAAATAAATTTGGGGAGGTTACATTCATATATTTTTGAATGTTTATGTTTTAATTTAGGGATGAGCATTTCGAACCGAATCCCGGAACCGAACCGGAACCGTACCGAAACGGTACCGATTCTTGAAATACGGTACAGTACCGGGACTATGAAATAAGGTGAAAAAAAAATCGGGACCACTGATTCGGTACGGGACCGGTACCAAATCGGGAAATTCCCGAAAAAAAGCGGGGAAAACCCGATTTCCCGGTACCAGTACCGGTATCCGAATCCCGTTCGGTACGTTACCGGTACCACTAATTTATGCTCGGGAAAAAATCGGTACCACTAATTCGGTACGGAATCGGTACCGTGCTCATCCTTATTTTAATTTATTTTTGAAAAAAAATCACGGTCATGTGTTTTTATATCCATATTGTTTTTGATTTTTTTATGGCGATGATGCTTTGCAGCTACTGAGCCAACATCCGCAATTATTAGATATCGGACCAACCTGAGATGGAAACAAATTCAGGAACAATTTCTTGGCCTATATGAGTTGTTGAAGATGCGTTTTGCTAAGCTGGGAGACTAACAAAAGGAGTTTGAAACGCAAACCATTTAAGGGTTGCATAAGGATTATTTTTTTATGAAATTTGTTTACCTGTTGTTTCATTTTGAATAAACAGTGCTTAGCCCATGGATCCTTGATTATATTTGTTTTAGCCTATTGATGTACGGAGTATTTGCGATTGCATTTTTTATTTATGATATGTATTTGTGTATAACTTTATACAGTAAAACCTTTATAAATAAATACTCGATAATTTAATAACCTAGATAAAATTAATAATTTGTCCAGTCCCAACTTGGGACCAGTACAAATTTGGACCCCAATCGATAAAATAATAAGATAATAATTTTTTTGAAACCCTAGTGTATATATATTGTTCCCTACGAAACTATAAATTAATAATTACTAAAAATTTTATATATATATATATATATATATATAGGGTGTTTCTTGTGAGAAGTCTAATTTTTGTGAGAATGCGAGAAGAGATCCTAGCCCTCCATCTAATCCCCTCTCTTTTTAGATCTAATGGCTATGATTAATTTACAATTTATACTACAAAAAGGTATTTTGGTAATTAAAATCCACACACCGGATATATATATAAATAAACACATAATTTTCTCACAGTTGAAGGTGAAAGAAACTACACTTCTCTGCCAATCCATCTACCTTCATAACCACCGCCATTACCACCGCCATAACCTCCGTTCAACCCACCGCCATTACCACCGTTCAAACCACCGCCATAACCATCGTTCCAACCAATTGCCATGACAACCATTCAAGCCACTGCCATGACCACCGCCGTTCAACATCAATTAACACCTTAAGAAACAAATTGAAGCTGAGATAAGTGAAGAAGATAGTCATTTTTCCAATCAGGTTACAAATAATTTCAAGTACCTGTTATTATTATTATTTTTTGATAAAATTTAATTGTTGAATTGTGAATTATTATGCATTTCAAGTTATTATCATTGTTTTAATTGAAAATATGTCACATGTGAATGTATAGATTACAAATTAGGTCTTGATTTTTTAGGCAACTTAATTAGTGTGCGCAAAGTAGAATATAGCATTAATTAAGTTTATTAGGAGTATCTTCACACGTAGAAAGTTTAGTAAGAGCATCTTCGCGAGTGAAAATATAGGAGATATTTTTCTTTCACGTGTGAAAATTTTAGAGATTTTTCTGCGCGTGTGAAAATATAGGAGATATTTTTCTTCGCGTGTGAAAATTTAAGAGATATTTTTCTGTGCGCGTGAAAATATAGAGTATCTTCACATGTGAAGAATATTAGAAAGTAATGAATTTTTGAGGTTATTAGCCGATTTTTTGATTATTTAAGTTTAGTTAGAGTATCTTCGCGTGTGAAGATTATCAGTAAGTAATGAAGTTTTAACGTTATTAGTGAAATTAAGTTTAGCTAGTGTATCTTCGCATGTGAAGATTATCGGTAAGTAATGAAGTTTTGAGGTTATTAGCAGGTTTTTTTGATTATTTTAGTTTAGTCAAATTATCTTCGCGTATGAATAATATCAGTAGGACATATAAGCAGCTCACAATTAGGCGACATGCTAACTTTACACATAGGAGCACTTAAGCATAAGATAGTAATGATTAATGGAGATTTGAACTACCGAAAAATATCGGCAAAGTGTGAGGGACCACTAATAAGTAGATTATAATACACACGCAAAACAACTCCTACTCTAGTTAACGCTAGAAGAAACAAGTTACTTACGATTATAAAACATCATTGGATTTCCTACATATAAAACTTTCAATTTAAAGTTCCAATAGTGTTAAAGGTATAAATTATTTCCTATAGGTTACCGTTATTGGTGTTTCTAGACTTAGGAGCACGAGCATCAATATATGGCATCGTGACTCAACAATTGCAAGATAAAGATCCGTTTGACTGACTTAACGGTTATTTAGTATGGGCGTCATTGTCTGCAATAGACTTTTTCATGTTTGGATATAGATACAGTAGACATTTATCAATTGTTTCTTATGTCTAATTGAGAATTTATACAGATAATGCTACAGTTACAGAACAACTCCCGCAACCCGAATCAGAAATACACCAACCAATGATAATGGCAGATCCAAAGGACGACGTTAGTGCTGTCCAAGAAATTCCACAATCTTACGCAGAACCTAAAGCTGATTTATCTGAACCAGATGTTAACGCACATCCTGAATCAGAGGTCCTTGTAGCTGCTGCATCGGCTTCGCCTAACAACAGCAATCCGAATTCATCAGAAGATGTATGTTTTGATGATTATGTTGATAGTTTAATATATACATATTTTATAGCTTGCTAACATTAGCTGATCTGGCTATAGGACGAAGCTGTTAATGCTGATTCACATGAAGACCCGAGGTTGTATCAGAGATCATTATCGACTTGTTCCGACACTGCCAACGACGATGGTAATTTTTGCAACTTTTGTATCGATGCCATACTGTTTCGGAATTTCAGAAATTATTGCAGCCCGTCTTCATTTCTATTACAGAACTTAATATCTACTTGATGAAATGTTGAAGAGTGTGTTAGTCTCTGTAATGGTGACAATCTTTTGGGTCCATATGTTCTTGGTTTAATGGACGTGGATATTTATACTAAAATGTTCGTTTTTATGTCAGGTGTCTTCTGTGGACGATCTTCAGATCATTGCACAAGCGAGTTGAAAATGGTTAGTTCATGCATATCCGCTAATCCGACTCAAATATGGTCTTATTCCCAATAGCACATGTTCTGTTCTTCGTAACACATTGCACTTCCATATAAAACACATGATCTAGTACAAGTATGCACATTTTACTATACGCAAATTTTAATAAACAAAAACAAGTGAACAATAATAATCTCCGTAGAACTTGTGAGTGTCACTTTGTGTATCTGTCATCCTGAAACACAAAAATTACAGTTCGGCCTATTGCTTCTGTTGTGGGTTGTCTTGTAATTTTACCTCTCTTAAATAATTACAGGACGATGAAGAAGTAACAACAGTTGTCTTCTCTCCTGATCATATGGCGTACCAAGATAGATATTGCATAGATTGTGTCCTAACCTTCACTAGCAGTTGCATCAAAATAGAGGGCTCGTTTTTAGATGATGATGAAGAACCCTTTCGATTGCAGTGGGGAATTGAGGATATACTGTATATCAAATCTCATTGGTATCAGCACGTAAGTCCATATCAAGTTTAATTTCAATTTTCAACCGCCTCTGAAAAGCTTATGTGTATCTTCTTACTCATTGGTGTACCTTAATTTTTTGCAGGCTGGGATGACAATGCTGAAGATTCGTGTACTTATGGAGGATACATTACAAGCGGAAAATGTTGAATGCCCTTCAGGTTATAGTCATTATTCTTACTCTTTTAATGCTTTTGTTCTCATGATACTTATTAAAATATCAACAATAGGTATGCTACCAACTGCTCACATGTAAGGGTAAATTGGACTTCTTAACTTTGAAAAATGTGACATAATGATGGAAATGTTTTAATCAAATTCTAAAAGGTTTTGACCTGGTTATGAAAAGCTTAAAAAAGTACCCCGTCGCATGCCAAAAATAAATATTATGTAGCGCGTGCTTTCTTATTGATCCTGCATAATAAGTTCAAAATAGTTTCATTGGTGCAACTGTGTCATTCAAAGATGTGACTGCTTCCTGTTTCTCATACAAAACATTATGGACCGGTATATATGAGTTAGGGTGAGCTATTTAGCATGTTGCTTGCTTTAGTTTTTTTTGCTGCATTTCACGAGTGATTTAGCTATAATTGGAATGTAAATAATATTTGTCAATGGCGTAATCCCAATCTGGAAGTATGTAATCAGTTTGTAGGTCTAAACGTCCAGCTCATAAGCGGGAAAATAAATCGAAAAATATGGGCTTATGAAATTAAGCCGAATAAAATAAGCTCATGAGCCTGAAAATAAGCTAAAACTAACATATATCCTTTGTAATCTATGTACGGGAATTCTATTATCGTTCAATTGATGATTTCTTTTGTGTCATCTTTTATAATCAATTCGATAATTCTTTTATATATTGACAACTTGGGATTATTGTTGCAGGGACACTGTCCATGGACACACCGAAGCATCTTTCCCGAAGTATTTTCCCTGGTAAGTGAAATGAAATGAAATTTTTTTCTTGTGGAAAGCATATATAATAAGTTAAAACATCGAGCAATGTGTTTTGCCATTAATGTCGATCCATGCACTTTACATAATTATGGATGCTTGCAGCTTTGATCAACCTTTTGAAGAAGTTATCTATCCAAAAGGGGAAGTTGATGCTGTTTCTATTGGCAAGAGAGACGTCGATATGCTCCTACCCGACACTTTTGTTAACGACACCATCATCGAATTTTATATCAAGTATGTTATTCTGTATCTTGTTTCCTCTTTCCGATGATGCTTCTAAGTGACCGTTAGTCTGTTACAGTGCCAACTTTAGCATACCTTATGTTTCTCGCTAATAACAAGTGTCATATTTTCAACTGACCACAGATACTTAAAGAACAAAATCAACCCCGAGGATAGACCGAGGTTCCATTTTCTCAATAGTTTTTTCTTTCGAAAGCTAGCTAACCAGATAAAGAACCTCTTGAGGTTTGTAAAGGGAAGGAAGCTTTTCAACGTGTAAGAAAGTGGACAAGAAAAGTGAACCTTTTTGAGAAAGATTATGTCTTTATTCCTGTAAACTACAAGTAAGTTTATAAGCCTTTTGAATCTGGCTCGCTTACAAACTCGTTTTGACTAATTAAACCGGCCTTTTGACAGCTATCACTGGAGTCTTATCGTAATGTGTCATCTTGGGGAAGTGGCCACATACCAAGGTCTGTGTTTCATTTTTCTTATATCTCCCCTTGCATATCGAATGTGATAATTCCTATTCTAAAGCTATGTTCATGTTTAGATGAAGATGTAACCAATTTGAGTAAAATGCCATGCGTTCTGCATATGGATCCTATTCGAGGCAATCATACTGGCTTGAACGGTCTTATGCAAAGGTAGCATTTGATCATGTTTTGTTCAATAAGTTCAAGTTATAATCAACTATACTTCTTACACTTTGTCAGAGATAGTGAGTCGGCTTCTCTGATCAGGTATATCATTTTCACTGATCTGTTAGTAGTTAATTCAATACTCCTTTTAGTTTGTTATTCAGCCCACCATGAATATTTTTAGGCTAGTTAGTTTAGATAAAATTAATAATCAATATACCCATAGCTCCAAATTTGTCTGTGTAAAGGGATCTTTGCTTGTGGCGCCTGGTGGACGATATAAAAAAGTTCTAGTTTTTATAGTAAACGGTGTGAGTTGTAAGTTGCAACTACTTTTTGGCAGTCAAGTACGGAGTCAAACTTGAGTTACCCTTTATGTGCGAGTTTTCTACTATGGGCAACTTCCCACTTTGGTCGACTACTTAAAGCGTGTATTTTTACTTGTGATATTTGAGTGCTTGCTTGTCTAAGTGTAAAGAGGACTTCTATTTCTATCTCATTTGAAATTGTGAATCTCCAACCATGAGCTCTTTTAGAAGCCTATTAAGGGCTCTTAGTAATGTCTGATCGTGAGTTTAACTCGCTTGAATGTTACTTGGGCCAACTTGTTGCTCTGGCTATAAGGGTTACTTACACGCGTTTGGCTCTTATAGTTTCAATAGGAGAGATGCCCATCATAGTTCTAGCAAACATCATAGTTCCGTGTATTCAGTTATTTGAACTTTTTAGGATGTTTTCACTTCTGCCCATGCTCAGGTTAATACTTATAGTAACCCCAGAAAAGTGAGTTTCATCATTTTCACATTGGTCAAGATTTCCAATTTTGCATATTGCAAACTGAAATAAAATGATGAATACTCACTTTGTCCCATGAAATGAAAATTTCGACTACTGACTCTATGCAGTTACATGTTGTTCTAGAAGTGTTAGTTGATGATATCTTATATAATGACAACATTGGTGACTCTTTTAAAACATACCCAATTTCATCAGCAATCGCAATCAACTAGTTACCTTTATCCGAAACCATTTTTGTAAGAATTTGTGAAATGTTGCAATGTTCATAAAATAACCTGAAGTGGAAACTACCCAATTCTGCTAAGAAGTTATAAATGAGCCTGTTTTATAGAAGATGGCGATATGACAGTGAAAGTCAAAATTAAACTTGGTATTTTATACATACAAAAGGCGTAGTGGTTGATTGCTAATGTATCGGCAAATGTAAATGTAATATTGCTCTTGGCACGTGCTGGATAAGGCTGATATAATTGTTGAACTTGATCCCTGTATGAAAACGAGGAGGCATAATGGGGAGACAATGCCTTGATAATGATTACTGGTCCAATGTTTTTCTATTTTTTTAAGTGAAAGCAATATAAAGGTCTTAGAACTTACAATTGTTAGTGCTCCCTAACCATGAACAGTTGAGCCAGGTGCGATCTCACTTTTGAGATTGAACTAGACATTTAAACTATTTCTAGGCAAGCGTGCATATAGCACAAGATGAAGCCGCTGAACAGGCTGCAAACATGAGGTCTCCAATGAATGTTTTGTGGGGTACAATGCTTTATGAAAGATCGATTATGGAGTATAAGCTTGGGGTGCCTGCTTGGCATGAATGTTTGGAGATTGCTGTTGAAAAGTTCGAACTTGCTGGAGCTTCTCAAACGCATATCGCTGTCATGATAAAGAATCATTGTTTGAATGATACTGCACCAGAAGGTTATACTAATTCTTGATTGTTTTATTTTTCTTTAAGAAGGAAGTTTATTAATCTGGGGATCCTGCATTCACTTTTCATAAAAAGGATACAGGCAAAAAAATTTATTTGTGTTTTCTATTAATTTGTGTTTTCATCGCATGTATAATTGTAAATTTGTGCATGTTTTGCCTTGTATATCGGTGATTGTGTTTTGATTTAGACGTTTTGAAGTTAAATAATGTGAATTGATTGAAGTTGTTGAGATTTAGTTGTTTAAGTGTGGTTTTGATCCGGTGTACTTACTTGTTAGTTGTGCTCGAGTTATGTATTCTATTTGATGAATATTATTGAGTTGTTCAAATCATGTTTAGCTGTAAAGAATGTGTATACTTTATGCATTCATTGATTTTAGTTCAAGTAGATTAGACTTATTTTGATCCTTTTTAGTTTGTAATTGTGCGTGTATGTTTGTCTTGTGTATCAGTGATTGTGTAGTCGATTTAAACGTTTTGAAGAATGTTTTGATCCTGGTTAATTATTATAGAATATACTGTTGTTGAATTGTTAATAGCTTTTGGTGTGGATTTATTGAAGTTAAGGTTTTTAGTGTTTTTAATTATGATCAGTGTTATAGGTCTTTGTTGTTTTGAAATTTTGTATTATGTTCGATGTGAAGAAGATTAGACTTGTGATGATCATGTATACGTGAGGTTTTAGCTCTTGATCGAGTACTTTTGTACTTTATTTAATTCAAATGTTTTGAAGTAGATTAGACTTCTGATCCTTGTTTAGTTTCTATCTGCACGTATAATTGCATATGTGTTCTCTGAATAGACTCTATTCGATTGGATGTTTTGATTCGGTCTAGTTACTAATATCAGATACTATTCCTGCAACGAAAAGTTATTAAACACGGATTAGACGATGTGCAGTAGGTTTAGGACCTGATGTGATTGTACACATCGATGTTCTAAATTAGTTTTTAGTGAATTTAGGTAATTTAGTTTTTGGGGTGAATTTAGGTATATATATGTTACTAATTTGATATATGGTGCTTGTTCATTGAGCAGGATTCGCGTAAATATACAGGCATTGTTGAGGATTGTTGTTGTGATTATGAGACAGTTGATACTGTAAATGGAGCAGTTTTATATCCCTTGTTACAAGAGCTCGTGACAACTCCTTTCTTCCGATATTTTAAGGTACTGCTTTTATTAATCTTTTCTCTGGCATAGAACGAGTAGAATTTTATTGTTATTACTGCAAGTCAGCAACAGTGACATATTACATGAAGTGCCTAGTGCGAATGTGCGATAGGTCAACTCAAAACTCTGCTGGCATTTTCTCTTTTTGTCTTTGTCAATTCTGATACTGCTATATGTAAAACGATTTATGAAAAGTGAGGATGTTATGTGTTTCTTAAATGTGATGACTTTAGCTTTAGGGGTAAAATGAACTTATTTGTGTCAAGACACTATGTCAGAAGTAGTAAGGATACTCTTAACGACAATAGAGGATAACTACGGTTATATGTTACTGGAAGAACACAATCAACTTAAACAATGTTCTACTTAGGTTTGGGAATTCCAATCGTGTAGCTTACGCCGTTTTATTTTCCTTACTTCATTCCGTTATACACTATCTTTATATTTATCACTCTCCATTATCGTAGTACAGTACTGATCATGGTTTGCTTATTTCCTGTTATCGGTTCTTAATATGAAAGGCTCTAATTTTTTTATTCCATTGTTTATGTGGACATGTTTGTATATAAAAACAACTTTTCGACATTCCTTTCGACCTTAATTAGTTGGAAAACATTTAGTTAAGTTGAGTTAAGCCTATATAATTTGATAACAAAAATATTGTTTAGGAGTTAGGACGTTCAGTAGTGTTTAGGTTTCTAGTTTATTCTCAATTTTCTGTGTCCTCGTTTTATTCGAGTAGTTATGACCCTAATGTGGTTTGACTCTCTGCAGGTCAAGCTATGGTGTGATTGCCCCTTCTGGCCTGATGATGGCATGTGCCGACTGCGTGATTGCAGTGTATGTGAATGTCCAGAAAGTGAATTCCCAGAAGCTTTTAAGAGGCCATCGCTAGTTGGCCTTGCAAAAGATGATCTTAAATGTCAGGAGGGAAAACCAGAGGCTGCTGTTGATCGTACCCTAGATGCTAAGGCATTTAGAGGTTGGCCAGTAGTAGATAATCCATGGACTAATGATGATGAAACTGATAATGGTGATTTCCCACATTACTTCTTTGTGTCCCTTTATATCTCTGCTAAGTCATTTTTTGGACTTTTTATGCCTTTCTGTTACTGATAACTTCTTAATGTTTGATTGATCTGCAGATGAAATGACATATGTAAATTTGCTACTGAATCCCGAACGTTACACCGGTTACACAGGCCCTTCAGCCAGGAGAATATGGGATGCTATATATTCAGAAAACTGTCCAAAATGTAAGTTCATAGTTCCCTTGTGGTTAATATGACCTCATATTTATGTCACAAACTTCCTTTTTAATGGGCTTCAGTTCCTCGAGAGTTTCTTATGCCAAAGTTGAATATTTAGTGGCCTCTAGTTCAATTTTATTGGTGTTTTTCCGAGGATGAAGCCCATGCTAGTTTTGAAGGCTAAGTTATGGCCCCTTAAGTTATTAATGATGCCTTTCAGAAAAAATAAATAAATAAATAAAATAAAAAAATGAATCTTTGCAAGTAAGAACATATGTTCTTTCAGATGCTGTAATTGAATGTACACCCCACAGTAATGTATAATTGCTTACTGATTTCATGTTTAAATGTACATCAGAAAAAATAAATAAACGGGGCACAACTATTTGAAGTTGGACAACTGTTTAAAGCTGAAGTATTTCCTGTTTCTAGAAACATTCAATTACAATACAAAATAAATGAGGTATTTGGAATGTGCAGATTCATCTGGAGAAAGCTGCCAAGAGAAGAAAGTCTTGTACAAGCTAATATCTGGTCACATAACCATCTGGAAAGAGCAGCTGCTCCATTTTCATGGTCACGCTCATGGTCACACCCGAAGAATTTATGCGTTCATGGTCACGTTCTTGAGGTATGCAAATGTTAATTACATACATAAATATTCTCCATTTTCATCACGACCGATGTTCATATATTTTCATAAACTATGAATAGTAGAAGATGAGACATTCATCAACGTTACCAGCTGTAATTCAACATTTTGGTGATTTGGATACACTTAAAATGCATGAGAGTAATTTATTTTAAAACCTATATTGCATACATGACATGTTTCTAATTAGAGCATCATTTATGCGCCTATGATTCTTGATAAGTTCACTTGGTAGGCTTTCTTGCATATGATATAGTTGCTACTTTATGTTATAATAATGCTTTTTAAACCACTACTATTACAGGTACGAACGGAAGGCCGGGTAATGTGTATGTGCCTGTCAACAACAAAGGAAGTGGCCTATGGTTTAACTTCCTATGGTTTGCATCAATAAAATGTTAGTGGATCATATATCCAGGACTCTGATGAAAAGCTGCACAATTCTTTAAACTCTATTGAGGCAAACATTCCATTAAATAATTTGAATCATAGTAAATATTTACAATTGCTAATTAAGAATTTAATGAATTAATCTTTGACAACATAGCAGAAGAAGTTGTATCAATTAATTCTTCAGTTTGCCTGCGTAGGTATATACAGTTGGGTTACTGATGTCTATTACGTTTTTGGTTACCCGAACACCGCACCGAAATGCCCCGCCGCAATGATCAACGCCGTGAAACAATGTCCCGCATGTGGTACAAACTACGAGACATATTTTCACATGTGAACAAGTTTTTCACGCATTTTAAAAAGCTACGAGACAAAGTTTCACATGTGACCAATTTGTTCACACATCACTAAAATATACAAAAGACATATTTCACATGTGACCAACTTGTTCGTGCATTTTAATAAGTTACGAGACAGACCAACTTGTTCGTGCATCTTAACAAGCTACGAGACATAGACACATATTTTCACATGTGACGAAGATGTTTAAGCATCTTAAAAAGCTACGAGACATATTTTTTCACATGTGACCAAGTTATTCACGCATCTTAGCAAGCTACGAGACATATAGTTTCGCATGTGACCAAGTTACGAGACATATATTAAACATCAATATATCCAATTTTTACACTTCAAGCGTAAAATATATGCTAGCAATATCAAAGCTTCAATCCTTGCTCATAATTTTCAAACGCGAAGATATTTATTATAAAACTTAAATAATCATCTATTGAACATCAATATCTCCTATTTTTGCACTTTTAGTATAAAAAAATACATCAAAACTTCAATCCTTGCTCGTAACTTTCAAGCACGAAGATATTCTTACAAAACTTAAATAATCATATATTAAACATCAATATCTCTTATTTTTACACTTCTAGTATAAATAGTACGATAGTAACACCAAAGCTTTAATCCTTTCTCATAATTTTCACATGTGAAAATATTCTACCATAACTTAAAGAATCGTATATTCAACATTAATATCTCCTATTTTGGCACTTCCAATAAAAAAAATTAGGCTAGCAAGATCAAAGCTTCATTCTTTTCTCATAATTTCACATGTGAAGATATTCTTACAAAACTTAAGTAATCGTTTATGAAACATTAATATCTCCTATTTTTGCACTTCTAGTATAAAAAATATGCTAGTAAGATCAAAGCTTGAATCATTGCTCATAATTTTCACATGTGAAGATATTCTTACAAAACTTAATTAATCGTCTTTTAAACATTAATATCTTCTATTTTTTCACTTCTAATATAAAAAATATTCTAGTAAGATCAAAGCTTCAATCTTTTCTCATAATTTTCACATGTGAAGATATTCTAACAAAACTTAAATAATCATCTATTAAACATCAATGTATCTAATTTTTGCACTTCAAGCGTAAAAAAATATGCTACTAATATCAAAGCTTCAATCCTTGTTCATAATTATCACACGCGAAGATATTGATTACAAAACTTAAATAATCATCTATTAAACATCAATATCTCCTATTTTTGCACTTTTAGTATAAAAAAATACATCAAAACTTCAATCATTGCTCATAATCTTCACGCACAAAGATATTCTTACAAACTTAAATAATCATGTATTGAACATCAATATCTCTTATTTTTACACTTCTAGCATAAATAGTATGATAGTAACATCAAAGTTTCAATCCTTGCTCATAATTTTCACATGTGAAAATATTCTAACATAACTTAAATAATCATCTATTAAACATCAATATCTCCTATTTTTGCACTTCCAGTAAAAAAAATATTCTAGTAAGATCAAAGCTTTAGTCCTTGCTTATAATTTTCACATGTGAAGATATTCTTACAAAACTTAAGTAATCGTCTATGAAGCAAAAAAATCTCCTATTTTTGAACTTCAAGTATAAAAAGGGGCTTTTGCATATATATCCTTCCGAAAATGCAAAATTGCATATATATCCAAAGCATGCATAAAAACCATTGTAAAATGTGCATAAAAAACTTGTACAAATGATATATATGCATTATTCACTTTGGGAGGGATATATATGCATTTTTGCCTAAAAAAGGTGCTAGTAAGATCAAAGTTTCAATCATTGCTCATAATTTTCACATGTGAAGATATTCTTATAAAACTTAAATAACTATCTATTAAACATCAATATTTTCTATTTTTACACTTCTAGTATAAAAAGTACGCTAGTAAGATCAAAGCTTAAATCTTTGCTCATAATATTTACGCGCAAAGATATTTATTGCAAAACTTAAATAATCGCATATTAAACATCAATATATCTAATTTTTGCACTTCTAGCATACAAAATACGCTAGTAAGCTAAAACCTTTAATCCTTGCTCATAATTTTCGCGCGCGAAGATATTATTACAAAACTTATATAATCGTCTATTATATATCAATATCTCAAACGTTTGCATTTCTTGTATAAAAAATACGCTAGTAAGGCTCATAATTTTCACGCGTTGAAGATATTCTTACAAAACTTAAATAAACATCAACATCTCATATTTTGGACTTCTAGTATAAGTAATACGCTAGTAAGATCCAAGCTTCAATCTGTGCTCATAATTTTCACGCGCGAAGATATTCTTACAAAACTTAAATAATCGCCTATTAAACATCAATATCTTCTATTGTTGCACTTCTAGTTTAAAAGATATGCTAGTAAGATCAAAGATTCAATTTTTGCTCATAATTTTCACATGTGAATATATTCTAAAAAAACTTAAATAATTGTCTATTAAGCATCAATATATCCTAATATTGTAATTCTAGTGTAAAAAATATGCTAGTAAGATCAAAGCTTCACTCCTTTCTCATAATTTTCATATATGAAGATATTCTCACAAAACTTAAATAATCATATATTAAACATCAATATCTTTTCTTTTTACACTTCTAGTATAAAAAAGTACGCTAGTAATATCAAAGCTTCAATCACTACTTATGATTTTCACGCTCGAATATGCTTATTACAAAACTTAAATAATCGTCTATTAAACATTAATATCTCCTATTTTTGCACTTTTAGAATTAAAAATATATCAAAGCTTCAATCCTTGCTCACAATTTTCACGCACGAAAATATTCTTACAAACTCAAATAATCATGTATTAAACATCAATATATTTTATTTTTACACTTCTAGTATAAACGAGCATGGTAGCTCATGCGTTGCTGCGGGGGCGCTCTGTTGATGCTTAGAAGTTTATGATTAAGACATTCTATGAAGCCCTTTGGTATGAAACATATGATTTAGAAAGACATTATCGTGTGACCGTCGTCACATGTTTCTTAAATTCATAGAAACTCCTTTGCAATCAAATACAAATTTTTATACAATCAATTAGACATATTGTTTGTTTGGTTGATATAAGCATACATTATCAAGTGGAACCTAATGACGTTACCTAGCCAACAGTAACTGAACTATTAATACTACATATCTTCGTCTTTGTGAGTGCCAAAATCTACCAAACCTGTATGCGTGATGGCACCAATATCCAGTAGCGCAACTGCTGTTGGCTTAGTTTGCTTGAAACAATGCCAAGGAACTTGACATTTTGCATTTTCAAGAGTTGTGCCGCGCGGGCGTATGCTTTCCTTCCTTGTCTAAAAAGTATCAAACTATGATTGTCTAATTTAACATTATTCCCTATACAGATTGGCAGACAATAAAAGTATCAAACTATGCGAGACTAATATATATGAAAGCAACATGCGAGACTCTAAAAGTATGAAACTATGATTGTTAACTGATGTTGCAAAAACAAAAGTATCGCATTGTGCAAGACTAAAGTGTCGTTATTGCTGCTTACTTGAGATCAGCGCCATCATAAAACATTTAATGTTGCAGTTTGTTCTGTTATTTATTTCAGCCTTCCTATCTGCTTTAGCTACTGCAAATCATCCTTTTTTATGGGAACAACCTACAAAAGTATTGCACGCCCAAATGTAAGCTCACTTTTAAAACCTCGAAGTTAAAAGATTTCTTAAAACGATGTGAACATGTTACCATTCCAACACGGTCAGGTAAAGCGCCAATTCTCCCAGTTACATAAAATACATTCAATAGCGAAGTATTAGGTCCAAGGCAGGCCAATTTCCACCAAGGGTGTACAAATTTCTGCTGCAAGAATGTTTGCCTGCATGAATAAAAAGTTCAATAATTCAAGAATTAAATATCGCTGGCGTACAATAGCTTGTTGTGGGGATCGAAATGATACCTAAGTGGCACTACCATCGTCAGTTACCACCGTCGTGTACTCACGTCAAATCCCCTCTGTTTCAATAGCCATTTCGTTCTTGATTTTGCTCATTCCGTTACAATCTCAAACTGTAGAAGACAAAAGCAGAAATCGGAGAATAACATATAGATACTATGCAATTAATTTGAGTGTTGGACATAGAAGTTGCTTATGCTTATATGATGCAAGGTGTTAAAAACACGAAGGACTGTACATAATATTAATGTGTTAAAAAAACATCGAGAATCATTATAAATTTAATTCAAACAATCTTAATTCTGAATGTAGAATACGTTATTTACAAATAAAAGCTTACTTCTTTTTCTGATAAGCATGTTGTATTTCCTTATAGTTAATTTGCAAAATAGTGGCTTAAATAGATTCTATGACAAATGCATTTTACCGATTAAACAAAGTAATAACTCCGGCAAGATACATGATAAATTGAAACACAAAAGTAGGATTGAGCTTAAGTCGAAGGCCGAGCCGAGCTCACCAATTGAAGCTGAACCACAATATTTGGAAATACTGTGAACAGAAAGTGAACCAAAATGCCTCCCTTGATTTCGGTCTGTTAGTCGGGCATATTTGGCCTTTGTTAGAACCGAATTGTGCCAATTGGAAATAAAATTGGCCATTCAACATTTGTACTACTGTAACGTTTATATGTGCTATGAGGTTTTTAAAATGAAGGACTAACTTTATTTTATACTGACATTTGACTCGTTTCCTTATAAGCTAACCTTTTGTTGTACCTGGTATAGATAAAACATAAACTCTTTGAGACATTAGTGAGTGAAGTATGATTACAAAATACACTCTGGGTGACACTTGACCCTTTCTCTTTCAAGCTATTCCAATTTTTAACCGACCCAACAGATGTAAATGATATTTTTAATTTTAAAAGAGGCTATAAAAAAAACTCAGGAGGAACTCATGATGATGACAAACCTGTAACCGCCAGTTATAGACACAACTTGGGTCTTCGATTTTGATAATAATCCATGATTTCACGAACTTGTCCTATGCATCATAATAAGTCTATATATTTATTTACTATTTTTAGCTGCAGATGAAAGTTGATGCCATGTTACTGACTTCCCAGAGTTGGTATAAACACATGATAATAGTGACCTAACCTGTGGGTCAACAGCTTTGACTGTTGCAGCAGGAGTAGGCTTGAAACCAAGCATCCATTCCTCAAATAGAACTACCTACATAATGAAGTGTGGGAGGGTGACATTGCAAATTTGTAGTAAAATTTTTCACTTAAATCCTTTTTTACCAAGTTGACCTTTTCTCACTTGTCATTGAGTGACATTTGGAAACTGGCTACTAAGAAGATTACCTCAAATCAGGATTTTGGAAGATGATGGTTTTCTCTGGCTTAAAAACTTTGGTAGCCTATACTTTTTTTAGAAAAATTGAGTACCACACTACGCATTTAGCTCTTTTTTACATGTAAAATAACCCAAAGGATTGACTTTTTGATTGCCTATCAGAGAGTCGATATACATTTGCAAACAACACCAGTTGTGTGACAATATATATGATGCAGTTATACCAACATAAACCGCAATGACAACTGAGGGTAATAGACATAGCAGTTGAACATTAAAAATCATTTGATATAAACTAATAGATGCTTATGAGTTTCACTTACTGTTAGAGGCCCTTCAACTTCCGGCCATGTCGAAGGATCAGCTCTGTCCCCTCTACCATTGTATGCGACTGCACGGAGAAAATCCTAATTCATACTCGGAAATATTGATATGCGTGTATGATATATACTTACTTTATCATATCGCGTGGCGCTTCACCTTCATACCTGAACATGTTTCATGCTCCAAAAATTAGTTTAAATTATTTGAATAATCAAAATATAGGATACAGACGTGGGACAAAAAGAGTGTCAGTTTCTCCAGAGATGTTAGAGTATTTTGATTTAAGTTCTTTTCTTTCTAAGAGGTGGAATAGAATAACCCGGTTGAAGCGTAATGATCATACGTCTGTAATGCATTGTATGTCATCTAAACAACAGCTTTTAGCTTGCTTCTTGATTGTGGCGATCCCCTTCTTCTGTTCTTGACTCATACCTGAAGCTAAGCCATTCTAGTTTATAACGACATTGGGATATATTTACGGTCATATTCATGGACAAGTTTTAAAGAAAATCTGTAAGGATTAGAACCGTTTTAATAAGTGAATTACGTGAAACTGCAGAAGTCCCATCACAAGAGGTGTACTGTGTGAGCGTAACCTAAACAAGATCCCCGTGATAGAGCAACATATGAAGTGCACTGACAGAGATAATTAACATAATAACCTGCTCTTACAGGGCATTTTTACTCTATATTCATGCAGATATAAAGCATTTATAAAAGTCAGTTATCTATGACAAGATTAATAATCGACTGATTAGTAAAGGTATGGAGAAAATATATCAAAAAGTTTGATAAAGATATTAACTATTAATGTAATTCAAAAAGTCTTTTATATGCCAAAATGGTATTAAAATATTTCATGTGGTAGGTGGAACCGATTTTATAAAACGAAGTTACTTGAGGTAAACTATGAAAGTCATGTAGCTTCATATATATCTACAAGAGATAGATGTAGTTTTTTTACATCAAGTGAAAGAATAGGATGTGGAATGAGTACACCGCTTAAAATAAGATGCAAGTGTGGCGATGTATAATTTATAAATTATATGTGTCGGATGAATAGGTAAAATCAAGGATAAACATGCAAACAAAGTTATACAAGTCAAGTACGTAACATAACGAAATAACCAGCCTAATATAAATCCGATACCTGAAACTTGTCCTCACTCAACACTTTGGTCACCCTACCACACCAATAACAACCATTGCCATATTAGTCAACCAGATCATCAACCTTCCATGTACGGTCAGTGACAACACATACTTCTGAAGTTACTGTTGGCATTGTACTTTTATGATAGATAGGAGGATAGCAAGGCCATTCAAACATTTTAGCTTAATGCTTTTGTCCAGTTAGAAATTACATTAAAACCTAAATCAAAGTGTTTGTATTTAAACCGTCAAGATAACCGCCTCGGATGAGTCAGTAGACCATCTAAACATGACACTACAGTGCAGGATCAAAAAACCTGTAAGAGGGTCAGCTGAGCAGACAATGATGTTGCTTCGTTTGCGAGGTCTGACTTTCCTTTCAAGCTCGCAATGTATCTCATCTTCCTTTTCTTTGACCTTGAAGCACGCCTATTGGCCAATATCCTTATAATAACAAAAAAAGGCAATCTTGGATTAAATATATATGAAAATACATTGAACAAAAATTCCATTGTTGTATTAACCGACTATAAATTTTTACCGAATCCATGGAGTGCATATGCTAGTGTTTTAATTGTTCTGAAGTTTAGGTGAAGCTAAATATATAACTGATGTTGTTGATAGCTAGGTAAAATTAAGAACTGAACTAAGTAATAGGAACAGATAGCATGTAGCGAGAGATGGATCATGAATCATTGAAAATATCTTGTATATCTGAATGCTTGCATAACATATGTTAAGAAGTTATAATATAAAAGATGATGGTGTTGAAAAGGAACTATATGTATCGTGGACGTGTGAGATATTTATAGGCTTTCTTTATAATTTACCAATTGCTTTGATTTGAGATTACATTATTGGTTATTTTGCAACACAGCCTAAAACTGGGCAAAATTCTCAACAACAGCGGGTCTTGGTGTTATTCACCGTGGCCATTTGCAACAAGGTAGATCGCTGATAGCTCCTTATCTACCTCAAAGTGGGTCCGGTGGTGGTGGTAGCCCCTACTCAGAAGGTGGTGCACTCTATGCTCTGGGTTTAATTCATGCAAACCACGAAGAAGGCATCAAACAATTCCTAAGGGATAGCTTACGAAGTACTAATGTCGAGGTGTGCTTGTCTGCTAACATAATAAAATCATTAATTTCTTGACGCCTATATTTACACCACCCGTTGGTTAGCGCAGGTTGTTCAGCATGGTGCTTGCTTAGGTCTAGGCTTGGCGGCTCTAGGGACTGCTGATGAAGATATCTATGATGAGATAATCCACAAACAAATAAATTAAGCTCAAAATATTCCATAAGAAAGTATGAAAACTTGATTCTTGTATACTTTGGACAGGAGCAGACCGTAAGAGTTTAAAAGCCTCAGGTTCACTTTCCAGTTCCGAAGGAAAAGTTATACTCAGTTTGTGACCAGAAAAAAAAACAATAAGAAAACCTAAAGCCAGCTATTGGCATATATTTTTCCAAACAAAATCCTGGGTTCAAAAGACATAGTCAATACAGAAGCAGTTTTACTAATCAACCCGAGGGACAACAACAGGGCATATAAAAGTTTTGAGCAACACCCACACTGCTCTGTCAGGATTAACAACTCGATCCATATCCAAGACAACCCTATCTTTTATTACCCTATATCTACCCCCAAGCAGGTCCAAACAAAACCCTGTCCAATTCCATCCCTAATATAGAGTTAGGCAAGCATCAAACTTAAGGTAGTATGCTACATTTACATGTATGATCGTAAGTTTGACTCTTACACATTATCTCAGGCCATAGTATGTCAAGCAAGGCTAAGTCATGCATTACACGTTTTCCCCGTGTCCCTATTCTAGATATTTTCAAATTTACAGAGAAATATTATTATTTTCTGGTGTTATCTAAATTGTTTGAGACGAAACAGATATGTGATTACAGATCCACTTTTATGTGAGTGATAAGAATATTCAGACAAAAGTAGTTAAAAAGCTACAAGACCTATATTTGCATGTGTGAAGAAGTTCTTAACAAGCTACAAGACGTATATTTTGCACATGTGAAGAAATTCTTAACAAGCTACAAGATGTATATTTGCACGTGTGAAGAAGTTCTTAACAAGCCACAAGACGTAAATTTGCACGTGTGAAGAGGTTCTTAAAAAAGCTACAAGAAATATATTTGCATATGTGAAGAAGTTATTAACAAGCTACAAGACGTATATTTTCACATGTGACGAAGTTGTTCACTCACCTTAAAAAGCTACAAGACGTAAATTTGCACGTGTGAAGAAGTTCTTAAAAAGCTACAAGACGTATATTTTCACGTGTGAAGAATTTCTTAAGAAGCTACAAGATGTATATTTGCACGTGTGAAGAAGTTCTTAACAAGTTGTTCACACATCTTTATAATCTACGAGAAATATATTTTCACATGTGACAAAGTTGTTCACCTATTTTAATAATCTAGAGACATATATTTTCACATGTGACAAGTTACGAGACATATAATTTCACATGTAACCAGATATGTCTTATTAGTTTCATATTTTATAGATTGTAATCTGAATCGGAAAAGATGTCTAATTGTCTATGATCCTACCATTTAGCTACACCAAATCAAATATGTCATTCCATGTATCTTATTCGGTAACTCACATAAACAGTGCATCTCTAACTAGTCTAGGTTAATGTCTTTAAGACCACCTCTATAACGAGGTGCTCATATTCAGATTTTATGCAACAATTGAAACAAATTAAGCGTTAATAGCTCACATTCAGATGTGAAATGTTAATCACATGTGAAAATCTTATAGACTAATTCACTTAGGAATTTCATCAAACACATAGAGTGCATCAATTTGTGCAAAGCTTTCTAATAACAACATGTACCAAATTAACGAAAATAAAACCACCAGCAAAAGACATGTTCATCTTTCATTTTCTTTATCCAGTTTACGTAATCATCTAAATTATTCATCAACATAAATAACTAAAATAAAACACAAGGAATAATTTGTCTATAATCACAGAATCAAAAAATATATATGAATCATAAGCTTAATTCAAAATTACTCGATACCTCGGTATAATACATGATGATGATGATTATCGGCAGTGGATGGTGGTGGATCAGCGATAATTATGGCGGTGGGCGGTGGTTATCGGCGATGATTGAGGTGGATGGTGGTGATCAGCGATAATTATAGCGGTGGATGGTGGTGATCGGCGATGATCACGGCAGTGCGATGACCAGTGGAAGTTGGCTTGGATGAATGATGAGAGAGTATCTGTATTTTCACGCTTTTAAAAGTGAGATGTGTGTGTTTTTCTTTTTTATACGACCCATCAGATATTTAGTATTACATAGTGTAAAAAATTTGACGGATCCTATCTTAAAAAGGAGGGATTAAATGAAGGTCAGGATTACTTCCTTTCCACAAAAAAATAATTCTCATTTGAACGCTTGTATATATATATATATATATATATATATATATATATATATATATATATATATATATAGGGCCTTTATTTTGAGAACCCTGTTAAGTGCGAGAACTGCTAGAACTGCGAGAACTCCTCTAGACCAATAAGATTTTTTTAAATATTAAAGATTATTATTTAATCTAAAGGGTATTATAGTAAAAGATAATTTTTATATTTTTTAGATTTTTTTTTACTAAATCCCGTTTTTAAATATCTCATAATTTTCAGTTTTTTTTTCTTAACATGCATGTTTCTAGAAAGTCAAGGTGTATATGTGTTTTTTTTTAAATAATGTAAACTTACATGTGTTTTTATTGTACAATAGTTTAAACTTCAAATGAGTTTTACTTAAAAATGTAATTGCACATATGTTTCTGCGGTGTATTCTATAAACTTCTTAAATAAAAACTAAAAACATAAATTATATTCGTAACCTTTAGATTTATTAGAAACCAAGAACATAATATAATACACAAATTTTTATATCAAATGAAATACAAATCAAATGTATAATTTTAAATATACAAATGCACGCCTTCAAATAACATATGTGCACAAAACATATGTGTTTGAAGTTTCTCATCAAATTCTTTCGAACATGTGTGCACGTCTTCCAAGAATATACATGCACGCCATCCAAGAACACGCCTTCCAAGAACATATATGTACTTCCAGATTCTCATCAAATTCGTTGCAACATATGTGCACGACTTCAAAGAACATATTGTCATGCCTAAAAAAAATAATAGTCAAGATTAAATACTTTTAAATAAAACTCAAGATAACATAACACACATGTAAAAGCTTAAATTAACAAACACAAATAAACAGGAGACCATTTTTTTATGTATGCAAAACATATATAATCCAAACACAAAACATATATGTTTTATAATCCAAACACATAACATATATATTTTATACCTAACATATATGTTTTATATGTAAACAAATATGTATTTTTCCAAAACCCATTCAAAAATATAAATTTGACTTGTGATTTATTTCAAAAATTACTATTTTTTCCCGTTTAATATCGTCTCTATAAGAACGGCGGATAATCACGGGTGCCAAGACACAATATTCTAGTTATCAAAGATACATAAAATCACAATTAGAATAGTTATCAAAGATACACCTATCATGTTTTATATGATAACACAAAAATATTATATGTGCTCACCAATAACCAAACACAATATTATAGTTTTATTAACATAAATAAAATAACTTTCGCTAAAACCGAGTGTTTCACTGTACCACCAATTAAATTACAAATAAGTTATATTAACTACAGTAATAATTTTTCTAAAGTAGCTTCTACAACTTGATTTTTCACCTTCAGTTTCTAAAACATAAGCAACCAAAATTTCATTGAGAAGTACATGGCTGGTAAGTGAATTTCATATTTCTTTACGACCCATCTGATATAAATCAAAATAAACATTTTTCATTACTATTTTCATTAAAACAAAATATTTTTCATAGGATATAAATCTGAAATTGGTTACCATTTACTTCGGAAAGATTATAAATATGAGATTATAAATATACTTTATAATTTCGACCGAACTTTCTAACCTCTTTTGTCGAACTGCTTGACCCATCGGATATAAATCTCATCACGACCTGACATAGATCGAATGTTTAGGGTGTCAATTTAAGAAATTGAAGGTATTGGTGGCTATGTTGATGCTTTTTGGGGTTAAATGATATCATGGATGATTGCGACGGGATGCGTTTCTTCTGTACCATCAAAGATGGTGACCTCAGGAAGTCTTTCGGATTGCCGGTTATAACCGAGTAACCGACGGCAGGAAAGGAGTTATGGTGGTGGTGGCGGCGGCTATGTTAAGAATTAGGGTTAGGTTTAACTAGGGAGTGAGGGAGAAGCCAAAGAATGAAATCGGAGATCTGAGTTAAAGTGGGTTTAATTCTACCAATAACCCATTATTAGTTTATGTCAGATACTGGATTTCACATACACATCATAACACAAATATACATAGGCGTATAATAGATGAGTTTTAGAGAGAGAAAGTTAGAGGTTTGAGAACTTTAGTGAGAGAAAAAAAATTATTATTATGAGCTCCAACTCTCTACCTTGGGAGGTAGAGAGTATATATAGTACTTACATAAAACGCCACCTGACGGGCTGTGGATCAGGCATACAGTGGGTAAAGACCCGTCCGTCCTCTACGGTGTTACAAAACTAAATACTACTTAACACTAAATAACTACGACTACGAGCTTTCTAACTATTACATATACTTGAGGTGACCGACACTTTAACTACTGGATTTTCCAAATCCTAACAATCTCCCCCTAAGAGAGGTCACCTCAAACATACATTAAATTTCATAGAAAACAAACAGATATTACATTGAGATTGTTCTTGGATTCTTGTTCTGAAGCTCGTAGTCTTTGATTCTTCATTTTTGCATGTTTTGGATAATCTAAGTGGAGGTCTTTAACGATCCACGTGATCTGAGTTTTGAGCCGCTTTGAGATCATCGGCAACATTAAATCTCTGGCTCATCCATTGTGGTGTTGGTATTATGTGATGTTGTGACTTTTGGACCGACATGCTCACATTCGGGATCATGATTTATTCTTATCAGAGTAGCGGAAGCTTTCGTTGATTCATGATATTGGCACGCATAGCGAGAAGCATGGAGTGAAAATATTCGAGTCATTGATGCACTAATCATGATTTCTTTAGATATGAATGTGTTGTGTGAGCATGCGGCTATGGATTGACCGCTCCATTCGATCATTTGCAAACGTCGGGTGTACTTGCATAAAACAGTTAGCAATAAAGCGCACGAAAGTGTCTTTGATCACTTTCGATGAATTGAGGTACACGCCCACGGTTCCCGTTGATCGATAAGTACGCGTGATCGGTATAATTCGAAGAATTTCCTTGACGAGGGTTTCAGCTGCTCTAGCTATTCTCAAACGAACGTCTCAAAGAAGACAACACGGAGAGTGAACCCGAAATGAGATTCATCGATTGATGAAAAGAGATTTGAAAAACAATTGTGTATTGCTCAATAGAAATTGTTTTTGCAATACAACGAAGGTTTTAATGAAAATCAATTATCAATCAAAACACCTTTTATTTTGAGAAATAAGTACGGTCGACGTGCTAATGAAAAGAGTTTTTAAGCAAAAACGACCGGTTTTCAAAGGTATCCGTCAATCCATAACTCGAACCGGGATAGATTCAAAAGAATGAATCTCTCCATTGTTTCTGTCCAGTTGTCACATGGTTGATCTATTGGATAGATCTCACATTCCACCTACCAGGAGCTTGTTTGATGTTGGCTCTAGAAGGCTTTCCATCTTCATCGTGAATATGAATGCATATCACTTAGATGTTCTGGCAGTACCACAAGAATGATGCGTAGGACTCATAAGATATAATGTCACTTTCCACATTGTGTGAAACAAAGAGTCTTCATTGAAAGTGTCCTAAAGAGATTTATAAGATGATCTCGTGGCTCTAGACTCAATTGTGCATATTTGGTTCCTATGCCGGAGACTAGGGAGAGGGTCTCCTTCTTCAATATCAACAATCTCTAAGAGAAAGTCGATAGATTATTTCGGTTCCCCGTGAGAATGAAACAAGCCCTTTTAAGAGGAACTTGAGTGGTTTGGAAAGTTGAAGTGCAATGCGTCACTGGGTTCATGAGGTCTTGTCTTCAATACTGATGTTACCTTGGTAACCACCAGTAGTATATGAATTGAACCGGTTTACGCTCTAAGGTTGAATTGTTGGAGGGCTATTTCTTTTCACCCTTTTTCACATTCAATTCTTTTTCATTCTTCAACCCCTTCAGATCTTACCGAGACTTCATTACTAGAACCTTGTTGGGTTTATTCCAACTAGCTCGATCTCATCCGCACTCTTCCCATATTCTCATTTTTCTCCTTTTTTCATCATACCTAATGACTTCTACACTATCTAGTGGATTGTCCTGGGTAGATCCCTCGGTTCACGGATCATGGGACCTCTACCTAACCTTATCATCCTTATATCACCATACATAAAGTAAAGTTGGTCGGTCTTTTGGTATTGTTCATCTGCCATTGGAACCAATTGAAAACCATTTGAAAATAAATTAAGATACTTGTGATATAGAATCAAAGCATTTTGTATCTTAATTGTTTTGCTATTTTAGAAATGCTCCCCCTCAACATATGCATAAAAATTTAAAATTTGTTTAGCACATGGAGGCAAGAGATCTTTGAAATCGTTAGATTAAGAATGAAATGTCCAATCTTTTGATTAACATTTTCTAAAATGATCATCATCACTTCCTAATCAATTTGAGTAGATAAAACATTTTAAGGAAGGATGAGGTTTTCACAAGTTTGCTCCCCCTCAATATGTGCCTCAATTTTGAAGGAGTTTTGCACATATTAGAGGGAACACACTTAGAGACAATTCATCACCGCTTTCAAAATTTTGAGGTATAAAATAGATGCTCCCCCTCAACATGTGCATGGAAAATTTGAAATCGTTTGTCACCTTGGGGGAGGCAAACATGTTGATCACTTATGAAACCATCTATCGAATTATCAGTTTAAATCCAATTTAAATCACAAATTCTCCCCGATCACAATTATCAAATCATTTGAGATTTGTGATCTCCGTAGATTTAAATTGATTTTGAAAGCTTTTAAGGAGAATTGTGACTTGATTGTGAAAGCGTTTTAATATGATAAGGATTGGATTTTGAGACTTTAAACTCCATTGATTAAACATGCATAATTATCTTTTGAAAACATAATAATAACCAAGGTCCGGAACCAATTGTGTAACATTTTGTAAACCATTTAGAGTAGACCTTACTCATTTAAGTGCAAATTGTTTGAAAAGAACACTTTTTGATTTAATTGAAAAATCATTCTCCCCCTCAATACATGACGAAAGTCGTTGATTGATGAATTGAGATTTTGACACTTGATAAGTTCTTTTGATTTACAAAAATAGAGTCCGAAGTGTTTTCAAAACAATTGAGTTTTCATAAGATTACAAATATTTTTCAGAGGAATCTTTAGAAGGAAAAATATTTGAAGTTAAACATTTGTCTTGTTAATGACAAACGTTTGTTTTAGAATCGAGCATTAGGATTGAAACATGAGATAAAGCATGGCTCGTTCTTCTTTGAAAAGCGGTTCTGAAATAACAGATAAACCATTGTTTTTCTTTCTCTCATTTAAAAACACATTGAACAACATCTAAAGTCCCGTATCATTCTTTGAATGACAAAGCATTAGACCGTAGATATTATCGAATCGAGAAAAGCATGACAAAGTGACAATATTTTTTGAGAATTTTTCGAATTTTTCAAAATTTTAAGGATTTTGAAAGTTTTATATTTTTCTATTTGATTTTTAAGGTTTTGTAATTTTGTATTTTGTTTTTCGAATAGATATTTACAAGAGATAGATGAAGGAAACCTTTTACTCCTCTTCTTCCTCTTGAAGACGTTTGAGTATTTCTGGTTGTAGGCACTTAAGACCCAGTCGTGGAAGAATAAACTCAAAACGTTCTCTAGGAAGAGCTTTGGTGAAGATGTCTGCTAACTGGTATTCTGACTTCACAAAATAGAGTTCCACCACACCGTTTTCCACTTGATCCCGGATGAAATGATGTCGGATGTCGAAGTGCTTTGCTCTTGAGTGTTGAACGTTGTTGCATGAGAGAGAAATAGCACTTTTATTATCACAGTATAGAGGGATTTTGTTGAATTCAAAGCCATAGTCAGATAATTGTGATCTCATCCAAAGGATTTGAGCACAACAAGATGACATGGCTATGTATTCAACCTCTGTAGAGGAAATAGAAGTACTCATTTGCTTCTTTGAAGACCAACTCACAAGCTTATCACCCAAAGCGAGCACCTCCGACGTACTTCGACGTATATCTTGACATCCTGCATGATCAGCATCTGCATAGGCTGTTAGTGACATATCGGTGTCCTTCGGGTACCATAGTCCCATATTAATGGTTCCTTGGAGATACCGAAAGACCCGTTTAACCGCTTCAAGGTGCCTTTTGGTAGGCTTAGCCTGATATCTAACACACATGCAAACAACGAACAAGATGTCTGGTCTACTAGCTGTGAGGTACATCGGGGATCCAATCATACTACGATATTTCGTTCGGTCTACCATGATCCCTGAGTGGTCCTCATCTAGTTTAGTACGTTCAATCATGGGAGTGTCAACGGTGTCACATGATTCAAATCCAAATTTCTTTAAAATCTCATTTGCATATTTATATTGATTTATAAAAATGCCTCCGGGACTTTGTGATATTTGTAATCCCAAGAAAAATGACATTTGTCCCATCATTGACATTTGAAATTTAGAACCCATTTCATTTGAAAAACGGTCACACTCATTGGGGTCAGTCGAGGCAAAGATGATATCATCAACATAAATTTGAACATGAATTAAATGTTTGCCCGACTTCCGGTAACAATGTCGGATCAATCGCTCCTTTCTTTGAATCCGGTTGATAGAAGAAACTTTGATAGTGTATGACACCATGCCCTTGGAGCTTGCTTTAAACCGTAAAGAGCCTTATTCAAACGATAAACGTGAGTAGGATGCTCTGGATTCACAAAGCCTTCAGGTTGACTAACGTAGACGACTTCTTTAAGATCTCCGTTCAGAAATGCCGTCTTTACATCCATCGGATAGACTACCATGTTCTTACTTGCAGCATTAGCCAAGAAGATTCTGATTGCCTCGATACGAGCAAAGGAGCAAAAGATTCTTCAAAGTCAATACCCTCCTCTTGACGGTATCCTTTAGCAACCAAACGAGCCTTGTTCTTTAACACATCACCATGCTCATCAAGTTTCACTTTGAAGATCCATTTTAGAGCAATGATCATAGCACAATCTGGGCAGTACTAATTCCCATACATCAAGTCGATCAAACTCATGAATTTCTTCTTGCATGGCATTGAACCAACTGTCTTCATTCATGGCGGTTTTAACATATTTTGGTTCGATCTTAGAGAGTACGGAGTTGAAGAAGCACCATAAGGCATCGGTTACAAGTTGTTTCGTGTGGATCTTGGGCGAGAGGATTTCCAATGATGTTGTCTAATGGATGATCGTGAGTCCATTTTCTGATGTGTTCATGTGGTAGTTGTTGAGGGACTGAAGTAGCAGAGTCAATGTCTCCGAGGAAGATGGTTCGAAGAAGATTGAGAGCAAATATGTTTTTAAATGGAGCATCTTCAGAAGTAGCAAAGGGATTAACTTCATCATTGATGCCAGAAACATTTCCATGATGTACATTCAAGATTGATGATTAGTAGATGAGATGAGTGATCAGCAGCAGCTTCTTGATTTAATGATATTGAGACCGCGAAGGATTGACTTCATTCTCAGGGATATGAGCAACCTCTGTTGTAGGAATTGACAGTTCATTAGCACTTGGCTCATAGTGTTCATCAAACATTGGATCAAACAATTTCTTCAAATCATCATCGGATGGGGTACATATGGAGTTGCTTGGAGATGAATTTGGTACAAGGGATGAACCAATGGGATTGTTTTGAAGTCGCGGGTCCGAATGGATTGTCGAGCCATTTGACCGGTCAGATCATCAAACGTAACGTGAATTGTTTCCATGATGTTTCGGGTTCTCTTGTTATAGATTCGGTATCCTTTTCTGTTTGGTGCATATCCTACAAATACTCCAATGTCAGCTTTAGCTTTAAGTTTGCCTAAATCTTGGCCCTCATTAGTTGGATAACACAATGCACCAAACACACGAAGGAATGAGAGATTAGGTTTTCAATTGTGGACAAGTTCATATGGAGTTTTTCCATGAGCAGTGTGAATCAGGGATCGATTTTGGGTGTAGCATGCGGTGGCGATGGCTTCACCCCAGAGAAACATTGGAACCTTTGAGTAAATCAGCATTGTCCTTGCGGCTTCCACAAGAGTTCGATTTCGTCTTTCAACTATACCGTTCTGTTGAGGAGTTCGAGGAACATTTCTTTGATGACTGATTCCAATACTTTCATAAAACTCACTAAGTTGTTTGTTAACAAACTTCAGTTCCATTGTCGTTCGGATGATTCGACCGTTTTGTTAAGACGAACCTGCGGTGTTTGATGAGTTTGATGATGATATATGGAGTTTCATCCTTTGTCCTTAAGAACTTTACCCAGGTGAATCTAGAGAAATCATCAACCACAACTAACACATATTTCTTCCCAAAGATATTCTGCACTCTCATGGGTCCACATAAGTCCATGTGAATTGTATGAAGAACTTCAGAATTGAGTTTGTAGGTTGGGTTTATGGGCATACTTCTTGCTTTTTCCCAATTGGCATCTTTGAACAAAGATGATCCTTTTCATACTTAAGTCTAGGTAAACCTACAACTAGGTCCTTTCGGGAGAGATCATTGATGGTGCCGAAGTTCAAGTGATTGAGACGACGATGCCATAACCATGACTTTGTTTTGAAGCCTTTGACAACAAGCAAATTGGAGAAGACTTCATCATATCTTCGATAGAGATGGTGTATAGATTTGAACCACGTGTTCCTCTTAAAAGTTCCTTACCATCAAGTTCTCTAACGAAACAAGTATGTTTTCGAAGGCTACTTCTAGATCAGAATCGCAGAGTTGACCAACAGAGAACAGGTTATGACCAAGACCTTCCACATAATATACCTGGAGATAACACTTTTACCAACAACATAATCTCCATAACCCATAATTGCACCGAAACGATGATCGTTCGAATCTAACTGTCCGATGAATTTGCTCACGGTTCATGAGCCGACCGGTCTCCAGTCATATGCTTGGAACGGCTGAGTCCGGTACCACGAACGATTTGAACGATCTGCAGTTGAACACAGACAAGAATGGATAACTGAATAATTGGGATCCCCATGCAAGAATGGGTTCCATTTGGTTAGTAACAATGATTGGAACACCCACATCGAAATAGAAACATTCATATCGAAATTGAGGCAATGGGATCATTATGAATAGATGCAATGCTAGTGTCTGTATTTTCCCTATTCAAAGTATGTTCACTTCTTAAGGGAATAGTTCTACCAGTAGGCATCCATTTTCTAGTAGGCGTTGCCTGATTAACTTTATGGCCAACAGGTATCCATTGATAACCTATCTTACTAAATGTTCTTCCTGTGGGCTTCCACTGTTTTCTAATTTTCTTACGCCTTTGCCTTTTTGCCTTCTTAGCATGATATTTTGTATTAACAAGATTAACTAGGGATTTGACAGTATTAGACAAAGCATTCACACCACATTCATGATTAGTAACGAATTCAAGCGACATCATTACAAGGTTTGCAAATAGTATCAGAATTAATTAATGACGCTTATGGCTAATACTAGAATCAGCACGATTCGTTTTATTCGACTCAAACTTAATGTTCCTAGATTGGTCTTCTACTCTCTTCCAATGCACATTCTTAGCTTGCGAGGTCCTATCTTGCTTGGTATTGCCTGAGGCTTTGACCGCTTTAATGTCACGATTACTCTGTAGAGGGAATGGGAACATTAGTTGGTTGATATAATTTTTGCATTCCTGAACTAGATGTGCAAGGATCTGAACTACTAGAAGGCACATTAGTGTTCACTTTCTTAAAGCTGTGATTTGAGCTATTTACAGCACACGAAATTCACTTTCTTAACACCGAGTTCGCTTAGCACTAAAGGTGTTGGGATCTGAACTACTTGAAGGTATACTACAGTTCACATTCATCACATTGGGCATCGAATGGATTTCATACTTGGCACTAGGCATGGAACACGGAATCAAAGGATTAACTCTCTCACCTAAGGACTTAGGGCATATTGTGATTAAGCATTCTAGAATTTCTTGAGATCGTTTGGCATATAAACATGCATGCCCAATTGCATTATCAAGTGGTTTCTCTAACTTATCCTCTTCAACAATCTCACGGAGACATTCTAGACAATCCTTTAGGGATGAGAAATATGTTTGAATTGCAAGTTTATTGTTCCTAAGATGAGGAGGAACATATTTTACAGACAAAGCATATTTATTACAAACAGGTACCTTTGATCCATCATTCTCCCAATTGGTCATTGGCATTTTCCTTTTACCGCTCTTGATTCTCAATTTCCTTTTGCAATGAAGCTATTTGTTCGTTATTTTTGTTACGAGTAACCTTTATTGATTCAAATAACTCATTGAAATGACGTTTAACCTTTTCATTTTCTTCTAGAAAACTCTCGTTTTCCTTTTGTAATGCATTTACTAAGTTTTGAAGATGAAACGTTTGAGAATTCTGAGAATCTAAAGGAGGAGGCATTTGGGAGCCAGTCACATTGTTCTTTTCACCCTTTAATTGAGAGATTTGGGCTTTCAACTTTCGGATCGTGTTACAATGAGCTTGAATCTGTTCATCACGTTTGTTTATTTGAAAAAGCTGCATCAAACTCGAGCATATGAGGATGTCTTGGTATTTGAAGTTTTGACATTTTCTTTAAGATGTTGATATTTTAGTTGTAAATTAAAATGCTCAACCTCTAGTTTAGAAAAATGTTTAACCAAATTGTCGTGATCATCCAGTTCAATTTTCTCATTTAATTTAGAATTAGTCTTTTCAAGCTCAATGACACGATCATGGGAGACTTTCAGAGCAACAGATAATTCATGAAATTGAGAAGCATTTATGGAACAATTTGTAGCAGTGAAAAACACATCTTGAGCAATACATTTAGAAATCAGATTCTCATTCAGTGTATGCAAGTTCTTCCTCTCTATCTCATTATATTTTAATTCTCACTCATAGTCACTAACCTCAACGATCATTGCATCAAATTCCTTTTCCATTTCTTTAATGTCTAAATTCACTCCCTTTTTAAGACTTTCAAAATGATCTTTTAGTTGTTTAAAGAAAGGCATGACTTCAGTTAAATAACATTCTTTCGTTTGCTCAAAACCCTTTCCCCTTCAGTTATACCAGTGGGTGTGATCCTTTTCTTACAAGTTTTCTCAAAATCAACAAATAGTTGAAAAATAACATATTGACTGATTAAGGTCATGCTTTTAGTGGCAATAGTCCTAGGAACTAAATGCATTGGTGTATTGGGAGGATACACAGTTCTGAAGGCATTTTCCTAAAGGGGGGTTTGTTACAACAAGATTCTCGCTTTTGCTTATCTAAATCCTTTTCCGAACACTTGTTCGGTGTTAACAACGTTTGAGGCTTAAACTTGTTCAAGGAAATCCAATTCTCCTTTTTGTAATCATGTGGTGTGATAGTTATTTTCTTCTCTTTACATTTAGGATCATCTAGTTTCTTGTTCATCTTTTCCCTAGTGACTTCATCTGATTACTTATCTTCCTCAGTGCACTCAGCGCAACTAGGTTTCTGTCTAGGTTTAAGGATTTCATTGCCATCATAAAGTACCTTATGAGCGTTTCTAGCCTTTTTAATGACCTCTGGATTTGGTTCCTCAACAAGGGGAATGCTATGCTTATCGCTTAAGACTCTATGCTTAGTGATCATGTGGGCGGTCTGAATGGTGTTCCCTTGTACGTACAACTTGTTTTCAAGCTTGTTTTTCAAAGTTTTCAGATTAGAAAAATCTTTCAAAAGTTTTGATTCCTTAGCATTAAATTCTTGCTTAAGCATTTTCACATTTTCTTAAAGTTCTTGTTTTTGCTTAGCAGTTTTAGATAGCTTTTCATGTAAGGAGTTTAACTCTTGTTTTAAAACTTCTTCTCTAAAATTACTTTTTCTAATGATTGTACGCATTTGGTCATCCATTTCCTACTCGCGAGTGGTTAACTCAAACTTAGCACGTTGTTCATAAATAGCAACTCATTCTTTATAGGCATTAAGTTCAGAGATAACAGAATCATCAGGGGCACATGAGTGTATTCATCACAAACATAGTCATCATTGACTGCAGAAGATACATCACTTGATACAATCTCACTTTCACTTTGTTTCACATATTGATCATATGGGACAACATTGATATTACCCATATTTTCAATATTTGACTCAATGATTTCAGTTGATTGTACTTCATTATGTATCTCTTGCAGATCAACTTCATCGTATAGTTTTAATACCTCTGAGATGATTTTGTCTTTGGATGGTCCAGCTTGTGGTAAAGATGGGACCATAGGAGAGACCATTGGAGAAATGCTAGCCATGAAAATTGTTTGTGCAGTAGGTCCATCATCAACATCAGAGTCGTATGCATCACATTCAGCGACTTGAAAGGCATTCTGATGATTGTGACCTATCTCCTGAATTGGTTGTTCATCCACATCTGCATCATAGGTCTTGGCATTGCCCTCAGTGAGAAACAACAACTCCTCTTCGTCTAAGGCAGCACCATTGTCCTGAGCTTGTACAAGCAACATCTTGTCTCTGAAGTATTCTGCATTCGTGGGCGTTATGGAGATGTGCAGTTCCTAGCAATGTGTCCCTCACCACCACAGGTTGTAGAATTTGATGGCTTTGCTTGTCCTTGATTTCCATTCCTTCCTCGATTTCGATTTCCACCATAGCCTCCACCTACTCCACCCCTTCTCTGATCATACTGCCTTTCTTGAACTGGCTGTACCATAACTTTCCCATCTCTGACAGTGGCTTGATTGTGTGGATTGGATGCTGTTCTGAGGTTGTTGTTGGTGTGTGGGAGAGTGTTCATGTTTTGACTGATCATTAGAGCTAGTTGACTAATGAAGTTTCCCACATGTGCATCCGCATCAGCTTGTTTGAACATAGGATCGGGAATGAGTTTGTGATTACCATTACCCATGGGTATAACTTGAGATGCTTTGGTGGTAATTCCAATGTTTGAGTAGAAAGCAGTTGAATCATTTGATGAGCTTGTCTCTCCCTGGTTAGTTTTGAACTGATCAAGAATCCTTTTTTCAAACATAGCATGTCTCTCATTCTGAAGAAGGAAGGCATAGAGTTGCTCATAGTTTGTATTCTTCAATCCTTTGGTTAGCTTCACAGAAGTGACAAACTTATGCCATTCGGGATTCATGTTGTTCACAAACTTTGAGTTCAAATGAATGTTTGGCATAGTCATTCTGATGTTCCTCATGTCATTAACAAGCTTGTGGAATCTCACGTAATACTCATAGACACTCTCATCTGGTTTCATTTTGAAGTGCTCAAATTCATCATAGAGTTGGGATTCTCTGTCTTCCATAGTTAATTCAGAACCAGAAAGAAGCATCTTGACATTATCCCATACTGCCTTGGCTTCGGTGTTGTGATTGATAAGCTTGTAGATATCTTTTGGAAGACCTTGAAGTATGATGTTAGAAGCCACGATATCGACATAGAATCTCTTTTTCTCCTTATCATTGAGCTCATCATACGTCTTTGGCCTGTCCAATCCAAAAATCATAGTTCCATCTGCAGCAGTATCAATTATGTCTCTTGTAGTCTCAACCAGATAAGGTCCTTCATCAATTGATTTGAGAATGTTGACCCCATTTTCCTTTCCAAGATAGTACATCGATTCTTTGAGCCCAAGAGTCGTAGTCGGTTCGTCAAGCATGGGTGGACGAGTATCTGAACCTGCTTTGCTTGAACATCCTCGGCAAAAGTGGAGATGATTGTAGGTACGATGGTAGACATGTTTAAAGATTACACGGGATTTTATAACTCTATGATTAAACCGGGAAATAGATTCTTTCACGGGATTTTACTAAATCAAGAGAAAACCGTATTACAAACAAAAAATTAACCAAGTCGCTAAGAGTCCTTGAATCAAGTCGCTAAAAACCAAGTTGCTAAGTAATGACAAAGCAAGTCGCTAAGTTCCCAAGTCACTACAAATTTTGACAGCAAGTCGCTAAGCACCAAGTCGCTATGAGATCAAGTCGCTAAATAGCAACTCGCTAAAGGACCAAATTGCTACCACCAAATCGCTACGAAACTTAAAGAGCAAGTCGCTATCAAAATTGAAACCAAGTCGCTACCTTACCAAGTCGCTACCCGTAGTGGAGAATCCACTAAGTGTACTGTTTGTCGGCTTGTCTCAATCGACAAGTCGCTAAGCATCAAGTCGCTACCAAAACACACTACAACTTGCTACAGGTTTACAAACAAAGTCGCTACCAAGAAATGAAGTTCGTAGCACAAGTCGCTAGCAAGAGAAATCTTTAAAAACACACTTTTCAATCCAAAAACAACCCAACCACGATGATTCAAGCCTTCCAAATCAAAAACTAAACACTTATGATGATCCTAAACACAAAAGTACAATCAAAATCCAAACTTTAACACTAGAAATCAACCAAATGATGCAAAAACCACTAAACTTTTTCAAACTAAAAAACCACCTAAAAACCACTAGAAATCCAAAGATATGTAAGAGATGATCTAACCATGGCTCTTGATACCAATTGTTACATATTGGATTTCACATACACATCATAACACAAACATACATAGGCGTATAATAGATGAGTTTTAGAGAGAGAAAGTTAGAGGTTTGGGAACTTTAGTGAGAGAAAGAAAATTCTTATTATGAGCTCCAACTCTCTACCTTGGGAGGTAGAGAGTATATATAGTACTTACATAAAACGCCACCTGACGGGCTGTGGATCAGGCATACAGTGGGTAAAGACCCATCCGTCCTCCACGGTGTTACAAAACTAAATACTACTTAACACTAAATAACTACGACTACGAGCTTTCTAACGATTACATATACTTGAGGTGACCGACACTTTAATTACTGGATTTTCCAAATTCTAACAGTTTATGGTAGGGACGGTTTTGAGATCTTTATGATGTTCCCATAATACCCTTTCATCAGTTAAAGCATATTACATGATCTTTTAATTAATCTCAACTATGCCACTTTTAATCTTGTCCATTGATTCATTCATCTAACGGTTCAAATAGAGTTCTCGCAGTTCTCACACTTAACAGGGTTCTCAAAATAAAGTTACACTATATATATATATATATATATATATATATTTCGTCTGGAAATCAATCCAGCTGATCAGTCTATGCCCGTAGCCGATTTGGTTGGACTGATTTGGTCTAGTTGTAGTTTACCAGCTGATCGGCTGGAAATCCAAACGATTCGGCTGGAGTCCACTGTTCCAGTTTCGCAAGATTTTTGTATTGAATTTGTGTTTAGTTGTTAGATGTTTTAGAGTGTCCAATCTTTTTTGTTTGCCTTGTTTGCTTATGATAGAAATGTTATTTCGATTATAACTAACCCTTAACGCTAATGGTTTTGATTTTGTGTTTTGTTGGTTGTGTTATAGTTATTATTTGCATAAGTTAGCAATGGATTCACTTAGTGAAGTATCGGAGTATCTTAAGAACTTGGAAGAGTCGTTGAAAGATACCGATGATTCTTTGGATGTTGAAAGATTGATGGAAAGAATGTGGTTATGCCCAAAAGGAACAAAGTGGTGGTCTTCACCAAGGCTCCACCAAGAGATTTTGAAGCTCCTTCCATGACGTTTGCTACGCCTTGCGGTGTAGAAGGCCAATCAGCTTAGGACGCTTAATTGAACATGGAATATGGGGATAATTACATCACGGAAGAGATGTTGAACAAAGTAGGTTTTATTCGGATGGATTATGTGAGCTATGGTAGGAAAATGGTGAAAGTTGCGTTTTTATATACATGGGCATGTTTTCCGTGTGGGTTTTGTAGTGATTAAATGCGGGGATGAAAATGAACCGTCGGTTGTCTTTGGACGGGAGTTTCTTGTCACAACCAAGTGCCTTGTTGACTTTGCACTTGGTGATATGAGGACTGATATCACCAAATTTGAAGAGCATAAGTATGTAGAAGAGATGTTGGAAGAGCTGTGTGAAAATATGTAGGAAGTGATGGATGAAGAGAAAGAGGTTGTGAAAATGGGTAAGGCTTGTTGAAACAAAAACACTAATCTTAACAAACTAACCCGACCCTCACCCACCAAAAATGAAAGAACCTCATCACCACCCACTCCACCATCCACTTTTACTCCTTTGACCCAACAACAAAAGGAAGCCATTCTTGAAAACTTTGAGCAAAAATTCAATGAGTTACAAGAAGAGAAGCCTATTATTGATGTTTTGAATAATTATATGACTTATCTTAAGAAATTGGATGCGGTAATGATGGAAAGGGTTAGGATAGAAGATAAGAACTATGATGAAGAGGAGAAGGAGAGAATCATAGAGAACGGGTTACCCAAGAAGAAGGAAGGCTTGGGGAATTTTGTGTTACCTATTCGAGTCAATGGTACTACTCCAATGTATGCCTTGGCGGATATCGATTCGAGTGTTAGTGTTATGCCATACCCACTTTACATGAAGCTACGTCTTAGCAACCCCCAATCCAACCAATCTAAGTTAACCATGGCGGATAATTCACAAGCTAAAGCCATGGGAGAAGTTCAAAATGTTAGAGTTCAAACAGGGTACCAAGTTTTCCTTGCAGACTTTTTGGTGTTGGATATTCCGGTAGATAGAGATTTGCCACTATTGATAGGGAGACTTTTCTTGAGAACTTGTGGTGCGGTTATAGATATAGGTAAAGGCACACTCACAATTGATGATGGTGTGCTAAAACACACCTACTATCTAAAACCAAGAGGTAGGGTAGTAAAGGAAGTTCATGACCTTAATGAAGAGGATGATGTGTTAGGTTGTTTCGAAGTAGGGAGAGATGAGGAAGGTAGGCTAAAGTATGGGCACGTTGCACCCACGTTTTTTTATATTGAAGATGAAATGGAGCGAGCACTTGCCATGGAAGCATTCTTTAATCCTTTTAAAAATGTTTTTGTATTAAAAAATTTAATAGATTTCTTAGGTTCCCTTCCCGCCCAACTCAAAAACATGGATTGGGGACCCGAAGGCCAAAGTGAGTACAAGAAGAAAGAAGGAGATGGTGAATGGCCTGTGAAGTTTGATTTGACCCTGATGCAGGTTTTACTGACCAGGTTTTAATATTTATAAGTCTCATTATACATATGGTCTACCCTAATGCACTAACGGGCAATGTACTCGGTCGTGTGTAGTGTAGTATTCGGTAAAGCCGGGGTCGTCCCAAGAGCTATGTGTGCGGATTTAAACTAAGTTTAGGTGTCACAGATTTTAATATGATTTAAGGTGGAAATGATTAATTACTACTAAGACAATAAAATATGAAAGAAAATAAAGGCGAGGGTTGTGATCAATAGAGGAGAGGGGTGCTAACCTAGTTATTCATCCTAACTAGTTATGTTTACGTTTAATTACTTCCAATTACTTCAGGTGGGGTCAAAGTCGCTAGGACAACATTTGGTCAGTTCGTCCTAACCTATCAGCAAAGGGTCCCACTGGAGAAATCAGGTGACCCGTCATAAGTCCAGTTGTTCTTAGTCCCCTAAGCCAAGTCATTAAGTACTGCTACATGGTAGATTCATAATAATGAGTGCCCGACCGCTAGCAACTTAAACACTCATCCCCGACTTCTTAAGTTCATCCAAACGGTAGGTGATCAGTTGGTCAAATCACACAAGCAAAAAGGGTCGTCAGTTGGTCATATCTTACCCTTCCCACTCAGTCTACCTACTTAGGGTCAGTTGGTCATATCTCCTAATTAACTAGCCACTACCGCCATTCAAAACTACCGAAACAAGGGTAGCTACCAACAAACTATGCATGCATACACTTAGAAATAATCATACAGAAGCAATGTAAACATAAACAAAACAATTAAGGAATCATAACTAGGTCAACACAAGAGGTGCTTAGCCGCTCATATTAACTAAAACAATCGATTCAATGTTTAACATTACGAAATACATGAATTGAAAGCAGCGAAAAGATAAAATGTTAATGCTTATCGTAGGGGAGTGATTTCTCCCTTGGAGATAGCTCCGTATGCTCCTCTAGATCTTCCTTCGACTTCTAATCACGTTCACTTGATGTTGTGTGTGAAATGGGATGCTTTGAAATCTTTGGAATTCGAGGGGTATTTATAGGCCAGATCTGGTTACGGCGTAACTAATGTTAAGAGTTACGCCGTAACATCCAATTCTTTGTATTTTACACTAAAAATGCTAGTTACGGCGTAATATCTGGAAGGAGTTACGCCGCATCTTCAATAAATCCTGGTTACGCCGTAATTGAGACAATAGTTACGGCGTAACTTGCAGCGGCGCGGAACCTCATTTGAACTAGTTGGTTACGTCGTAATCTTGGAAAGAGTTACGCCGTAATCTTCAGTTGAGTTGGTTTTCTGAGCCACGCTTGAGTTACGGCGTAATGTGAGAAAGGAGTTACGCCGTAACTTCTTCAAAATGAGCATACTATGATATATCTTCAATAAATTCTCCAAATCCGCGTCTCTTTAGCTCAAATGCTCGTATTTTACCTGAAAGTGAAATATAGAGGAAAACAAGCGTAAATCCATATAAATGATATAAAATACGAGCATTATCGGGGAAATTGACACTTGATATTCAGGACTATTTGATGTTATCAAATATCCCCCCACTTGAACTCTACTTGCCTTCAAGTAGACCTTATTAGATAGATACCTAAAAAGATATATGCCATTACCTGGAAAATACTACCTTTGTCCCATATTGACTGTCCTGTTTGACTTTTTTAAGTCTTTCTTTGTCAACTTTGACCTTAAATATTTTTGTTTGTGTTATATAATACTTGATGAAAGTTATATCAATGAAAAGTCAAACTGGACAGTTAATATGGGACGGAGGGAGTATAAATTTACAAATCCCTTATGCTAGAATAAAACAAAGCCGAACACCTCACGAAATGGGAACAAAACACTCAAATCTCTTAACTATTCTAAGTGTCAATTTTGGGGTGATCACTCATTGCACAGTCATAGCATGTATTCTATCATAAGCTTGGTGGTTATACAAATCTCCACCACTAGAGTTAAGGACAAAACAATTCTTGAAGGCAATATGGGTAGACACGACAAAGGTTAAGGGTGATTTATCATTACTAACATGTCACGGTGAAGTGGACAAAATCAATGATACATGACTAAATCCATGGCCAAGACACCAAAGATTGCTCGCTGCATCACATAGACACGCTTCATGACTAAAGGGTAGGATAAGACATGGGATAAAATTGGTGTAAAATAAAATCAAGCAAATAGTCTAAATCTACAACTAAGTCATCACCACTTACCGTTTGCCCAAAGTTCAAGTTTCGAAGTCAAGAAACCGGATCATGATATAACTAGGTAGATGTGCCATTAGAGGACGTCATGATGGGCACACTTCCAACTTCATTCTTCAAATGTGACCGAGGTGGCCTCCTCGATACTAAATCTATATTAAGCTCATAACAATAGTGCTTATAACATCGCATTTTACAATCAAATGAATAAAAATAACTATTTTTTTAACATAACATAACATCCCCCCACTTGAGATGAACAATATGAGAATTTGGGGGGTCTTCAATGATCTTTAAGGATATGTCGTCGACGAGAGCGTGATTCCCGAACCTTTCCACTTGAACCTTGAACTTAGGCAAATAATGACTTCCTAATTACAAATAAAGACTACAAGGTAGGCTAAGGTGTAATGGTGTATCGAAACAATATGCTGGGTGAATTAACATGAAAGGAATGGCTTAGAAAGGTGTATCTAGGGGTATCTTGCACTAAAGGTGAGTGCAACAAAGGGTTTAACATGGGGGTCGAGAAGTCGAGGTGACTAATCGATAGACACACAATGGTAGGCTATTTGGGTGATAATCCTATAATACTGCCTTCTTAAACTGAAAATTCCAAATACATCGAGCTAACTCAACATACCTCGTCTATGGTCTCGAAATGATGTAAAGGCCAAGTTCTAAAGTTTATAAGCTACCGGCACACTCATAATTTGGTGGATTTGGGGTAAAAATTAGGAAACGGATAAGGCTAATCTCACCATATAATATCAAGGGTTATAATGTGCTCGGCTAAGGTCTAATCCAGTTAGGTTAAGAAAAACATGTCAATATTTTAAAAATGGCATAATTTTTCAAAATAAACTAGAAAAATGAGGGCAATAAAGTTCAAGAGACAATTCTACTCCTGTCCCCCCACTTGAAATGTACAAAGTCCCTTTTGTATTAATCGTTAAATAATGGTGAAGAGAAAAGTAGAATTAGAGCGAGAACTTCCCTAAAATTTGCTCCAAAAAGAGAGAAGGTCCACGAAAAGAGTCGCGCCTTCGCATAAGCATCCACGAGAAAACTTCAATCACTGAAATCACATTACCGACAAGCATAATTCTAAAAAAGAAAAAGAAAAATGAAAAAGAAACCTAACTCACTTGCGTAGGAATCACGGTTGCATTTAGCGTATGCAACAAGCCTTTTAAACCACTTGATGTCCTAACTGGACGAGTGTAGTCTCGTGAGGGCTTACAGGGAACATACCCACAAAGTTCATTTGAAAACTAATACAAGGTTATTGTGTTTAAAATGAAAGAAGTGTTACAGAGGATAGTTACGTCGTAACTCCCATACGAAGTTACGCCGTAATTAAGCAAAACCAGACATATGATACAAGAGTGTGGCTACGGCGTAACCATTTCCTGGGGTTACGCCGTAATTGGTAATGCTCTGAAGAGGATTGTTGCACAAATGGTATGTTGTAAGCTCCCGGAAAATTTCAATGTTCTTAAAACCTTAATCAGAAATTAAGCACGAATTATATTATCATGAAATTTTCTAAACTACACATTTGCATATCATTTAGAATATGCATGATCAACGCAGCTCGAGCGTCATAAATATACCGTTGTGATCAGAACGAAATTCCCCACGATTATGATAATCTTAAAATACGTAACGAATACGTAAAAATTTGTAAAAATACGAATTAAATTATAATAAAAAGGTATTAAATTCGTATTGGGCCTCGGAACTTATTGGACTTCATATCACCTCACGACCCAACTCAATTTACTGTTGGTCCTCGTTAACCACCTCGAGCCCAACACACACGAAATCCTTTGGGCCACGAGCCCAATACACTTGATTTTCTTTTTGGGCTTTGTCTAGTACACGATCCCAATGAAACCAAGCCCAAACTACCCTTAAACCTTGTGGGCCTCGTCGTTTCTACCGAGCCCAACACCACTATTTCACTTGTGGACTTTCGCATACCCCACGATCCAAACCAGCCCTTTGGGCCTTGCGTTTAAGTTGAGCCCAAAACCTAACCGGTTATACACCCAAGTCCATGTACCAATTAATCTTGTAACTAAGTTTTGATGAAAATCACAAAACGTGATTACCACTTCTCTTGGCAGTCGAACTAGACAAAATCAAGAACAAAATACCAAGTTCAAACTTTTTGGTGAATGTGTTGCGTGTGGGAATGGAGAAGGAGACCAAGCCAATGCCTAGCCACCCTAACTTAATTATTTAATTGCCTGAATACATCCAAACCCACTTTGACTAGCCTTGACTCTTAAGACCAAAGGTCCTTGTGTCTAGCTTCGATGTGACATCACAATCCCACGCCCAAATGCTTGGCTGAAAACATGCAAGAAACAAGACCAAGTTTGAAGCACATGACTAAAAAAACATTAGAACCTAGGTGATCTAGGAGTTAAATAATTGAAAGACCATGCCAAGGTTTTCCTTTACAAACCTTACTAACACTTAACAAATAACTCACAATATCACAAACTCACTCAAACACTTACACTTTCTAAGCATAAATCGTCCACTGTGGTAATGAAAATGAAGGGAAGAAAACGTTGCATTACAAGTATCTAGGAAGACTTGTGTAAAATATAAATTCGGGTAACATTATAAGGAGAACAAAAGGATTCTCGTTAAGGCACTTCTTCTCATTCACTCCTCACACGTATCATCACCACTCTTTTGAGTGTAGTAAGTCACTTTCAACTCATTTTCATTTCAATTCCTCGTTTACATTTAGATATCACACGTTAACTAGGTTATTCGCACCATTTCAATGTACAACTTGTATGGTATGCTTGATCACAACACATAGTCACTCGTTAACACTAGAGAACACATCACAAACCTACACTGAGCACTCGTACATTTTAAAAACTAACGCAAGCGTCATTGGGCCTAAAGCCCAATCGTAAAGCCCATTAAGCCCACGACAAGTCCAAGTAAAGCCCAACCAGGCCCAATAAGATAAAAATAAGCTAATAAGCACTAAAGACGAGTTAGAAATGAGTAGTGATCATTTTATAAAGATTTCGTATATTAAAAATATATACGGACTTAATTTGCAAATAATATAGTCCTTGGGTTGAAATTGTAACATTTTCAAAAGATAAAGGGGTTGATTTTTATGTAAAATATCTAGTATGATAAGTACAAGGACCGTTATTGTCATTTTCGAAAGTATAAAGGGTAAAACCCACGTGCATGCGCACGAATGAAACCACAAGGACCAGTTCTGTAAATAGCCTAAACTAGTTGTAAATAAAGTTTTGGGTGAAAAGTGTTAAATTGGAAAAGACAAGGTCTAAACGCGTAAAAAGTAAACTTGGAGGGCTGTTTCCGTAAAAGCAGTTTTACCAAGAGGTAAAACTGTCAAAACTGAAAGTTTTGGTATAAAAATATAATCTTGTATAAAGTGTCATTTTCTCAAACTTGGAGGACTAAACTCATACTTTTCGTAACTTGAGGGTAAAAAGTGTAAATTCGGGAAAAGTTTAGGAAAAACTTATAATCTTATCGTAACTTCGTAAAAACGAGTATTTTGATCATATGAGAATATTATTTTCGGATATCGATAAACATATTTCATGTATGAATATATATATATATATATATACACATATTATTAGAAAATAATTATATATATATATATATATATATATATATATATATATATATATATATATAATACGATAAAATGCACGAGGAATCTAAACAAGTTAAAATACTCAACAAATCTATTAAGATCACAACGAGGGGAAAGCATTTCACTTATGCGTAAGTGAGGATCATTAAATAAGGCAATGTAGCAAGTAATTAACTTAAAACGTTAAGCACGCACGCACACTATTGGATTGGACAATCCAATGATCTATTGAATAAGAATATTCAATGCTCTATTATTTTTGTCGCAAACCAAAATGTTCATTATACTGAGACTCGCCATCTCATCATTTTTAGGTTTCGGTTTGGAACCTCCGCTACATTGTGCTTGATCTGTTTGTGCTTGTTCATATCATCAAGGTGAGTTCTTAGCCTCGCTTTTACTTTATTTTGCAAACCCCGCGAGGGATATATATGCTCTAAACTAGAACACAAGGTTTTTCATAAATGCTCTCCTCTTGATTATTGGTACTGCCTAAGTATTTAGCCATAAGTCCCCTGATCATGAACCATTAGTCACCGCGAGTGAATGCAGATATCGTGAATAGTACTATGGGGATTAACGACCCCGTTTCGGCTATAGAGAAATAACCGGGGCGCACCATATTTGAATTTCTTTAGGTAATTGGCTATTACCTCATTTGGGACAAACTTACCTACACTGGTAATTCGGTGTATGCAGTTGAGTCTTGGTTGCATGAGCTTAGCGCATAATAATCTGTGATTTTTCTTCATGATATTGTTAGTTTACAATGTTCATGCTCTTATACTTGTGCTCAACTTATTTTAAACCTATAAATTTCACTCAACATTTTTGTTGACCTTTTTAAGCATGTTATCTCAGGTAATCTGTGAAGATTATGACCAAGGCACGGAATGGCGCATGGCAAGGCCTATCTAGTGGTGCAAAACATAAAAGTTGTCATTTCTTTCAAACTCATGATCTTTCTTTTGGGAAAACACTTGAACAATTTACAATATTTTGTAACAACTATGAGTTTTCGATGAATGATAACTACTTTTAATAAAACGTCTCTTTCGAGTCGTTTTCTATAATTATTGACTATGATCTCCATTCAAGTAACACCCGAATTAGTCTTCCGCTGTCATTAAGATTTTCGGGGGGTGTTACAGATTGGCATCAGAGCCATGGTTATAGAGAACCAAATAGTTTTCAAAAACATTTGGACTATAACCGCACTTTTAAAACGGGACTATTTTACACCACTGCCTTACGCCCTTCCGTAACCGCTCTATGCATTAGGATTGATGCATCACTAGATCATAAGTAAATTGCATTCATTTTAGTTAGGCATATATGGAGATTTGCTTGAAAAATATGCGTAGCTAACTAAAATCTTGTTAATCATATTATTTGGCATTTTACTTACATTAATTTATGGGTTGTTACAGTACCATGTCTGCTTCCCACCCGGTTGTTCGTCTCGACACGAGATGGAAGACACTATGTCCTCTACGACTGTCAATATGCCAGCTCACCCCACTCCAGTCATACCAGCCATTGTTTCGGACGAGACTGAACCTTTTGAGGAAGGTGAAGTTGCCCGAACTCCTACTGTTCCAGCTATGATTGTTCTCTCTCAAGAGCATAATGCTTTTGCTACTATGACCTTAGATCAGTATTACGAGTCGCAGCAATGGCTAACTACTTCAGATGTCGCTGTGGATGATGGATCATCCAAGTCATCCAAGAGCACTGACTCTGCTTCATAAGACTCTTCAGTATCATCCTCTCTGCCGATCCGTCGTCGCCGACGTAGGATCCGTGTTCTTAAGCCTTATGAGCCTGAGCCATTTGGAGTGCCTTATAGACTGCATCCTAAGGGTACGACCTTCAAACACACCGCTATGAAGCATGTGCGATCCATCACTATGACTCATGTGATGCCATCTGCTCAGTCACCATCAGCTCAGTCACCATCTACTCAGTCATCACCAGCTACACCTACTGGTCCACCTACTGCTACTTCACCACCACTGCCACCTACTGTGTTCTACCATCAGACCGCCACTGTTCCTGTTTCATCACCGCCATCAACATCACCTCCATTGGACACTTTCAGTGAGCCACCTTTGCCGCTTGGTATTAGATGCTATTCTCCATCACCGACTATCCTTACATGCCTACTCAAGTAGACGCTCAGCCTGGACCAAGGAAGACGGCCGGTGCTAGGCGATGGTCATTCTTGATACCACTACTTCGTCATTGGAGAGAAGAGGAGGGAGCACCTAGTTCATTCGAGCTTGGAGAGAGCTCAACCACTGCACCAACTCTAGTTCTACCTGTTACCGGTGAGCCTGTACACCACACCATTCCTCTAATGGCTACGAGACTCGTTAGACACGAGGACCAGTTGAGTGAGCTCTTGGCGCATTATGAAGAGATTCCACTGGTTAGGATAGAAAGCTTGGAGGAGGAGGTCGAAAACCTCGTGATAGGTCACTACTCCATTGAGATTGTATTTGACATGATGAGCGCCCAGATTGTGGAGGCGAGAGATGCCGTGATCAGCTTGACCTAGAAGCTTGAGACTATTGTTCGAGATACTAGTACTTTGAGAGACACTGCCTTAGACCGAGAGAGAGCCTTGCATCACGAGCTTGCATCCGCTCATGCTCACACTGCTATCCTTGAGCAGAGGATTGATGACCTCGAGGCGAGAGATTGAGCACGTGAGCAGTAGATCCGAGATTTGACAGCCATGGTTGAGAAGATTCGCCGACGTCATGATGACGCATCGGGATATGCATAGATTCTAGTAATCTTTATTTTAGTATGTATCATAAAGCCGCCATATGAGGCATTAAGGCTTGTATCCTTTTAGTTTGTAACTATGGAACAATAATTATGATGTTGTAACTTATGGTTGTGAACAATTACTATGCAATGATGTATTCTATATATCCTATGGTTGTATTTCTTATATTCTTGTGTTGTGATATTATTCATCGGTGATGTATGCCGAACCGATCCTTATGTCCTTAGATATATATGTTATGATTTGTTGAGAAAAATAATGATTCACTTGTTGTCATTCATAACGATATCATACCATTGATTTAAAGTGGTGATCTTGACTATTATGATATTTATAATGTGTAATCCCTTTTATTATCAATCGATGATTTCTTAATCTTGGGGTTTATTTCTTGGTAATTTTAGAAAAATGGTAAAGAAGAAAGCTACCTCATCCACCATCACACCCGCAGCTGTTCGAAAATTGGTCGCTGAAAGCGTTAGCGCTGCTATAGCACAGCATGCCGCTGACACTGCTAGAGCTGAAGCTGAACGCATTGCCGAAGCTGAACGAATTGCCCAAGAGGTACGTGAAGCTGAAACTGCTACAAGAGAAGCTGAAATTGCAAGACAAGCTGAGATTGCAAGAGAAGCTGAAGTTGCAAGAGAAGCTGAGATTGCCCGAGAAGCGGAGATCACTCGAGAAGCTGAAACTAAGCGTGTTGCCCAAGAAGCATGTGAGGCTGAAGTTGCTCGTCTAGCTGAAGCAACTAGTGTCGCAGAAGCTGCACGTCTTGTTGAAATGGCAAACTCAAATGCAACTAACACTCCGACAAATCAAAGTGAGTCTTCTATAGCTCGTAAGTGCAGCTACAAAGAGTTCATGAACTGCAAGCCGACATTCTTCAATGGTACTGAAGGTGATATTGGTTTACTTCATTGGTTTGAGAGAACCGAGACTGTATTTCTGCTAAGTGACGGCACGGATGATTGCAAAGTCAAGTTCGTAACTGGAACTTTGCTAGAAGATGCGTTATCTTGGTGGAAAGCCCATGCTCAACCAATTGGAGTGGAAGAAGCGTGTAAGATTTCGTGGTCAGATCTAAAACAACTGTTAATGAAATAGTATTGCCCGAGGACTGAGATCAAGAAACTCGAAGATGATTATTACCACCTGACTGCTAAAGGTAATGATCTCAAGACAAACTTCAAGAGATTCCATGAGCTGAGAGCTCTGTGTCCTCATCTGTTTCCCACCAATGAAAAGCTTTTGGAAGCTTTGATCGGAGGTTTACTCTGGAGCATCGAAGGAGATGTCATCGCTTCAAATCCAAAGACTGTTGAAGAAGTTGTCTTTGTATCCCACCGCTTTCTGGAGCCGATATTGAAGCTCGCAAATGCACAAGGCTCAAGTGACAACAAAAGAAAGCTTGATGATTGGAAAATCTCAAATTCCAACCACCATCAGTCCAACAACAACAATCGGAACAACAACCAGAATCACCGCAACAGAAACCATCATCACAATCGGCAAAACCGAAGACAAGAAGCCGTAAGGGCTTATGCTGCACCCACTGCTGGAAAAGGGTATGTAGGACCACATCCCCATTGTAACAGATGTTTGATGCACCATTATGGACCTTGTACTATGAAGTGTGACAAGTGCAACAAGGTAGGTCATCAAGGAAAGCATTGCCGAAACCCTGGAGGGGGAAATACTGTGGCAAACATGAATTATTATGGATGTGGAGAGAAGGGTCATTTCAAGAGTCAATGCCCAAAGTTGAATGCAGCTCAACCAAACAATGCGAGTCCAAGAGCGTACGTGCTAGGAGATGGAGATGTCTTTGTTGAACCCTGATGTTGTGACGGGTATGTATTCTCTTAACAATCATTCCGAAAAAATCTTGTTTGACTCTGGAGCCGATAAGAGTTTTGTATCTACTACATTTGCACCATTACTTGAAATATCCCCAATTGCCTTAGATACAACTTATGAGATAGAACTTGCCAATGGAAAGATAATAGGAACCAACACCGTAATCCGTAATTGCCCTATTCTTTTACAAGACCACTCGTTCCTCATAGATCTTTTGCCAATCAAACTTGGTAGTTTTGATGTCGTAATTGGCATGGATTGGTTGTCCAAACACCGTGCTAGAATTGGTTGCGACGAGAAAACCGTTCATATCCCGATCAACGGTGAAACTTTGGTTATCCAAGGAGATAAAAGTAGAAAGTACTTAAGTATCATATCCTGTGCGAAATCGATAAAGTACATGGAAAAAGGATGTTATGCCTTCTTAGCTCAAGTAACGGAAAAGAAGTCGGAAGAGAAACGACTAGAGGATGTACCTATAGTCAGAGAATTTCTGAGGTGTTTCCGAAGATTTGTGGAATCCCACCTGCTCGACAAGTCGAATTTCAAATCGATCTTATTCCTGTAGCTACTCCCGTAGCACGAGCACCGTACCGTTTAGCACCCTCAGAAATGCAAGAATTGTCCAAAAAACTAGAAGATCTATCTGAAAAAGGATTCATTAGACCAAGTTCCTCACCCTTGGGAGCACCGGTTTTATTCGTTAAGAAGAAAGATGGATCATTTCGGATGTGTATCGATTATAGAGAATTGAACAAGCTCACGATCAAGAACCGTTATCCCTTACCAAGAATTGATGATCTGTTTGATCAGTTACAAGGCTCGAGTGTATACTCGAAGATTGAATTAAGATCGGGATATCATCAGTTAAGGGTGAAAGAGGAAGATATACCCAAGACCGCGTTTAGAACTCGATATGGCCATTATGAATTCCAAGTAATGCCATTCGGTTTAACTAATGCACCCGCTGTATTTATGGACCTCATGAATAGAGTCTGTAAACCATATCTGGATAAATTCGTCATTGTGTTCATCGACAATATTCTTATCTACTCTCGTGATAAAGAAGAACATGCGGAACATCTGAGAACTGTCCTGAAGTTACTCAAGGATGAAGAATTATACGCAAAGTTTTCCAAATGCGATTTTTGGATTGAGACAGTCCAATTTCTTGGTCATGTGATCGACAGTGAAGGAATCCACGTGGATCCCGCAAAGATCGAATCAGTAAAGAATTGGCCAGTACCCACCAACCCCACTGAAATTCGTCAATTCTTAGGACTTGCTGGTTATTATCAAAGATTCATCGAAGGTTTCTCGAAGATAGCCAAACCATTGACCGAGTTAACCCAGAAAACGAAGAAATTCGAATGGGGAGACTATCAAGAATCAGTTTTTCAACTCCTAAAGAACAAGCTTTGCGAAGCACCCATCTTGGCACTACCTGAAGGAGTAGAAGATTTTGTAGTATATTGCGATGCTTCACACATGGATTTAGGCGATGTTCTCATGCAAAGGAACAAAGTGATTGCTTACGCATCACGACAACTCAAAACTCATGAGAAGAATTATACTACTCACGATCTAGAACTTGGCGTTGTAGTATTTGCACTCAAGTTATGGAGACATTATTTGTACGGAACCAAGTGTATAGTGTACACTGATCACAAAAGTCTTCAACACATCTTAGATAAAAAAGAACTGAATATGCGTGAACGTCGCTGGCTAGAATTGCTCAGTGATTATGACTGCGAGATTCGTTACCATCCTGGAAAGGGGAACGTTGTTGCCGACGCCTTGAGCAGAAAAGATCGCCCTAAGCCACTTAGAGGGAGATCATTGGGTATGGTAATCAATTCACCCCTACCATCAAAAATTCTTGAAGCTCAGATCGAAGCACTTAAAGAAGAAAATAGGCCGAATGAGAAGATTTATGGCATGCCGGAGAATGAGAATGGATTTGTGAAGAGATCGGATGGAACGTTATTTTCAAAAATCGAAGTTGGATTCCACTCTACGGAGGTATCCGAGAACTCATCATGCATGAATCACATAAATCAAAGTATTCCATACATCCTGGTCCCAACAAGATATATCAAGATCTAAAGCTTTTGTACTGGTAGCCTAACATGAAGGTTGATATCGGCAAGTACGCCAGTAAATGCTTGACATGTTTGAAAGTCAAAGTTGAACATCAAAAGCCATCAGGATTGTTAACCCAACCAGAACTTCCCGTATGGAAATGGGAAAGAATCACAATGGATTTTATCACAAAGTTACCAAGAACTTCTAATGGTTTTGACACCATTTGGGTCATTGTAGACCGTCTCACGAAATCCGCTCATTTCTTGCCAATCAAGGAGAATGACGAGATGATTACACTCGCTAGACTGTACATCAAAGAGATTGTTTCTCGTCACGGTGTACCAATCTCTATCATATCTGATCGTGATAGCCGATTCACCTCTAGATTTTGGTAAACGCTTAAAAACGCCATGGGTACCAACTTGGATATGAGTACCGCGTACCATCCTCAAACAGATGGACAAAGTGAAAGAACGATCCAAACTCTGGAAGACATGCTAAGAGCATGTGTGATTGATTTCGGAAAAGGATGGGATAAGCACTTACCTCTGGCTGAATTCTCTTACAATAAAAGTTACCACGCCAGCATTAAAGCTGCTCCTTTTGAAGCACTCTATGGAAGAAAATGTCGATCGCCAGTTTGCTAGGCATAAGCTGGAGAAGTACAACTCACAGGCCCCAAAATTGTCCAAGAGACAACTGAAAAGATAATGCAAATTAGGCAACGACTGCAAGCAGCTCGAGATAGATAAAAGAGCTACGCAGATGTCCGAAGGAAACCAATGGAATTCCAAGTCGGAGACCGAGTAATGCTCAAAGTATCACCCTGGAAAGGGATGGTCAGATTTGGAAAAAGAGGAAAACTCAAACCTCGATACGTTGGACCGTTCAAAATTCTTCAAAGAATTGGTCCAGTGGCATATAAACTCGAACTTCCCGAAGAACATAGTCGAGTACATGACACGTTCCATGTCTCGAATCTTAAGAAGAGTCGATCGGATGAAACTCTAGTCGTACCTCTCAAGGAAATCCAGCTCAATGACAAACTTAGCTTTGTCGAAGAACCCGTTGAGATCATAAACAAGGAAGTCAAGAGGCTTAAGCAAAGCCGCATTCCTATCGTTAAAGTTCAATGGAATCACAAGAAACGAGGTGCAGAGTTCACCTGGGAGCGTGAGGATGTAATGCGTTCCAAGTATCCCCACCTGTTCATCTAACCACCCATGACAACCTCTGCGAGTTAAACCGAGGGACGCGGTTCTCTTAAGGGGTAGGTACTGTAAGCTCCCGGAAAATTTCAATGTACTTAAAACCTTAATCAGAAATTAAGCATGAATTATATTATCATGAAATTTTCTAAACAACACATTTGCATATCATTTGGCATATGCATGATCAACCCAGCTTGAGCGTTCATAAATATACCGTTGTGATCAGAACGAAATTCCCCACGATTATGATAATCTTAAAATACGTAACGAATACGTAAAAATTTATAAAAATACGAATTAAATTATAATAAAAAGGTATTAAATTCGTATTGGGCCTCGGAACTTATTGGACTTCATATCACCTCACGACCCAACTCAATTTACTGTTGGTCCTCGTTAACCACCTCGAGCCCAACACACACGAAATCCTTTGGGCCACGAGCCCAATACACTTGATTTTCTTTTTGGGCTTTGTCTAGTACACGATCCCAATGAAACCAAGCCCAAACTACCCTTAAACCTTGTGGGCCTCGTCGTTGCTACCGAGCCCAACACCACTATTTCACTTGTGGGCTTTTGCATACCCCACGATCTAAACCATCCCTTTGGGCCTTGCGTTTAAGTTGAGTCCAACACCTAACTGGTTATACACCCAAGCCCATGTACCATATTAATCTTGTAACTAAGTTTTGATGAAAATCAAAAAACGTGATTACCACTTCTCTTGGCAGTCGAACTAGACGAAATCAAGAACCAAAGACCAAGTTCAAACTTTTTGGTGAATGTGTTGCGTGTGGGAATGGAGAAGGAGACCAAGCCCATGCTTAGCCAGCCTAACTTAATTATTTAATTGCCTAAATACACCCAAACCCACTTTGACTAGCCTTGACTCTTAAGACCAAAGGTCCTTGTGTCTAGCTTCAATGTGACATCATAATCCCACGCCCAAACTCTCGGCTGAAAACATGCATGAAACAAGACCAAGTTTGAAGCACATGACTAAAAAAAACATTAGAAATCTAGGAGTTAAATAATTGAAAGACCATGCCAAGGTTTTCCTTTATAAACCTTACCAACACTTAACAAAGAACTCACAATATCACAAACTCACTCAAACACTTATACTTTCTAAGCATAAATCGTCTACTGTGGTAACGAAAAGGAAAGAAAGAAAACGCTGCATTACAAGGATCTAGGAAGACTTGAGTAAAATACAAATTCGGGTAACATTATAAGGAGAACAAGGGGATTCTCGTTAAGGCACTTCTTCTTGTTCACACCTCACACGTATCATCACCACTCTTTTAAGTTTAGTAAGTCACTTTCAACTCATTTTCATTTCATTTCCTCGTTTACATTTAGATATCACACGTTAACTAGGTTATTCGCACTATTTCAATGTAGAACTTGTATGGTATGCTTGATCACGACACATAGTCACTCGTTAACACTAGAGAACACATCACAAACCTAAACTGAGCACTCGTACATTTTAAAAACTAACATAAGCATTATTGGGCCTAAAGCCCAATCGTAAAGCCCATTAAGCCCACGACAAGTCCAAGTAAAGCCCAACCCGGCCCAATAAGATAAAAATAAGCTAATAAGCACTAAAGACGAGTTAGAAATGAGTAGTGATCATTTTATAAAGATTTCGTATATTAAAACTATATTCGGACTTAATTTGCAAATAATATAGTCCTTGGGTTGAAATTGTAAAATTTTCAAAAGATAAAGGGGTTGATTTTTACGTAAAATATCTAGTATGATAAGTACAAGGACCATTATTGTCATTTTCGAAAGTATAAGGGGTAAAACCCACGTGCATGCACACGAATGAAACCACAAGGACCAGTTCTGTAAATAGCCTAAACCAGTTATAAATAAAGTTTTGGGTGAAAAGTGTTAAATTGGAAAAGACAAGGTTTAAACGCGTAAAAAGTAAACTTGGAGGGCTGTTTCTGTAAAAGTAGTTTTACCAAGGGGTAAAACTGTCAAAACTGAAAGTTTTGGTATAAAAATATAATCGGGTATAAAGTGTCATTTTCTCAAACTTGGAGGACTAAACTTGTACTTTTCGTAACTTGAGGGTAAAAAGTGTAAATTCGGGAAAAGTTTAGGAAAAAATTATAATCTTATTGTAACTTCGTAAAACGAGTATTTTGATCATATGAGAATATTATTTTCGGATGAATATATATATATATATGTACATATTATTAGAAATATATATATATATATATATATATATATATATATATATATATATATATATATATATATATATGTATATATATATAAAAAATCCGATAAATTGCACGAGGAATCTAAACAAGTTAAAATACTCAACAAATCTATTAAGATCACAACGAAGGGAAAACATTTCACTTATGCGTAAGTGAGGATCATTAAATAAGGCAATGTAGCAACTAAATTAACTTAAAACGTTAAGCGCGCACGCACACTATTGGATTGGACAGTCCAATGATCTATTGATTAAGAATATTCAATGCTCTATTATTTTAATCGCGAACCAAAATGTTCATCATACTGAGACTCGCCATCTCATCATTTTTAGGTTTCGGTTTGGAACCTCCGCTACATTGTGCTTGATCTGTTTGTGCTTGTTCATATCATCAAGGTGAGTTCATAGCCTCGATTTTACTTTATTTTGCAAATCCCGCTAGGGAGATACATGCTCTAAAGTTTAGTCTAAACTAGAACACAAGGTTTTTCATAAATGCTCTCCTCTTGATTATTGGTACTTGTTAGGATTTAGTAAATCCAGGTATTAAAGTGTCGGTCACCTCAAGTATTTGTAATCGTTACAAAGCTCGTAGTCGTAGTTATTTAATGTTAAGTAGTATTTAGTTAAGTAATACCGTGGAGGACGGACGGGTCTTTACCCACTGTATGCCTGATCCACAGCCCGTTAGTTGGCGTTTTGTGTTAAGACTATAAATACTCTCTACCTTCCAAGGTAGAGAGTTGTAACTCATAATAAGATTTTTCTTTCTCTCACTAAAGTTCTCAAACCTCTAACTTTCTCTCTCTAGAAAATCATCTATACGCCTACTTGTGTTTGTGTTATGATGTGTATGTGAAATCCAATATGTAACAATTGGTATCAAGAGCCATGGTTAGATCATCTCTTACATATCCTTGGATTTCTAGTGATTTTTAGGTGGTTTTTGAGTTTGAAAAAGTTTAGTGGTTTTTGCATCATTTGGGTCATTTCTAGTGTTAAAGTTTGAATTTTGATTATACTTTTGTGTTTAGGATTATCATATGTGTTTAGGTTTTGATTTGGAAGGCTTGAATCATCGTGGTTGGGTTGTTTTTGGATTGAAAAGTGGTGTTTTTGAGATATTCTTGCTAGCGACTTGAGTCACGGATTTTTAATCTTGGTAGCGACTTGCTTTGTAAGTTGGTAGCGATTTGTAGTTGAAGTGGTAGCGATTTGAGCTTAGCGACTTGTCTATTGAGACAAGCCGATAAACAGTACACTTAGTGGATTCTCCACTACGGGTAGCGACTTGGTGAAGGTAGCGACTTGCTTTCAATTTTGTTAGCGACTTGTACTTAAGTTTCTTAGCGACTTGGTGTTAGCGACTTGGACATTAGCGAGTTGCTATTTAGCGACTTGACTACTTAGTGACTTGGTGCTTAGCGACATGCTGTCAAAATTCGTAGCGACTTGGTGACTTAGCGACTTGACATTATAGCGACTTGATTTCATAATACTTAGCAACTTGGTGCTTAGCGACTTAGCTCAAGGTTTCTTAGCGACTTGGTTGAATTATTGTTTGTAATACGGTTTCTCTTGATTGAGTAAAATCCGTGAAAGAATCTATTTTCTGGTTTAATCATAGAGTTTTAAAATCCCGTGTAATCTGTTAACATGTCTACCAACGTACCTACAATCATCTCCACATTCTTTGAGGATGTTCAAGCAGTGGTTCGATACTCGTCCACCTATGCTTGACAGAGCCGACTACGACTCTTGGGCTCAAAGAATCGATTATCTTGTCTTGGAAAGGAAAATGGGTCAACATTCTCAAATCCATTGATGAAGGACCTTATCGGGTTGAGACTACAAGAGACATAATTGATACTGCTGAGATGGAACCATAATCTTTGGATTGGACGGACCAAAGCGTATGATGAGCTCAATGATAAGGAGAAAAAGAGATACGATGCTGATATCAGGGCTTCAAACATCATACTCGGGTCTTCCAAAATACATCTACAAGGCGATCAATCACAACACTGAATCCAAGGCGGTTTGGGATAATGTCAAGATGCTTCTCTCAGGTTCTGAATTGACTAAAGAAGACAGAGAATCTCAACTGTATGATGAGTTTGAGCACTTTAAGATGAAACCAGAAGAGAGTGTCTATGAATATTATGTGAGATTCCATAAGCTGGTGAATGATATGAGGAATATCAAGATGACTATGCCAAATATTGGTGAACTCTAAGTTTGTGAACAACATGAATCCCAAGTGGCATAAGTTTGTCACCTCTGTGAAGCTAACCAAAGGATTGAAGAACACAAACTATGAGCAACCGTATGACTTCCTTCTTGAATGAGAGACATGCAATGTTTGAAAAAGGATTACGAATGGAGTTCAAAACCAATCAGGGAGAAACAAGCTCACCAAATGATTCTACAACCTTCTACACCAATGTTGGTATTACCACCAAAGCCTCTCAAGTTATACCCATGGGTGATGGCAATCACAAACTCATTCCCGATCCAAGGTTCAAACAAGTCGATCGATCCACCGTGGGACACTTCATTACTCAACTCGCCCTTATGGTTAAACAAAACTTGACTCTCAGTCCACATACCAACAGTCTCCACACTAACAATGAGATCAGAACTGCATCCAACCTTCACAATCATGTGGTTGTCAGAAATGGAAATGTTATTGTGCAACCAGTTCAAGAGAGGCAGTATGAACAGGGAAAAGGTGGAGCTGGTAAAGGTTATCTTTGCTAATCAAAATTGGGGAAGGATTGGGAATCAAGGCCAAGCAAAGCCAATCAAATGCTACAAGCTGCGGTGGTGAGGACATATTGCAAGGAACGTACATCTCTAAACGTCCTCGAATGCGTAATACTTGAGAGACAAGATGATGCTTGTGCAAGCACAGGACAACGGAGCAACTTTGGATGAAGTGGGTTATTGTTTCTTCTTTGAAGGAATGCTAAGACATATGATCTCGATGTAGATGGCGGCCGTCACGGGGTATGGGTGAGAACAATCCAAATGCATTTCAAGTAGCAGACTATGATGCTTATGATTCGGATGTGGATGATGAACCAAGCTGCCAGGTCAATCTTCATGGCTAGGATCTCTCCTATGGTCTCTCCTAAGGTTCCTTCACCACAACAGGATGGTCCATCCAAAGAATCAATCATCTCGAGAGGTATTAAAAGCATGCGATAAGGTTGATGAGCAAAAGATACATAATGAAGTACAATCTCTTGAAACTTATGATTCGGATGTTGAAAATATAGGAAATAGTAATATTGTCCCATATGATCAACATGTGGCTCAAAGTGAAAGTGAGATTGTACCAAGTGATGTATCTTCTGAAGTCAATAATGATTGTGTTTTTGATGAATACACGCATGTGCCCTAATGATTCTATTACCTCTGAACTCAATGCCTATAAGGAACAAGTTGCTATCTATGAACAACGTGCTAAGTTTGAGTTAACCACCCGTGAGCAGGAAATGGATGACCAAATGCATACAATTATTAGAAAAAGTAGGTTTAGAGAAGAAGTATTAAAACAAGAGTTAAATTCATTACAAGAAAAGCTTTCTAAAACTGCTAAGCAAAAACAAGAACTTCAAGAAAATGTTAAACTGCTTAAGCAAGAATTCAATACTAAGGAATCAAAACTTTTGAATGATTTTTCTAATCTAAAAACTTTGAAAAACAAGCTTGAAAATAAGTCATGCGTACAAGGAAACACCATTCAGACGGCTCACATGATCACTAAGCATAGAGTTCTAAGTGACAAACATAGTGTTGCCTTAGTTGATGAACCAAACCACGAGGCTTGTAAAAAGGCTAGAGAAGCTCATAAGGTATTGTATGATGGTAATGAGATCCTTAAGCCTAGAAAACCTAGTTCTTGTGAGAACACCGAGGAAGATAGGCTGACTAGAAGAAGTCACTAGAATGAAGTTGGATAAAAAACTTAAGAGCCCTTTGTGCATAGAAAAGAAAATCAGCTATAAAACACCCAATTATGCTAAGGACAATTGGATTGCCTTTAACAAGTTTAGACCTCAAACACGGTGACCCACTGAACAAGTGTTCGGAAAAAGATATGGACATGAAAAAGGCATGAGTTTGTTGCAAAGAACCCCCCATGTAGAAGAATGCCTCTGCCTTGTTTATCCCTCAATACCCCAATGCATTTAGTTCCTAGAACTATTGCCACTAAAAGCAAAACCTTAATCAGTCAATATGTTATCTTTCAATTATTTGTTGATTTTGAGAAAACTTGCAAGAAAAGGATCACACCCACTGGGATAACTGAAGGGGAAAGGGGTTTTGAGCAAACTAAAGAATGCTATTTAAGCGAGATCATGCCTTTCTTTAAACAATTAAAAGGTCAATTTGAGAGTCTTAAAAGGGGATGGACTTAGATATTAAAGAAATGGAAAAGGAATTTGATGCGATGATTGTTGAGGTTAGTGACTATGAGCGAGAATTAAAATATAATGAGATTGAGAGGAAGAACTTGCATACCTTGAATGAGAATCTTATTTCGGAATGTATTGCTCAAGATGTGTTTTACACTGCGCAAATTGTTCCATTAATGCTTCCCATTTCATGAATTATCTTTGCTCAAAGTCTCCCATGATTGTGTCATTGAGCTTGAAAAAACTAACTCTAAACTGCATGATAAGGTTGAACAGGATGATCATGATAACTTGGTAAAACAGTTTTCTAAATTGGAAGTTGAGCATCTTGCTTTGCAATTAAAATATCAACATCACAAAGAAAATGTTAAAACCTCAAATATCAAGACATCCTTGGATGTTCCTGAATTTGATGCAGTTTTTGAAATTAGCAAACGTGATGAACAGATTCGAGCTCATAGTAACACGATCAGAAAGTTGAAAGCCCAAATGTTCTTTGTACTATGCGAGTTGAGTCTCGGACTTGAGTTTCTTCAAAGCGAGTTGCTTTGTTACTGAATGCGAGTTGATATATGCGACTTGGCTATTTAGCGAGTTAAGTTTTTAAGCGACTTGGTGGTAAAGCGAGTTGTGTCAGTTTGCGACTTGCTATTAAGCGAGTTGATTCCTAAAGCGACTTGTTTCATTAAGCGAGTTAATTGTGTTGCGAGTTGATACTAAAGCGGGTTGGCTATTTAGCGACTTGTTTCATTAAGCGAGTTGATTGTGTTGCAAGTTGATACTATATGCGACTTGGCTATTAAGCGAGTTGACCCCTTAAGCGACTTGTTTCTTTAAGCGAGTTGATTATTTAGCGAGTTGATAGTTAAGCGAGTTGAGTATTTAGCCACTTTTCTATTGAGACTTGTTACTTCTTCATGCTACATTCTTACGGTTGTTCTTTTGGTTTAGTAAAATCCCGTGAAAGAATCAATTTCCGGTTTAATCAAAGAATAGTAAAATCCCGTAGAACTTGTAATCATGGCAAACATCGTTCCTACTATTGTTTCTTCAGTAGAGGATGTCAAGCGGGGATCGAGATACTCGTCCACCTATGCTTGACAGAGCTGATTATGACTCATGGGCTCAACGAATCCGATTGTGCTTGTTTGGGAAAAGCAGTCAACATTCTCAAATCAATCGATGAAGGACCTTATCGAGTTGAGACTACAAGAGACTTAATTGATACATTGCAAATGGAACTATGATCTATGGATTAGACAGACCAAAGATGTATGATGAACTCAATGATAAGGAGAAAAAGAGATTCGATGCGATATCGGGCTTCCAACATCATACTTCAAGGTCTTCCAAAATATATTTACAAGCTTATCAATCACAACACCGAAGCCAAGGCAGTGTGGGATAATGTCAAGATGCTTCTTTCGGGTTCTGAATTAACTATGGAAGACAGAGAATCACAACTCTATGATGAATTTGAGCACTTCAAGATGAAACCGGATGAGAGTGTCTATGAGTATTACGTGAGATTCTACAAGCTTTTAATGACATGAGGAACATCAGAATGACTATGCCAAACATTCATTTGAACTCAAAGTTTGTGAACAACATGAATCCCGAATGGCACAAGTTTGTCACCTCTGTGAAGCTAACCAAAGGATTGAAGAATACAAACTATGAGCAACTCTATGCCTTCCTTCTTGAGAATGAGAGACATGCCATGTTTGAAAAGAGGATTCTTGAACAATTCAAAACAAATCCGGGAGAGACAAGCTCATCAAATGATTCAATTGCCTTCTACTCAAACATTGGGATTACCACTAAAGCTTCACAAGTTATACCCATGGGTGATGGCACTCACAAACTCATTCCAGATCCACGGTTCAAACAAGCCGATCTTTGTCTGACGTAGGACACTTCATTAATAAACTAGCTCTTATGGTTAAACAAAACTTGACCCTTAGTCCACACACCAACAGTCTTCACACTAACAATGAGATCGAATCGCATCCAATCTTCACAATCATGCTCTTGTCGAGATGGAAAAATTATGGTGCAACCGGTGCAAGGTAAGCGATATGAACAAGGGATGGTTGGAGCAGGTTATGGTAATCTGGAGTGGCGAGGTCATGTAGCAAATCAAAATCGTGGAAGGAATCCAAATCAAGGACAAGCAAAACCAGTCAAATGCTACAACTGTGGTGGTGAGGGACACATTGCTAGGAACTGCACATCTCCAAAACGCCCTCGAATGTAGAATATTTGAGAGACAAATGATTGCTTGTGCAAGCTCGGGATAATGGAGCAACTTTGGATGAAGAGGAGTTGTTGTTTCTTCCGAGGAAATGCTAAGACATATGATGCGATGTGGATGAGCGTACCAATTCGGAGATAGGCCACAATCATCAGAATGCCTTTCAAGTCGGTGATTGTGATGCATACGACTCTGACGTTGATGATGAACCTACTGCACAAACCATTTTCATGGCTAGCATTTCTCCAATGGTCTCTCCTAAAGTCTCTTCATCACCACAAGCTGGTCCATCCAAAGACAAACTCATTTCTGAGGTATTAAAACTATACGATGATCTTGATGTGCAAAAGATGCATGACAAAGTACAATCAACTGAAACTATTGAGTCGGATATTGAAAATATGGGTAATATCAATGTTGTCCCATATGATCAATATGTGAAACAAAGTGAAAGTGAGTTGTACCAAGTGATGCATCTTCTGATCAATGATGACTATGTTTTTGATGAATACACGCATGTGCCCCGATGATTCTGTTATCTCTAAACTCAATGCCTATAAAGAACGTGTTGCTATTTATGAACAACGAGCTAAGTTTGAATTAACCACCGTGAGCGGGGAGATGGATGACCAAATACGTACAATTATTAGAAAAAGTAACTTTAGAGAAGAAGTCTTAAAACAAGAGTTAAACTCCTTACAAGAAAAGCTTTCTAAAAGTGCTAAGCAAAAACAAGAACTTCAAGAAAATGTTAAAATGCTTAAGCAAGAATTCAATGCTAAGGAATCAAAACTTTTGAATGATTTTTCCAATCTAAAAACTTTGAAAAACAAGCTTGAAAATAAGTTGTACGTACAAGGGAATACCATTCTGACTGCTCACTTGATCACTAAGCATAGAGTTTTAAGTGATAAGCATAGTATTCCCCTAGTTGAGGAACCAAATCCAGAGGTCATTAAAAGGCTAGAACTGCTCATAAGGTAATTTATGATGGCAATGAAATCCTTAAACCTAGACAGAAACCTAGTTGTGCTTTGAGTGCACGAGGAAGATAAGAAATTAGATGAGGTCACTAGGGAAAAATGAATAAAAACTCAACAACCTATGTAAAGAGAAAACATAACCATCAAACCCCATGATTACACTAAGGAAAATTGGATCTCCTTAAAATGTTTAAGCCTCAAACTCAATGTTAACCCCGAACAAGTTTTTTGGAAAAAGATATGGAAAAGCAAAAGCAGAGAATCTTGTTGTAACAAACCCTCCCTTAGGAAAATGCCTTGACAGTGTGTATCCTCCAAATTCACCAATGCATTTAGTTCCTAGAACTATTGCCACTAAAAGCAAGACCTTAATCACTCAATATGTTATCTTTCAACTATTTGTTGATTTTGAGAAAACTTGTAAGAAAAGGATCACACCCACTGGGATAATCAAGGGGAAAGGGTTTTTGAGAAAACTAAAGAATGTTATTTAACTGAGGTCATGCCTTTCTTTAAACAACTAAAAGATCAATTTGAGAGTCTTAAAAAGGGGATGGATTAAGATATTAAAGAAATGGAAAAGGAATTTGATGCAATGATAGTTGAGGTTAGTGACTATGAGCGAGCATTAAAATATAATGAGATTGAGAGGAAGAACTTGCATACCTTGAATGAGAATCTTATTTAGAATGTATTGCTCAAAATCTGTTTTACACTGCTACAAATTGTTCCATTAATGCTTCTCAATTTCATGAATTATCTTTGCTCGAAAGTCTCCCATGATCGTGTCATTGAGCTTGAAAAAGATTAATTAAAAACTTAATGAGAAAATTGATCAGGATGATCACGATAATTTGGTAAAGCATCTTTCTAAACTAGAAGTTGAACATTTTGATTTACAATTAAAATATCAACATCTGAAAGAAAATGTTAAAACCTCAAATATCAAGACATCCTTGGATGTTCCGGAATTTGATGCAGTTTTTGAAATTAGCAAACGTGATGAACAGATTCGAGCTCATTGTAACACGATCGAAAAGTTGAAAGCCCAAATCTCTCAATTAAAGGGTGAAAAGAACAATGTGATGGATCCCAAATGCCTTCTCCTTTAGATTCTCAGTACTCTCAAACTTTTCATCTTCAAAACTTAGTTAATGCTTTACAAAAGGAAAATGAGAGTTTTCTAGAAGAAAATGAAAAGGTTATTCAATGAGTTATATTGAGTCAATAAAAGTCACTCGTGAACAAAAATAACGAAAAATAACTTCTTTGCAAAAAGAAATTGAGAATCTAAAGAGTCAGGTAAAAGGGAAAATGCCAATGACCAATGGGAGAATGGTGCTTCAAAGTCATGTAATAAATATGCTTTGTCTGTGAAATATGTTCCTCCTCATCTTAGGAACAATAGACTTGCTATTCAAACATATTTCTCATACCTTAAGGATAGTCTAGAATGTCTCCGTGAGATTGTAGAAGAGGATAAGTTAGAAAAACCACTTGATAATGAAATTGGCCATGCATGCTTATATGCCAAACGATCTCAAGAACTTCTAGAATGTTTAATTACAATATGCCCTAAATCCTTAGGTGAGCAAGTCAATACCTTGATACCTTGTTCTATGCCTAATGCCAAGTATGCAAGTCATTCAATGCCTAATGTTACAAATGTGAACTTTAGTATGCCTTCAAATAGCTCACATCCTTGCACATCTAGATCAAGAATGCAAAAAGTAGATCAACCAACTAATGTTCCCATAATTCCCTCTACAGAGGGTAATCGGTGACATTAAAGCAAGCGGTCAAAGCCTCCAGGCAATACCAAGCAAGATAGGACCTCGCAAGCTAAGAATGTGCATTGGAAGAGAGTAGAAGACCAACCTAGGAACTTTAAGTTTGAGTTGAATAAAACGAATCGTGTTGATTCTAGTATTAGCCATAGGCGCATCTTGTAATTAATTCAAATTCGATACTATTTGCAAACCTTGTAATGATGTCTGCTTGAATGCTGTTGCTAATCATGAATGTGGTGTGAATGATTTGTCTAATGTTTGTCAAATGCCTGATTAAAATTGTTAATGTTAAAAATCAAGCTAAGAAGGCTAAAAGGCAAAAGCGAAAGAAAGTTAGAAAACATTGGAAACCCACAGGAAGAACATTTAGTAAGATAGGTTATCAATGGATACCTTTTGGCCATAAGGTCAATCGCTTACCCTCAATCTGCTAAGACAATGCCCACTAGAAAATGGATGCCTACCGGTAGAACTATTCCTTTAAGAAGTGAACATACTTTGAATAGGTCAAATACGGACACCGACTGCATCTATTCCTAATGATTCCATTGCTTCTAGTTATGATATGGGTGTTTCTATTTCTGATGTGGGTGTTCCAATCATTGTTACTAACCAAGTGGAACCCATTCTTGCATGGGGATCCCAATTATCCAGCTATCCATTCTTGTCTGTGTTCAACTGCAGATCGTTCAAATCGTTTTGTGGTACTTGGACTCAGTCGTTCCAAGCATATGACTGGAGACCGGTCGCGGCTCATGAACTTCGTGAGTAAATTCATCGGGATGTTAGATTCGGGAACGACCATTTTGGAGCAATTATGGGTTATGGTGATTATGTAGTTGGCAAAAGTGTAATCTCCGGGTATATTATGTGGAAGGTCTTGGTCATAATTTGTTCTCTGTTGGTCAATTCGGTGATTCCGATCTAGAGGTGGCCTTTAGAAAACATACTTGCTTCGTTAGAGAACTTGATGGTGTGGAATTATTAAGAGGTACTCGTGGTTCTAACCTATACACCATCTCTATCGAAGACATGATGAAGTCTTCTCAATCACTTGTTGTCAAAGGACTCTAAAACAAAGTCATGGTTATGGCATCGTCGTCTCAATCACTTGAACTTTGGCACCATTAATAACCTTTCCAGAAAGGATCTTGTCAGAGGCTTACCCAGATTAAAATATGAAAAAGATCATCTTTGTTCACTTGCCAATTGGGTAAAAGCACGAAATATGCCCACAAACCAAAACCCACAAATTCGGTAATGGAAGTTCTTCATACCCTTCATATGGATCTGTGCGGACCAATGAGAGTGCAAACGATAAATGGGAAGAAATACATTCTAGTAGTTGTTGATGACTACTCTCGATTTACTTGGGTAAAGTTTTTGAGGACAAAGGATGAAACTCCGTGATGTCATCATCAAACTAATCAAGCACTTCGGGTTCGACTCAACAATACAATCGGAATTGTTCGAACGACAATGGCACGAGTTTGTTAACAAAGACTTATCGGGTCATCAAAGAAGTGTCCCACGAACTCCTCAACAGAACGGTGTAGTTGAAAGACTAAATCGAACTCTTGTGGAAGCCGCAAGAACAATGCTAATTTATTCAAAGGTTCCAATGTTTCTATGGGCGGCCATTGCCACCGCTTGCTACACCCAAAATCGTTCCCTTATACACACCTCTCATGGAAAAACTCCATATGAACTTGTTCATAAACGAAAACTTGATCTCTCCTACCTTCGTGTGTTTGGTGCTTTGTGCTATCCAACTAATGACGGTCAAGACTTAGGTAAATTAAGAGCAAAGGCAGATATTGGAGTTTTGTTGGTTATGCACCAAACAAGAAGGGTTACCGAATCTACAACAAGAGAACCCGAAATATCATGGAAACAATTCACGCTTACGCTTGATGAGTGACCGGTCAAATGGCTCTGGACAATCCAGGTTCGGACCCGCACTTCAAAACAGTCCCATTGGTTCATCACTTGTACCAAACTCATTTCAAAGCAACTCCATATGTACCTTCATCTGAAGATGATTTAAAGAAATTGTTTGATCCAATGTTTGATGAACACTATGAACCAAATGCTGATGAAATGTCAATTCCATCAACAGAGGCTACGTCTATCCCTGTGAATGAAGTCAACCCTTCAGCTCAATATCATTAAGTCAAGAAGCCTCACTGCTGATCACTCTATCTCATCAACAAATAATCAATCATCAAATGTACATCATGGAATTGTTTCTGGCATCAATGATGAAGTTAATCCCTTTGCTACTCCAGAAGATGCTCCATTTGAAAACATATTTGCTCTGAATCATCATCTAGAACCATCTTCATCAAGAGACATCGACTCTGCTACTTCAGTTCCACAACAACAACCACATGAACACCTTAGAAAATGGACTCATGATCACCCATTAGACAACATCATTGGAAACCCCTCTCGTCCAATATCCACACGGAAACAACTTGCAACCGATGCCTTATGGTGCTTCTTCAACTCCGTACTCTCTAAGGTCGAACCAAAAGACATTAAAACCGCCATGAATGAAGACGGCTGGTTCAATGCCATGCAAGAAGAAATTCATGAGTTTGATCGACTTGATGTATGGGAATTAGTACCTGCCCTAGATTGTGCTATGATCATTGCTCTAAAATGGATCTTCAAAGTGAAACTTGATGAGCATGGTGATGTGTTGAAAAACAAGGCTAGGTTAGTGGCTAAAGGATATCGTCAAGAGGAGGGTATTGACTTTGAAGAATCATTTGCTCCTGCTGCTCGTATCGAGGCAATCAGAATCTTCTTGGCTAATGCTGCAAGTAAGAACATGGTAGTCTATCGAAATGGATGTAAAGACGGCATTTCTTAATGGAGATCTTAAAGAAGTCGTATACGTCCACCAACCCGAAGGCTTTGTGAATCCAGAGCATCCTACTCACGTCTATCGCTTGAAGAAGGCTCTTTACGGTTTAAAGCAAGCTCCAAGGGCATGGTATGATACGCTATCAAAGTTTCTTCTATCCACTGGATTCAAAGAAAGGAGCAGCTTGATCCGACATTGTTCACCGTGAAGTCGGGCAAACATTTAATTCATGTTCAAATTTATGTTGATGATATTATCTTTGCCTCGACCGACCCCAATGAATGTGATCGTTTTTCAAATGAAATGGGTTCCAAATTTCAAATGTCAATGATGGGACAAATGTCATTTTTCTTGGGATTACAAATTTCACAAAGTCCCGAGGCATTTTTATAAATCAATCTAAATATGCAAATGAGATTTTAAAGAAATTTGGATTTGATTCTAGTGACCTGTTGACACTCCCATGATTGAACGTACTAAACGATGAGGACCACTCGGGGATCATGGTAGATCAAACGAAATATCGTAGTATGATTGGATCCCGATGTACCTCACAAACTAGCGACCGCACATCTTGTTATTTGTGTGCATGTGTGCTAGATATCAGGCTAAGCCTACTAAAAGCACCTTGAAGCGGTTAAACGGGTCTTTCGGTATCTCCAAGGAACCATCAATATGGGACTTTGGTACCAAGGACACCGTATGTCACTAACTATGCAGATGCCGATCATGCAGATGTCAAGATACTCGTCGAAGTACGCCGAGGTGCTCGTTTTGGGTGATAAGCTTGTGAGATGCTCTTCAAAGAAGCAAATGAGTACTTCTATTTCCTCTACAGAGGTGAATACATAGCCATGTCATCTTGTTGTGCTCAAATCCTATGGATGAGATCCCAATTATCGAACTATGGCTTTGAATTCAACAAAATCCCTCAGATCTTGTGATAATAAAAGTGCTATTGCTCTCTCATGCAACAACGTTCAACACTCAAGAGCAAAGCACATCGACATTCGACATCATTTCATCGGGAACAAGTGGAAAACGGTGTGGTGGAACTCTATTTTGTGAAGTCGAAATACCGGTTAGCGGACATCTTCACCAAAGCTCTTCCAAGAGAACGCTTTGAGTTTATTCTTCCCGACTTGGCTTGAAAAGCCTTCAACCATAAACACTCAAACGTCTTCAGGAGGAAGACGAGGAGTAAAGGTCTTTCTTCATCTACATTTTGTATATATTTATTCAAAAAGCAAAATACAAAATTATAAAACCTTCTAAAAGCAAATACAAAAATATAAAACTTTCAAAAATCCATAAAAATTTGAAAACTCGAAAATTCTCAAAAAAATATAAAATAAAATAAAAAAATTATATAAAATATTGTCTTTTTGTCATATCTTTCTTGATTCGATATATATCTACGGTCTTTGTGCTGTCATTCAAAGAATGACACGGGACTTTAGATGTTGTTCGAATGTTTAAAAAAATAATAAAAATAAAAATAAAAATTAAAAATTTTTTTTGGGAGAAAGTAAAACAATGGTTTATTGTCATTTCAGCAAGAACCGCTTTTCAAAGAAAGAACAGAGCCATGCTTTATCTCATATTTCAAACCTAATGCTCTGATTCTAAAAACAAATATTTGTCATTAACAAGACAAATGTTTAATTTCAAATATTTTTTCTTCTAAATGATTCCTCTGAAAAATATTTGCAATCTTATGAAAACTCAATTGTTTTGAAAACACTTCGGACTCTATTTTTGAAAATCAAAAGAACTTATCAAGTGTCAAAATCTCAATCCATCAATCAACAACTTTCGTCATTGATTGAGGGAGAAATTGATTTTTCAATTAAATCAAAAAGTGTTCTTTTCAAACAATTAGCACTTAAATGAGCAAGGTCAACTCTAAAATGTTTTACAATATTTTACACAATTGGTTCAAGACCTTGGTTATTATTATGTTTTCAAAAGATAACTATACATGTTTAATCAATGGAGTTTAAAGTCTCAAAATCCGATCCTTATCAGTTAAAATGTTTTCATAATCAAGTCACAATTCTCCTTAAAAGCTTTCAAAATCAATTTAAATCTACAGAGATCACAAATCTCAAATGATTTGATAATTGTGATCGGGGAGAATTTGTGATTTAAATTGATTTAAACCGATAATTCGATAAATGGTTTCATAAGTGTTTAGCATGTTTTCCTCCCCGCATGTGACAAACGATTTCAAATTTTCCATGCACATGTTGAGGGGGAGCATCTACTTTAAACCTCAAATGATTGAAACGTGATTGAATTGTCTCTAAGTGCTGGTTCCCTCTAATATTGAAACTCTTTCAAACTTCGAGGCACATATTAAGGGGGAGCAAAATTTTTGAAAACCTCATCCTTCCTCAAAATGTTTTATCTACTCAAATTGATTGGGAAGTGATGATGATCATTTTAGAAAATGTTAATCAAAATATTGGACCTTTCATTCTTAATCTAACGATTTCAAAGATCTCTTGCCTCCATGTGCTAAACAATTTCTAATTTTATGCATATGTTGAGGGGAGCATTTCTAAAATATCAAAACAATTAAGATACAAAATGCTTTGATTCTATATCACAAGTATCTTGATTGATTTTCAAATGGTTTTCAATTGGTTTCAAAGCGGAAGAACTATATCAAAAGACCGACCAACTCTACTTTATGCATGGTGATATAAGGATGATAAGGTTAGGTTGAGTTCCCATGATCCGCCGAACCGAGGGATCTACCGGGGACAATCCACTAGATAGTGTAGAAGTCCTTAGGTATGATGAAAAAAGGAGAAAATGAGATATGGGAAGAGTGCGGACGAGACGAGCTAGTAATCTTGGAATAAACCCAAAAAGGTTCTAGTAATGAAGTCTCGGTAAGCACTAAAGGGGTTGAAGAATGAAAAGAATTGAATGAGAAAAGGGTGAAAACAAATAGCCCTCCAATAATTCAACCTTAGGCGTAAACCGGTTCAATTCATATACTACTGGTGGTTACTAAGGTAACATCGGTATTGAAGACAAGACGTCATGGACCCAATGACGCACCGCACTAAACTTCCCAAGCTACTCAAGTTCCTCTTAAAAGGACTTGTTTCATTCTCACGGGAACCTACATAATCTATCGACTTTCTCTTAGAGATTTGTTGATATTGAAGAAGGAGACCCTCTCCCTAGTCTCCGGCATAGGAACCAAATATGCACAATTGAGTCTAGAGCCAAGAGATCATCAATAAATCTCATTAGGACACTTTCAATGAAGACTCTCTGTTTCACACAATGTGGAAAGAGATTATATATTATGAGTCCTACGCATTATCCTTGTGGTATTGCGTAACATCCAAGTGATATGTATAATATTCACAATGAAGATGGAAAGCCTTCTAGAGCCAACATCAAACAAGCTCTTGGTGGGTGGCATGTGAGATCTTTCATAAGATCAACCATGTGACAACTGGATAGAAACGATGGGGCGATTCATTCGTGAATCAACCTTGGTTCAGGTTATGGATTGACCGATACCTTTGAAAAACCGGTCGTTGTGCTTAAAAACTCTTTTCTTTAGCACATCTACTGTGTACCCATTTCTCAAAATAAAAGGTGTTTATGATTGATAATTGATTTTCATTAAAACCCTCGTTGTATTGCAAAAACAATTTCTATTGAGCAATACACGATTGTTTTTCAAATCTCTTTTCATCAATCGAATCTCATTTCGGGTTCACTCACTCCGTGTTGTCTTCTTTGAGACGTTCCGGTTTGAGAACGGCTAGAGTGCTAAACCCCCTCCAAGGAAATTCTTCGAATTATACCGATCACAGGCAAGACTTGTATCTTGATCAACGGGGAATCGTGGGCCGTGTACCTCAATTCATCGAAAGTGATCAAAGACACTTTCGTGCGCTTTATTGCTAACTGTCTTATGCGGTACACCCCGACGCTTGATCGTAATGAAGCGGTCAATTCATAGCCGCATGCTCACACAATACATTCATTCCAAAGAAATCATGATTAGTGCATCAATGACTCTGATATTTTCACTCCATGCTTCGCTACGCTGCGCCAATATCATGAATCAACGAAAGCTTCCGCTACTCACGATAAGAATATATCATGAAACAGAATGTGAGCATGTCGGTCCAAATGTCACAACATCACATAATACCAACACCACAATGGATGAGTCGAGATTAATGTGGTGATGATCTCAAAGTTGGCTCAAAACTCATTATCACGTGGATCAGTTAAAGACCTCCACTCAGATTATCCAAACATGCGAAAATGAAGAATCAAAGACTACGAGCTACAGAACAAAGAACATGAACAAGAATCCAAGAACAATCTCAATGTAATATCTGTTTGTATTCTATGTAATTTTAATGTGTGTTTGAGGTGACCTCCCTTAGGGGGAGATTGTTAGGATTTGGAAAATCCAGTAGTTAAAGTGTCGGTCACCTCAAGTATATGTAATCGTTAGAAAGCTCGTAGTCATAGTTATTTGATGTTAAGTAGTATTTAGTTTAGTAACACCGTGGAGGACGGATGGGTCTTTACCCACTGTATGCCTGATCCACAGCCCGTCATGTGGCGTTTTATTGTAAGACTATAAATACTCTCTACCTCCCAAGGTAGAGAGTTGGAGCTCATAATAAGATTTTTCTTTCTCTCACTAAAGTTCCCAACTCTCTTCCATTTCTCTCTCTAGAACTTTCTCTCTCTAAACACATTGTACGCCTCATATGGTTATGGTTTAGTGTATTTGTGAAATCCAATATGTTACACAAGATAGGACCTCGCAAGATAAGAGTGTGCATTGGAAGAAAGTAGAAGATCACCCTAGGAATATTAAGTTTGAGTTGAATAAAACGAATCGTGTTGATTCTAGTATTAGCTATAAGCGTACTGTAATTAATTCGAATTCTGCTACTATTCGTAAACCATGTAATGATGATTGTTTGAATTCTGTTACTAATCTTGAATGTGGTGTGAATGATTTGATGAATGCTATTAAATGTCCTGTTAAAACTATTAATGCAAAAAATCAAGCTAAGAAGGCTAAACGGCAATGGCGAAAGAAAGTTAGTAAACAGTGGAAATCCACAGGAAGGAAATTTAATAATATAGGTTATCAATGGATACCTACTGGTCGTAAAGTTAATGAGTTGTGCCCTAAAATTGTTAAGCCAATGCCCACTAGAAAATGGATGCCTACTGGTAGAACTATTCACTTAAGAAGTGAACATACTTTGAATAGGACAAATATGGACACTAGCACTGCATCTATTTCTAATGATTCTATTGTTTCTACTTCTGATGTGGGTGTTCCAATCACTATTACTAACCAAGTGGAACCCATTCTTGCATGGGGATCCCAATTATCCATTCTTATGTGTTCAACTGCAGATCGTTCAAATCGTTACGTGGTACCGACTCAAGTTGTTCCAAGCATATGATTGGAGACCGGTTACGGCTCATGAACTTCGTGAGTAAATTCCGAACAATGAGATTCGAAAATGATCATTTTGGTGCTATTATGGGTTATGGAGATTATGTGGTTGGAGATAGTGTGTTTTCCAGGGTATATTATGTTGAAGGTCTTGGACATAATCTATTTTATGTTGGACGCTTTTGTGACTCTGACTTAGAAGTGGCCTTCAGAAAACATACTTGCTTTGTTAGAGACCTTGATGGTGTGGAACTTCTCAGAGGAACTCGTGGTTCAAACCTATACACCATCTCTATCGAAGACATAATGAAAGCTTCACCCATCCTGTTGTCAAAGGCTTCTAAAAACTGTCATGGCTATGGCATAAAATTCGCCTCAATCACTTGAACTTTGGTACCATAAACAATCTTTCCCGTAAGGACTTAGTAAAAGGACTATCTAGACTTAAGTATGAAAAAGATCATCTTTGTTCAGCATGTTAATTGGGAAAATGCAAGAAGTATGCCCATAAACCCAAACCTACAAATTGTATGGAAGTTCTACATACCATTCACATAAATTTATGTGGACCCATGAGAGTGCAAACTATTAATGGGAAGAGATATGTGTTAGTTGTGGTTGATGACTACTCCCGATTCACTTGGGTTAAGTTTTTGAGAACAAAGGATGAAACTCCAGATGTCATCATTAAACTTATTAAACAAGCTAGTCGACTTAACAAAAAAGTTAGAATCATCCGATCAGACAATGGAACGGAGTTTGTTAATAAAGAACTTAATGAATTTTATGAAAGTATTGGAATCAGTCCTCAAAGAAGTGCACCACGAACTCCTCAACAGAACGGTGTAGTTGAAAGACGAAATCAAACTCTTGTAGAAGCCGCACGAACAATGTTGATTTACTCAAAGGTTCCAATGTTTCTATGGGCTGAAGCTATTGCCACAGCATGCTACACTCAAAATCGATCCCTAATCCACACATCTCATGGAAAGACTCCATATGAACTTGTCCACAATTGAAAACCTGATCTATCATACCTTCGTGTGTTTGGTGCTTTATGTTATCCAACTAATGACGGTCAAGATTTAGGTAAACTGAAAGCTAAAGCGGACATTGGAGTATTTGTAGGATATGCACCAAACAAAAGGTTACGAATCTACAACAAGAGAACCCGAAATATCATGGAAACAATTCGCTTACGTTCGATGAGTGACCGATCAAATGGCTCTGACAATCCATTACGGACCCGCACTTCAAAACAATCCCATTGGTTCATCCCTTGTACCAAACTCCTTTCCAGCAACTCCATATGTACCTCCATCTGAAGATTATGAGCCAAGGGCCAATGATCTGCCAAGTCCAACAACAGACTGCTTCTAGCCATGTCAATGAAGTTAACCCTTCGGTTTCAATGTCATTAAGTCAAGAAGCGCTGCCGATCACTCTGTCTCATCAACAAACCTTCAATCATCAAGTGTACATCATGGAATTGCTTCGGAACCCGGATGAAGTTAATCCCTTTGCTACTCCGAAGATGCTCCATTTGAAAATATCTTTTCTCCGAATCATCATCGAACCATCTTCATCGAGACATCGACTCTGTACTTCGCCTCAACAACAACCACACGAACACCTTAGAAAATGGACACATGATCACCCATTAGACAACATCATTGGAAACCCCTCTCGTCCTGTATCCACTCGTAAACAACTTACAACCGATGCCTTATGGTGCTTTTTCAATTCTGTACTCTCAAAAGTCGAACCAAAAGATGTTAAAACTGCAATGAATGATGACAGTTGGTTCAATGCCATGCAAGAAGAAATTCATGAGTTTGATCGGCTAGATGTATGGGAATTAGTACCTACTCCTGATTGTGCTATGATCATTGCTCTAAAGTGGATATTCAAAGTTAAACTTGATGAGCATGGTGATGTTTTAAAGAACAAGGCTAGATTGGTTGCAAAAGGATACCGTCAAGAGGAAGGTATTGACTTTGAAGAATCATTTGCTCTGTTGCTCGTATTCGAGGCAATCGAGAATCTTCTTGGCTAATCTGCTAGCAAGAATATGGTTGTATATCGGATGGATGTGAAAACCGCCTTTCGAATGGAGATTTGAAAGAGGTGGTTTACGTCAGCCGAGGGTTTTGTGAATCCAGAGCATCCTACTCATGTCTATCGCTTGAAAAGGCCCTTTACGGTTTGAAGCAAGCTCCTCGAGCATGGTATGATACGCTATCAAAGTTTCTTCTATCTTCGGATTCAAGAAAGGAGCAGCTTGATCCGACATTGTTCACCAGAAAGTCGGGCAAACATTTAATTCACGTTCAAATATATGTTGATGATATTATCTTTGCCTCGACCGACCCTAATGAGTGTGACCGTTTTTCTAAAGAAATGGGTTCTAAATTTCAAATGTCAATGATGGGACAAATGTCATTTTCTTGGGATTACAAATTTCACAAAGTCCGGGAGGCATTTTTATAAATCAATCTAAATATGCACATGAGATTTTAAAGAAATTTGGATTTGATTCTAGTGACTTTGTTGACACTCCCATGATAGAGTGTACTAAACTAGATGAGGACCACTCAGGGATCATGGTAGACCAAACAAAATATCGTAGTATGATTGGATCCCTGATGTACCTCACAACTAGTAGACAAGACATCTTGTTCGCTGTTTGCATGTGTGCTAGATACCAGGCTAAGCCTACCAAAAGCACCTTGAAGCGGTTAAACGGGTCTTTCGGTATCTCCAAGGAACCATCAACATGGGACTTTGGTACCCGAAGGACACCGGTATGTCACTAACGTATCATGCAGATCCGATCATGCAGGGATGTCAAGATACACGTCGAAATACGTCCCGAGGTGCTCGATTTTGGGTGATAAGCTTGTGAGCTAGTCGTCAAAGAAGCAAATGAGTACTTCTATTTCCTCTATAGAGGCTGAATACATAGCCATGTCATCTTGTTGTGCTCAAATTCTATGGATGAGATCCCAATTATCTGACTATGGCTTTGAATTCAACAAAATCCTCATCTTGTGTGATAATAAAAGTGTTATTGCTCTCTCATGCAACAACGCACAACACTCAAGAGCAAAGCACATCGACATTCGACATCATTTCATCAGGGAGAAAGTTGAAAACGGTGTGGTGGAACTAAACTTTGTGAGGACTGAATACCAGTTAGCAGACATCTTCACCAAAGCTCTTCCTAGAGAACGTTTTGAGTTTATCCTTCCACGACTTGGTCTTAAGAGCCTACAACCGGAAACACTCAAACGTCTTCAAGAGGAAGAAGAGGAGTAAAAGGTTTTCCTTCATCTATCTCTTGTAAATATCTATTCAAAAAGCAAAATACAAAATTACAAAACCTTCAAAAAGCAAATAGAAAAATAGAAAACTTTCAAAAAATCCACAAAAATTTGAAAATCTTGAAAAAAAAAAAAAAAAAAAAATCCAAAAATATTGTCCTTTTGTCATGTTTTCCTCGATTCGATAATATCTACGGTCTTTGTGACGTCCTTCAAAGAATGACACGGGACTTTAGATGTTGTTCGAATGTTTAAAAAAAAAAAAAAATTGAGAGAAAGATTTTTTTTAATAGTAAAAGTATGGTTTATTGTCATTTCAGGTAGTAACCCGCTCTTCAATGAAAGAACAGAGCCATGCTTTATCTTGGTTTTTCAAATCTCTTGCTCTGATTCTATAAACAATTACTTACTATCTAATGAAAACTAATTGCTTTGAAAAATAACTTGGACTCTATTTTTGAAAATCATCCGGACTTAACGTTTGTCAAAATATCTATCTCTCAATCAACAACTTATGTCATTGATTGAGGGGGAGAATGATTTCAATTAAATCAAAAGGTTATTTGTCATACAATTGTTTTCAAAAGATAATCATGCATGTTTAATCAATGGAGTTTAAAGTCTTAAAATTCGATCCTTATCAGTTAAAACGTTTTCATAATCAAGTCACAATTCTCCTTAAAAGCTTTCAAAATCAATTTAAATCTACAGAGATCACAACTCTCAAACGATTTGATAATTGTGATCGGGGGAGAATTTGTGATTCAAATTAGATTTAAACTGATAATTCGGTAAATGGTTTTATAAGGATGTACAAGCTCTCCCTCCCACATGTGCCAAACGATCTCAAATTTTCCACGCACATGTTGAGGGGGAGCATCTCTCTTAAACCACAAAGATTTGAAACGTGATCAATTTATTTCAATGTGCAGTCTTTTCCTAATATGTGCACAACTTTTTCAAATTTCTATGCACATAATGAGGGGGGGCAACTATTTTGAAAAACACATTTTTATATAACTACTCTTAGATGTAAGCCAACTGTTAGGAATTGGAAATTCCATAAGTAAAGTGTCGGTCACCCCAAATATTATCTAGCATAAGTTAGCTCGTAGACATATCATTAGTTACGTTATTTATCAGTTTATTAGTTAGTTATTAGTTTAGTTTAGCGTAGTGCAACACCGTGGAGGAAGGACGGGTCTTTACCCACTGTATACCTGATCCACAGGCCGATAGGAGGTCGTATTGTCTGTAACTATAAATACCCCTTCCATCCATGGAAGGGGTGGGGCTTGGCAATCTAACCTTTTACATTTTATTGAAGCAACTCTCTACCAAGAACACCAACTCTCTACTTTCTCTCTCTAAAATGGCTATCATGTATTTTGATCATCCAAGACCACCCGAATCATCAAACACAATAATATATCAATCCTACAAATGGTACCAGAGCCAAGGTTTTTGTGTTTTGATGATTTATGTTGGTCGTTTGTACCTTGTTTTAAACTGGTTTGTGTTTTTTGTATGTGGTCGGAATGTTTTTTTCAAACTGTTTTAATATGGTTTGATGTTTCTTATATCTTGGTGAAACAAAATTATCATTTGGTCCATACATCATGCGTGTCTTGTGTTAATAACTGTGTTCAAACAGTTTGGTCTATCTTTATATGATGTCTTTTGTGGTACCAAATTCGTGATGTTATGTGGTCAAGTGGTCATCTTTGCATGGTCAAACAGGGTCTAAACTGCTAAATGAAGAATTTTTAGTTATTTTCTGGGTAACTTTGAAGATGAACAGTTAAAATGGTCAGAAAACTCGCCGGAATATCATGTTAGCCACTTGTCCTCAAAACAGTCCAGATTCAATGAATGTCTCGTAGCAACTTGACACAAGATAACCATAGCGACTTGTCTTTACAAGTCGTAGCGAGTTGGGTTAGCGAGTTGGATGGTTAGCAATTTCACTATAACACAGAAATGATGTAGAAGAAGATCAAGACAGATTTGACCTCACATGACAAAAATTACCAAAACCACAAGACTCATTCTCAATACCAACACTGAGCTCAGATTTGCTCGTGGTGTACATCGATTCATCAAGACTCATTAAGGTCTCTTACCACAATAATTATCATCATAGCTCAAAGTAACAAAGACTCCAAAGAAACCTATCACAAATTCACATCTATCTATTATACTTAATACTCGACTCAATCATCATAGTTCAAGACTCATAGCAACAATTTCTTAATATGATCTCAGCTGAGTTTTCGTGTTTATTACTACAAAATCAAGACCATGGCTGGTAGAATACACGAAAACTTACATCATCACTGATCGAAAATCTAAAGGAAAAATCATATACAAAAAAGATCTCAGATTGGTCGAGACTTTTAAGACCTTGGGGATCCAAGTACACGACTCCATCCATCACAGATCTCAAAACGATAAAAATGAGAGTTTGTGTGATCTCAGTTTCGAATGTGTGTAAGGCTCGTCAAAGCACATAGATTTTAATAATCTACACACAACTTTTCGAATACATCATTGATCTTGAATACGAAAAACCAAAATGAAAAGAGTTATAACAAATCATGTCACAACCTGTTTTGATAGATCTCAGCTTGTAATCTCGTGACTTTCAATGATTATATCATAAGTATAAACACACGAGATTGCACTTCATCATAGATCCAAGTGGTTTGATAATATACGAATATAAAGAATCAATGTTATAACAATTTCGTTATACCTTGGTTCTTTGTTTCGTGTTATTAAAATCTACAACCAACACAAACTTAATCCTTACCTTGATTCGTTGATTGATCACAAAGCCTAAACAATCTCACACCATCCCTGTGGTTGTGACTACATCATGCCATCTCTATGGCTAGATAAGATTAAGGTTTGATGAGTTCTTTTTTACGAAATGGATATTATCAGTGGTGAAAGAGGCGGAGTAAAATGTGAGATATATTAGGGTTTGTTTATGAAACGGGAATTTAGGGGTAACTGTGAGCTAAGTTGCGTTTTATACACCCTAATATTTAGGGCATTTGGTTAGTGGATCGGATAAATGGGCCTGGAGCTGTTCCCAATTAGAGTTCTTCATGTATGGGCCGAGTAATGTTAAATATTATAGAGTTTGATTCATGGGCCGTATTTTTCTGCGATGGTTTTTCAAAGTATCAATAGGCCGAGTTTTAAGATATGTGATATGGATGTGTCATACAATGGAGGCCTGGTGGGCATGTAAAGTTTTTTTAAGTTGATAAGTATATGTGATATCAATATTAGGTCATGAGATTATTGAATTCGGAATTAATTTCATGGACTAGAGAGATTTTTTTCATTTACTGTGACCGGGTCTTGGACATTGGATAATGATCTTTCTAACTCGTGGATCAGACTTTATGTCGTGGGCTGAACTTGGAATTGATTCTGATATGGGCTTAAGTTGGATCCTGTGTACGTTTTGTATGTCGATGTGAATTTGCGTGCTATGAGATTTGATGAGATTTGGTGTGATTCAAGGGGTTATGAAGTTTGGCACTTTGGTGTATACATTTTTCACGTAGAATATTATGTCACGGCTTGAAGTGTTTATTGGAAAATGTTGACTACGGGGTTGTTTGGACGATATTTCTTATTTGGATTTGAAGTGAGGTCTTTCCGGGCGTGTTTACTTATTTCGTCTTCTTTCTTTCTTCCCTTCCGCGAAGATGACTTGTTTGGGCGTTTATTGAGTGTGATACAGACTTGGCTATTTAGTTGCGTTTGTGATTCTTTCTCACTTAACCCACAACGTAGCTATCACTTCGGTGTCTCACTCAGTTGAGAATGTCAAGAGGTTTTGTACATTGGGTACACCGGTTCTTGTTCATGAGGATTAGTACAAGTTTAAGTAAAAATTCTTGGGAATTTTACGTCATGTTCGAGTCTGATATATCGGGTTTACTTCTCCATGTGGTCATAGCAATAGCCGACAGATTGCGTGAATGATGTGTTTACCAATGTGTTTACTGGATGGTTGATGATACTGTTGATGTTGGTTAATGAACTGTTGATGAATCACTGCATGTTCCCCTAAAAACAGATATTCGCTGAAACCAAAGTTGTCATAACACATTCAAGCTGACATTGTTTACGGTTTTGTCTTGATTTTGTAAAATCCCGCGAAAGAATCCATTTCTCGGTTTAAATCATAGACTTGTAAAATCCTGTGAAAATGGAAACATCCTGGTAATTATAAAGTGCGTCTCCGGATCTATCTTACGGTTTATTCTTGGTTTTATAAAATCCCGCGAAAGAAACTATTTCTCGGTTTAAACCATAGAATTGTAAAATCCCGTATTGATGGAACCATCCTGGAGAATGGAAAGTGTATTTTGGGATCTTATCTGATGCTGGTGCTACGGTTTCTGCTTCGAAGAAGGGATAAAAGGGTGTACTTCATAAATTGGATGTGTGTTTGGATATTCGTCATGGCAGTTTGGTTATTACATGGTTTTACGGGGTTATGTGCTTTTAACCATGGTCTGGATGAAAACCATTATCATAGTTCACTTTTAAGGTCAAATGGAGCTAGATTTGAGCTTTTAACAAGATGTGACAACAGGGTTAATTCACTATTATTTATTTGAGGTTGAAGTGAAATATCACGGACAAGTGTACTTAGTATCTGAAGGTATCGGGGATGGTTGGATGAAGATTCTTCATGATCCTTGTTCGAGCTTATTATCAAAAACGAAGACTTGGAAATCTAGTTATTGGTGGGTGACTTTTACCTTTTCTTTTTACCACTTGGGGGAATTGGGCTCTTATCATCTCAAAATAACTATCACTTTCAGGAGTTACGTTGTAGTGCTCAGTGTCACATTCAATTGTGAATTTTCAAGAGGTAAAGTACGTCTATTACTTGATGGTTGGTTGAATGAAGAGTATAGAGTACTTAGAGAGTACTTAGAGATGCTAATGGAAATCAGCACCGCTCTTTGTTACATATCTGCAAGTATAAGTAACAAGTTCGGGTTAGTTTACTTCAGGGTCAAATTCATCATATTGGGTTATCTCCATCAGCTGTCACTGCAAAGAGCCTACTGAATGATAATGGTGATGATTACATGTTTTGCTAAAAGAATTGAAAAGAGAGAGATTATGACGTATGAATACAACAGTTCATGCCTCGTTCGCTAAAGAAAAGAAATGTGTACGCTTCAGTGCGCATTATCTTCTGAAGAAGAGAAATCTTCTTATATATGACCATTCTCATCAACATGCTTCATGCTTTTTCCATGCGCTTCAGTCATCAAGTGAACCGGGCTACTGTTGATTGTTTTCTTATTCCACTTGCTCAACTATAATGACGATGGCGACATCATGTGCTAATTTTGCGAGGGAGAAGTGTGAATAGAATACATTTAGATGATAATCACTTGTTTAATCAAGAATGGCATCTCCATATGCAATTCTTGAGGGGGAGAAGAAGTATGATAATTCTACATGGTTGATTGATATTTGAGAATATAAATGGTCATACGGCTCTAAACTCATGTAAGAACCGAGCTTCTTCTTATCGGGTAATCTTCACATGGAGTTTCTTCTTAAGAGCCGTTAGTTGACATCTTCTCACGGACTGATAAGTTTATCGACAAATTGCTTCCGGTTAATGCTTCACGTACACATCAACATGATGATTTCGAACAATCTCTTTGTTCTTGTTTGATGTGATTGGTAGTTTGGTGTAACCATCTTGTGTGTTCGTTGCGGCCTGATTGCTGATTTCCTTGATGAACATCTTTCTGTTCTTGTTTGATTGGGAGGGATTTTAGTTAAGGGGATTTGCAAGATGTAAGTTAATTGGGATGCTTTTTGGTGGGATGCTGTTTGGTGTGAGTTGAAGATGTTAACTATTTATTCCCCAACTGGACAATCTTGAAGAAGGTCGAGTCTACAGTCGGTTCTACATTCTCTGCTATATGTTAGAAGACTAAAGACGAGTCGCATTTGATTATTTAAAGACTTCTTCTTAATCTGGGCATTTATCAAACAGATTTTCGGTTTAGGGGAGAGCACTAATTGGGGGAGAGTGAAAAGACAGATTTAATCCCTAATTAGACTTGCTCACATTCTTTCTTGACAAGTTGATTCCCACAAGATTACAAGTGTTCTTCTCAAAATATTTCTAGTACATGGGCTTATAATATGTTGCTGATTCTGAAGTGTCAAAACCAAAGGCAAGGGGAAGGAGACTCAAATCTAAACACAAAGCGAGTAAACTTGATGAACTTAATTCTTCTAAGTGATTGAAGATATCCCGGGAAGACAAATGTTATTACCGCAGAGAAACTCAAGGTTTGACTCATGGCGAGTAAACTTGATGAACTTAACTCTTCTAAGTGATTGAAGATATCCCGGGAAAACAAATGTCATGACCGCAGAGAAACTCAAGGTTTTACTCATCAAGGCTTTTAGTGTTATTATTCCAACGTCGTGGGGGAAGTGATGTAAATGAAAGTTTCTGAAGATAAAGAGGTACACTGGTGTGTGATGATCTCGATGTTATCGCAATCATCAAGGGAGAGAGAATTGTGTACATTGAGGGCGCCATTTGTCTCACTTGAGGGCTTAATCAGTGATTCAGAGATATAATCACTTAATCCGGAGTTGACATCCGCAGAGATTGTCATCCGCAGAGATAATCAGTGATTCGGCCTGCTTCTTCAATGTTATCGGTTGTTCTCTCTTTGGGGAATGTGTGTACTTTGGGTCCTTGAGCTTCATACACGATCATCAGGGAAGAAAGCCATTGTTTACCATAAACATTGGGGAGGTGTTTTCTCTCCAGGCATGATGTGTATTCGGGAGAGTTCTTGGATATTGGTGTACTTTGGGTTCTTGAGCTTCATACACGTTCATCAGGGAAGAAAAATGTGAACATGGGAAGGTGTTCTTCATTCCCCTCATGAAGTGTATTCGGGAGAGTTCTTGAGCATTATACTAAGAGGCGGACTGCATCATTTCAACTACACGGGGGAAGTGTTCTCTTGACACCTTTGGAATGGATTTTTAGACTTCAGTGGAAAGGAAATTTGAGAAGATTATTTAAATGTGGGATGATACGTTTTTGTTGTTCTATTGGATGATATAGCCTCGAACGAAGAATCACGGTGATTATTCTTAAAAGGAGCAGCTGGGTTTATGATAATGGTGTGCTTCCTTGTGCACCTGGCTAAAACAGGCTTGAAATAGAGCTTCGTATCTGCTCAACATAAGGATTCTTGGTTTGGGGGGAAGCTGCCAAAGTCTCACTTTCAGATGGTTCAATTTCTTTCTTCAATGCAAGAGCCTCGGAAGCTTTGGTGGTGAAAGTTTTAGGGATGATGACTTCTATCTTCTACAACGGGGCTGCTCGATATCCTTATCTCGGTTCTCGTATCATCATCTTCCTAAACTATATCATCTACTCTATCTTTGTATATATCTATCTAAAAACAAAATACAAAAATATAAAACCAACAAAAAGAAAATATAAAAATATAAAATCTTCAAAAACCCATAAAAATCAGAAAATTTGAAAAAGACAAAAAATATTTTTTTCTCAAGACATGTCTTCTGGTATCGATAACATCTACGGTCTTAGAAATGTCATTCAATAGTGGCACGAGACCATAGATGAAGTTCGAGCAGGAGGTGTAAATATTTTTTTCAAATCATGTCTCAAACAATGGCTTACAGTTATTTCAGAGTGTAACCCGCGCTTCAAACAATGGCTTGCTATTATTTCCGATAGCAACCCGCTCTTCAAGGAAGGAAAGTGATGCGCTAAACAAATTTTTCAAAATTTTTGTGCACTTATCCTAAAACTAATTGAGGAAAGTATGTCGAAGGACTGCTGTTCCTACACAAATGTTTTTCCGTCTAAAATTCTTCAGAAAAATATTTGTTGTTTTCAAAAGTGGTGGTAAATGAGTTGCTTTAAAAACAATCAGATTCAGAGTTTTTATAAAATTTGCAAACTCAATCAATGACTTCAGCGCTTTTAAAATTTTCAGAAAATGAGTCATTGATTGAGGGGGAGAATGTTTTCAAATCTATATCATCTAACGAGATTATCTAATTATCCTATATGCTTAATTGAAAATGATGTTAACCTATGTTGAAGGACTAGGTTCCTAGGATATGATTGTTAGGATTAGATGATTAGAGTTTGAAGAACACATAATCCCATACCTTATATGAACTGATTGATATGTTGAATTGACTTGAATTAGTCGATTGTTGTTTGGGTGATGTCGACCACCATATATCTGTATGTGTGTTCACTAACGTATGCAAGTATATTGGTATATAAGAATGTTCCCGATCCGGATCCCACATAATATGATGATTGGATGCCGAAAAGAAAGGGTAACTATCTCTTGGGTTGACAAATGAAGAAACGGAGCTTAATTGGACTTCTATGGAGAGTTGGCATGGAAAAATGCAACGTAAGAGGTCTCACTGCATCAGCAGATGGTTTTCTTCATCAGAAATGAAGAAACGGAGCTTAATTTGACCTCAGTCGGCATTAAAATGCAACGTAAGAAGTCTCACTGCATCTGCAGACGGTTTTTCTTCCAAGCCCTACAGCATCAACATAAGCTTCTCAACCACCTAACGTATCTTTGTGCAGGATACAATTTTTAAACAATTTTGAAATAATTTGATTAAATTGTTTTGAAAATGGAAAATATTGTTTTGAAAGTTAATTGGACTTAATTTTGAAAATCACCGGACTTCATTTTATCAAAACCTAAGTCACTCAATTATCGACTTCGGTCATCGATTGAGGGGGAGAGTGATTTAAAACAAAAAATTTCTAACGATATTTCTTCATAAAAAGTTCGGTCTGTACAACATAAAGTGGTGATCTAAAGATTTAATGTTATGTCATGGTATGATTTTTCTTTTGATTCAAGGTCTTTCAAAATGAAATTTTTTCTGTTCTTGTTTGATTGTGAAATTGTTTTATTTTACTTAAAGATCTCTTAAAACTATCATACCTGACACTAACAATCTTTAATGTCTTAAAATGGTCCTTATCTGTCAATTTCAAAATTAAATCTTGCCACGCCTTTCCCCAAAGTTTTCTAAATGATTTAAATCAGATGGGATCACAAATCTCAAATGGTTTGATATTTTTGATCGGGGGAGAGATCGTGATTTAAATCTCAAATCTGTTTTAATGGAATTGGTTTTAGTCCTTCAAAGGCACTCCTGCCTCCATGTGCCAAACGATTTGAAATACACAATGCACATGTTGAGGAGGAGGATTTATCCAAAAACATGATGAGTATTTAAACCTGGCCACATATTCTCCCATGTTTTCTAAACCTGATTAAATCACTTGAGATCTAAAATCTCAAAGGGTTTGATATTTTTGATTGGGGGAGAATTTGTGATTTAATAATGAAATTTGATAAATGATGATCGATTTGATGAAAATGTGCATGATGCTCTCTCATATGTGCTAAACGCATTCGAATCTCGAAGCACATATTGAGGGGGAGCAAATGGTTTCTTAATGGTACGTTGTAATCGTGGATGTACTTCAAATGAACTCTTGCCTCTATGTGATAAAATGATTTCAAATATCCTATGCACATATTGAGGGGAGAATTTACCAAAGAAAATCAAATGGATTTTTCTATGGAAATTGTGATCAAGAAATTATTTCAAAGAACTCTTGCCTCCATGTGCTAAAACAATTTCAATATCATTATGCACATGTTGAGGGGGAGTATTTCTAAATGATCAAAAATAATTAAGGTACAAAATGCTTTGATCTTATATCACAAGTACCTTGATTGATTTTCAAATGATTTTTCAATTGGTTTTAAGGAAGAATGAACTGTACCAAAAGACCGACGAATTTACTTTATGCATGGTGTTATAAGGATGGTTAGATTAGGTATTAGTTCCCACATCCTGAACGAGGAGGGATCTACCCATGTACAATCCACTAGATAGTGTAGAGTCTTTAGGTATGATGAAAAAAGGAGAAAAATGAGATATGGGAAGAGTGCCGACTGAGACAGAGCTAGATCTGGAATAAACCCAACAAGGTTCTAGTTATGAAGTCTCGGTAAGCACTGAAGGGGTTGAAGAATGAAAAATAAATGAAATGAGAAAAGGGTGAAAAGAAATAGCCCTCCAATAATTCAACCTTAGGGCAGAAACCGGGTTCAATACATATGCTACTGGTGTCTACTACGGTAACACTGGTATTGAAGACAAGACGTCATGGACCCAGTGACGTACTGAACGTAACTTCCCAACCTACTCAAGTTCCTCTTAAAAGGACTTGTTTCATTCTCACGAGGAACCGACATAATCTATCGACTTTCTTTTAGAGATTGCTGATATTGAAGAAGGAGACCCTCTCCTTAGTCTCCGGCATAGGAACCAAATGTGCACAATTGAGTCTAGAGCCAAGAGATCATCCACAAAATCTCATTAGGACACTAAATTAATGAAGACTTGCTGTTTCACACAATGTGGAAAGTAAGAATATATTAAGAGTCCTACGCATTATCCTTGTGGTATTGCCAGAACATCTGAGTGGTATGTAAAAGTATTCACGATGAAGATAGAAATCCTTCTAGAGCCAACATCAAACAAGCTCTTGGTGGGTGACATGTGAAATCTTGCAAAAGATCAAGCTTGTGACAACTGGATAGAAACAATGGGGCGATTCAATCTTGAATCAAACTTGGTCCAGGAATGGAATTGACGAATACTTTTGGAAAAACCGTTCGATGTGCAAACCTTCTTTTCTCTAGCACGTCGAATGTGTATTCATGTTTTCAAACACAAAAAGTATCTCTGATTGAAGAAAAAAAATTACTTTTGGAAAAACCGTTCGATGTGCGAATCTCTTCTTTTCGCTAGCACGTCGAATGCGTACTCTTTTCAAATACAAAAATATTTTTGATTGAAAATTGATCTTTCTTATAAAACCTTCATCGTATTGCAAAACTCTTTCTTCAAGCAATACACGATTGTTTTCAAATCAATCTTTCATGAATCAGTGAATCTCAATTCGCTGGTTCACTCACTCCGTGTTGTCTTTTTTGAGACGTTCCGGTTTGAGAACGGCTAGAACAGCTGCGAAACCCTGTAAAGGAGATTCTTAGGAATCCTACCTGATCACAGGCAGTACTTGTACTGATCAACGGGGAACCGTGGGCCGTGTACCTCAATTCAACGAAAGTGATCAAAGACACTTTCGTGTGTTTTATTGCTAACTGTTGTTTGCAGGTATACTTGAACGGTCCAGCTGATCAGAATTGAGGAGTCAGTCCAAAGCCGCATGCTCACAGCATTTACACTTAATTGAAGAAATCATGACTGGTGCATATCTACATAACCTGGCTCTGATATTTTTATACTATGCTTCTGCTACGCTGCTGCATATATCATGAACCAGTAAAGCTTTCGCTACTCTGATGGAAAGATGTCATGATCCAGAAAGTGTGAGCTTGTCGGTCCAAAAGTCACAACTTCATATGATGGCAACACAATAAATGGTGATCCAGAGATTTACTGTGGCTGATGATCTCAAAGAAAGCTCGAAGATCATCAAAGATGTGGATCAGTTCAAAGACCTCCACTGAAAGTACAAAGCACTCGGACTATGAAGTTGCACTACAAAAGCACAAAGATTGCGGAATTGAAGAATTGAAGTCTATGAGCTCAAGAACAAAGTCAAGAATAGAATGCTAGGATTCGAAATGTAAAACATGGGGTGACCTCCCTTAGGGGGAGATTGTTAGGAATTGGAAATTCCATAAGTAAAGTGTCGGTCACCCCAAATATTATCTAGCATAAGTTAGCTCGTAGACATATCATTAGTTACGTTATTTATCAGTTTATTAGTTAGTTATTAGTTTAGTTTAGCGTAGTGCAACACCGTGGAGGAAGGACGGGTCTTTACCCACTGTATACCTGATCCACAGGCCGATAGGAGGTCGTATTGTCTGTAACTATAAATACCCCTTCCATCCATGGAAGGGGTGGGACTTGGCAATCTAACCTTTTACATTTTATTGAAGCAACTCTCTACCAAGAACACCAACTCTCTACTTTCTCTCTCTAAAATGGCTATCATGTATTTTGATCATCCAAGACCACCCGAGTCATCAAACACAATAATATATCGATCCTACACCAACCCCTCAAAGATGAAAATAATTTCTATTACAAAATGATGCTTGATACAAATGTTGAGGGGGAGCTCTGTTTCAAAAATTATCAAAAACAATTCAGGTACAAAATTCTTTGATAATATATCACAAGTATCTGGATTGATTTTCAAATGGTTTTCAATTGGTTCCAATGGCAGATGAACAATACCAAATAGACCGACCAAATTTACTTTATGTATGGTGATATAAGGATGATAAGGTTAGGTATCTGTTCCCATGATCCGCCAGAACCGGAGGGATCTATCCAGGGACAATCTACTAGATAGTGTAGAAATCCTTAGGTATGATGAAAAAAAAGGAGAAAAATGAGAATATGGGAAGAGTGCGGACTGAGACTGAGCTAGTACTGGAATAAACCCAACAAGGTTCTAGTAATGAAGTCTCGGTAAGTACTGAAGGGGTTGAAGAATGAAAAAGAAATGAATATGAAAAGGGTGAAAAGAAATAGCCCTCCAATAATTCAACCTTAGGGCAGAAACCGGGTTCAATTCATATACTACTGGTGGTTACCAAGGTAACAATCGGTATTGAAGACAAGACGTCATGGACCCAGTGACGCACTACACTTCAACTTTCCAAACCACTCAAGTTCCTCTTAAAAGGACTTGTTTCATTCTCACAAGGAACCGACATAATCTATCGACTTTCTCTTAGAGATAGTTGGTATTGAAGAAGGAGACCCTCTCCCTAGTCTCCGGCATAGGAACCAAATATGCACAATTGATTCTAGAGCCACGAGATCATCAATAAATCTCATTAGGACACTTTCAATGAAGACTCTCTGTTTCACACAATGTGGAAAGAGAGATTATATCTTATGAGTCCTACGCATTATCCTTGTGGTATTGCCAGAACATCTGAGTGATATGAATACATAATCACAATGAAGATGGAAAGCCTTCTGGAGCCAACATAAAACAAGATCCTGGTGGGTGGCATGTGAGATCTATCCAATAGATCAACCATGTGACAACTGAACAGAAACAATGGGGCGATTCAATCTTTTGATTCAATCCTGGTTCAGGTTATGGATTGATGGATACCTTTGAAAAACCAGTCGTTGTGCTTAAAAACTCTTTTCTTTAGCACATCGATTGTGTACAAATATTTTAAAATAAAAGGTGTTTATGATTGATAATTGATTTTCATTAAAACCTTCGTTGTATTGCAAAAACAATTTCTATTGAGCGATACACGATTGTTTTTCAAATCTCTTTTATCAATCAGTGAATCTCAATTCGCTGGTTCACTCACTCCGTGTTGTCTTCTTTGAGACGTTCCGGTTTGAGAACGGCTAGGACTGCTGCGAAACCCTGTCAAGGAGATTCTTCGGAATTCTACCTGATCACATGCAGTACTTGTACTGATCAACGGGGAACCGTGGGCCGTGTACCTTAATTCAATGAAAGTGATCAAAGACACTTTCGTACGCTTTATTGCTAACTATTTTATGCAGGTACACCCCGACGTTTGCAGTTGATCAGAATGAAGCGGTCAATCCATAGCCGCATGCTCACACAACACATTCATATCTAAAGAAATCATGATTAGTGCATCAATGACTCTGATATTTTCACTCCATGCTTCTGCTACGCTGCTGCCAATATCACGAATCATCAAAAGCTTCCGCTACTCTGATAAGAATATATCATGATCCAGAATGTGAGCATGTCGGTCCAAAAGTCACAACATCACATAATACCAACACCACAAAGGATGAGTCAAAGATTTATGATAACTGATGATCTCAAAGCTGGCTCAAAACTCAGTATCACGTGGATCAGTTAAAGACCTCCACTCAGATTATCCAAACATGCAAAAATGAAGAATCAAAGACTACGAGCTACAGAACAAAGAACATGAACAAGAATCCAAGAACAATCTCAATGTAATATCTTTTTGTATTCTATGTAATTTGAGGTGACCTCCCTTAGGGGGAGATTGTTAGGATTTAGTAAATCCAGGTATTAAAGTGTCGGTCACCTCAAGTATTTGTAATCGTTAGAAAGCTCATAGTCGTAGTTATTTAATGTTAAGTAGTATTTATTTAAGTAATACCGTGGAGGACGGACGGGTCTTTACCCACTGTATGCCTGATCCACAGCCCGTTAGGTGGCGTTTTGTGTTAAGACTATAAATACTCTCTACCTTCCAAGGTAGAGAGTTGGAGCTCATAATAAGATTTTCTTTCTCTCACTAAAGTTCCCAAACCTCTAACTTTCTCTCTTTAGAAAATCATCTATACGCCTACTTGTGTTTGTGTTATGATGTGTATGTGAAATCCAATATGTAACAGTACTTCCTAAGTATTTAACCATAAGTCCCATGATCATGAACCATTAGTCACCACGAGTGAACGTAGATTTCGTGAATAGTACTATGGGGATTAACGACCCCGTTTCGGCTATAGAGAAATAACCGGGGCGCACCATATTTGAATTTCTTTAGGTAATTGGCTATTACCTCCTTTGGGGCAAACTTACTTACACTGGTAATTCGGTGTATGCAGTTGAGTCTTGGTTGCATGAGCTTAGCGCATAATAATCTGTGATTTTTCTTCATGATATTGTTAGTTTACAATGTTCATGCACTTATACTTGTGTTCAACTTATTTTAAACCTATGAATTTCACTCAACATTTTTGTTGACCTTTTTAAGCATGTTATCTCAGGTAATCTGTGAAGATTATGACCAAGGCGCGGAATGGGGCATGGCAAGGCCTATCTGGTGGCGTAAAACATAAAAGTTGTCATTTCTTTCGAACTCATGATCTTTCTTTTGGGAAAAACACTTGAACAATTTACAATATTTTGTAACAACTATGAGTTTTCGATGAATGATAACTACTTTTAATAAAACGTCTCTTTCGAGTCATTTTCTATATTTATTGACTATGATCTTCATTCAAGTAACATCCGAATTAGTCTTCCGCTGTCATTAAGATTTTTGGGGGTGTTACATATGTTACGGCGTAACCATAAGAATGAGTTACGCCGAAACTATGGAAAGATCATGTCCCCGTTCAGCATGCTGCAACAACTTTTCCCGAAATCCTGCAAAAATGGCTAAAAACACAAAACCCAACAGAAATAGAAATAAAACAAATGAAAGGGATAATTCGGGTTGTCTCTCGAAAGAGCACTTTTCTTTATTTACGAGTCTTGAAGTTAGACTCAGAGCCTCGGGGCTTTATGGCGGCCTTTGGACTTGCCCAACTTCCTCCATTACTTGGCGGCAATCATTCATCCATTCGATAAAAACCTTTTTCCTCGCTGTGTTCCCGATGCTACATGTTCCAAATGTTTGCGAGAGCCACTCAATGAATGATAAACATGACTTTCCGTAGTCGTCACCTTCTTCTATAGGATCAATTGTTGCACTTATGTTGATCTTTCATCATTGGTTATTTTATCAATGAGGTGATAGTTATCGTAATTGCGTTTTAGTTGTTTTACTAATCTCGCATTAATGTTCGAGTCTCCAAATCTCACCTTGTACCAATCTTCAAAGGATAAATTTCCAAATTTTACATCGTGTCTCTCAATCTCGTAAGGGCACGTCCATTCATCCTCCCTTATATTTCCATCACAAAATTCACGAAAAGGGTTACACGAGGGCCATGCCTTCATCGATTCGTCATCTTCCGTCATTATAGAGATGCAGTAATGTTTGTTAGGATCCGGAGCTTTCTTAATACCCTCAATCGGGATGATCTTTCCTTGTTCCTGTTCACAACTATCAAAATTCTCTCCACGATTGTTAGTACTAAGGTTATAACACAGAGGTAGGTCGAGCGATGGAATATTGATAACATCAACTTTATTTGAAATTTCAAATCTAGGATTCAATTGTTCCTTCATGTTGAAAGTGATTCGTTCTTTTTCAGTTCCCAAAGAAATTTGTTTTTCAAAGACCTATATATGTGCTCGACAAGTGGCCAGAAAAGGCCTTCCAACAATTAAGTTGTAAGTTTCCTGGTTCCCCATGTTAATAACCACAAAATCAGTAGGAAAGAGGAATTTCCCAATTTTAAGGAGAACATTGTTCACCACTTCCCTAGGTACAGCTTTAGAGGAATCAACCATTTCAATCATCATTGTTGTTTTTTTTAAATTGGTAAGTTTTATTTTATCAAACAATGAGGTAGAAATAAGGTTTACCCCAGCCCCCAAATCAGCTAATGTGAGAATTTTAAGATTACCGATAGTGAATGGAAGAAGAAAACTTTCCTGATAGTGTTCCTTCTCAGGAAGTTGGCTTGGCAGGTCCTCGTTGTCTTCCGATTTATCATCTTCTTTTAGGCAGTTAATCCCGGAAAGATCATTGGTGACAGAAGAGGTGCAATGTTCTTTCTTAGGTTTATCTTGTGCAAATATGGCTTTGCAGGCAATGGCTTTGTTATTATTGGTTTCAAGATTTTTAGCTAATTGCCTAATTTGGGTTTCGGGGTTTTTAATTGCGGCATCTTGGTTCCGCAAGTTCATGTTGGTGTCTTCTTTTACCTTGACCATCCATTCCTTGAGCCTACCACTCTTCTTTGTAGACTCCTCGATATGTTTATGCATTATTTCTTCGAGGCTTGGTCTAGGAGGATTATTATTGATTCTCGTATAGAACCCTGGGGATTTTTCTTGGTATCTGGCCTCGTTACCATTGTATCCGTTGAAAGGACTTCCACCTCCATATTTCACTTCTTCAATCCTTTTAACTTCCTTGTTGGATGAGCATTCCTTGGTAGGGAGAGTGCCATTGTGCTCATTTCGTTCAGCTTGTATGGAATGCACATTCTCCTTGAGCTTTTTCATGTCTCTTCCAAGACTTTTTAATTTGTTGTTTATTGCTGTAAGGCCTTCCACATTTTCACTCTTACTTCGATTGCTCCCTCCATTGTGTCATTTATGTGAGTGGTCAGCCATCTTCTGAATAGTTTCAAGAGCCATAGTTGGAGTCATTCCAGGTATTGGTCCTTGAGAATCGATCATATGCCTTGAGGAGATGTTCAGACCCTTGTAAAAGATGTTCACCTTTTACTGGCTGTTGAGGTCATGAGTAGGGCACTTGTATAATAATTCATTGTACCTTTACCATGCTTGGTATAATGTTTCATCACCTTCCTGCTTGAAGTTATGGATTTCTTCTAATTGCTTAGCAGTCCTAGATGGAGGACAATATCTCTGAATGAAATATATATTTAGGAGAGGCTAGGTGTTAACTGTCCCGACAGGTAATCGATCAACCCATCTTTTAGCAGCTCCAGTGAGAGAAATAGGGAACACACGTAACATGACAACATCGTTTGAGACTCTTGGAATTTTGAATAGGATGACAATGTATTCCAAGTTTTCCACATGCTCGTGAGCATCATCGGTAATGCTTCTCGAGAAAGGGTTTGCACGCAACTCCCTCATAAATTGAGGTTTGATTTCGAATTAAGCATCTTCGGCGATGGTCGGCCTAACGATACCTGGTCCTTGTTCTTCTCTTGTCAACGCCAAATATTCCTCGAGAGTGAGGTCATCAATGTTAACAACTTCCATGGTACCTAAAACTTAAAAAAAGATCGTGAGAAAATTTTAAAACAAAACAGAAATGAAAGACTTAATAAAAATCCAAATATAACTCCCCGGCAGCGGCGCCAAAACTTGATGCAGGGTTTTTACTCTAATTGTTTTTAATATTTATAAGTCTCGTTATACCTATGGTCTACCCTATTGCATTAACGGGCAGTGTACCCGGTCGTGTGTAGTGTAGTATTTGGTAAAACCGAGGTCGTCCCAAGAACTATGTGTGCGGATTTAAACTAAGTCTAGGTGTCACAGATTTTAATATGATTTAAGGTGGAAATGATTAATTACAACAAAGACAATAAAATATGAAAGCAAATAAAGGCGAGGGTTGTGATCAATATAGGAGAGGGGTGCTAACCTAGTTATTCATCCTAACTAGTTATGTTTACGTTTAATTACTTTCAATTACTTCAGGTGGGGTCAAAGTCGCTAGGACAGCATTTGGTCAGTTCGTCCTAACCTATCCGCAAAGGGCCCCACTAGAGAAATCAGGTGACCCATCATAAGTCCGATTTTGTTCTTAGTCCCCTAAGCCAAGTCATTAAGTACCGCTACATGCTAGATTCATAATAATGAGTTCCCGGGCGCTAGCAACTTAAACACTCATCCCCGACTTCTTAAGTTCATCCAAACGGTAGGTGATCAGTTGGTCAAATCGCATAAGCAAAAAGGGTCGTCAGTTGGTCATATCTTACCCTTCCCACTCAGTCTACCTACTTAGGGTCAGTTGGTCATATCTCCTAAGTAACTAGCCACTACCGCCATTCAAAACTACCGAAACAAGGGTAGCTACCAATAAACTATGCATGCATACACTTAGAAATAATTTTACGGAAGCAATGTAAACATAAACAAAACAATTAAGTAATCATAACTAGGCCAGCACCAGAGGTGCTTAGCCGCTCATATTAACTAAAAAAATCGATTCAATGTTTAACATTACGAAATACATGAATTAAAAGTAAAGAAAAGATAAAATGCTAGTGCTTATCGTAGGGGAGTGATTTCTCCCTTGGAGATAGCTCCGTATGTCCTCTAGATCTGCCTTCGACTTCTACTCACGTTCACTTGATGTTGTGTGTGAAATGGGATGCTTTGAAATGCTGGAATTCGAGGGGTATTTATAGGCCAAATCTGGTTACGGCGTAACTAATGTTAAGAGTTACGCCGTAACATCCAATTCTTCGTATTTTGCACAAAAAATGCTAGTTACGGCGTAACATCTGGAAGGAGTTACGCCGTATCTTCAATAAATCCTGGTTACGCCGTAATTGAGACAATAGTTACGGCGTAACTTGCAGCGGCGCGGAACCTCATTTGACCTAGTTGGTTACGTCGTAATCTTGGAAAGAGTTACGCCGTAATCTTCAGTTGAGTTGGTTTTCTGAGCCACGCTTCAGTTACGGCGTAATGTGAGAGAGGAGTTGTAACAACGCGCATTTTTTCGGGTTACTTTTCATATTTTTAAAAAGTTACTATTCACTTTCACAATTCATCCCGTAAAATTTTTATTTCACATTCTCGTAAGATAAATTATTTTAGTAATGAACTGAGAGTTCGACAATCGTTAGATAATTTTCGCAAAAGTTATTAAGAAAACATCGTTTTAAAGTTTCATTTTGGTCGGAACACCGTTTCAACATCCCACGCATAACGAAAATCAACTCGGACAATTTTCCTCACATCAGATTAATTTTTAGATCACTCATAATTAATTAGAGAATTTTTAAGATTTATTTTTATATTACCAAATAAAACCTGCGCTGTACGAAACTAAACTTACGTGTTAAACAATTCTACTTACATCCAGACTTAACGATTCATGCACTGTGTTTCTAATATGTTTTTGACACTTTTACATTTTTTGGAAAAGTCAAACATATTTCCCTCCTCCTTTGACCATAAAGAAATTAACCTTGTACATTCTACATTTGTGATTAAATCGCGTAACTTTTAGACTTCACGTATAACTGTAAAGTTATCCCGCGTATGACGAAAACCAAATTTTGACATCTCATATAACTTTTAGACTAATTTTAGTCTACTCTAAATAAATTCACGGTCGTTTCCCTGAAATTTCGTTCTTTTCTGATAAACTGCGAATTACGCTTTTTTGACCCGTATTTCCAGCTTTAAGCAGCGTTTTTGCACCCAATGAGACTTATCACCCATTTTATACTTTTATATGGAGTATAATGATGAGTTTAATCATTCCTATAAGTTTCATATTTTTACGATACCCGATTTTACGTTTTTCGGCTTAACGGCTTACAGTTAGCGATTAACGGAACCAAAACTCACTCCGTAACCAAGATAATACCAAAAATATCCACCTAAGTCATCTTATCTCTTCATGGCTGACCTTAGGGGGGGGGGATTCATCATTTTGGTGGCATCATCCTAACCATGGTTCATTTAAATCATTACATATGTCCTAACTTAACCATGGTTAATATTTAACCCAATATATGGTTAACCAAACTTACCCTCCTATAAATAGCAAGTGAAATACATCCTAAGAACCCTAAAACACTGAATTGGGTCGTTCATACCATAAAATCATCATATCTTCCATCATTTGATCTATAAACTCCAAGTTTATGCAAAGAAGTTTCAAGTAGTAAGTTACTACATCAAATCTCTAGCAAGTTTAAGTGATCTTCTTGAGTTTAAATCCACTCAAGTCACTTGGTACTTCATCACCAACTCTTCAAGATCACAAGGGTGCCAAGGTGTAGAAAGCTAGCTCAATCCGAAGTCTTAAGTGATCAATCAAAGTCCTATCCTTACTAAGTTACTCCTTTCTTATTGAAAGCCAAAAGTTGTAAGCAACTAATCACCACCATCATCTCATCCTTATTATTCATAATCTTAACTATTTCATGCTATATATATATTTACTATGTTGATTCATGATGTACATATACTCAATCACATGTTTTAATTCATATATTGTCGTAAAAGTAACAAACTAGTAAACTAGTCATATTCTACACATTTGGGACCATTAAAACCAGTCACATATGGACTTTTTAACTTACATATTATGGTAGAGAAGATAAAAAGGTAAACATATCAATTTGAATCACCCAAAACGGACAAACGAGTCAAAAGTTATGGCCAAAAGAAGTTAGCGAAACCAAAACGCTGAAACTGCCTAACACAAGCTGTTAAGCAGCTGGTCGTTTTAAAAGTGGTACTTCTGGTCCGAATCATTAAAAAGTTAAAACACGAAAGTTGTAAGGAACGACGTTTTCCTTCAATATCATAAAAGCTCAGACCTTGAAAACGTATAAACATGCCATTATCTTTCAAAAACAGAAACTGCCCTTTATATGGTCTTATAACTATACTTTTGTCACAACTAAAAGCAAACCAAGAGGCCTAATGGCCTTAAGCTGAGACCACAACCACGGTAAGGCCAAGGCTGAGTCTCAAGACCATGGTAGCCTAGAACAAAGCCACGGCAAGGCCATGGTTAAAGCCTCGAGGTTTCCTAAGCCGAGACCGTAAACCAAAGGCCTTAGCCTTGACAAACCTAAATGTATACAATACAATTTGGATCTACTTCCTTGATAAACTATGAAACTATACTTTTAATAACCAACTTTACCATTTAGAAACTAGTAAACTTTTCTTTAAACACTTGTGACATAAATTATGACGATACTTGTAATAACCATTATGATTTCTTAATCATAACCAAACAACCTTGTAACTTGTGTTTACAAACCATATGACACTTATGATATATAAACAAATCATATATTTTATCCACTAAGTGCTACAATACTAGGGAGCTTCATGTGAGGGGTTTTATTTGAGTAAACTATCGACGAGTTGTTGTATTTACGATTTAAAGTGTCCTAGCTCCTCGAACGTTTACTACATGACCTCTGAATTGTGATGGCCCGACCGGTAGTACAATATATATAAACTAAACATGTTTTCACAACTAGACCATTTCTATAAACGACATACACAAAAACCATGTACTACATCATGATCAACATAGAAACGTATATAGGTTTGTTATTTCTTTAGCATCATTATTTCAAACCTAAGTCGCAACATCCTATTTTTGGTTGCTCATAGAAGTTCTCACGGCATATCCATCATTCTCATTATACATTTGATAGCATTTATTCTGAGGTGTGTTCATAGCCCCACTTTCTATTACTTAATTGTTTTATAAACCCTTGGGGGAGATACATGCTTTATTTTAAACCGAACACATTGCTTTCAAACTGTATACTTATCTGATAGTTTTATTAGCACTAAGTTACCGCATTTGCCAAACTTAAGTCCCTTAATCATGAATCATTAATCACTAGTGAGTGGGCGAATATTGTGAATAAATCTATTGGGATTGACGAATCCCGTTTGTGTTGACCGGGTAGGCAAACAACCGCACTATATTTGAGTAACATTGGTAAAAACGGCAATTTACGATAGGACACGCACCGACATTTTCTCCAATTAATTTTGGAACATGTTAACGCCTTGATTGCATGATGCTTAGTCTAATAATAACTGTTTTGGTTTCAAACCATTGGTGTGAATTTATAACTCACACTACAAACATAATGTGTTCAACCATCAAACAAACTCTATGAATTTCACTCCAACCTTTGTGTTGACAGTTTAAGCATGTATTTCAGGTCCATAATGTCGGAAGTTGGCACGGAAGAGCAAGGACTTGATCAAGAAGGCTATAAATATTTTATCATTCATAAAACACCAAAGACTTTATATTGATGTATTTTGTAAACAATGGAACCAACTAGGGCCTATTTTGTAAACTCTGATATATTTGAATAATTTGAATGATAAATCATTTTTAAACGACTCCGTTAGAGATCGTTTTCTATTGTTATGACTGTTGTGCCATGAAGTAACACCCAGTTTGAATTCCGCCGCGTATCACGAAATTGAGGGTGTTACAGATTGGTATCCGAGCCACAGTTATAGAGAAACGGGTCTAATTGAGACTTAAACTATAACTACTTTTACAAACAAAAACATTTTATAGCCTTCCGTTCTCCGTTCCTTTCATCCTCCAGGCGATTATGTGACTTTTAGGCATTTTAAGCTATACAAACATACTAGTATATTGATATATACACTCAACATATTTTCAATCATTTTAGCTAAACGATAGACTCAACATATCTGTGTATGCCTATTCTAAGGCATTACGGCACAATCATATTTTCCTAATCTCTCAATCATGCATCTACTCGTGCATTTTAGGATTATGAAACTTCCTCCAAGACATTGTAACTGACTACAATGGTCTTTCCTACTTCCCAGACATTGTGAGATACAATGGTCTCATTCAAGACACTGTAAATCCTACAGTGGTCTCTATTACATTCTCAGACATTGTAAATCCTACAGTGGTCTCTATTACATTCTCAGACACTGTAAATCTTACAGTGGTCTCATTTATTTCTCAAGACATTGTAGGTTACACAATGGTCTCTTCATCATTTCTCAAGATATTGTGGGTTACACAATGATCTCTCTATCATTTCTCAAGACATTGTGGGTTACACAATGATCTCTCCATCATTTCTTAGACATTGTGAGTTACACAATGGTCTAATTTACTTCTCAGACATTGTAAGTTATACAATAGACTCTAGAAATTATCTTATAAAAGCTTATATGATATTGTTCTACATGAAACCCGTCACAATCTATCAATTTTCCTAATGGAAATACAAAAAATGGAATTCCTAAAGGACAAACTAATTCATCATCTACAAAAGCTGAAGTTCAACAACTTTCTCTTCATTTATCAAAATTCTCTTCTGAAACCTTCATTGTTAAAAGTTCGTGATTCTAGCCAAGTATAGACTATTTTAGAATTACTTAAGATTTCCTTTCCACACGTATCTACCCATACTATCTTCTATGCAATGGAATGTGAAAACATAGGTTACAAGTCTTTTATGGCCAGGACTTGCAATTGAATGGTTTGATATCGCCTTTGCTTAGTGGACAATTTCTCAAAAGCTATGGACATATCACAAGTATACCTAATTTAGGTATTTGGAAAATTTATCGAACCTCAGCTAAATATAGCCTAATCACCTATATTTAACCTAGGGATAGTGGAACATAGTCTGATTAACTATGTTCGACTTAAATTTTTCAAACACTGAGAATAGTTATACAAGGGTTATATTCAGGTTAATTTCCTACTTAAACTCGATAAACCACCAGAATTCATTAATGAGTTCTAGAGACACGATAGTGTCTTACCACTCAGTAAAATCTTAACATCTTATTTATACTACCTAATTTCATTCTTTAAATTCTCATACATGAGATAAGCCTAACTACTATCTTGGGATAGTCATCAAATCTTCTCGTCATTTCTTAGAAGTACTAGCCTGATTAGATTTCAAGGATATAATTCCGCCATATTCTTTTAAAATTCACTTTTGATTTCAAAACAAACTTGACATCTCTACCTAAGAATATAGGTAAGCGTACGCTAAACTCTTCTAATCGTCAACATATCACATCATTGTCTGAACCCCATTGAAATTTAGTATGTAAAACTTCATAAATACCATGTTTCTATCAAACACTAGTAGGCATAAACACTATACGATATAGCCTTCATCTCGAAACCACCTAAGACATGATCAACTTTGGAAATTGTTTGGATAACCACTTGCCACTAGCAAGACTTCCCCTACAACGACAATTATCACATCATTACAAACTATTTCACATCAACAATATCTTACACCTTTGATTAACAACAGTTACCCTAACAACAATAAAACTATTCCATTTTGAGGCACTATATAGACGAATATGTTAGTTAACCATTTGTTGGACTAAGGTGTTCAGAAATCACCCACGAAACAACTAAGGAAACCATACAAATACAAATTAGGCTCCATTCCATACACTATCACCAAAAACTCCATGTTAGAAATTAAGGTTTTATTGATAGCCTCGATACAATACGATATGATTCGTTTTGAGAATCGCGAAAAGCCAAACTTGAGGTATATTGGACTCAATTAGATTTTAACAAAACCCTTTAGGTTATCAACCTAAGCCACATGGTACATAATACATTCTATGACCAGAAACTTGAGAACGTAAAGATTTGAATTTGGCGCATATACCCACACTTTCCTAGACAATTCAACATAAGATAACACATATTGAATTCAGGGACGGAATTCCCATTAAGGTGGTGAGACTGAATACGCGCATTTTTTCGAGTTACTTTTCATATTTTTGAAAAGTTACTATTCACTTTTACTATTCCCTTTCACTATTCATCCCGTAAAAATTTTATTTTACATTCTCGTAAGATAAATTATTTTAGTAATGACCTCAGAGTTCGACAATCGTTAGATCATTTTCGCAAAAGTTATTAAGAAAACATCGTTTTAAAGTTTCATTTTGGTCGGAACACCATTTCAACATCCCACGCATAACGAAAATCAACTCGGACAATTTTCCTCACATTAGATTAATTTTTAGATCACTCATAATTAATTAGAGAATTTTTAAGATTTATTTTTATATTACCAAATAAACCCTGCGCTGTACGAAACTAAACTTACGTGTTAAACAATTCTACTTACATCCAGACTTAACGATTCCTACACTGTGTTTCTAATATATTTTTGACACTTTTACATTTTTTGGAAAATTCAAACATATTTCCCTCCTCCTTTGACCATAAAGAAATTAACCTTGTACGTTCTACATTTGTGCTTAAATCGCGTAACTTTTAGACTTCACGTATAACTGTAAAGTTATCCCGCGTATGACGAAAACCAAATTTTGACATCTCATATCACTTTTAGACTAATTTTAGTCTACTCTAAATAAATTCACGGTCGTTTCCCTGAAATTTCGTTCTTTTCTGATAAACTGCGAATTACGCTTTTTTGACCCGTATTTCCAGCTTTAAGCAGCGTTTTTGCACCCATTGAGACTTATCACCCATTTTATACTTTTAGATGGAGTATAATGATGAGTTTAATCATTCCTATAAGTTTCATATTTTTACGATACCCGGTTTTACGTTTTATGGCTTAACGGCTTACAGTTAGCGATTAACGGAACCAAAACTCACTCCGTAACCAAGATAATACCAAAAATATCCACCTAAGTCATCTTATCTCTTCATGGCTGACCTTAGGGGGGGGATTCATCATTTTGGTGGCATCATCCTAACCATGGTTCATTTAAATCATTACATATGTCCTAACTTAACCATGGTTAATATTTAACCCAATATATGGTTAACCAAACTTACCCTCCTATAAATAGCAAGTGAAATACATCCTAAGAACCCTAAAACACTGAATTGGGTCGTTCATACCATAAAATCATCATATCTTCCATCATTTGATCTATAAACTCCAAGTTTATGCAAAGAAGTTTCAAGTAGTAAGTTACTACATCAAATCTCTAGCAAGTTTAAGTGATCTTCTTGAGTTTAAATCCACTCAAGTCACTTGGTACTTCATCACCAACTCTTCAAGATCACAAGGGTGCCAAGGTGTAGAAAGCTAGCTCAATCCGAAGTCTTAAGTGATCAATCAAAGTCCTATCCTTACTAAGTTACTCCTTTCTTATTGAAAGCCAAAAGTTGTAAGCAACTAATCACCACCATCATTTCATCCTTATTATTCATAATATTAACTATTTCATGCTATATATATAGTTACTATGTTGATTCATGATGTACATATACTCAATCATATGTTTTAATTCATATATTGTCGTAAAAGTAACAAACTAGTAAACTAGTCATATTCTACACATTTGATACCATTAAAACCAGTCATATATGGAATTTTTAACTTAAATATTATGGTAGAAAAGATAAAAAGGTAAACATATCAATTTGAATCACCCAAAACGGACAAACGAGTCAAAAGTTATGGCCAAAAGAAGTTAGCGAAACCAAAACGCCGAAACTGCCTAACACAAGCTGTTAAGCAGCTGGTCGTTTTAAAAGTGGTACTTCTGGCCTGAATCATTAAAAAGTTAAAACACGAAAGTTGTCCAGAACGACGTTTTCCTTCACTTACCAAGAAGCTCGGACCTTGAAAACGTATAAACAGGCCATTATCTTTCAAAAACAAAAACTGCCTTTTATATGGTCCCATAACTATACTTTTGTCACAACTAAAAGCAAACCAAGAGGCCTAATGGCCTTAAGCCGAGACCACAGCCAAGGCTAAGGCCAAGGCTGAGTCTCAAGACCATGGTAGCCTAGAACAAAGCCACGGCAAGGCCATGCCTAAAGCCTCGAGGTTTCCTAAGCCGAGACCGTAAACCAAAGGCCTTAGCCTTGACAAACCTAAATGTATACAATACAATTTGGATCTACTTCCTTGATAAACTATGAAACTATACTTTTAATAACCAACTTTACCATTTAGAAACTAGTAAATTTTTCTTTAAACACTTGTGACATAAATTATGACGATACTTGTAATAACCATTATGATTTCTTAATCATAACCAAACAACCTTGTAACTTGTGTTTACAAACCATATGACACTTATGATATATAAACAAATCATATATTTTATCCACTAAGTGCTACAATACTAGGGAGCTTCATGTGAGGGGTTTTATTTGAGTAAAACGTATCGACGAGTTGCTGGATTTACGATTTAAAGTGTCCTAGCTCCTCGAACGTTTACTACATGACCTCTGAATTGTGATGGCCCGAACGGTAGTACAATATATATAAACTAAACATGTTTTCACAACTAGACCATTTCTATAAATGACATACACAAAAACCATGAACTACATCATGATCAACATAGAAACGTATATAGGTTTGTTATTTCTTTAGCATCATTATTTCAAACCTAAGTCGCAACATCCTATTTTAGGTTGCTCATAGAAGTTCTCACGGCATATCCATCATTCTCATTATACATTTGATATCATTTAATCTGATGTGAGTTAGTAGCCCCACTTTCTATTACTTAATTGTTTTATAAACCCTTGGGGGAGATACATGCTTTATTTTAAACCGAACACATTGGTTTCAAATTGTATACTTATCTGATTGTTTTATTAGCACTAAGTTGCCGCATTTGCCAAACTTAAGTCCCTTAATCATGAATCATTAATCACTAGTGAGAGTAGGCGCGAATATTGTGAATAGATCTATTGGGATTGACGAATCCCGTTTGTGTTGACCGGTTAGGCAAACAAACGCACTATATTTGAGTAACATTGGTAAAAACGGCAATTTTACCTGATAGGGCACGCACCGACATTTTCTCCAATTAATTTTGGAACACGTTAACGCCTTGATTGCATGATGCTTAGTCTAATAATAATTGTTTTGGTTTTCAAACCATTGGTGTGAATTTATAACTCACACTACAAACATAATGTGTTCAACCATCAAACAAAGTCTATGAATTTCACTCAACCTTTGTGTTGACAGTTTTAAGCATGTATTTCAGGTCCATAATGTCAGAAGCTGGCACGGAAGAGCAAGGACTAGATCAAGAAGGCTATAAATATTTTATCATTCATAAAACATCAAAGACTTTATATTGATGTATTTTGTAAACAATGGAACCAACTGGGACCTATTTTGTAAACTATGATATATTTGAATAATTTGAATGATTAATCCTTTTTAAACGACTCCTTTAGAGATCGTTTTCTATTGTTATGACTGTTGTGCCATGAAGTAACACCCAGTTTGAATTCCGCTGCGTATCACGAAATTGGGGGTGTTACAGGAGTTACGCCGTAACTTCTTCAAAGTGAGCATACTATGATATATCTTCAATAAATTCTCCAAATCCGCGTCTCTTTAGCTACAATGCTCGTATTTTACCTGAAAGTGAAATATAGAGGAAAACAAGCGTAAATCCATATAAATGATATAAAATACGAGCATTATCAGGGGAAATTGACACTTAATATTCAGGACTATTTGATGTTATCAGACCCTACCAAGCGGAAGAAACTTTGTTCGAAGGTTCAAGACGAAGAAGACTGATAGGAAGCTATCGGAAAAATTCCAAAGTGAAGACATACTCAAACACCAATATTCCCAAGGCTAAAGAACATGAAGATTGAAGAATAAAGCATAAAGCTTTTGCTAAGTTGTTTGTCTCTTTTTTAATTTATGCATTCTAAAGTATCAATTTACTTTCTCGCAATTTTCAATTTGGTTAAGATTTTGGTATTTGTCATTGGTTTGAAGTTTATTTGGATTTCGTTTTATAGACTATCTTTGTTTTGAGTTATCATCTTGGTTTGATTAGATTTGTTTTGGTAGTTTTTAGTAGTTGAAGTAATAATTTGAATTAAGATGAGTTGATTAAGTGTTGGTGTGTGACCATTTTGTCAAAAAAAACATCGAAATTCGAAGTAGAAACCATTTCTACTTAGCATTTCGAACCAACCGTGATTGAACAAAAAAGAAAAATAACATTTTGGTGAAAACTGTTAGGATTTGGAAAATTCAGTAGTTAAAGTGTCGGTCACCTCAAGTATATGTAATCGTTAGAAAGCTCGTAGTCGTAGTTATTTAATGTTAACTAGTATTTAGTTTAGTAACACCGTGCAGGACGGACGGGTCTTTTACCACTGTATGCCTGATCCACAACCCGTCAGGTGGCGTTTTATTGTAAGACTATAAATACTCTCTACCTCCCAAGGTAGGGAGTTGGAGCCCATAATAAGATTTTTTCTTTCTCTCACTAAAGTTCCCAAACCTCTAACTTTCTCTCTCTAAAACTCTTCTTGTACGCCACCTTGGTTTATGGTTTGATGTGTATGTGAAATCCAATATGTTACAAATGGTATCAAGAGCCATGGTTAGATCATCTCTTACACATCTTTGGATTTCTAGTGGTTTTTAGATGGTTTTTGAGTTTGAAAAAGTTTAGTGGTTTTTGCATCATTTGGTTCACTTCTTGTGTTAAAGCTCTACCAACATACCTACACTCATCTCCACTGTTGCCGAGGATGTTCAAGCAGCTGGTTCAGATACCCGTCCACCCATGCTTGACAGAACTGACTACGACTCTTGGGCTCAAAGAATCAGATTGTACTGTCTTGGAAAGGAAAATGGGGTCAACATTCTCAAATCAATTGATGAAGGACCTTATCAGATTGAGACTACAAGAGACTTAATTGATACAACTGCAGATGGAACAATGATCTATGGAATAGACAGACCAAAGACATATGATGAGCTCAATGATAAGGAGAAAAGAGATACGATACTGATATCGGGCTTCTAACATCGTACTTCAAGGGTCTTCCAAAGGATATCTACAAGCTTATCAATCACAACAAAGCCAAGGCAAGTGGGATAATGTCAAGATGCTTCTTTTTAGTTCCGAATTAACTATGGAAGACAGAGAATCACAACTCTATGATGAATTTGAGCACTTCAAGATGAAACCAGATGAGAGTGTCTATGAGTATTACGTAAGATTCCACAAGCTTGTTAATGACAAGGGGAACATCAGAATGACCATGCCAAACATTCAGCTAAACTCAAAATTTGTGAACAACATGAATCCCGAATGGCACAAGTTTGTCACCTTTGTGAAGCTAACCAAAGGATTGAAGAATACAAACTATGAGCAACTCTATGCCTTCCTTCTTCAGAATGAGAGACATGCTATGTTTGAAAAAAGGATTCTTGATCAGTTCAAAACCAACCTGGGAGATTCAACTGCCTTCTACTCAAACATAGAAATTACCACCAAAGCATCTCAAGTTATACCCATGGGTATTGGTAATCACAAACTCATTCCTGATCCAATGTTCAAACAAGCTGATGTTGATGCAGCCGTGGGAAACTTCATTAATCAACTGGCTCTCATGATCAGTCAAAACATGAACTCTCTCCCACACACCAACAACAACCTCATAACAGCATCAAATCCACACAATCAAGCCACTGTCAGAGATGGGAAGGTTATGGTGCAGCCAGTTCAAGAAAGGCAGTACGAACAAGTAAGAGGTGGAGTTGGTAGAGGTTATGCTGCAAATCAGAATAGGGGAAGGAATGGAAATCGGGACAAGCAAAGCCGATCAAGTGTTACAATTGTGGTGGTGAGGGACATATTGCAAGGAACTGCACATCGCCAAAGCGACCTCAGAATGCAGAGTACTTCAGGGATAAGATGTTGCTTGTTCAAGCTCAAGATAATGGTGCAGCTTTGGATGAAGAAGAATTGTTGTTTCTTGCTGAGGGAAATGCCAAGACATATGATGCAGATGTGGATGAGCAGCCAATTCAGGAGATAGGCCACAATCATCAGAATGCCTTTCAAGTCGCTGATTGTGATGCATACGACTTTGACGTTGATGATGAACCTACTGCACAAACCATTTTCATGGCTAGCATTTCTCCAATGGTCCCTCCTAAAGTCTCTTCATCTCCACAAGCTGGTTCATCCAAAGACAAAATCATTTATGAGGTATTAAAACTATACGATGATGCTGATGTGCAAAAGATGCATGACAAAGTACAATCAATCTGAAACCATTGAGTCATATATTGAAAATATGGGTAATATCAATGTTGTCCCATATGATCAATATGTGAAACAAAGTTAAAGTGAGGTCGTACCAAGTGATGCATCTTCTGCAGTCAATGATGACTATGTTTTTGATGAATACACTATATGTGCCCCTGATGATTCTGTTATCTCTGAACTAAATGCCTATAAAGAACGAGTTGCCATTTATGAACAACGTGCTAAGTTTGAGTTAACTACACGTGAGCAGGAGTTGGATAACCAAATGCGTACAATTATTAGAAAAAGTAATTTTAGAGAAGAAGTGTTAAAACAAGAGTTAAACTCCTTACAAGAAAAGCTTTCTAAAACTGCTAAGCAAAAACAAGAACTTCAAGAAAATGTTAAAGTGCTTAAGCAGGAATTTCATGCTAAGGAATCAAAACTTTTGAATGATTTTTCAAATCTAAAAACTTTGAAGAACAAGCTTGAAAATAAGTTGTACGTACAAGGGAATACCATTCAGACTGCTCACATGGTCACTAAGCATAGAGTTTTAAGCGATAAGCATAGTGTTCCCATTATAGATAAACCCAACCCTGAGTACGGTAAGATAGCAAAGGCGGCTCAAAATGTAATCTATGATGGCAATGAGATTCTTAAACCTAGACAGAAATCTAGTTGCGTTGAGTGCACGGAGGAAGATAGAAAATTAGATGATGCATCTAGGGAGAAAATGAATAAGAAGCTAGAAGATCCTGAATGTAAAAAGAATAACATAATGATCAAACCCCATGATTACAAGAAGGAAAACTGGATCTCTTTAAACAAATTTAAGCCTCAAACGTTGTTAACACCTGAACAAGTTTTCTGGAAAAGGGACTTAGATAAGCAAAAACTGAAAATCTTGTTGAAACAAACCCTCCCCTTAGGAAAATTCCTGTAGCGACTGTGTATCCTCCAAATACACCAATGCATTTAGTTCCTAGAACTATTGCCACTAAGAGCAAGACCTTAATCAGTCAATATGTTATTTTTCAACTATTTGTCGATTTTGAGAAAACTTGTAAGAAAAGGATCACACCCACTGGGATACCTGAAGGGGAAAGGGGTTTTGAGCAAACAAAAGAATGCTATCTAACTGAGGTCATGCCTTTCTTTAAACAACTAAAAGATCAATTTGAGAGTCTTAAAAAAGGGATAGATTCAAATATTAAAGGAATGGAAAAGGAATTTGATGCAATGATAGTTGAGGTTAGTGACTATGAACGAGCATTAAAATATAATGAGATTGAGAGGAAAAACTTGCATACACTGAATGAGTCTCTTGTTTCTGAATGTATTGCTCAAGATGTGTTTTACACTGCTACGAATTGTTCCATTAATGCTTCTCAATTTCATGAATTATCTGTTGCTCTGAAAGTCTCCCATGATCATGTCATTGAGCTTGAAAAGATTAATTCGAAACTTAATGAGAAAATTGAAAAGGATGATCACGATAATTTGGTAAAACATTTTTCTAAAATAGAAGTTGAACATTTTGATTTACAACTAAAATATCAACATCTCAAAGAAAATGTTAAAACCTCAAACATCAAGATATCCTCAGATGTTCCAGAGTTTGATGCAGTTTTTGAAATAAACAAACGTGATGAACAGATTCAAGCTCACTGTAACACGATCAGAAAGTTGAAAGCCCAAGTTTCTCAATTAAAGGGTGAAAAGAACAATGTGACTGGCTCCCAAATGCCTCCTCCTTTAGATTCTCGGAATTCTCAAAATTTTCATCTTCAAAACTTGGTTAATGCTTTACAAAAGGAAAATGAGAGTTTTCTTGAAGAAAATGAAAAGGTTAAACGTCATTTCAATGAGTTATTTGAGTCAATAAAAGTCACTCGTAATAAAAATAATGAACAAATAACTTCGTTGCAAAAGGAAATTGAGAATCTGAAGAGTCAGGTAAAAGGGAAAATGCCAATGACCAATGGGGAGAATGGTGCATCAAAGGTACTTGGTTGTAATAAATATGCTTTGTCTGTGAAATATGTTCCTCCTCATCTTAGGAATAACAAACTTGCTATTCAAACATATTTCTCATACCTTAAGGATAGTCTAGAATGTCTCCGTGAGATTATAGAAGAGGATAAGTTAGAAAAACCACTTGATAATGCAATTGGCCATGCATGCTTATATGCCAAACGATCTCAAGAACTTCTAGAATGCTTAATTACAATATGCCCTAAATCCCTAGGTGAGCAAGTCAATCACTTGATACCCTGTTCTATGCCTAATGCCAAGTATACAAGTCATTCAATGCCCAATGTTATGAATGTGAACTTTAGTAGACCTTAAAATAGTTCAGATCCCAACACCTCAAGTGTTAAGAAAGTGAACCTTAGTGTGCCTTCGAATAGCTCACATCCCAGCACATCAAAACAGGAAAGGCAAAAAGTAGCAAAACCAACTAATGTTCCCGTTCCCTCTACAGGAGTAATCAGTGACATTAAAGTGAGCAGGTCAAAGTCTCAAGGTAATACAAGGAATGATAGGACCTCACAAGCTAAGAATGTGCATTGGAAGAAAGTAGAAGATCACCGTAGGGAGAATTTGAATAAAACGAATTGTGTTGATTCTAGTGTTAGCTCTAAGCATACTGTAATTAATGCGAATTCTACTACTTTTGGCAAAATATGTAATGATGATTGCGTGTTTTCTGTTACTAATCTTGAATGTGGTATGAATGATTTGTCTAAAGTCTCAAATGCCCAGTTAAATCTGTTAATGTTAAAAATCAAGCTAAGAAGGCTAAAAGGCAAAAGCGAAAGAAAGTTAGAAAACAGTGGAAACCCACAGGAAGAACATTTTGTAAGATAGGTTATCAATGGATACCTTTTGGACATAAGGTTAATCAGGCAATGCCCACTAGAAAATGGATGCCTACTGGTAGAATTATTCCCTTAAGAAGTGAACATACTTTGAATAGGTCAAATACGGATACTAGCACTGCATCTATTTCTGATGTTTCCATTGCTTCTATTTCTAATATGGGTGTTTCTATTTCTGATGTGGGAGTTCCAATCACTGTTACTAACCAAATGGAACCCATTCTTGCATGGGGATCCCAATTATCCAGTTATCCATTCTTGTCTGTGTTCAACTGCAGATCGTTCAAATCGTTCGTGGTACTTGGACTCAGACTGTTCCAAGCATATGACTGGAGACCGGTCGCGGCTCATGAACTTCGTGAGTAAATTCATCGAAACTGTTAGATTCGGGAACGACCATTTTGGAGAAATTATGGGTTATGGTGATTATGTAGTTGGAAAAAGTGTAATCTCCAGGGTATATTATGTGGAAGGTCTTGGTCATAATTTTTCTCTGTTGGTCAATTATGTGATTCCGATCTAGAGGTAGCCTTTAGAAAACATACTTGCTTCGTAAGAGAACTTGATGGTGTGGAATTATTAAGAGGTACTCGTGGTTCTAATCCATACACCATCTCTATCGAAGACATGATGAAGTCTTCTACAATCTACTTGCTGTCAAAGGCTTCTAAAACAAAGTCATGGTTATGGCATCGTCGTCTCAATCACTTGAACTTCGGCACCATTAATAACCTTTCCAGAAAGGATCTTGTCAGAGGCTTACCCAGATTAAAATATGAAAAAGATTATCTTTGTTCAGCTTGCCAATTGGGTAAAAGCACGAAATATGCCCACAAACCAAAACCCACAAATTCATTAATGGAAGTTCTTCATACCCTTCATACGGATCTATGCGGACCAATGAGAGTGCAAACGATAAATGGGAAGAAATACATTCTAGTAGTCATTGATGACTACTCTCGATTTACTTGGGTAAAGTTTTTGATAACAAAGGATGAAACTCCAGATGTCATCATCAAACTAATCAAACAGCTTCAGGTTCGACTCAACAATACAGTCAGAATTGTTCGAACAGACAATGGCACAGAGTTTGTCAACAAAGACTTAATTCAGTTTTATGAAAGTGTTGGAATTAGTCATCAAATAAGCGTTCCACGAACTCCTCAACAGAACGGTGTAGTTGAAAGACGAAATTGAACTCTTGTGGAAGCCGCAAGAACAATGCTAATTTATTCGATGGTTCCAATGTTTCTATGGGCTGAAGCCATTGCCACTGCCTGCTACACCCAAAATCGTTCCCTTATACACACCTCTCATGGAAAAACTCCATATGAACTTGTTCATAAACGTAAACCTGATCTCTCCTACCTTCGTGTGTTTGGTGCTTTGTGCTATCCAACGAATGACGGTCAAGACTTAGGTAAATTAAGAGCAAAGGCAGATATTGGAGTTTTTGTTGGTTATGCATCAAACAAGAAGGGTTACCGAATCTACAACAAGAAAACCCGAAATATCATGGAAACAATTCATGTTACATTCGATGAGCTGACCGGTCAAATGGCTCCTGGACAATCCAGTTCTGGACCCGCTCTTCAAAACAGTCCCATTGGTTCATCCCTTGTACCAAGCTCTCCAGCAACTCCATATGTACCTCCATCTGAAGATGATTTAAAGAAATTGTTTGATCAAAATTTTGATGAACACTATGAACCAAGTGCTAATGAAATGTCAATTCCATCAACAGAGGCTGCTCCTATCCCTGTGAATGAAGTCAATCCTTCAGTCTTAATATCATTAAGTCAAGAAGCGCCTGCTGCTGATCACTGTCTCATCAACAAATCATCAATCATCAAATGTACATCATGGAATTGTTTCGGGCATCAATGATGAAGTTAATCCCTTTGCTACTCCTGAAGATGCTCCATTTGAAAATATATTTGCTCCTGAATCATCATCAGAACCATCTTCATCAGAAGAAATCGACTCTGCTACTTCAGTTCCACAACAACAACCACATGAACACCTTAGAAAATGGACACATGATCATCCATTGTATAACATCATTGGAAACCCCTCTCGTCTAGTATCCACGCGGAAACAACTTGCAACCGATGCCTTATGGTGCTTCTTCAACTCCGTACTCTCTAAGGTCGAACCAAAAGACATTAAAACCGCCATGAATGAAGATGCACCGGTTCAATGCCATGCAAGAAGAAATTCATGAGTTTGATCGACTAGATGTTTGGGAATTAGTACCTGCTCCAGATTGTGCTATGATCATTGCTTTGAAATGGATCTTCAAAGTGAAACTTGATGAGCATGGTGATGTCTTAAAGAACAAGGCTCGATTGGTTTCCAAAGGATACCGTCAAGAGGAGGGTATTGACTTTGAAGAATCATTTGCTCTTGTTGCTCGTATCGAGGCAATCGGAATCTTCTTGGCTAATGCTGCAAGTAAGAACATGGTAGTCTATCGATGGATGTAAAACGACGCGTTTCTCAACGGAGATCTTAAGGAAGTCGTCTACGTCAGCCAACCTGAAGGCTTTGTGAATCCAGAGCATCTTACTCACGTTTATCGTTTGAAGAAGGCTCTTTATGGTTTAAAGCAAGCTCCAAGGGCATGGTATGATACACTATCAAAGTTTCTTCTATCTACTGGATTCAGCAAAGGAGCAGTTGATCCAACATTGTTCACCCGGAAGTCAGGCAAACATTTAATTCACGTTCAAATTTATGTTGATGATATTATCTTTGCCTCGACTGACCCCAATGAATGTGATCGTTTTTCAAATGAAATGGGTTCCAAATTTCAAATGTCAATGATGGGACAAATGTCATTTTTCTTGGGATTACAAATTTCACAAAGTCCCAGAGGCATTTTTATAAATCAATCTAAATATGCAAATGAGATTTTAAAGAAATTTGGATTTGTATCATGTGACACCTTTGACACTCCCATGATTGAACGTACTAAGCTGGATGAGGACAACTCTGGGATCATGGTAGATCAAACAAAATATCGAAGTATGATTGGATCCCTGATGTACCTCACAGCTAGCAGACCAGACATCTTGTTCGCTGTGTGCATGTGTGCTAGATATCAGGCTAAGCCTACTAAAAAGCACCTTGAAGCGGTTAAACGGGTCTTTCGGTATCTCCAAGGAACCATCAATATGGGACTATGGTACCCAAAGGACACCGGTATGTCACTAACAGCCTATGCAGATGCTGATTACGCAGGATGTCAAGATACACGTCGAAGTACGTCAGGAGGTGCTCAGTTTTTGGGTGATAAGCTTGTGAGTGGGTCTTCAAAGAAGCAAATGAGTACTTCTATTTCCTCTACAGAGGCTGAATACATAGCCATGTCATCTTGTTGTGCTCAAATCCTTTGGATGAGATCCCAATTATCGGACTATGGCTTTGAATTCAACAAAATCCCTCTGTACTGTGATAATAAAAGTGCTATTGCTCTCTCATGCAACAATGTACAACACTCAAGAGCAAAGCACATTGACATCCGACATCATTTCATCAGGGAACAAGTGGAAAACGGTGTGGTGGAACTCTATTTTGTGAAGTCAGAATACCAGTTAGCAGACATCTTCACCAAAGCTCTTCCAAGAGAACGTTTTGAGTTTATTCTTCCACGACTTGGCTTGAAAAGCCTTCAACCAGAAACACTCAAACGTCTTCAGGAGGAAGACGAGGAGTAAAGGTCTTTCTTCATCCATCCTTTGTATATATTTATTCAAAAAGCAAAATAAAAAATTATAAAACCAACAAAATCCAAATAGAAAAATATAAAACTTTCAAAAAATCTCAAAAATATTGCCTTTTTGTCATATCTTTTTCTTGATTCGATATATATCTACGGTCTTTGTGCTGTCATTCAAAGAATGACACGGGACTTTAGATGTTGTTCGAATGTTTAAAAAAAAATTAAAAAAAAAATAAATATATATATATATATATATATTTTTGGGAGAAAGTAAAACAATGGTTTATTGTCATTTCAGGCAGTAACCCGCTTTTCATAGAAAGAACAGAGCCATGCTTTATCTCATATTTCAAACCTAATGCTCTGATTCTAAAAACAAATGTTTGTCATTAACAAGACAAATGTTTAATTTCAAATATTTTTCCTTCTAAATGATTCCTCTGAAAAATATTTGCAATCTTATGAAAACTCAATTGTTTTGAAAACACTTCGGACTCTATTTTTGAAAATCAAAAGAACTTATCAAGTGTCAAAATCTCAATCCATCAATCAACAACTTTCGTCATTGATTGAGGGGGAGAATGATTTTTCAATTAAATCAAAAAGTGTTATTTTCAAACAATTTGCACTTAAATGAGCAAGGTCTACTCTAAAATGTTTTACAATATTTTACACAATTGGTTCCAGACCTTGGTTATTATTATGTTTTCAAAATATAATTATGCATGTTTAATCAATGGAGTTTAAAGTCTCAAAATCCGATCCTTATCAGTTAAAACGTTTTCATAATCAAGTCACAATTCTCCTTAAAAGCTTTCAAAATCAATTTAAATCTACATAGATCACAAATCTCAAATGATTTGATAATTGTGATCGGGGGAGAATTTGTGATTTAAATTGGATTTAAACTGATAATTCGATAAATGGTTTCATAAGTGTTTAGCATGTTTTCCTCCCCGCATGTGACAAACGATTTCAAATTTTCCATGCACATGTTGAGGGGGAGCATCTACTTTAAACCTCAAATTATTGAAACGTGATTGAATTGTCTCTAAGTGCAGGTTCCCTCTAATATGTGCAAAACTCTTTCAAACTTCGAGGCACATATTGAGGGGGAGCAAAATTTTGAAAACCTCATCCTTCCTCAAAATGTTTTATCTACTCAAATTGATTGGGAAGTGATAATGATCATTTTAAAACATGTTAATCAAAATATTGGACCTTTCATTCTTAATCTAACGATTTCAAAGATCTCTTGCCTCCATGTGCTAAACAAATTCTGAATTTTCATGCATATGTTGAGGGGGAGCATTTCTAAAATATCAAAACAATTAAGATACAAAATTCTTTGATTCTATATCACAAGTATCTTGATTGTTTTTCAAATGGTTTTCAATTGGTTTCAAGGAGGAAGAACTACACCAAAAGACCGACCAACTCTACTTTATGCATGGTGATATAAGGATGATAAGGTAAAGTTGAGTTCCCATGATCCGCTAGAACCGGAGGGATCTACCAAGGGACAATCCACTAGATAGTGAAGAAGTCCTTAGGTATGATGGAAAAAAGGAGAAAAGTGAGATATGGGAAGTGTGCGGACTGAGTCTGAGCTAGTACTGGAATAAACCCAACAAGGTTCTAGTAATGAAGTCTCGGTAAGCACTGAAGGGGTTGAAGAATGAAAAAGAATTGAATGTGAAAAAGGGTGAAAAGAAATAGCCCTCCATTTATTCAACCTTAGGGCAGAAACCGGGTTCAATTCATATACTACTGGTGGTTACCAAGGTAACATCGTTATTGAAGACAAGACATCATAGACCCAGTGACGCACTGCACTTCAACTTTCCAAACCACTCAAGTTCCTCTTAAAAGGCCTTGTTTCATCCTCACGGGGAACCGACATAATCTATCGACTCTCTATTAGAGATTGTTGATATTGAAGAAGGAGACCCTCTCCCTAGTCTCCGGCATAGGAACCAAATATGCACAATTGAGTCTAGAGCCACGAGATCATCAATAAATCTCATTAGGACACTTTCAATGAAGACTCTCTGTTTCACATAATGTGGAAAGAAAGATTATATCTTATGAGTCCTACGCATTATCCTTGTGGTATTGCCAGAACATCTGAGTGATATGCATACATGTTCACAATGAAGATGGAAAGCCTTCTGGAGCCAACATCAAACAAGCTCCTGGTAGGTGGCATGTGAGATCTATTCAATAGACCAACCATGTGACAACTGAACAGAAACAATGGAGCGATTCAATCTTTTGAATCAATCCTGATTCAGGTTATGGATTGAAGGATACCTTTGAAAAACCGGTCGTTGTGCTTAAAAACTCTTTTCTTTAGCACATCGACTGTGTACATATTTCTCAAAATAAAAGGTGTTTATGATTGATAATTGATTTTCATTAAAACCTTCGTTGTATTGCAAAAAACAATTTCTATTGAGCAGTACACGATTGTTTTTCAAATCTCTTTTCATCAATCAGTGAATCTCATTTCGCTGGTTCACTCACTCCATGTTGTCTTCTTTGAGACGTTCCGGTTTGAGAACAGCTAGAGCAGCTGCGAAACCCTGTCAAGGAAATTCTTCAGAATTATACTTGATCACACGCAGTACTTGTACTGATCAACGGGGAACCGTGGGCCGTGTACCTCAATTCATCGAAAGTGCTCAAAGACACTTTCGTGCGCTTTATTGCTGATAACGCTCAGATTGTGCATGTTTTTAGTAGCGTTATGTGTGCTTTTATATATGTTATTTGGTTATATTTGCGTAATTATAGTGCTTAAACGCATCGAAAGATGTTTGCCTAGTGTTTATAACCAAGTGCAGGGAAACGGAAGGAAAGTGAAGAAATGTTCAGCAAATTAAAGATTCCTGTTTCAGTGAAGCTAAATCAGTATCTCAAGGACCTTTGAAGACCATAGTGATTGAAGAACCAAGTTCTACAAGATAAAGAAAAGAAAAGATCAAGTTTCCGTAACCCAGGAAATCCAACCGGATCGGTTACCAGTGTAACCGGATCGGTTGGAAATTGACCAGAAACACCCAAATGACCATCACCAACCGTTCGGTCACCACCCGCAACCGGAACGGTTGGCCGTTTTTGTAGAAGACCAACCGGATCGGTTGGTCATATAACCGATTCGGTTGGAGAAGCTGCAGCTGCCAAATCTTCATCACTAAGCTTCCCCTTTGCATCCAAACGATTCTAGGTCCTTCTCTTGGTGTATTCTAGTCCCTTCCTTACTCCTTGGAGGCCAAGTTCAGCAATTAATACCCTAGGCTTTGGAACTAGTATAAATAGAGGCCATTTGTGAGCATATGAGACACACACCTCAAATACAAATCTCTCTACTCATCAAACAAAGCTTTAAGCTCTCAAATTCGTCCTTAGAAGTCCAGGGAAGTTTGGAGTTCCAGAAGTTCCACATTTGGAGGCTAAATCACCAAGAAGTCTACCCCAATACTTTGGGAATCATTACTTCACCATTTGTAATCTTATTCCAAGCATTGTAAGACTTTTAATCATGTTTTCTAATGTTCAAAGTTCTGAGTTTATGTTCATGTTTGCTATGAGTGGCTAGTTTCTTTATACACTTGCTTAAATGATGTTGATTATCATATGATTAGTTAGTGATTGTGTTAACATGTTTTAATTCAATTTCAAGTTGATTCTAAGATCCAATTGTGCTAAAGTTTCATAGTGACATTTGTTAATCAAGTTTGGCTAATTGATAGTAATCGTTGAGGTCGAAAGAACTTATTGTTATTCAACTAGTCATAATCATTTTGTCTATGGATGATTGTTTTTACCCATTATTCTTGATTATACAAAGGAACTAAGGTGTGGTTGTAATAGAAACGCTTTTTTATTATCAAATTGGATTGGTTGGAAACATCTAAAAGGTCATAAGATTAGTTGTTGAGAATCTATTGTAGCCTTTTGTCTATGATCGGTTACCTTTTGTATTGACCATTTCTTAAGCAATTTGATGAAACAAGTGGATGTTTTTGTGTTTAAGTTTATGTATGTAGACTTATGAAACTTGAATTGATTGGTTAACCTTAATGCTTGTTTTTATGAACTAAAATCTTGACGAAGGTTTAACTTGTAAGAACAATAGATTAGTCCACCAACTAATTATCATAACCAACATGTTAAGAGGTTAACACAATCACATTAATCTATGATATGAAACTAGTTTAAGCAAGTGTAGTTTTTAATCATCTGAATTTCATTATATCTATTTGCTTTGTTATATGTTTTGGATAGACTCTGTTGATTCAAACTTGTGCTTAGATTCACTCAAATCCCTGCGAACGATCCCGACTTACCTTCATAATCTTGCTATAACGGACGAGTATACTTTCTCGTATGTGTTATTGGTAATATTGGTAATCCACCTTTTATAAATTTAAAACTTGTACACACCCAGCACATCAAGTTTTTGGCGCCGCTGCCTGGGATTGATTGTGTTTCAGCAAGTTTTTGAATTTCCCTCAGTCGATTCAGCCAAAATTTTTCTCTCAGAAACCTTAACCGGATCCGGTTGTCCTTCAACCGAGTCGGTTACGATTTTACCCATTACCCAACTGGTCTAACCGATCGGTCGCAACCCGCAACCGATCCGGTTACCCAATCTGACCCAGAAAACTGTTTTCGTTGTTTGTCCGTGTGTTTAGATATTGCCTGGATTCTCTAGGACATTGTATGAAAATTCGAGCAGCGGGAATAGAACCAATTACACCTCTTACCAACCCCGAATGTTTGATTCGAAGAAGAAGAAGAACACTTTTCATACCATTGGAAAATCATGTACCAAGAGTACCAAACCCACCATTTGATAAACTCGTAGAAGCCAAAGTTGTTTACAATCCTTTCACCAATTTACCTTTTCCCATGGCGGACGATCAACCCATGTGGGGAACCAACCGAGCCGTAGCACCAACTCCCGGAAGTGCTATTGTTGCTATCAATCTTGGTGACAACTTCACCGTGAAGGGAAATCACATTTCTATGATCAAAGACCGTCAATTCGATGGCCGTGCGTGGGCCGATCCGCACAAGCACATTGCCGAATTCATCGAAATTTGCGGCATGTTCCGTTATGGCGACACCGATGTCAATGCCATCAAACTCAAACTTTTCCCATCATCACTCGCCGTAGATGCTAAAGTATGGTACAATGAATTAACCCCAGGAATCATCAATACCTGGGAGGATATGAGGCAAGCTTTTGTAAGCCGATTCTTTCCACCTACCATGTTTGATCGATTAATGGGAGAAATTCGTGCTTTCACCCAAAACCCAAACGAATCACTTGTCGAAGCTTGGCTTCGAATGAAAGATTTGCTTCGTAGTTGTCATGGACATGGACTATCCAAAGGAACCATTATCCAAATCTTTTACCATGGACTAGATGAAATCTTTCAAGGCATCCTTGATGCTAGAGGAATTTTTCTCTATAAGACTCCCAACGATGCACATCAATTGCTCGAAGATCGAGTACTTCTCAAACTTGATTGGTCCAAAGATTCCAAAACTAAACCTCTCCGAAAAACTGTAGCTTTTGTCGAAAACACCGATGCTACAAAACTCATGGAGAATATGGAAGCGTTAACCTCAAAAATCGACTCGCAAAACAAAGATATCAAAGATGAAATGAAGGAAATGCGAGACGGATGCAACAATTGTGGAGGAAATCATCCATCGTCCGAGTGCGACGATAAGCCTATGGGTAGACCAAAGGAAGGAGAAGCGAGTTACGCTCAAGGAGGATATCGTGGAGGAGGATATCGTAGTAATTATTATGGTCGAAATTATGGAAATTGGCAAGATCGCCGACCAAGGGACGACAACCGTGATTCTCAACCACGAACTGACGATCCACCACCACAAAACCCAGACAAAAAGATGGAAGAAACCGAATTCGAGAAAACCATGAGAGAATTCGTGGCTGCTCAAAAATCTTCAAATGATTTTATCAAAAATCAATTTTTCAATCTCAAAGCCAAAGTTGAGCATGGACAGAAAAATCATCAAGCATCTATCCAAGATGTTGAAAACAAGTTTGGCAGACTTTCTGACCAACATTCCTCTAGACCATCTGGTTCATTGCCAAGTAATACCCAATCCAACACAAAACCATCAAATGATAAGACGTACCGTCCACCACAAACAAGAAATGAGCATATCAATGCTGTCTTCATAAGAAGTGGTCTCTTGTACGATCCACCACCAAATCCTAATGAAAACACTCCTGTTACCATTGATAGTGAGGATGAAACCGAGGACCCAAACACAACTAAAACCACCAAAAAGAAAAACATTCCATCCATCAAGGCATATACACCAAAGATTCCTTATCCTCAACGCCTGAAGAAAGAAAAGATGGAAGAGCGTTATAAGAAGTTTATTGAAATAATCAAGGAGGTTAGACTCAATGTTCCTCTCGTTGATGTCATAGCCGGAATGCCCAATTACGGGAAATTTTTGAAAGAACTTCTTAATAACAAAAGCAAGCTTGAGCAAATATCAGCTACTTTCCTTAACGAAGAATGCTCAGCTATTGTCCAAAACAAGATCCCACCAAAGCTCGGAGATCCTGGGAGCTTTCTTATTCCATGTACTTTCGGGAATAATGTTAAATGTGATGCTTTAGCCGATCTTGGCGCAAGTATCAATTTGATGCCTTATTCGCTGTATTCCAAGTTGTGCAACAACAGCCTGAAACCAACAAAGATGAGCATCCGATTAGCAAATCATTCCTATCAATATCCTGTGGGTATTGCCGAGAATATGCTCGTTCAAGTCGGTAAATTCATTTTTCCCGTGGACTTTGTGATCTTGGAAATAGAAGAAGATAGTAAAGTTCCACTCATCTTAGGGAGACCTTTCCTAAATACCGCTGATGCAATCATCAAAGTGAAAGGAAAAGAACTCAACCTTGGAGTTGGGGAAGATCGAATCACTTTTCTAATCGATAAAGCGATGCGCTACCCACATTCCAGTGATGACACTTGTTTTAACATCGATATCATTGATGAAGTCACTGATGAAGAATTGGACGCATTACTTAACGAATCCGATCCATTCATGACTACTTCTGAAAAAATCAATGAAACAGACTTTGACAAAGAGTTTGATGATTTCATGAAAGTAGAATTCGAAGGAGATAACTCAGAAGAAGAAGAAATGGAGGAAGAGGAAGAAAATTTTGAAGAAATAACCTTCAATGACGAGATGCGAATTAAATCCTCTATCGAAGAACCACCCACAGATCTCGAACTCAAACCTCTCCCAGATCATCTTGAATATGCTTACTTGGAGGAAAACTCACTTCTTCCAGTAGTCAAATCTTCATTGCTCGAGGATAGTGAGAAATAAAGTTTAGTTTCTGTCCTCAAGAATCACAAACAAGCTTTCGCTTGGAAAACATCTGACATCCCAGGAATTAGTCCTAATTTCTGCAAACACAAAATTAATTTTGAATAAGGGATTAAACCTGTGGTAGAACGTCAACGTCGACTCAATCCCAACATGAAAGAAGTTGTTAAAAAGGAAATCATAAAACTTCTCGATGCTAGAATCATTTACCCAATTGAGGATAGCCATTGGGTAAGTCCTGTTCACTGTGTTCCCAAGAAAGGAGGAATGACGGTTGTGACTAATGAACGAAATGAAATAGTTCCAACTAGAACTGTCACTGGTTGGCGCGTTTGTATTGACTATCGTAAGTTAAACAAAGCCACCAGAAAAGATCACTTTCCACTCCGGTTCATGGATCAAATGCTTGAAAGACTGGTAGGAAATAAATTCTTTTGTTTCCTCGACGGATTTTCAGGATATTTCCAAATTCCTATCGATCCTAACGATCAAGAAAAGACACTTTCACTTGTCCTTTTGGAACCTACGCGTATCGGCGTATGCCTTTTGGTCTTTGCAATGCACCTGCGACCTTTCAAAGGTGTATGATCGCCATATTCCAAGACATGCTAGAAACCTCCATGGAAGTTTTCATGGATGACTTTTCAGTCTTCGGAGATTCATTTGAAGCTTGTCTTTCTAATCTCGATAAAATGCTCGAAAGATGCGAAGCTGCACATCTTGTTCTTAACTGGGAAAAATGTGAGTTTATGGTAACCGAAGGAATTGTGCTTGGCCACAAAATCTCCAGTGCAGGAATGGAAGTAGACAAAGCAAAGGTCGATGTTATCTCGAAACTTCCACCACCAACTAACGTCAAAGCCGTTAGAAGTTTTTTAGGACATGCTGGTTTTTACCGCCGATTTATCAAAGATTTTTCAAAAATATCTCGTCCGATGACGAGACTTCTTGAGAAAGAATCTATCTTTGACTTCAACGCTGATTGCATAAAAGCTTTCGAAACACTGAAATCTCAACTTACTAGTACTCCGATCATGGTTTCACCTAATTGGTCACTACCCTTCGAACTTATGTGCGACGCAAGCGATTTTGCTGTTGGAGCCGTCTTAGGCCAACGTGAAGGAAAACACTTTCGGCCTATATATTTTGCTAGCAAGACACTGAATAGTGCCCAGCAGAATTATACCGTCACCGAAAAGGAATTACTAGCCGTCGTTTTCGCATTCGACAAATTCCGATCCTACCTCGTGCTCTCAAAAACAGTCGTTTTTACCGATCATTCAACACTCAAGTATCTGTTCACCAAGCAAGATGCTAAACCACGTCTTATTCGATGGATTTTGCTACTCCAAGAATTTGACATCGAAATCAAAGATAAGAAAGGAGCAGAAAATCTTGCTGCTGATCACTTATCTCGTCTAGAAAATCCCGATCTTGAGGAATTAAAAGAAGAGGAAATCGATGACTATTTCCCCGATGAAACTCTCATGACCATCGATGGAACTGACGATCCTTGGTTTGCTGACTTTGCGAACTACCTCGCGGGAGGAATTCTTAGAAAAGGACTAACTCATGCTCAAAGAAGCAAATTCTTTTCGGAACTCAAATACTATTTTTGGGAAGAGCCATATCTTTTCAAAATGTGTCCAGACGGAATGATCCGAAGATGTGTTTCAGGTTCTGAAACCCGCAAGATTCTTGACGAATGTCATCATGGCCTAATTGGGGGACATTATGGTCCTTCCACCACAGCTAAAAAAGTTTTTGATGCTGGATTCTATTGGCCAACAATATTCAAAGAAGCATATACACTTGTTCAAAATTGTGACGCTTGCCAAAGGACCACCAATCTCTCTCGAAGAGATGAAATGCCATTAACAAGTATCCAAGTGTGTGAAATATTCGATATTTGGGGAATAGATTTCATGGGACCTTTCCCTAAATCCCACAAATTCGAATACATTCTCGTTGCTATAGATTATGTGTCCAAATGGGCAGAAGCTGAAGCTTTACCAACAAACGATGCTCGTGTCGTCGTTAATTTCCTGAAAAAGATTTTCGCTCGTTATGGAATTCCCAAGGCATTGATAAGCGATCGAGGAACCCATTTCTGTAACCAACAAATGGCGAAAACCATGAAAAGATATGGAGTTCATCACCGATTCGCGACTACCTATCATCCACAAACCAGTGGACAAGTTGAAAATGCCAACAGAGCTCTCAAAAGAATACTCGAGAAAACAGTGAGGGATAATCCTTTAGTGTGGGCAAAGAAACTTGACGATGCTCTGTGGGCATTTCGTACGGCTTATAAAACTCCAATTGGCACAACTCCTTACAGACTCTTGTATGGAAAGACTTGTCATTTGCCGTTCGAAGTTGAACATTGTGCTTATTCGGCTCTCAGAAACTGTAACACCGGTCTCAAAATAGCTGGAGAAAAGAAATTCCTGCAATTGCACGAACTCGATGAATTAAGACTCTGAGCTTATGAAAATTCCAAACTGTATAAAGCTAGAACAAAAGCTTATCACGATAAAAAGCTACGAGTTCGAAAAGAATTCAAAGCCGGAGATAAAGTTCTGCTTTTCAACATGAAATTCAAATTCAAAGCTCCTAAATTACAACCAAAATGTTTTGGACCATATATCGTTAAACATGGATATCCATCCGGGTATGTCGAACTCTATGACAAACAGGGTGGAAGTTTCATTGTTAATGGGCACCGAATCAAGTTATATTACGACAAGGAGCAAACGAATGAAGTTTCAGTTGCAACAGTTTCCCCTGAAAATGAATTCGAAACTATCACCTTTGTAGCACCATTTCCAGGAAGAATCCCACAAATTGTTCCTTGGAAACCATCTGCTGAATTCGTTTGGGACGATATTGAAGCTACTGGTGAAGAATTCATGTACATCCCCGAACTTTTCAAAATGTTCAAGGCTGCTCTTGTGGCCAAGTGAATTCGGGAAGATTCGAGTCAGGCTGATGACTCGGTAATAAAACAAGCGCTTCTCGGGAGGCAACCCGTGTGTTTCAGATTTGATTTTCTGTGGTGACTCCCCAAATTTTTAACCTTTGGTTGAACTTAAGTGTGGGGGGGGGGTGCTACCTTTTAATAAAACCTTTTGTTTGTTTATAAGATTTTGTGCAGGTAATGATTTCTCCAGTGAACGCCAGAAATGAAGGAAGATTTTAAGTTGATCAACTCATTGACATATCTGGTTTCATCTCTATTTTCCCTATTTCTATGCTTTGAAGTTCGTTTTTCATTGAGGACAATGTCTAACTTAAGTGTGGGGGGGGGGGTGAATAGGAAAAATTAGAGTTTTCATGCTTAAATTTTAAATTTTGTTTGCCCTTGTGATCTAGTTGTTTTCACGCTTTTAGGATTATATTAGAATAACTGGATCAATCCACTGGTAAAAATGGTAATATTTGAAACATTCAAGATGTGTTCCGATTACTATTGCAATCCATTCTGGGATCGATAAACATTTGCTAGCACATATTATACCTTTTTCCACTAAATTGTGAGGATTGAAGCCTGTTCTATAAAAGCATACATCTTTTATGCTTGAATCTTTTGCTATGAGTGTGCCGGTGATTTTATTTATTCTAGAACTTGTACTTGTAAATCATTACCAGACCGCAGTGAGATCGCATTCGTGTGATATAAGTGAATTCGTGTGATAAAGAGGCACCTTAGGATTTAACCCAAATGGCCTTCCATTTTTCATATCATGATATATTAGCTATCCGCATTGGTTAGTTAACCACCCACATGGACCCATTTGTAGTGCTCATTTTTAGCACTAGATACCCCTAGTTACACCTTCTAAGCCATCCTTTTCATTTTTGCTTCACCCAGAAAATACAAAAAGATTTTACACTTTAAACCTTAGCCTACCCCGTATCAATGTCTAAACGGTTGGTTGCTAGTCACCTGGAAAGTGAAGATTGTTCAAATGATTATGAGTACCATATCTCGTGAGATTGATTGAGCCATGCATTATGTTATATTCAAAAAAAAAAGTGTGTTGAAAGTATGAAAATAATAGCCAATGTGCTATGATCAAAGAACAATTGTCATGGCAAAGCAAAAATCTGTGGAAAGCGGAAAAGAAGAAATTGAAGCTATAATCATTTATTTGGTTCGTGGAATGTTTGGTAGCTAGCAACACGGGTATTAGACTTGATTTCATTTTTATTTTAACACCAATTTCATATACATTCCCATGCCTTATCCATACCCTTAACCCTTAGCCTATCATTATAACCCGAATAAAATTCCTCTTTAGATGTTTTTACTTGGTGCTCACGCCACGTCGGTGGAGTTTTGTTTCTTGTACAAGCTTATGGTAATAATTTAATCATGACTGAGCAATGAGTGTGATTTATCTTGTTACTCCACTAAAAATGAGTGATTGAGTGAATTATATTTCGTTCCTTTTTCGTGAGGTGTTTTGAAATGTTAATCATGCAAGAAAATCATTGGATATTGTCAAACATCTTGATATTTCACCTTTATAAAGCATAATTGATGAATCTTCTCTCGTATTTATACTTGGTTGATTTGCATCACATTTTTCATAATCACGATCTTGTACCAGTGGATGTTTTTCCTAGATTTGCTTGAGGGCAAGCAAAGTTTAAGTGTGGGGGAATTTGATAGCGCTCAGATTATGCATGTTTTTAGTAGCGTTATGTGTGCTTTTATATATGTTATTTGGTTATATTTGCGTAATTATAGTACTTAAACGCATCGAAAGATGTTTGCCTAGTGTTTATAACCAAGTGCAGGGAAACGGAAGGAAAGTGAAGAAATGTTCAGCAAATTAAAGATTCCCGTTTCAGTGAAGCTAAATCAGTATCTCAAGGACCTTTGAAGACCATAGTGATTGAAGAACCAAGTTCTACAAGATAAAGAAAAGAAAAGATCAAGTTTCCGTAACTCAGGAAATCCAACCGGATCGGTTACCAGTGTAACCGGATCGGTTGGAAATTGACCAGAAACACCCAAATGACCATCACCAACCGTTCGGTTGCCACCCGCAACCGGAACGGTTGGCCGTTTTTGTAGAAGACCAACCGGATCGGTTGGTTATATAACCGATCCGGTTGGAGAAGCTGCAGCTGCCAAATCTTCATCACTAAGCTTCCCCTTTGCATCCAAACGATTCTAGGTCCTTCTCTTGGTGTATTCTAGTCCCTTCCTTACTCCTTGGAGGCCAAGTTCAGCAATTAATACCCTAGGCTTTGGAACTAGTATAAATAGAGGCCATTTGTGAGCATATGAGACACACACCTCAAATACAAATCTCTCTACTCATCAAACAAAGCTTTAAGCTCTCAAATTCGTCCTTAGAAGTCCAGGGAAGTTTGGAGTTCCAGAAGTTCCACATTTGGAGGCTAAATCACCAAGAAGTCTACCCTAATACTTTGGGAATCATTACTTCACCATTTTTAATCTTATTCCAAGCATTGTAAGACTTTTAATCATGTATTCTAATGTTCAAAGTTCTGAGTTTATGTTCATGTTTGCTATGAGTGGCTAGTTTCTTTATACACTTGCTTAAATGATGTTGATTATCATATGATTAGTTAGTGATTGTGTTAACATGTTTTAATTCAATTTCAAGTTGATTCTAAGATCTAATTATGCTAAAGCTTCGTAGTGACATTTGTTAATCAAGTTGGCTAATTGATAGTAATCGTTGAGGTCGAAAGAACTATTTGTTATTCAACTAGTCATAATCATTTTGTCTATGGATGATTGTTTTTACCCATTATTCTTTATTATACAAAGGAACTAAGGTGTGGTTGTAATAGAAACGCTTTTTTGATTATCAAATTGGATTGGTTGAAAACATCTAAAAGGTCGTAAGATTAGTTGTTGAGAATCAATTGTAGCCTTTTGTCTATGATCGGTTACCTTTTGTATTGACCATTTCTTAAGCAATTTGATGAAACAAGTGGATGTTTTTGTGTTTAAGTTTATGTATGTAGACTTATGAAACTTGAATTGATTGGTTAACCTTAATGCTTGTTTTTATGAACTAAAATCTTGACGAAGGTTTAACTTGTAAGAACAATAGATTAGTCCACCAACTAATTATCATAACCAACATGTTAAGAGGTTAACACAATCACATTAATCTATGATATGAAACTAGTTTAAGCAAGTGTAGTTTTTAATCATCTGAATTTCATTATATCTATTTGCTTTGTTATATGTTTTGGATAGACTCTGTTGATTCAAACTTGTGCTTAGATTCACTCAAATCCCTGCGAACGATCCTGACTTACCTTCATAATCTTGCTATAACGGACGAGTATACTTGCTCGTATGTGTTATTGGTAATATTGGTAATTCACCTTTTATAAATTTAAAACTTGTACACACCCAGCACATCAATTGCTAACTGTCTTATGCAGGTACACCTCGACGTTTGCAGCTGATCAGAATGAAGCGGTCAATCCATAGCCGCATGCTCACTCAACACATTCAGTTCCAAAGAAATCATGATTAGTGCATAAATGACTATGATATTCTCGATCCATGCTTCTGCTACGCTGCTGCCAATATCATGAATCAACGAAAGCTTCCGCTACTCTGATAAGAATATATCATGATCCAGAATGTGAGCATGACGGTCCAAATGTCACAACATCACATAATACCAACACCACAATGGATGTGTCAGAGATTTAATATGGCTGATGATTTCAAAGCTGACTTAAAACTCAGTATCACGTGGATCAGATAAAGACCTCCACTCAGATTATACAAACATGCAAAGATGAAGAATCAAAGACTACGAGCTACAGAACAAAGAACATGAACAAGAATTCAAGAACTATCTCAATGAAAATATCTGTTTGTTTTCTATGTAATTTAATGTGTGTTTGAGGTTACCTCCCTTAGGGGGAGATTGTTAGGATTTGGAAAATCCAGTAGTTAAAGTGTCGGTCACCTCAAGTATATGTAATCGTTAGAAAGCTCGTAGTCGTAGTTATTTAATGTTAAGTAGTATTTAGTTTAGTAACACCATGGAGGACGGACGGGTCTTTACCCACTGTATGCCTGATCCACAGCACGTCAGGTGGCGTTTTATTGTAAGACTATAAATACTCTCTACCTCCCAAGGTAGGGAGTTGGAGCTCATAATAAGATTTTTTCTTTCTAAACCTCTAACTTTCTCTCTCTAAAACTCTTTTTGTACGCCACCTTGGTTTATGGTTTGATGTGTATGTGAAATCCAATATGTTACAAAAACAACTTGCCAAATCGGCTGGAAACTAAGCCGAATCGGTTGGAAGAGTTATATATATACCAAAACATTCAAAAAAGTCAAACACACACACACAAACCAAAAGTCAATCCATCCTTCTTCAAAATCCAACCACATAAGAGTTAACTGAAGGTTCCAGGGAGTTTAGACATCACCAATGGCCCCCAAACAAGTAAGTATTATCATCGATTTGGTTTAATCAGGTCTTAATTCGGATTAATTGAATTAGGTCATAATTTGGCCATTTGTGAAATATTTCGAATTAAGATGTAATCCTTTAGGATAAAATGGGTAATTGATAGGACAGCACATTGCAAAAAGATCTTCATGAATTGGTTAAGTGATTGTTGAGTAATTAGACATTGAATTTACGTATTCAATTAGGAACGAGTTTTGATTGGAATTAGTTTGCAATTGATGGTTTCCAGGTGTTTTAGAATCAATTCCTAATGCCTATATGATACTACATTGTTGATTAGATAACTTATTAAGGTTTTATGAGTAGTGATTATAATGGTGTTCTAGGAATTTTGATGGATCATTGGATGAGTTTAGGATCGATTAAGAATCGATTAGAGGATGTAGAAATCACCCTAAGTGTTCAAATGGACATTAGAAATGGATTGGAATTAGAAGGAATCGACGGGAAGCTGGAAACGGCTCTCGGCGTTCTCAGTTTTGAGCAGCCGGATCGACTGCGTGCCACGACCGATCGGTCAGGCGCACCAAACCGATCCAGCTGATTCTGCTGGAGCGTTCTGTCCCACTTTTTACGAATTTTGAAACTTGAACTTAGGGACTTCTATAATGTGTTTTTTTGTTTCAAGTACTTTTTAACTAACATTATTTATGATTTCTATAGAGAAATGTTGTAGGTTCATCGAGTTAGGCTCAAGTTAAGCCGAATCCACTCATTGCCAAGTATCAACGAAGAGCTTAAAGGGGAAGAATTCATTATGAGTTGGAACCTGTGACAAGTGAGAATCTGAAATGGAGTAAGCTTTCATCGGATGAGAAGCACGCTTATAGGGAAAGGTTGTCAAAATTACAACAAAGGAAGATTACCGTCCTTCATTTGATGAATTAGGAATTGTTTGCTGAATATAATTGTGAGGAAGAGTTGAGGAACATGATGAAAACCTCTTATGTGTATGAAGATGGAGAAAGATTTGAAGATTTGTCTTAGGAAAGAGCTTTTAGCATTCATGAAAACATTTACGAAGAGTGGTATTTGGAGTTTGTCTCGACTATGTACTTTGAGAGGAAGATTAACATGAAAAATATCATGAATGAAATTTGTGTTTGGTTTAGGCTGTGTGGAAGGGAGCATGCTCATACGTTACCAGGTTTTGCGGTAGCACTAGGTTTGTATGAGCTTGATGAGATTAAGCATAGGTTGTTTGAGGTACACTTTTGTAGGCTTGCAAGAAGTAAGAAAGGATATCTTTATGGTTAATATTGGGATCGAGTGGAAACCTATGGATTGATAGGAGGAGTTCATCGGCACTAAGAAACCCTTTGTTGAAGATCTTGCAAAAGTTGCTAGTTTAGGGTGCTTTACATAGAACGGGAAGCCGGGAAAAATGTTCAAAACTCGATCTTTGGGTGATGAGTATGCTTGAAGAAACAAAGAACGCGGCTTGGATCATAGTCGAGTATCTTTCTAGGAGAGCTCTAGGGATCAAAGACAAGAGTGATATTTGTGGAGGTCACTATATGACTAGGCTAGCACAAAACTTAGGGTACTTCAAAGAGGAAGAATTGAACAAGCATTCGGAGACGGACATTAGTAAAATAGGGATGACAAAGGTTTTGGGAAGGCACTCGATAGGAAGCAGAAACGGTTGGGACCATGGACTGAGCCAATTCCACCACCTTAAATGGAGAATGTGCCTAGGCATGTACCTAGTATTTTTTATGTAGATTGGGTGATTGGAACACGCAATTGATTGATATTGAGCACAGGGATGTTTGGAGAGATTCGATGCTTATGAGGAAAAATTATGTCAATGATTATTCAATGCCGATTCTCCAACATTTGGCACATGGTGCCAATTATGAGATGCTTCCCTACAATCCACCAAATGTTCCACCCTATCATTTTCCTTACACTTCTTACCATAACCCTTATCCTTAACCATACATGGGTGATGCACCTTACACCGGTCCTACACCTAGAGCTTATGGTAGTGGTCCTGTGGATGGTAGTGTAACTTATGAGGTAGGAGGTTCGTCATCTGAAGCTCGAAAGAAAGTGAGAAAATACACTGTTTTTGATAAAGAAGAGGATGTGAGTGAAGAGAGCGAGGAAGGTGAAGACATGGACAATGACAATGATGCATGATCGAGATGATCATGATTTGAAAAACAATTATGTGTGTTTGGATAATTTAATTTCTTCTCTATCTTTCTAAACTATTTCTTTAGGATAATATTGTATTTGACTTTGGTTTATTTTAATTACTATGTTTGGTAGTTTTGCTTGTTTGTTTGCTTGTATATTTGTTGCAGATTTCGCAGGGTTGATTTGCAAGTAGCATATCGTTGGTTTATATTCAGAGTTGACGAACTCATTTGCTTGATTCAAACTGAATATGCAAGATACATATTTAGTATGGGTAGTACGTTTTTGACTAAAATTTTCCCATTTCCTTTACTTTTAAGTTCATTTTTAGTACAATGAGTACAATGCAAAACTTAAGTGTGGGGGAGGAAAAAAAATAGAAAAATGGTTTGATTTTTAATTTTTCTAGTAGATTTTTAAATTTTAGGGTGGATTTTTAATACGTTAGCCCTCCGTAATCTAGTTTTTTTTCACATAACATGTTTAATATATATTTAAAATAACTTGATCGTTTCAATGGTAAAATAGAGGCTATTTGAAAAAATTTGCACATAACAGTATTTATGAGAGCAGAACCATTCTGGATTCGATAGCATTTGCTAGTACATTTTATAGCCTTTCCACCAAACAGTGAGGGTTTATGCCTATTTCGTGTATATCATACATCTTTTATGCTTAACATTTTGCTATAAGTGTGCCGGTGATTATGTTGATTCTAGAACTTGTACTTGTTATACATTACAGGTTGGTTCACCTCCGAATGACAAAAGTATATTCAGATTATAAGAGGCAATTTAGGATTTAACCCAAATGGGCATCCGTTTACATTAAAATCTTAGCTAACCACATCGGTTAGTTAACCACTTATATGGACCCATTTGTTAGTGTTCATTTTTAACACTAGATACACTTAGTTACACCCGATGAGCCAATCTTTTCTTTTGTTTAAATCCAGAAAAATATAAAGAATATTTTACACTTTACACCTTAGCCAAACCCAAATCAAGTCTATTATTGCTACAAAAGGAGGTCGCTACTCTCATTTGTATTTTTGCAGCGTATGCTCATCAAAAGTGTTAGGATGACTAAAGGAGAAGATGTTATGTTTATTTAAAAAAATGTGAATAAGTTATCGAAACTATAAGGTGACAGAAATAGCCAATGAGCTATAAATAATGAAGATGAAGGAGAAAGAAGAATATAAGGCGTATCGATTAGCCAATGTGCTAAAACGTGGTATGCTAGTTCGGCATTAAAAATAAAGAAGAGAATGTTCGGGTACGTAATCATTTATGGTATGATTGTTGGACATAGCGTGTGGACTTGATTTTTATTTTTCATTCGTTGAAACCTATCACAAATATATCCCATGCCTAATTCCTACCTTATTATCAACCCGTAGCCTAACGATATAACCAGAATAAAAGACCTCTTTGATGAATTTACTTTATTAGTTTTGATATTTGTACAAGCTTATGGTATGACACAGAAATCATGATTGGGCAATGAGTGATTTACTTACACCACAAATTACACATCTGAATGTCGAGTGAATTCATAATCCCAAATAATTCGTGAGGTGCTTAGTTATGTTATCATGCTCAAGATTCATTTGGTTATTGTCTGAAAATATTCACATATAAATTTCAAGCTAATAAGTATTCTCTAAGGGATAATTATTATATTTTTGTGAATCACGATTTCTTTACCATGAAACATTTTTCTGAAATCTAGACTTACTCTAGGGCAAGCAAGAGTTTAATGCGGGGGAATTTGACCACGATCAACATATTTTTATACGCGTTATCATTGCTTCTGTACGTGATATTTGGATAAAATAGTATACATTTGCTACTAATCTGTGCAAAATCGAGCTTTTATGTTTCTAGCTAGCCAAGAAAATAAAAACGAAGAAAAAGACGCAAAAACATGAGAAATTTTCCATGTACGAAGATTCTCGAGTCAAGAGCAACGTTGGAAACTATATTAAGACAAGAAGACACAATATACTGATGTTTCCAAGCCTCAAGATCAAGAAAGTGTCGAGTTCTAATGAATAATAAAGTGACACGATCGAAGATCGAGAAAGAAACGAGCCAAAATGCGAAAAAGACGAAAAGCCCAACTGAAGGCAGCCGATCGGCTGGAGCCTGCAACCAATTCAGCTAGGAGTTGGCAAAAGGGAGCAGCCGATCGGCTGGATTTCACTAGCAGTTACAAAAACATATTTAATAATGGTTTTAATCACCATTATCGTTGGTGGCTGATCATTTCCTGATAATAACTCATAGGGAACATTTTTACTTGATTATTAAGTGTTCCATGGATATATAATGAAGGCTAGACCATAGGATTTAGTGTTAAACTTCTTGAAAATGATCCCTTACACCCTAAGGCTATTACTACTCACTTTTATTTCTCCCAAAAGGCTAGAAAAACATGTCAAGTTCTAGTCAAGTGCTAGGCTGAATTTCAAGTGGATCGGGTACAATTTTGGAGTATTATCGGGTTTTATTTGGTTGATTGGAGGCGTGTGGATTTATCTAGTTCCACAATTCTAGTTCTTGTATTTGAAGCTAGGTACATCTTTGTATTCTTTTACAATGAACTACTCTTTTAATGGTTATAATGAATGTCATATTTGTTACTTGTGTTTTGCTATAATTTGTGATATGGAGTAATTTGTGGTTTACTTGTGTGGAATGATCAAGACATTTATATGAGTGTTTGATTATCATGATTGCATGAGAACCATATTATCTTATAATTTTGTTGGAATAAGAAATTGTTTTGATTAATAAGTTGATAAACGCATAAATAGATTTAAAGGTCGAAAGAATTTCCATTATATCTTTATTCCAAAACTTCAGTGTACGAATTAGTATGGAATGTGATACTTGACAACTATCATGTTTGCTTATTAAAAAGGACTAAAATATGATTTCAACTCGAGTATAGGCCGAAAGGGCTCGTAGGAACAAATTGGATAAATAGAGTTTTCAAACAAATGAGTCTTAACGGATTCGGTTTAGTGGTAATTAAAGGCCGAAAGAGCTCACCATTAGATTGTATTCCAATGTTGTTGTCTTGATAAACACCATTAATAGATGATTACTTATATTTGATAATCAGTCCATGTTTTTAACCAAAACTAGTACCAACACTCTATATAAATGAATATATGGTTTCCACACAAGTATGATTCTTATTTGATTGAGTTTGCTTTATATTGAATTTTTGTGGTAAATTGGATTGTGACAACATTTTACTTGCTTTAAACACTTAGCTAATTAGAAAACATATCTCTCTTGAGACGATATCGACTTACCCACCTTTACTAAAACGAACGAGTATACTTGCTCGTATGTGTTGATAATTAACCGGTAAATCGTGTTTATAAATTTTAAAACTTGCACCAGTGATGCGTGGGTTCAGGGTCAAAAAGACTTCCTTTTCTACGAGCAAGCTTTACAACCCTCTAGGCAGTGTAACTAATCGTTGTAGTGTAGTATGGGGTAAGTACAGGGGGTTGATCGTTCTCTAGGGGAATAGAGATGCTTGGAAGAGATGTATGACGATAAGGTAAGGTTGAGGAAGATTCTTTTTGGTATTTTATATTTTTTAGAAAGCAAGGTAATTATCTTAGGGTATAGGAGTGGGGGGGGGGTACTTCTACCTATTTTAACTACTTTTAGTAAAGCTAATTAACTACTTAAACAATGAAAAAGTAAAGATAGGCTATGTTAATGCTCTTATGATGATTAAAAATGTGTTTACTTAGATGTTCTTACTCCCTAGTTATCTCTTATTGGTCGGTTGAATTGTCACATCCTCATCTTAATTGGTGCGTTGTATTCCGTTTGGTCATAAGGTGCTGCTAAATTCTCCAATTCTATGAATCGTAACTTTCCTCTAGATTATCCGGGATCTCCAAGTACCGTAGTATCTCCCCCGAATACTCTATTATCAACAAGCTACAATCACGCAATAAACACAACGATGGCCTAGGTGCACTCCTAAGCTTTTTGCTATTTAGGACGTTCAAGCTCGCAACAATTAAAGAAGAAGTCAGTTTTCCTTACTCTAGTGTCTACCAATCAAGACAAGAGACAACCTAACAATAATTAACAACTGGTTTCATAGATCTAAGCAAACACAAGGATAATTTAGCTACTCATGGTAAACAAGTAAGCATATACACAAACAATTAAACATGGGGTAGACATAATGATAATATGGATTAAAAAACTTATCTTATGATGTAAAGAATGGTATGAAACCCTAAAATACTTTCCAAGTCGGACTACAACCGAATTAGGGTTTGCTCTCCAAAGTTCTACCTCGCTAAATGCAGTATATAGATTTCCAAGTGCGACGGCGTCACATTTTGCTAGTGACGCCGTCAGGTCGCAGTCATTAGGGTTTCGTTTGGGCCAAGTCATCGTTGGGACGACGTCAAATTATGAGTGTGACGCCGTCTGTCTTCAATAGGGACGTCGTCTGGGATTTGTTCTTGGGCGTCTGGTGTAGAAAATGAGGGAGACGCCTTTCAGAGTTTAGGCGTGATGCCGTCAGACTTTAGAACAAAAAAATCACCTGAGCCGTCGCGTGTATTTTGATTAAAACTCTTATATAGGGACGGCGTAGCCCTTTGGTTGGGATGCCGTTAGGCTTGAAAATCTGCTTGAATCTTTGACTTTGTCGTTTTCTTCATGTTTTCGCTCCTTTTCGTCCAAATATGTTTGATTCCAGCATTTTGCTTCCAGAAGACCTAAAATATGAAAAAGAACGATTTTAAGTAGTAACAGATATAAAATGTGTCGATTTATAGCTTAAATGACCCCCTAAAAACGTATGTTTTAAATCCTTAACAACCACAAATGACACATCATACATAAAAACCATATATATCACTTAAAAGCTTGAAACCTCGACAATAACTCGAATCGAGCCTATATAATCTCAAGCTCGACTCGTCAACCATTTCAAACTCATTTTCTAGGCTCGGTAATGCTAGGCTCGAACGAGCTCGAGTGGAGGTTGTGCTCGAATTACTCGATAAAAGCTCGACTAGTTTACAACCTTTGTTGTGATGCTATAAAACTATCCAACCGGTTCGGCCAAAGCGGTTAAATTAGGAACCGGTAAGGCAACAAGTTCGGGTACCGGTTCGGTCTTCAGAACATTGGTAAATAGAGCATCTCTTAGGTTTTTAAATCTTTTTTTCTCTAGTGATGTATCTATCTCTTTCATTATATAATTGTGTATACTTTGTTTTGAGTTTTATAAGTAGGGATGGCAAAAAAAAAGAACACGACTGGAAATTTCGAAACCCGAACTAATTGAGGTGGGGAGGGACATGCTTATCGAGTTATGGGGCAGGTTTGAGGATTAAACGGAGAATTTTAATCAAGTTTGGGGCAGGAAATGAGAAATAACATCCATGCCCCACCCCGCCCCGCGCCGCCCAAATAATATATACACATATACAAACATATATACTCATATATGTTTGTATATGTGTATATACTAACAATATATTGTATAAGTATATAAGTTTGTATATGTGTATATAGTGTATAATTGACAAGTTGAAGCGATAAGAACTAATGTTAGTTAAAATTTTGTAAAACACAAAATTAAAGTTAAAACTAACTTAAAAACATCAACTAATACAATCTTATTTTAGTCTATTCTAACTTAGAATCATAAGTTGATTGCTTTTGCAAATCTTTGCTATAATTTTATTGATATATAACTTAAAATCTAAAAGTTTATTGATAAATTTCTCAATCTCTTTCATTGGTTCAATTGAAAGAAAAAGTAATGCCAAATAAATTATGGGATAATATAACACGACATATTAAATATAGGAAAAAGTATACATATGTACAGCATCGGTTTAACTTGGCGGTTCACCCAGTTGAACCGGTGACCCGATGAACCGGCCACTAAACCGGATTAGTGAGAAAACCAAGTTTTAAAACATTGCTTCAAACCCCACCAAGTTAAACTATCATAGATTTTTGGAGTCACCCCCTCATTTAAAACCGACGGATCTATAACAAACAACAAAAACTTGGCCTCATCACAAACCCCTTGTAAGAAAACCTCATAACCCCCTAAGTAACCAATGTTGTTTGTAACCAATAATGGATCAGCCCAGCCCACTTAACTAGTTTTTAGAAATCGGTAAAATTGACTTAACTGTTGTCTAAAAAAAATGCCAAATTTATAACTCGAGTACTCGGCCATTTGATCCTTATCTTAGGCGTTTTCTTCATTCAACCAAATCCATGAAATGAATTTGTGATTGTCACTTGAGCATGGAATAAGAGATGTAGGTGTGAACACCTAACATCATAAACATATTGTGTACTTGGTCAAATGTGGTTGCAGTAATTAATGGTTCATGTACATGTAAGTTGTTGCAATTAGGCCTCATTGTAAATAAAAATTTGTTTGTAGATTCAATGTTGTTGCCACCTTTAATAAGGCGAAGCGCTACTCGACTAACACGAGAGGTAGAAAACTTACGAAAGGAAGGAAAGCTAGAGATGATGAACCGTAGTCAATAATAAAGCCTCGACAATACGAGTACCATAAGCAAAGATCATTTAAACGAACTATTAGTTTTTCAAGTTTTGACAAAGAAGTAAGTAGTGGAAAATCGACATCATCCATAGTCCTAATTTGAGATTTCCCCTGTCAAGAAAAAATATAGTTCTTCACCAGAACAAAATTTCCCATGGCTTGAAGCCTTCAAGTACCATATCTTTTGATTGGCAATTATTGAAGATTTGAAGCCATACAATATCTTTCTAAATGACTTACAGCAACTATGCGTGTGACAAATATGTTGTTTGTTGTCACAATCAATTTAGAAGAAAACAAGATCTGCAAAATTTATCAGCCAATGAATTTGCAAGGTTCATGTCAAGTAGTAAAACTTTCAAGGTTGAAAACACTTTACACCGTTTCTTATCAACGTCCATGTGGGTTCCAAAAGCTTTTTCTTCTCAGACACATCAAAACTAATTCTTCAACCTTCATATCCATATTCCAGACTAACAAACCAAAACTTGTATAACCAATACCATCATAATAAAATGGAAATACATTGCAATGTACATGTAGCCCATCGTTTCCAGAACAGTCAAGCATTGATGCATCATTTCCTTGCCCTCACTGCATTAAGCGAAAAGTTATAGCCATATGAAGTTTCACATTCTATCGCCTTTGACACCATCCACGGTTTTGCAAGTGCACGGCCAACGCCTAAAACAAACTTTGAACCAATTTATCCCATTTCAAAAGAGAGAAGTTTATAATGCAAATGTTTACTTGCTTAAGTAAACACAATCTTTTACAAAGTTAAATTAACAACAATATAAGTTTCCTTAAACATATTACAAAACCAACAAATTTAAGTACATCAAATTTTAGCCATCTCATTCCTAAGAGCATTAGCCCTAACCAAACTCCCAATTGTGTTCACCGCGAGCTTCAAATCCTCCAAAGGATTCCCGGGCGCAACCTTCTTGTACAAATAACTATCGAAAGTCATCTTCTGCACATACTCATCCGCGCACATCTCAACAAACGCCTCTCTGGCAGGATTCGACCGATAAAACACCTTTTGCAATATATCCAACACCTTGTAAGTCGGCCAATACGTCTTATCCCATTTCTCCAAGTACTTCCTCAAATCCGATTCCTCAACCATTCTCATCCCATTTTCGGAACCCTCAACAATCGCCTCAGCACACATTCTCCCACTTTTCGCCGCAAAGTAAATCCCTTCACCCGAACATTTAGTCACATACCCTGCCGCATCACCAACAAGTGCCACCCTGTCTGCGAGTCTACGCGGACGCGGGTGCTCCGGAATAGGATGCGCCTCCACGCGGATAATCTTGCCCCCTAGAATCTTGTCACGCGCACGTAAGCGCGTGGCAGTCTGAAACTTCTTAATATCAGGCTTATGAGTCACAGTCCCTGTCCCCACAGCCACATGGTCACATTTAGGAAACACCCACCCATAAAAATCGGGTGACACGTCATCACCAACATACATCTCCGCGAGATTCTCGTAATAAGTCATTTTCTCCTCGGGAATCTTAATCCTCTCCTGAAACGCTATCGCGTATTCATAATCTCCCGCGTCAATACTTTTCGCGACGCGGGAGTTGGCGCCATCCGCGCCGATAACAGCGTCAACTTCGACGATGGTCTTTACACCAACAGACCCCGCCTTCCCATCGTACGCGCTGTAATGCAAAACATACGGCGCGTACTTTTCAGTTGGTTTGTCCATCTTGAGAAACAACCCATTAATGACATTGGCGCCCGCAGCGGCAGCACGCTCACGGAGGTACGCATCGAGTACCTCCCTACGGACCATGCCAATATATTCATGAGGCTTAAGCGTCTGGCCAATATCAACCGCAACGTTAGAAGGTGAAATCATTTTCATCTTAGTAACCCTGCGGTCGATAATATCAAGTGGCAAATCAAATTCACCCACCATGCAGAGGGGAATAGCCCCTCCGCATGGCTTAGCATTGTCCATTTTACGTTCTATTAAAATCGTTTCTACCCCGCCTTTTGCCAATGTTTCAGCGGCCGCGCCCCCCGCGGGGCCTCCTCCTATGATGGCCACGCGGAGGTTGCGGCCGTTGATTTTGGGGCTGGTTTTTGCAGCCATGATGTTTTGGCGCCTGTAGTTGAGGTTAGATGATTGGTTGGTTTTTGAGAGTGTTGTGATTGATGCATGGCTGGTTTCTTGTGATTTACGGAGTCCGGCGAAGGATTTAAGTGCGACGGACGCCATGGTGGTTTTTGGTGGTTGTGTGGAGTTAAGAGAAGTGAAGTGTGGAGTGTTTGGTTTTGTAAGATTTTTTTATGGATTTGAGGATATGGTTTGGGGATATTGTGGTGGTTTAGACCGTTGGATTTGAGGTTATGGACGGTTTGGATTTGTTAAGGATAATAGAATGAAATGTTTTGTTATTCTCTCCGAAATGACTTTTTTGTCCCTGGTACAATAATTGAAGTAATGAAAATCGAGTACATCTATCTAACAAAATATACATGTTATAGTGTTTGTACTAGTTAGATATATTTTAAATTGACTAACTGAGTTAAATTAGTGTAATATCAAGTATTGAATGACCCTCAAAAGTCAAAATCAAAGATTAAAGCTTTACTTTAATACAAATATTGCAAAGGGTGGATCTATTTTCATCCAAATATGTTTTTCCAGTAATTTAGTAAAAGTAAAACTGGTTCAAGAAAAAGGAATAAATTAGTGAAACTTGAGAAGTGTAGGGGAGTTTTGTTATTTCACTTTTTTGAGATGTTGTTTGGCACACGGCGCATCAAATATGAACAGTGGCCACAGAAGAGCCACGTAGTCTGGTAGTGCAACTTTAAAGCATGTGGACAATTCTCAACAACCCGTAACTATTTTTAACCAATGGTTATGAAAACTTTTTGTCGTTCTTGTCGTCTGGTGCCATGCTATTTTGAAGTCTAAGGCTAGTCCCAATCGTGACCGGAGATGACTTAGGATACCAGCGCCACGTCAGCTTTCTCTCTTTACCCGGATGTCACAAATGATGACCAACGTTTTTTAATTCAAACATTTTAAACAACAAATTTAAAATTCATTAAAAAAAAAACACATTACAGTATCGAAATTCAAATAAACATTAAAAACATTACGTAACTTATTCAAATAACGTTAAAAACATTACAAAAACTCTTCATCGTCGGCCTCATCGTCATCGTCACTATCGACTTGATTCATTTCATTGACATGATGTCGACGATTTCTCCAAATGTGTTCGACCAAATCAGATTTTAAGTTTTGATTAGTTGATGAGTCCATTAGCTCCCGAGTAACCACCAATGATTCTTCATGCGTTCTTAAGGGATCATGATCTTGGTGTCCCTCATCTTCAAACCATGTAGGACATATCGCCAGCTGCTGTTTCGGATGATCATATTATGTAATATGATACATGTATACATAATATCTTGGATATCAATTTTATAAAACCCTCGAGCAGGAACTTTAAGCATTTTCCACTTCTTCTTCAACACACCAAAAGCCCGTTCCACATCTTTCCTTGCTGCTTCGTGCCTCCTCTTGTACAATATTCTTTTACGATCACCCGTGGGAAGATTTGAAATGGACTTCATAAGAACGGACCATTATGGATATATCCCATCAGTAATATAATATCCCCTTTTATAAGCCACATCGTTAGCCTCGAATTCAAGGTCTGGTGTTGTCCCAGATTTGATATCATTGAAAACAGGGGAACGACGTAAAACGTTTACGTCGTTATTCATTCCGGAGACACCAAAGAACGCATGTCAAATCCATAAATCTTGGAAAGCCACCGTTTCCAATAAAATGAATGGATGTGGCCCGTGATCACCCCTACAATGTTGAGCTCTCACATTATTCGGGCAATTCTCCCACTCCCAACTTGTACAAGCAATGCTTCCCATCATCCCAGGAAAGTCATGCTTATGCTCGTGATGAGCATATATTCTTTCAAGGTCGAATACGTGGCTTTCGCAAATACTCACGACCATATAACTTCATGATAACCTCGCAAAACTTACGAAGACATTCACGGGATGTGGATGCACCGAGTGCCGACTCGCCAAGAGAATCAGAACGGGCCGTATCCCAATTGACGAATGGCGCGAGTACACTTGACCAATGGGCTAATACTAGGTACGCCCCTAGCATCAAGAATTTGTCGAAAATATGTAGAGTGATCGATTATCTCTCGAACAATTTCTGTGAATAGCCCTCGGCTCATACGGAACCGCCGACGGATGTTCTTGCGTCGAACTGCGGGTTTTGGAAGAAGTATGCCGCCACTAAACGATTATGAGCACCCTCATGATCCCTACGTATGTACCTTCGTCGAACTTTTGCCTGTGATGCTTTGTAAGCCTTCCAAGCAAAATCCGCAAACTCGACAAACTCACTAAAAACTTCTTCATCGTCGGAAGACGAAGAAGAACCGAATAAAAGCTATTAAAAATTGTGTTTCGTGGGTATTTCATTAGAATGGTTGATTGAAATTGTGTGTTTTAGAAATGTGTTTGAGTTAGTATTTATATACTGGTAAAGTTTTGTAAAATAATTTTTTTTTTAAATGCAACGGTCTTTTTTTAAACGGGCAAAATGGAGAAAGTGTGGTATCAAGGTCGGTCGTTTTTTAGCCCGATGTCCCAAAAAAAGGCCCTTCGACCGATGTTCCAACCGATGTCCACATCCATCATGCCCGATCTTGACATCGGTCGTGGGTCATTTTTTTGGGTGCCAACCGATTTCCAAAGCACGATTGGGACTAGCCTAAATGAGTAAGTTGTGTGAACTACTCGAGATTGGCTAATTAAAAGTATGATTCTAGCCCAACGATAAGTGTAACGATGGTTTAAGATTATCATAGGCAATTAAGGGTCACATCAACACCATCAGCAAGAGCAATAGATACCATTTGCTGAGAGCGTCATCTTAACATCTCATTTTTAATATTAATACACCAAAATGCCCTTTGCCTCATAGTTTAAGTCGTTTCCATATTTTGAGACACACCATTTTATTTAAGGGTGAGTATCGGTCTGGGACCGGACAGGACCGGACGACAAAACCAAGGACCGAACTAAGGAAAAAACCGGGACCGGGACCGAGACCCAGACCGAATGTGGTCGGTACGGTCCGGTCCAAATAGGCAAGATTTTCGGTTTTTTGATCGGACCGGACCGAGACCGAAATAAGGTAAAAATTGGGACCGAGACCAGACTGCCGGTCCTTCAGTCCGGTCGGTTTCGGTTCAGTCCGGTCGGCTTTGTCGATCGATCCGGTCAAAACAGAAATACTCGGCCCTAATTTTATTCTTTTTTCTATTTTTACAAACCATCTACTTTTTTATTCATTAAACATAATATAAAACAAAAACAAAAAAAAATCAAGAATAAAAATATATTACATAAAAAATAAAAATAAAAACATCATACGCTAAATAAAAAAATAAAAATGAAAATAGTTGTCTTAAATAAAAAAACGAAAAATGAATATAAGAACCAACTCATCGACTTAAATCAAAAAATAAAAATAAATATTTATCATCTTCTTCACAAAACACATACAACCCTACACACACAAACCCTCAAAAACACAACACAAACACAAACCCAATTGTAAATAGATTAAAAAATCTAACAAAGAAAGGGAAAAAACAATTTGGGGCTCGCCAGTTAATTGGCGTCGGATATGACGCACGCGCACCGAGGAGGGGTATCGTGGCGGGTTGGTGGTGGCGCCAAACACGAAAACACGGGGGATATGGTGGGGTGGGGCGCGACAACACCGTGTGCTCTAAACAAGTGTAATAAGATCACCATCTTCATCACCTAAACATATACTCACTTAAACACAAATATAACACAATATATACTCTCACACACTACACACACAAATTTGTCTCTCTTCATACAACTCGACAGAGTTCTCACAAAATTGAGAAGACAACGCATTGTGGGAGAATGAGTGTTTTATAGAGACGCGTCGTAAGGCAAGAAACGGGTAGGATGAGACAATGTGTGTTACATAACCTCATTACACATAGTAGGAGTTTAACGAGTTTGAGTTTAACATGAGGCTAGTTTGATAAACAAGATTAAACTCGAACTTTAAACATTAAGATTGATTAAAACTAATATATTAAAATTTCATTATAAACAAATATTTAGAAAAAAAAAAAAAAGTATTTACTTCATAAACAAATCGAGTCCGAGCCTGGCTTGAGTCTTAGAAATGAATCACGAGCCAAGTTCGAGCTTTACAACTCGCCTAACAAGACTAGAATAAAAACTTATCTACAATGGAAAACGAGCCTTGTTCGGTTTTAACAAATTCGGTTCACTTATAGTCTCTTTTTGGGCCTAGCCCAACTAAGAATAAGACACTTTGGACTTTCGATAGACCTCCAAAGAAGTTTCTTGTGGATTTTTTAATAGTCCAATAAGGAATGCCGTTAAATAAGTAATCCGAGCTTTTCTAAGTTTCATAAAGAGCGGCTAGTTTTCCAAACAACCCTGCTTATAAATACTTACTCGTGTAGTTATGTGACTGTTGACATTTAAGCTAAATACTCAAGCTTGTTGTTGAACTAGAAAGCTACATAAAGAGCGCCTAGTTTTCCAAACAACCCTGCTTATAGATACTGGGTATGCAAACTTAAATAAAGTATATTATGGTTTTCCCATTTGTCGACTTCTAAAAATAAAAGTTTGTTAACCCATGCTTTATTTGATTGTATTAAAACCACATTGATTACACTATCTTAAACCGAGTTACAAACTTAAATATTTATTTATCCAATAATTCGTGAGTTGTTTACGAGTACGGGTTCTCACAGTTAATCGAAGAATCGAAACTACACCAGTCTTGCTTAAATATAGTAAATATGTTCAGTATGAGTGATAACTAGAAAAGAATTACGTAATACTACGATTATAAGTTCTTAAGTTAAGAAATATACGGAGTAGTTGTTTATCAATGCATACGTCCCAAAGCCATAAGAAACTATACGAACAAATCAATGCAAACTTGCAGATATCAAATATATATGCCATAATAATGGGTGCAAGTTAATTATTAGCTTCAAATAGATACCACCTAAACATAAGGTAGGTGAGCACCCAAAAAATATGTTGACAAGCAACATTAACCTCAAGCCATGGCTAATTCACAAGTCGTTGTGGTAGTTACAGTTAGCTTATCAAACAACAAACTCATTTATCCCCCCAATACAACGCCTCATGTATTAGGCATAAAAAATATAATTTTTTTTTACTTAATATGTTTTATACCCATTATATTATAACATTTGATTTTCCTTAAAACCAATATAATAAAATTTACTTATTTCTCAATATAATATTCATTTGAAATATAAAGATTACCATTTAATCAAGGCTCTGTGTTCTCGAATATCACTTAAAGAAGAAATACTTAAAGAAGAAATGAAAGAAAATGAAAACGAATAGAAAAAACTGTGTTCTTAAGTATCACTTAAAAAAGAAAAGAAAAAGAAATAGAGTAAAAAATAGTGTGATTTGATTAATTTTTAAAGTAAACTGTTTCCTTCAAAATATAGACTGAAAATGTTTACTTCAATTTACTTTACTTTACTAAAAAAACTTAAAAAACAGATTATGGAATAATAATACTAGAGGATATTTAAAATATGTGATCAATTAGTATATAAATTTAAGAAAAAAGAAAATAGTAATTATATATATAAAAAGAGTTTTCTAATCAAAAGTTGTACAACCTCCCTTGACAATTACGTGCATGACTCACCTTTCTAACATCATGTTTAAATAACACTTCATTTTCCAACAAAATAAGAACAAGAAAAGATGAAGCTAACGTTGGCAATAGTAGTCATTTTTGCTATTGTTTTTGCAGGTCTACTTGATAGTTACGATTGCAAGATTGTGCAATTCATCTTTGGGGACTCGTTGTCTGATAATGGTAACAATAATCGGCTTTCCAAGAGTTTAGCTCAAGCAGCACTTCCTTGGTATGGAATTGACTATGGTAATGGTATGCCTAATGGCAGGTTCACTAATGGCCGCACCGTCGCTGATATTATAGGTAATGTCTTTGAGAGTGCTTTGAATTGCTAATCTAACCACTCATTTACTTATTCTTAACCAGATAGCAGTTTGAATGTTTGGATAAAAATGCTTATATGCTTATAAATTTATAAACTATATTATTGGTCATTTCAATCATTCATGAAATAGTTATATTTCAAAAAAATGTCTAAACTTACACTTGTATCCACTTTGTGATATTATTGTAGTATGCCATGGTAGTATATGTGTGATCTTATAAACTATGTATATACTTTGGCTGCAGGTGATAAGACGGGGATTCCACGACCGGTGGCGTTTCTTGACCCCTCGTTATCCGAAGATGTTATACTCTCAAACGGGGTGAACTTTGCATCAGGAGGTGGAGGTATTTTGAACGAAACTGGTGGTTTATTTGTAAGTTAACTGGAACACATCTTTCATTAACTATTATAGGCCACTTTTTTTTATTCATTTCACGGAGCATTAAGCTAGATTGGTAAATATTTATATATAGAATCAAAGATTCTCAATGTACAAGCAAATCGACTTATTCAAAGGGGTTCAAACTATGATCCGAGCTCAAATTGGCAATCAAGAAGCTGACAAGTTCTTCCAGAAGGCCAATTACGTGGTCGCTTTGGGTAGTAACGATTTCATCAACAATTACTTGATGCCCATCTACGCTGATTCGTGGACATATAATGACGACACATATATCGACTACCTAATGGAAACTCTTGGAGCTCAACTAACGGTAAATAAAATACTAACACATCAAACCCCACAACATTTACTAGCAACAATCATCGTTAAGAAGTCTTGGTTTTTTGGTGATTTTGTAGGTATTGCATGGGATGGGAGCAAGACAATTGATGGTTTTCGGGTTAGGGCCAATGGGTTGTATTCCTCTACAAAGGGTGTTGAGTACTTCAGGCGAGTGTCAAGAGAAAACGAACACACTTGCTCTTAAGTTCAACAAAGCGACTGCTAAACTTATGAGCGATTTATCAGCAAAGCTTCCAAATGCGAGTTACAAATTTGGAGATGCTTATGATGTCGTTAATAACGTCATCACCGATCCAGGAAAATATGGTATGCTTCTTTATTCTTGTTTATGTACTGTAAATTCATTTTAACTAGTAGAAAGATAAACAACCCAACTGATCAAGTTTGACAAATTTTACCTGTTTGAAAAGTAAAAGAGTCAAAATTCTCACCTTACACTAAATGATTGTAGGATTTGACAATGCTGATTCGCCGTGCTGCTCATTTGGAAAGATTAGACCCGCTTTGACGTGCATTCCTGCATCGAGGTTATGTAAAGACCGAAGTAAATATTTATTCTGGGATGAATACCATCCATCGGATCGTGCTAATGAGATGATCGCTGACGAACTAATTAAAAAGCTAGGATTTGCTTTTTTCAATTCTTCAAGCAGTGACCCGTCTCCTCCTCCTACCTCTGCTCCTGCTCCTAGCGACGACTGATCAATTGGTCACAAATCTTCTTTTTGTTTGTAACACATCATTTCTAATATTCTTGTAGTCTTTCTCTTGTTTCATGTTTTGTAATCGGTTTGAAGTTTTGTAAAATATGTATGCTTGTCATATCTTACTTTCAGAATAGTAAGAATAAAATGCAGTATACTCCGTATCTAATTAGATCAATGGCTTTGACATCGACCAATATTATGAACTTCAATTCCGCATCTTGTTTTTTCCCCCGGAATCATAAAGAAAAGAAGTTTCGACGTAAAAAAGGACTTGAACTTCCGTCAGCGGTGGCTTAAGGGTAAAGCTACTAAAGGTATCGTTTTAGGCCCCCAAATAATCAAGGCCCTCAATTTTCTAATGCCCTTTTATGAATATATAGTGAGTCACATATTTTCTTGTTACTAAAACTGTTCAAATTATCAAGGATGTTTACTTATTTATTGTTTATTTTTTAAATCTATACCATTAAGTCTTAAAAAACACAACGAGATCCATCATTTTTTTATTACAAAATGATGAATTGAGCTCATTTAATGCTAGAAATTTTAATTACTTTTTGCCGACACAATCACTCATGAGTAGTGTCTTAATGAACGGACAAAAATATCCTATTTTTAAACAAAAAAAACATTAACACCAATGGCCGTTTGTTTAAGTGTTCATATTAGTTTGTTTGTTTGGTTAACCAAAACCAACAAACACGAACAAGCTTCGTTCGTGCTGGTTTGGTTTTTTAGCCCTACTTATAGATTATCATAATGCGAAGTTTAGTTTTTTTTCTCTTTCTTATATTATTTTCTCTATCTTCAATAAACTTTTAGATTATCATTATGTTTTTGGTATGATAATTGGATGCTCTATAAATCGAATAAATTGAAGAGCTAATATTAAAAAAATAATACTCTCTCCGTCCCTAAATAAATGTTCAGTATTGACTTTCAAAGTCTTTTTTTTTTCAACTTTGACCTTAAATTATTTTGTTTGTGTTATGCAATACTTGATGAAAATTATACAAATAAAAATACATTTAAAACTCAATTCATTCATATATTTTTTATCAAGTATTACATAACACAAACAAAATAATTTAAGGTCAAAGTTGAATAACAAAGACTTAGTTAACATTTATTTAAGGACGGAGGGAGTAATAATAAAAAAAACATTCCCAAAAGCCTGATATTTGAATTTCGCTTTAGGCTTTCACAAAGCTTGAGCCACCCCTGACTTCCACATCATATAGTATGGGGCATTGATACTTACACGGAACAAAACACTTCACATACAGAAATTTTATGCGTTTTTACTCTTATACCCCTTATAGTACATATTACCAGTTTTGATTTTCCATCTTGTACCGGACATCACTAGACATGCATTAATTCGATCATTCTCCGTTCAATCTTCTTCCCTATTTTATGTTGATACATTGCAAGTTACCTCAACGGAAATCTCTTAAATACAAATAAATCATCGATTTTAAATGTATGTCGGCATATAAGTGATCTCAGCCTCCTTTCATAACTCGATGATTAAAATCTCCCAGTGGTACTAATCGAATCTTGTATCCAAAAAGAAAGAAATGAAACAGGCTAGAATAATTGATGATGACAAATAGGAACAAAAGGGCGATAATATGTTGTTTTCTAGACTCTGGAACATCTACGAGAAGGTTGAAAGGCGCAACGCCGTCTCGCCGAGATCCAAACGTTCGGTCTGTCTAGAATAGAAGAAGATTTTGAAATAACGAAGGTGTCACTTGTTAGGAAAGCACATTAAATTATCAAGAAATAGTACGATTTTGAAAGCTTGAAAGTTGAAACCGGTCCGAAATTGTGTCGTTGAGCAATGAGACGACCAAGGATTCATTGAGGGGTATCATTCTATCGAAAGTGTCATGTCGAGTCTCAAAACCTTCGATATTATATGTTATACTCTTAAAAAGTTGCTAACCAAAGATACGTGAAAAATTGAATGTATACTACTAAAATGAGTGTTGAAGAGCATAATAGTAAAAGGATATTGATTATCCATGCGCGAAGTAATTGGTGCCGTGTAAATATCAGCACCCTATAGTATGGTTTACTTTGAGGGAAATGAGCGTTCAAAAAAATTTGATATAGGTTTAGAAGCTTTTCAATCTATTTAATTGATCTACTTTCTATAACTAAAATTTAAACTAATGTATCCATTTTTACATTTATGACATATTCACTTGTATTAATAAAAACGAAAATTACTGTAGTATTTTTTTTAGTGCGTGTCCGTGCATGGCCTCACTTTTCTCCATTATCAAATCTACCCATCAATGTCTGGTATATATTTACCCTACATACACGACACACACGTGTAGGGTTGAGATTACGTTTTAAAATTAATTCATACACAATGTCGCGTATAAATCTTCCCTACATACACAACATTAATTTTTTATTGAAAATGTTAATACAAATAAACCGTAAAAACGTTTATTAATATTTAGCGATCTCTTTGTGTTTTGTTGATAACAAATATAATGTTATCATAAGTAAAATCATAAGGATACATGTTATTTTTGTATAGCATCTACACATAGTCATTTAATACAAATTATTGTAATAATTCATTTGTTGTAATAGTTTATTATGATGGGTAAAAACCACAACCCATGACCCATACCCATGGATTATATCTATAACTCATGGAGTTAACCCATACCCATTGTCTAGATGCATTACATCTATTAGATACATTGTATCTATTTAGATACCCATGGTTCATAATCTAGGACCCATGACCCATAACCCAAAAAGCCATGGGAAAATAGGAGTGTCTCACGGATCCCTGGAGTTACACTAGACGGATCCCTCAAGCAAGGGATCCGTGCAACAGTGGCAAGAATTTGCCAATAAATAGAGATCCATTTCTTCATTTTTACTCACCCCTCTTCTTACAAACTCTCTCATATATTCTTACACTCTTCTAACAAAAGATCACTTGATCGAGAGAGTTGTTCTTCTTTCTTTTAATGTGATTCTCATATAGGTCATTCTCTAAGGCGAGATCACGAGCATTCCACAAGTCATCCAAGCAAGGGGCCCTTGATTGATTTGTTCCTCCACAAGATTTCTGTAGCGAAGATCTTGTATTTCATATTTCACATATTTGTTGTGTTATAGTAGTGTTGGTTTGGTCCTCCGTGTTACGGACTTGGTATTTAGTTTTGTACCGGAAAAAGTGTAAGCGACGTTGTGAAGGCTTCTCCGCCAAGTTGAAGGAGTTTGTTGACATAGTGCTTGAACTCTCGAGTAGGTGACTCGGGGAGTGGAGTAGGGCAAGGAAGGTGTCCTTGTAGCCGAACCACTATAAATCGGTTGTGTCATTTCTATGATTTACTTTACTTGCTTTCTTTATTTGCATTACTCTTAGATCTATACTTTCTATTCATCCATACCATTTTACATAACGTCGAATCTAAAGTTTTTGAAACTAACTTAAAATCGGCAAAACTATTCAACCCCCCTTCTATTTTTCCACAATTGGCATCAAGAGCTAAGTTTATAAAAGTTTTAAAGTAAACCGTATTTTAAAAACTTTTCGATCACTATGGGTTCTGAAAATTACAAGGAAGGGCAATCCATGCAACGACCTCCGCTACTTGAAACTAACGGTTTTATATATTGGAAAAATAGATTCGAAACGTATGTGAGGTCAAAAGATATTGACCTTTGGTACACCATTGTTGAAGGCGATTTTGAAGCCACTACAAAAGTTGAAAATGGAAATTTAGTTAACACACCTCATGATAAACTCACCGATGATATTAAGAAAAAGCTTTCCAAAAATAGTGAAGCTAAAATGGTTTTATATAATGCTTTACCCAAAAAGGAATTCGAAAGAATTTCCATGCTCAAAACCTCTAAAGAAATTTGGAATTCTTTAGTTGTAACTCATCAAGGTAATCAACAAGTTAAAAACAATAAAATAGATTTATTTGTTCAACAATGTGAACAATTTTCAATATCGGATGTGGATACTATAGATCATTCTTTTGCTAACTTTAATACTATAATTACATCTTTACAAGCACTTGATGAGTCTTTCTCTAGTCGTAATCATGTTAGGAGATATCTAAGGGCACTTCCATCCAAGTGGAGATCTAAGGTAACGGCAATCGAAGAATCAAAAGACTTGTCAATCCTCACCCTTGATGAACTCATAGGCAATTTAAAAGTCTATGAGCTTGTCCTCGCTAAAGATTCCGAAGCCTCAAAAGTGAAAGAGAAGCACAAATCTCTTGCCCTTATAGCCAAGAAGGTCTCAAGTGATGAAGAGAACTCCTCTTCTGATAGTGATGATGAGGAGTATGCCATGGCGGTAAGGGACTTCAAGAAGTTCTGTAGAAGAAAGGGAAGATACGTCAAGCAACCTTATGACGACAAGAAAGGGTTCCAGAAAAGAAAAGATAACGAGAAGGCAAGGGATGAACGCGCTTGCTTTAAATGTGGGGATCCTAACCACTTTATTAGTAAGTGTCCCAAACTTGATGAACAAAAAGCATTCGCGAGCGGTTCATGTGGAATGAATGAGGAGGAGGACGAGGAAATTTGTCTCATGGCAAATGACGAGGTGTGCTTAAAGGTCGACCTAGATCCGGATGAGTGGATCAAGGATAGCGGGTGCACGAGGCACATGACCGGCAATAAAGATTTATTTTCCACATATGAATCCTTCAATGGAGGAAATGTGGTATTTGGAAATAGCAAAAGCAAAATCATCGGTAAAGGTACGATTTCTAACAAATCTCTAACCATTAACGATGTGTGTCACGTAGAAAACCTAAACTTTAACCTCTTAAGTATAGGACAAATATGTGATAAGAAGTGCAACGTACTTTTTAATGAAACCGGTAGTATGATATTGAAAAACGGTATCACTATAGGTAGAGGTATTAGGAAACATGGAGTCTATGTCATTAAAATCGGTAATGAACCTAAAGACAAACTTTGTCTTACTTCTATGGATGATACTTCGACCTTATGGCATCGAAGATTGGGTCATGCTAATATGCGACTTCTTCAATTGCTATCATCCAAAGATCTAGTAAGAGATCTACCAAAATTAAAATATGAACATCACTTTTGTGATGCTTGTAACGTAGGAAAACAAGTCCATGCTAGTCACAAAGCTAAAAACATGGTCTCTACAACTAAGTGTCCAAAATTACTACACATGGATTCATTTGGTCCATCCGTTATCCAAAGTTATGGATGCAACTACTACACTTTGGTTATAGTGGATGATTACTCTAGGTACACATGGACTAAATTTTTAAAGAACAAAACTGAAATGTTCGATTACTTTGAAATATTAAGTAAGAAAATCAAAGACAATTAGGAAGTCCTATTGTGTCTATTAGAACGGATCATGGTAGGGAATTCGATAATGAAGTGCAATTTGGAGCCTTTTGTGACGCTAATGGTATTACTCACAACTTCTCGGCTCCTCGCACTCCACAATCGAATGGGGTAGTTGAAAGAAAGAATAGAACCTTACAAGAAATGAGTTGCACCATGTTAAATAAGCAATCCATACCTCAAAAGTTTTGGAGAAATGCCCTTGATACATCAACGTACATACTTAACCGAGTCTTAATTACACCATTTTTAGGAAAAACTCCACACGAGTTACTCCGAGGCAAAAAGCCTACGTTAGATCATTTTAGAGTCTTTGGTAGCAAATGCTTTCTACTTAACACTAAAGATTACCTTACAAAATTTGATCCTAAATCAACCGAAGGTATCTTTTTAGGTTACTCTCCTAATAGCAAAGCTTACGTCATATTAAATAAAGAAACAATGAAGGTTGAAGAGTCATTAAACGTAAAATTTTATGAGAGTCCACCCAAACCTACTCTACCTCTTGTCGATGACGAGATTGTCGAGAGTGAAGCTATTGAAATAAAGAAAAAGACAAACGAAGAAGATGAACCTTTAAATAATGAAATCATCAATATCAAAGAGTCTAAAGATCACCCCGTAGATAAGGTCATAGGAAAATTAAACGAAAGAACCTTAAGGTCTCAAGTCCAAAACCAAAGTAGCTTATTTTGTTTTGTCTCAACCATAGAACCTAAGAATACACAAGAAGCCATAAAAGATGAAAGTTGGGTAATGGCTATGGAAGAAGAGATAAATCAATTTATTTCTAACGATGTTTGGACACTCGTCCCTCCACCTAGTAATCAAACCATAATAGGAACCTAATGGGTATATAAAAACAAGTTAGATGCAAACGGTGTAGTATCTAGAAACAAAGCTAGAGTCGTTGCCCAAGGGTATAATCAACAAGAAGGAATAGACTTTGATGAGACCTATGCCCCGTGGCTAGATTAGAGTTTATATGAATACTCTTGCTTATGCTTGTGCTAATGATCTTAAGCTTTATCAAATGGATGTCAAAAGTGCTTTTCTAAATGGTTTTATTAATGAAGAAGTATATGTAGTTCAACCTCCGGGCTTTATCGATTTCAAAAAACCTAAACATGTGTATAAGTTAAAGAAAGCTCTTTACGGTCTTAAACAAGCTCCAAAAGCTTGGTATGATAGACTCAAGTCATTTTTAATCAAAAACAACTACACCATTGGGTTAGTTGATAAATACACTTTTTACTAAGAAAAAGGAATCACATATAATCATTGTTCAAACATACGTGGATGATATTATATTCGGATCTACTTGTCAAGACATGTGTGATGATTTCTGTAAAATCATGTATGACGAGTTCGAGATGAGTATGATGGGAGAACTAAGTTCCTTTCTTGGTCTACAAATCAAACAAGTAGAAGATGGTATCTTCTTTAATCAATCTAAATACATTAAGGAGATGTTAAAGAAATTTGGTTTAGAAGAGTCAAAACCCATAAAAACACCAATGTCATCCAACACTAAACTCACAAAAGATGAAGACGACGAATCTGTTGATAACACAAAATACCGTGGTATGATTGGTAGCCTTCTATACCTTACGGCTAGTCGGCCGGATATCATGTTTAGTGTTTATCTATGTGCTAGGTTTCAAGAAGATCCTTGTTAGGAATTGAAAATTCCATAAGGAAGTATCGGTCACCCCAATTATTGTTTAACATATCTTAGCTCGTAGACTTTACGTTATTTAGTAGTTATTAGTTAGTTATTAGCTTAGTTATTAGTTTAAGTAACACCGTGGAGGAAGGACGGGTCTTTACCCACTATATGCCTGATCCACAGTCCGAAGGAGGACGTGTAGTATGTAGCTATAAATACCCTCTACCTCCCAAGGTAGAGGATTGGACCTTTCACTCAATCTAACCTTCTTTCTTTTGTTTACTTTCTCTCTCTAGAAAGGCTCCCATTCTACTTTCTCTCTCTAAATTACTTCATATCATTCGAACCTTAGTTGTGCTTGATTTTGTGTTTATGAAAACCAATATATAACAATTGGTATCAAGAGCCATGGTTTGATCACTCATCTTTCATGTTCTTGAATTTCTAGTGGTTTTCATAAGGTTTTTGGGTTTGAATGAGTTTAGAGTAGTTTGCATCATTTGGATCATTTCTAGTGTTAAAGTTTGGATTTTGATAGTACTTTTGTGTTTAGAATCATTATAAGTGTTTAGGGTTTGAATTGGAAGGCTTGAATCATCGTGGTTGGGTTGTTTTTGGATTGAAAAGTGGTGTTTTTTTTTGAAAGTTTTCTGGAAGCGATTTGTCTCACGGATAGCCTTTCTTGGATGCAATTTGTCCCACTTTTTATGCGATTTGTCTCTCTTGTGACAGCTTGTTGAAGCGATTCGTCAACTTAAGCGATTTGTCCCTTAAGCGATTTGTCATCTGTGCGATTTGTCCCTTAAGCGATTTGTCATCAGAGCGATTTGTCATCAAATCGATTTGTCATCAAATCGATTTGTCAAGGACTGAGATTTTTCTATTCCTGCGATTTGTCTCTAAACCTAACATACAAAACCCTTGTCTCTATTCCTGCGATTCACCGCGGAGTTCGATCCGCGGAACAGGGGGTATATATAAAGAATTAGGGAATATCACAAACCATAACACCAAATTCATCTCTACTTCCTTATCATCTTCTAGTTCCTTTACTACATCCTACTTCTCACTCTCTTACGGTTTGGTCTTGATTTTAGTAAAATTCCGCGAAAGATTCTATTTCTCGGTTTAAATCACAGACTTGTAAAATCCCGTGTACACAGCAACATCATGTCTTACACTCCTGATTCAGTGATTTCGAAAGTACTTAAATTGTATGATGATGTGGACAACAATGATAATGTATGCTACACCGAACGGTTAAAGATGATTGAATCAATCAATGAGGATGTGAGATCTTCGTGTTCAGAGTATGAATAGAGAGAATTGCACCTGTTTAGACTACAGAATGCCATGCAAAAGGAAAGTAGCATTGAACCTTATCAACAACTTCACTCACACCTCATGTTACTCACACCGATAGGAATGGAACGAACATGCAATGCCCTTTTCCGTCAAGATTTATCCACATTAATGGGAACATTACTATTGAACTTAGAACAATTGGAACAACAACTTGATAAAGAAAAGGTTCAAAAGAATAGTTCCAGTGCTGCACTTCAAGTGATCCACAACCAATTTCAGTCATTCATCAGTGGGGAATTTACATCAGATTATGATCAAGACATGACTGAAATGTCTTTCAAGAGACACACTGGAATGGAAATTAGCGTGTTCATAGAGACACTTATCCATCTCATGGATAATGTGGAGAAGTATATTGAGGAAGTTACTCAGAAAGATGAAAAAGTGGATGAGAGTCTGGTGTAGTTGAGAGAATGTTGTGATGAGTTAGGTAATGTATCAGTTAAAGAATCGGGTGTTGTTGAATGCAGAATGTCAGAGACAACAAATAATGATGTAACCAGCAGTTCAGTTACTCCTAACACACAAGAAGTAGATGCAGTAATCAGAAAGGGGAATGAATGGCGGTCACAATCAAAAGATTGTAGTGTTAAGTCGGGTAAAGCATCAGATGATGGATCAGTTGACACTGAATACAGAGGCTCAGAGATAGATAAGCTTGACACAGCCAGCGGTCCAGTGACTCTTGTTGCACATGATGTGGATGCAGATATCAGACCGAAAATTGAATAGGTGTCATGTAATGAGGTACCCTTAACTGTTCAACATAGTGCATCTGCTAAAGTACTTAAACAAACTGATCATGATGCTAAACATGACTTTGATAAATGTTCTGTAACTGAGGCTGAGTATGAGGTTAAGTGTTTCCAAACAAAAGATATGGTTGATAAAAGGGCTTTTGATGAACTTTCAAACAAATTCTCAAATCTTGAAAAACATTGCATTTCACTTGAAATTGCGATACAGAGTAAAGAAGAAAGTTTTCAACTTAACAAACCATGTAAAAATCTGGAACTTCCTGAATTCTGTGAACTTTTTGAAATTAACACTTTGAAAGATCAGCTTCAAGACAAAGACTCAACCATTTACAATCTAAAGAAACATATTTCTGGTATGCGTGTGAAAAGTAATTTGGTTACAAGTAATTATGATGTTAATGCTATTGATGATATTCAAATGAGAAATGATGAATTAGCGGTTTGTGTGGCCAAATTACTAAAGAAAAATAAGTCTGTGAGAAAGCATCACATAGAACTAAGTGACTCTGTCAAAGAAGCTAGAACTAAGTCAATAGAACAAACAAACTCTTTGATAGAAAAAATTGATGAACTCAACGCTCAACTTCAGGAAAAGAGTTTCGCTATTGTTGCCTTAAAGAATGAGCTTAGAAAAACCGTAGGGAAAAGTTTGAACACTAAGTTTACAAAACTATCAACCTTGGGGAAGCCAGTTTCTCATCCCACTAGAGACCGGTCCATTGTTAGGCAGCCTACTGCATTTATATCTGAAAGAACAAAATCTTTAAAGACAAGGCTTGCCTCCCAAGTTGATGCGATAAAAGTTTTGTCAAAACCAGTCACTTCACCTGAGTTACCTAAGAATAATTCCTTTAGCTTCGTTAACCCTCAACAAGTAGCTACTTCTACTCCCAGCACCTCTAGGATTAGTTCGAAAATAGTGTCAAAAGCAAGCATTAAAACCCAGAATTCATATAATATGAATGACTTGAAGAACTATTATCTAGAAGAAGCTAGAAAAAAGGCACAGATTCGAAAAGACAGAATTTTAGGTGCAAGACCTAGGGTGATGAAGTCTACGAGATTTCAAGGCACTGCTAGTAGTAGTAAACCATTACCTAGGAACACTCATAAGACTAGGGGTTGGCTTACATCTAATAGTAGTTATATAAATAAGAATGCTAAGCATGTTGAAAATGAAACTAGAAATTCTGAGTCTTTTCCGAATAAGAAACATTTTCCTCATTCACTTGCTAAGGTACAATCCACTAAGGCTACTAACATGGCTAAGGTTCAACATGTTATGATGCAAAACAAACCTAAAGCTTCGCCTAGATGGATCCCAACTGCTAAATCTTTGGAGTCTAGAAATAACGATCAGTCTTCCACTATGCACAAGAATATCAACAATCCTAGACCTTGCCATAAGTGGATACCTTCTGGTAGAATGTTTAAGGATGTTGGACTTAGGTGGATACCTACCGGAAAGATGCTTACTGATGGAAAAATCAAGGTTGACCGTGAAACCCCAAAGGGTTTGGATACTAATGTCACTAACCAATATATATGCAATCAAGCTTGTAATGTTAGTGCAGGTAGTCCTTACTCAGTTGCAGATACTTTGATCCTTCAATACATGGACTGGCTTAAATTATGGATAACAAATGGATTGATATCTCATAAATCACGGGTCCAAGTAACTCAACCTTGATATTCAAATCGGCAATGATGTTTGTTCACATCAGTTCAGGCCTCGTACTTCATCATTATGGCATCTGCAGATAACACTTCAGGCCCCGTTCCTCAAAGAAAAGAAAGTTGTACGCTTCAGTGCGCTTTATCTTCAAAAGAAGAGAAATCTTCATGTTTATAACCATTCTCATCGACATTCTTCATCAACAAGCTTCATGTTTTTCCCACGCTCTTTCAACCCTCAAGTGGATCTACGTTCATTGGTGTATATTCTTATTCACTTGTTCAAATAAAAACGGCAACTTCGGATGCAATTTTTGAGGGGGAGAAGAGTGCATATACTACATGTTGATGGATGCTTGAATTATGGTCATATGACTCTCCATCAACGCCTAATGCTTCACTTACTAAGGATAACTAGGATTCATTGTTTGGGATTCATTGTTTCAAGATATGTTTGATGAGTACTTCCAACCTCTAACGAATGTTGATCATCCAGTTCATGATGCTCCTGCTCCGATTCCTGCTGACTCAACTAATTCACCATCTTCAATCTACATTGATAAAGATGCACAATATAAGAAGTACAACTTAGACTATTCAAGAAACCCAATCTCCAGTTATTCCTCGAGGTGTTGATAATGACTATCGTAATATTGCAGTTGCACTATTGAATAATAATCCGATCTTTGGTATTCCTTTGCCAAATCTTCACGGATTATTGTTCATGAATAATGATCCGCTCTTTGGTATTCCTCTGCCAAATCTTCATGAATTATTATTCCTCTCAATGTGCACGCTATGTATCAACCACATGAACATCACGTGGTGGGCATTTGACACAAGTTGATTACTTCAGAGTTAATCATTTATCACTTATTTGAGATTGAAGTTGACTTTCACAAAGGCATGTTCTTATTAGATAACTTGTTCGGGCTTAAAAAATTGAGTTGAAGACTTGGCTTATCTAGTTACCAGCAGTCGGTTTGGATGGTTGAAGATCTGGTTAACTATCACTTCAAGGAGTTACGTTGTTTTACTCAGTGACACACGCAAATGGCATTGTGGATAATCACAAGAGGTGTTAATGTCTTATACTTTGGTTGAGTATTGAGTACTTAGAGATTTGCTTGGAGCATAAATTCTCGACACCGTTCTTCTAACAGTAGTGCAAGATTAAGACACAAATGCGGGGAATTCTACTTCAGTTTTAAGTTTGGTATATCAGGTTTTCTTCATCAGTGTTCACTTCAATTTTTCTACTTATGGGTTGGTTAAGATAGTCGGAGAGAGTTTCTGTTGCAGTTGATTCTCACAAGATACATTTGAGCTAATTGTGTTCTTCTCTATTTTCAAGTATATGAGTGTATTATGTTTTGCTGATTCTGAGGTATCAAAACCAGCAAGGGGGAAGGAGACATACATCTAAACACACAACGAGTACATGTGATGAACTTAATAATTCTTCTCTATTGAAGTAATCTCGGGAAAGACAAATGTCATAACCGCAGAGAAACTCAGTGTTTAACTCGTAGCCTTTGGTGTGTTATTCCAACTATTTGAGGGAAGGATGTATTATTCCAACCATTTGGGGGAAGCGGTCTCTAGATACTTTTGGTATGTGTTAGCTCAACTATCAGTAAGAAGAAATATGAGAAGAACTTTTGGAGCGTGAGATGACATTGCTTGTCAACATCTTCGATATGGCTTATGATAAAGTGCTTCTGGTTATTGATTCATGTACACAATGTTATGATGATTCCGATGAGATCGCAACCATCAGGGGAGAGATATGTGTACATCAGGGATGCACAACATGTTCACATGATCGACCTTATTCAGTTATTCCGGAGTTGATATCCGCAGAGATGATCAGTGATTCAACATGTTACTTGGATGTGATCATCTCTACTCTTGTTGGGTACATGTGTACATTAAGGGCTGATTGGTTATATGAAAGATAACTGGAATGCATTTGATGTAATGAAGATGTTGATATATTGTTCTCCCGAATTGACAACTGCTCAATCTCGAAGAGTAATGTGTACATCGGGGATGCATAACAGGTTCACGTGATCGAGCTTAATCATTTATTCCGGGTCTGATAACCGCAGAGATGATCCGTGTTAACTTGTTACTTCGTTGTTATCGTCTTCTTCGGGTTCTTGAGCTTCATACAATTAGACTGTTTGCTTCACTTCTTCTTGGGGGAAATGGTCTTTTTACGAGGATTGTCAGTTTGGGGGGAAGCTGCCAAAGATTCACTTTTGAAGGCTCAAGTTCTTGCGACAATTCAAGAGCCTCAAATGCTTTGGTGGTGAAAGTTTAAGAGATGATGACTTCTATCTTCTACAAAGTGTTGAACGATTTCCTTATCTCGGTACTCGTATCATCATCTTCTTAAACTATTTCTCTATCTTTGTAAATAATTTTCAAAAAGAAAATAGAAAAATATAAAACCTAAAAAATTCCATAAAAATCAGAAAATTTGAAAAGGTCAAAAAAAAATCTCATGACATGTCTTCTGGTATCGATAACTGATAACATCAAATAGTCCTGAGTTTCTAAGCATTAATTTCCCCCTTTATCATCACATTTTGAATATATTATTAGTAAAAACATCTTTATTCCTTGTTATTTCATTTCAGGACACATTGGAAGCAAGGAAGCTGCAATTGAACGTTTTCAAGACATATTCTCTTAATTACGACGTAACCAAGTGATGCAGTTACGACGCAACTAAAGATTTCGATGACTACGGCGTAATCCTCTGATCAGGTTACGCCGTAACCAAAACTACGGCGTAGTTTCAGTTTAAGCTACGTCGTAACTATGATTTACACTGGAATTTAGTAGCTACGGCGTAACACCGAACAAAGTTACGCCGTAGCAAATGGATAAGCACTGAAGATTGAAGAAATTTACGGCGTAACTACCTAATAGGTTACGCCGTAACTATTTTGAAGCCTATAAATAATCGATGATTTCATCAGTATTTGACATCTCTCCTTTCCCAAACCTTCTAGGGTTTGGGGAGATCAAAACACAGAAGAAGAAGCATGGTTTAGGAGCATGAATAACGTAGTTCTCACCTACGATTTCCTTTGTATTCGAGTTTGGATTCTTTTTATATTTTTCTAGATCTTATATTATGAATTCATGTTATTAATTAAGGTTTGCATTTATGTTATTGTTATTCTCTATAATTCTTTATAGACATTTGCTAGTCTTTTCATAGAACGCTAGCCTTAGTAGTGTTATAAGCTTGGTAGTATCTAAAGGGCTGGGAGCTATGACCAACTGACCCCAGTCTGATAGATAGCGAAGTATGGGAGGAATTGGCCATAGTACGACCGCTCTTTGTGTGCGAATCGACCAAAGGATCACTTATCAAGTGGAGGTACTTATAGAGGTTAGGGGGAATCTAAGTTCCTAACGGTCGGGTTCCCACCGTCTAGATCTAGTAGATATGGTGCTTAATGACTGCTATTAGGTTGCCGAATGATCCTGGGTGACCTGCTCATCTTGGTGAGGAACCTAAGAACCATAGGCCATGACGAATCGACCAAAGGAGTCTGGTGATATTTAACCACTATATTGAATCTTAGTATAGGGATTCAATTCATATTTGTCTTCTTTATTAAGCTTCATTTATCTTTCTCTTTTACCTAAATTTCTGGTGTCTGTGTAAGTAGAATAATTGCACACCTATGAATTACATCAGTTTTGTCTACCCATATATTACCTATGTTTTATCTAATCATCTTAGTTCTTTTCAAGGTCACAACTCTCTTGGGAACATACTCGGATTTACCTAAGGCTTTACTACATCTGATCGGGTACTCTTCCCGTTAGTATGTGTCTATCCTAAGTTATTCAAGTTTTATAAATATTAAAAGCAGGATGAAATAGCACATCAGCTTTTTGGCGCAGCTGCCGGGGAGCAGTTAATGGAAAGATCTAAGGTATTTTATATTCACCTCATTAAGAGATTTGAGCATTCCCACAAGGTACGTTTTTAATCTCTCCTATTACAATATTATATAATTAATATTCGGACGCTATTAGTTACGGCGTAACTATTTCATCTAGTTACGACGTAGCCAACTGCAATTTATCAAAAAATAAATAAAATAATAATATCTTTTTGACTTATTAGTTACGACGTAACCTCCCTCAGAAGTTACGACGTAACCACTATAGAATCAGATTTATGAATAAAAATCTGACCTTTGACTAAAATTAATTACAGCGTAACCCGTAATGGTATTACGACGTAACCCTTTCACACCTTATCGAATTTCTAAAAATATTGTTACGGCGTAACTAATTAATCTAATTACGCCGTAACTATTGTAGCGGTATAAAAACCTTCCTGAATAAAAATTAGGTTTTACACACAAATTCACCGCCCACTCAAACAGTAAAAAATTTCTCTCTAATTTTTTTTTCGATATCGCTTCATCTAATCCATCTTCATGGCTGGTAAGACCTATCTTTACTCTTTTTGATTTATTTCTTTTGATTATTTCAATTAGGTTTTTATTTTAATATTTTAGGGATCTTGCCCATTCGAATTAATTGTTGATGTTGGAATGATTAATTGATAATTTTGATAATTTCCCCATGTTATTTTGATTCGTGTCCTATTTCTACGGGTTGATTTGGGTGTTTTGGGTTTATTAATATATGGTTTTAGGTCAAGCACAAACTTGGTGGGTTAGGCGCGGTCCCTCCGCACTAGTAGGTTAAAAATATATCGAAACTTTTCACCCTTGTAAAAAATTGATGGTTCCGACGTAATCTATTGCGTAATTGAAACATCTGTGGTGTTGAGTTTATGGGGAAGTTACGGCGTAACCTGGGGTTTAGTTACGCCGTAACCTTTATATCTGCAATTATGGCGTATCTGTTTGTCATAACTACGCCGTAACCATTGAAATTTTCTAATTACGGCGTAACTCTTATGTTGGTTACGCCGTAACTTGACATCAGTAAGGTCTGCACTTATTGTCTCTTATCTTATTTTCAGGTGCAAACAATCCCGCAGACTGGCCTAGATTTTTAGCACACCCCAATGCTGGTCTTAGGCAACTGTGCGTGGAGGAATATGAGAAATTAATGGGGAAGGATATCAGTCAACCCGAGGCTCTTAACTTTGAGGCATTCGGTACTTTGGCAAGTGGACGAGCTAGTAGGAGATTGAGGAAGTTTTGCAAGATCAAGTTCACATGTACTGACGGGAATTTCACATGTACTGCTTGGTTGAGGTTGTTTAGGATCACGGAACCGGTCATTCCAGAATACGTTCGTGAATTCCTTTCTAGTGTGGAGTTTAAAAATGAGGTTGACGATGATGAAGAGGATTCTATGTTTTTCCATCTTGGAGGCATCTGGAGGAGATTGACTCTTAGGGAGTTTACTATGCGTATGGGTTTGTACACTGAGGAGGAAATGGAGACTGAGGCTTTTAAGCGGTTCTATAACACATGCTGGAGAAGAAGGGATGAGAATCAAGACCTTGCTGCTTATTTTGACCAGATTGCTATCACAGGGGGGTATAATCCGAGTAGCCCTCCATCGTATACCATGGTGAGGAGCCCCATTCGTCGACTTTTGCACCGCCTTCTTGCTTTCTCGATTCGAGCAAGGCACTCAGCCAAAGAAAAGATGACTATGAAAGACCTTTATCTGATGCAGGGAATGGAAGGAGGGAACAACATTGATGTTCCTTATTATTTGGCTAGGTTTATGGTTGTAGTTGCTAAGGGGTTTTCTGGTAGGAGTCCTTTGCAGGGGGCACATTTAATCGGGAGATTGGCTAGGAGTTTTGATCTTATGACCGATGAAGCTTTGGCCCCGTAACCATTGGTAGGGATACTAATTTGATTGGCTTGGCTAAACTAGTGGAGTTAGGGATTTGCGTCCAGGATGTTTATGGTGCGATTCACCTAGCTGGGACTGCCCCTAGAAGGGAAGAAGGAGAAGCTAGTGGTACAGGTGGTGAAGCCGGTGGAGAAGCCGAGGAGCAGGTGCCCATGGGACGTAGAAGGGCACATGTGAATGTTGGGGAGAGGTTGCAGATTATTCATGAGAGGCTTGAAGGAATGTCATCCCACTTCAACGAGGAAATTGAAAGCCTTGGAGTGAGTCTTTTTGGTTTTAGTAACCAATTTGAGGGTTTTTCAGGTACATTGGATCAGGTGCAGCAGCTCCAGCAGGATTTCTTTCATTGGAGTGCAGATCGGACTAGCCAGATGCTTCAGCATATGCATTTGAGCCACCCTAGGTGGGAAGGTCCGGAGTACGTGTACCAGCCCAACATTCCCGATGTCGGAGTCCAAGTAGGAGTGGCCTTCATGCAACCCGGCGCCACTCCTGGAAGCACCGCAAGCACTCCATTTGATCCTTCTCAATTCCACTCCATGGATCATGATCTCCCCGGGGACGAGTGATTTCCCCATTTGATGAAACAATTTGAAACAATTTTAAAACTATTTGAAACTCAAGTCTGTAATAACTTAACTATTTGGATGTTTGCTTGTTCTATCGTTAATTGTACCCGTCGGGTACAGAATTTTCCTGGTATGCTGTGCAGGTTTTCATTCTGTGACACAGTTACGGCATAACCTTAATATTTAGTTACGTCGTAACCACTGCTGGAGTAGGGAATTTTGGAAGCAACACAACTAGTTAAAGCCAACCCGTGATTCAACAAACATTACCCAACCCATGACCCACCTTCAACCTTTAGTAAGACATCTTGAGCAACCATTTGAGAGGGGAGTTTCTTTCTTTCTTGATTATTTTTCATTTCTATCTTATTTTTCCTTTTTCTTCGTACAAATGGGACTTTGTACACTTCAAGTGGGGGGATAGGAATAGAAATGAAGTGTATGATTACTTAGCTTACTTGCCCTAATTTTCTAGTTGGTTTTAAAAAATTTAAGCTTATTTGAAAAATTTTGTCATATTTTTAACCAAACTAGAATCGCATAAAAGTCGAGCACACCTTAACCCTTATTACCATTGGTGAGATTTAGCCTTTCCGTTTCCCCCATTTTACCTAAATATACCTAAAATTGAGTGTGTCGATAGTATTGTAAACTTTAGAACTTGGCTTTTTCATCACTTCGAGACCATAGACGAGTAGTGTATCAAGTTAGCTTGGTGCCTATATGTGTTCACTTGTGTGTGTTTATCGATTAGTCGCATTGGCTTTTCGACCCCCGTGTTAACCCTATTTGTTGCACTCATCTTTTAGTGCAAGATACCCCTAGTTACACCCTTTTTGAGCCTATCCTTTCATTTCATAACCCTTATTGTCGTTACAACCTTACACCTTAGCCTACCGTGTAGTTTTACCTTTTTACCTAGAAGCCATTGTTCGCCCTAGTTTGAGGTTCAAATAAAGAAGCGTATAACATCTCGCTTAAAGATCTCTGAAGACCCCAAGTAATCACCTTATGCTCAGCTCAAGTGGGGGGAAGTATATCATTGTATCTCAAGCATATCTTAGTATATGCACAAAAAAAAATAGCATGATCGCTTATAAGTGCGACAAAGTATTAGCACTACATGAATTGGCATTGAGAATAATCTTCTCGATCACGTTCAAAGGTTGGAAGAACAAGTTCAAAGAATAATTTTTGAGGATTCTGGAGGCATGCACTGACCATATGAAGACGAACCTTGAATTATCGGTTGGATGATGGCAACTCGGTTTTAAGCTAAAACTATTTGTTTTCTTTTTCCTTTTCACCCATTAAATATCCCATGCCTATCCTTAACCTTTTTGTCGTGAAGCGTGTCTAGGTGATGCAGCGAGCAATCCTTGATGTCTTGGCCATGGATTTGGTCATGTATCATTGATTTTGTCCACTTCGCCGTGACACGTTAGTAATGACACCACCCCTTTAGCCTTTGAAACTCAACCCAACATTGCTTTTTAAATTTTGTCTTAACCTTAGCTCTAGTGGTGGAGTTGTGTGTAATTGCCAAGCTTATGATATAATACTTACTATGTCCGTGCAATTGAGTGATCACCCCGAAATTAACACTTAGAATAGGATGAGTGAGAGTGTTTTCGTTCCCATTTCGTGAGGTGTTCGGCTCTTATTAATATTCTAGCATGGAATTTAAAACTGCACATTCTTCATGAATGTATCTTTTGCAGTCTAAACTGGTCTACTTGAGAGCAAGTAGAGTTTAAGTGGGGGGATATTTGATAACATCAAATAGTCCTGAGTTTCTAAGCATTAATTTCCCCCTTTATCATCACATTTTGAATATATTATTAGTAAAAACATCCTTATTCCTTGTTATTTCATTTAAGGACACATTGGAAGCAAGGAAGCTGCAATTGGACGTTTTCAAGACATATTCTCTTAATTACGACATAACGAAGTGACGCAGTTACGACGCAACTAAAGATTTCGATGACTACGGCGTAATCCTCTGATCAGGTTACGCCGTAACCAAAACTACGGCGTAGTCTCAGTTTAAGCTACGTCGTAACTATGATTTACACTGGAATTTAGTAGCTACGGCGTAACACCGAACAAAGTTACGCCGTAGCAAATGGATAAGAACTGAATATTGAAGAAAGTTACGGCGTAACTACCTAATAGGTTACGCCGTAACTATTTTTAAGCCTATAAATAATCGATGATTTCATCAGTATTTGACATCTCTCCTTTCCCAAACCTTCTAGGGTTTGGGGAGATCAAAACACAGAAGAAGAAGCATGGTTTAGGAGCATGAATAACTAAGTTCTCGCCTACGATTTCCTTTGTATTCAAGTTTGGATTCTTTTTATATTTTTCTAGATCTTATATTATGAATTCATGTTATTAATTAAGGTTTGCATTTATGTTATTGTTATTCTCTATAATTCTTTATAGACATTTGATAGTCTTTTCATAGAACGCTAGCCTTAGTAGTGTTATAAGCTTGGTAGTATCTAAAGGGCTGGGAGATATGACCAACTGACCCCAGTCTGATAGATAGCGAAGTATGGGAGGAATTGGCCATAGTACGACCACTCTTCGTGTGCGAATCGACCAAAGGATCACTTATCAAGTGGAGGTACTTAAGAGGTTAAGGGGAATCTAAGTTCCTAACGGCCGGGTTCCCACCGTCTAGATCTAGTAGATATGGTGCTTAATGACTGCTATTAGGTTGCCGAATGATCCCGGGTGACCTGCTCATCTTGGTGAGGAACCTAAGAACCATAGGCCATGACGAATCGACCAAAGGAGTCTGGTGATATTTAACCACTATATTGAATCTTAGTATAGGGATTCAATTCATATTTGTCTTCTTTATTAAGCTTCGTTTATCTTTCTCTTTTACCTAAATTTCTGGTTTCTGTGTAAGTAGAATAATTGCACACCTATGAATTACATCAGTTTTGTCTACCCATATATTACCTATGTTTTATCTAATCATCTTAGTTCTTTTCAAGGTCACAACTCTCTTGGGACGATACTCGGATTTACCTAAGGCTTTACTACATCTGATCGGGTACTCTGCCCGTTAGTATGTGTCTATCCTAAGTTATTCAAGTTTTATAAATATTAAAAGCAGGATGAAATAGCACATCAATAACATCTACGGTCTTAGCAATGTCATTCAATATTGGCACGGGACTTTAGATGAAGTTCGAGCAGAAGGTGTAAATATATTTTTTTAAAACATGTCTCAAAATATGGCTTATAGTTATTTCAGACTGTAACCCGTGCTTAAACTATGGTTTGCTACTATTTCAGATAGCAACCCGCTCTTCAAGGAAGGAAAGTGATGCGCTAAAACAATTTTCTTATATTTCGTGCACTTATCCTAAAACAAAATGAGGAAAGTATGTCGAAGGACTGCTGTTCCTACTCAAATATTTTTCCTTCTAAATATCTTCAGAAAAATATTTGTTTTAAGAAAATGGTGGAAAATGAGTTGCTTAAAAATCAATCAGAATTAGAATTTTCATAATTTTGCAAAACCCAATCAATGACTTCAGCTTGGTTAAAACTTTTTATGAAATGATTCATTGATTGGGGGGAGAATATTTTCAAATCTATATCATATATCGGGCTTATCTAATTATCATACATACTTAATTGAAAAATATGTTTGCCTATGTCGAAGGACTAGGAGTTTAGGATATGATTGTTAGGATTAGATGATTAGAGTTTGATGAACACATAAATCCCATGCCTTATATGATCTGATTGATGTGTTGGATTGACTTTTATTAGTCGATTCTTTGTTTGGGTGATGTCGACCACCATATTTCTGTTTGTGTCCACTAACATATGCAGATATCATGGTATAGAAGAATGTTCCCGATCCGGATCCCACAAATGAAGATGATTAGATGCCGAAAGGAAAGGGAAACTATTTCTTGGGTCGACAAATGAAGAAACGGAGCTTAATTGGACCTCTATGGAGAGTTGGCATGACAAATGCAACGTCAGAGGTCTCACTGCATCAGCAGATGGTTTTCTTCCTACCCTACAACAACAACAACAAAAGCAGCTCAACCACCTAACGTATCTTTGTGCAGGATAAGTAGTGATGATACCATTTTTTTAACAATTTTAAAAATATTGTTTTTGAAAATGGAAAATATTTGTTTGAAAATAAATTGAACTAAATTTTGGAAATCAACTGGACTTCACTTTTTCAAAACTTAAGTCACTCAATCAACGACTACGGTCATTGATTGAGGGGGAGAGTGATTTCAATCTTAAATATTTTCAAACGATATTTCTTCATAAAAGTCCGTTTTTACAATAATAAGTGGTGATCTAAAGATTTAATGTTATGTCATGGTATGATTTTCTTTAAAACTCAAAGATCTTTTAAAATGATTTTTTTTCTGTTCTTGTTTGATTGTGAAATTGTTTTATTTTACTTAAAGATATTTTAAAACTATCATACCTGACACTAACAATCTTTATTGTCTAAAATTGGTCCTTATCAGTCAATTTTCAAAATTAAATCTGGCCACGTCTTTCCCCAAACTTTTCTAAATAATTTAAATCAATTGGGATCACAAATCTCAAAAGGTTTGAAATTTTTGATCGGGGGAGAGATCGTGATTTAAATCTCAAATCTGTTTAGTCCTTTAAAGGCACTTCCGCCTCCATGTGCCAAACGATTTCATATACATGATGCACATGATTGAGGAGGAGCATTTACCCAAAAACAAGATGAGTATTTAAACCAGGCCACATTTTCTCCCATGTTTTCTAAACCTGATTAAATCACTTGAGATCCAAAATCTCAAAGGGTTTGATATTTTTGATCGGGGGAGAATTTGTGATTTAATTATGAAATCTGATAAATGATGATCGTTTTGATTCAATGTGCAAGTTCTCTTTAATATGTGCTAAAATCTTTCATTTATCGATGCACATATTGAGGGGGAGCGAATGGTTTCTATTGGCAATCATGAAAAGTACTTCAAAAACCTCTTTCCTCTATGTGTTAAATGATTTCAAACAACCAACGCACATTTTGAGGGGGAGAATTTACCAAGAAAATCATAAGGCTTTTTCTAAGGAAATTGTGATCAAGAAATTATTTCAAAGAACTCTTGCCTCCATGTGCTAAACAATTTCAAGATCATATGTACATGTTGAGGGGGAGCATTTCTAAAATGATCAAAACAATTAAGGTACAAAATGCTTTGATTTTATATCACAAGTACCTTGATTGATTTTCCAAATGATTTTTCAATTGGTTTCATGAAGGAAAGAACTGTACCAAAAAGACTGACCAATTTACTTTATACATGGTGTTATAAGGATGATTAGGCTAGGTATTAGTTCCCACGATCCCGCTAGAGCCGGAGGGATCTACCTAGGGACAATCCACTAGATAGTGTAGAAGTCCTTAGGTATGATGAAAAAAGGAGAAAAATGAGAATACAGGAAGAGTGCGGACTGAGACAGAGCTAGAACTGGAATAAACCCAACAAGGTACTAGTAATGAAGTCTCGGTAAGCACTGAAGGGGTTGAAGAATGAAAAAGAATTGAATGTGAAAAGGGTGAAAAGAAATAGCCCTCCAATAATTCAACCTTATGGCAGAAACCGGGTTCAATACATATGCTACTGGTGGTTACTAAGTTAACGCCTGTATTGAAGACAAGACGTCATGGACCCAGTGATGCACTACACTAAACTTCCCAAGCTACTCAAGTTCCTCTTAAAAGGGCTTGTTTCATTCTCACGGGAAACCTACATAATCTATCGACTTTCTCTTAGAGATTGTTGATATTGAAGAAGGAGACCCTCTCCCTAGTCTCCGGCATAGGAAACCAAATGTGCACTATTGAGTCTAGAGCAAAGAGATCATCCACAAAATCTCATTCGGACACAAAATTAATGAAGACTTGCTGTTTCACACAATGTGGAAAGTAAGTATATATTGAGAGTCCTACGCATTATCCTTGTGGTATTGCCAGAACATCCGAGTGATATGTAAAAGTATTCACGATGAAGATGGAAATCCTTCTAGAGCCAACATCAAACAAGCTCTTGGTGGGTGACATGTGAGATCTTTTCTAAAGATCAAACTTGTGACAACTGGATAGAAACAATGGGGCGATTCACTTGTGAATCAACCTTGGTCCAGGAAATGGATTGACAGATACCTTTGAAAAACCTATCGGTGTGCTCAACAAACCTTTTCTCTTGCACATCGACTGTGTATTAATCTTTCAAAATTAAAAAGGTATTTATGATTGAAAATTGATTTCTTCTTCTAAACCTTCATCTTATTGCAAAAATATTTCTTCAAGCAATACGCGATTGTTTTCAAATAATTTTTAATTAATCTGTAAATCTCAATTTGCTGGTTCACTCACTCCGTGTTGTCTTCTTTGAGACGTTTCGGTTTGAGAACGGCTAGAACAGCTGCGAAACCCTGTCAAGGAGATTCTTCGAAATTATACCTGATCACAGGCAGTACTTGTACTGATCAACGGGGAACCATGGGCCGTGCACCTCAATTTAACGAAAGTGATCAAAGACACTTTCGTACGCTTTATTGCTAATTGTTGTATGCAGGAACACCCGACGGTTGCAGCTGATCAGAATTGAGGAGTCAATCCATAGCCGCATGCTCACACATTACATTAACTTCTAAAGAAATCATGATAGGTGCATATCTTCATCAACTGGCTCTGATATTTTCAATCCATGCTTCTGCTACGCTGCTTGAGATATTATGAATCAACATAAGCTTCCGAAACTCTGATGAGAAGATATCATGATCCAAAATGTGAGCATGTCGGTTCGAAAGTCACAACTTCACATAATGGCGATACTACAATGGATGAGCCAGAGATTTGCTGTGGCTGATGATCTCTAACCTGGCTTAATGAATCACCAAACGTGGATCAGCACAAAGACCTCCACTAAAAGTACAAAGCAGTTCGACTTTGAAGAATCACTGCTAAAGCACAAAGACTGCTGACATTGAAGAATTGAAGTCTACGAGCTCGAGCATAAAGACAAAGATAGATTGCTTGGATTCAAAATGTAAATCATGGGGTGACCTCCCTTAGGGGGAGATTGTTAGGAATTGGAAATTTCATAAGGAAGTGTCGGTCACCCCAATTATTGTTTAGCATATCTTAGCTCGTAGACTTTACGTTATTTAGTAGTTATTAATTAGTTATTAGTTTAAGTAACACTGTGGAGGAAGGACGGGTCTTTACCCACTATATGCCTGATCCACAGTCTGAAGGAGGACGTGTAGTAAGTAACTATAAATACCCTCTACCTCCCAAGGTAGAGGGTTGGACCTTTCACTCAATCTAACATTCTTTCTTTTGTTTACTTTCTCTCTCTAGAAAGGCTCCCATTCTACTTTCTCTCTCTAAATTACTTCATATCATTCGAACCTTAGTTGTGCTTGATTGTGTGTTTATGAAAACCAATATATAACAATTCTAAAACATCAAATCTAAAAGCCATCAAAAGAATATTTAGATACATTAAGGGTACGACTTAATTAGGATTATGGTATCGTAAGGGTACGAGGGTAGAAACAATTGTATATGCAGATTCTGACCATGTAGGTGATTATGTTGATCGAAATAGTACAAGTGGTGTATGTACTTTCATGGGATGTTGTTTAACATCTTGGTTCTCAAAGAAGCAAACGGCATTGGCCATATCAACAACTGAAGCCGAAAATGTCTCCGCCGACAAAGCATGCCAACAAGCACTATAGATGAAACAAGCGTTATTTGACTACGACATTCATCTAAGTGACATAGCCATTCTATGTGACAACAAAGGTGCCATCGACTTAAGCAAGAATCCGGTATTGCACTCTCGCACCAAGCATATAGAGATTCGTCATCACTTCTTAAGAGACAATGTTCAAAAGGGGAACATCTCTATTGAGAAGGTAGCATCCAAAGACAACATAGCCAACGTCCTCACCAAACCGTTGAAGCGGGAGCAATTCAACCTACTTCGTCTTGGTCTTGGTCTCATGGAACAATCGTAGTAATTAGTTTTTAAACTCTACAAGGTATGTAAACACTAGCCTTCCTCTTTTCTGAGTCTAGGATCTCTATTTCACACACAACTCACAAGCAATACGGGAATTTTCAAAACCCAAGATAGGTTTTATAACTCGTACTTTCATAATTTTCTTTTACTTTTCAAGGTAAGTTTCTCTTACAACACTTAATTTCATACTTATTTTTTTAACGTTTTCTTCAAACAAAGAAACTCTTTCAAAATGTTTTCTATAAAGATACTTCTTCCCGTATCACTTTCATAAAAGCTATTTCTCACGTCTAGGACAAACCTCTTTTTCATTATTAATACAAAGTAAAAACCCGTTTTCATTGCATCTCATGCCTTTTGAATGCTGAAGAGGACACATAACTATTATGTGTTTTCGGGTACGTTCATTTAAGCAACAATGAATTAGGAGCACTCTGGTTATCTCACATAATAGTATGCATTTTCACTTCTAGCCTATTTTTCTTTTCTTTTTAGGAGTCGAGATAACCGCAACTCCAAATAGTTTGCATATAGGCATACACTAAGCACAAATGTTTTCAAAAGGAAAATTTTGAGCTGCCTGAGTAACTAGTACCACGGATCCCAGCATTAACGCTGGACGGTTCCCTCAAAGGAAGAATCCGTGGGATCCGTGAGACAGAAGCTAAAATTATCTTCTATTTTTCTCACTTTGGATGAAAACTTCTATATTTTCATAATTTTTTTTTCTTTTTTTTTACTAATGAGTATGTTACTTAATATTTGTGTTCTCATGATCACATGCCTTAAATTCATATCTAATAATTAGATTTTAGTTCACATTTTGGGTCAAGCATTCATTACAATGCATTATTTTTTTTTATAAATAGGATTCCCAAAATGCTTGCATCTTCATCACTCTCAACCTCACAAACAACCATCATCATGTCATCCAAAAGATCTTCCAACATAGATGAATCACCTAGTGCAAACAATCCTTTTCAAGAAATCCAAAATTTTGTCCTACCACCTTCCGTAGTACCACCACCAAAATCTAGAAAAATCGCATGGATTAGCATCCGGCCTTGTTGGTTAACCAAACCATTATCAAATAGTTCATCACCAATTACTCATTCACCACAAAATGCTTCCATAGTAGCACCTCCCTCATCTCCAACAAGCACACCAACATCATCACCCATCAAGTCTCCACCTAAAGTCACTCTATTGGAACTCCTTAAGACTCCAATAAGATCCCAACAAACCAACCCAAAAGAACGAGTCTTCTTAACGCCTCCCACATCTCCAAACACAACTTTTAAAGACCTTGAAACCTCACCACCTTTATCTCCCATTGTCTTATAAGAACATCTAGGTTCTTTTCCACCGCCGCTTCCAAACATTCCGGACTTTGATCCCTATTTTCCAACTTTTCCACCACAACTTCCGCATCTCACAAATCAAACTAACCTAGAAAACTTCCACACACATTACCCACATCATTTACATTGTGAACATTGCCAATCCACTAGGGATCTTGCAATAGAAATTAGGGAAGAGATGCGAGTCATACTTAACCTCATCCTTGATCGCATCAACATCATCACTCACCAAAACTTCCATCCATAACCTTATGCAAGCATGGAAGGAATCATTTTACTATTTTCTCTGGTATTTTTCTTTTTGAGTCATTTTTAGAAGAAGTCTTGTTCTTAGCTTTACATGCTTGTATGTGACATAAATACCACTACATTTTGTTATTTTATTACAATGCTTTGTTTACATACCTTGGATCCCAATCTTGTTCTCGTCAATCACAAGATTATTTATGCATGTTACTACTAACCTTTTATTTGTAGGTTTTTATCTTTTCTCACTTGACGCCCCATTCGAGGGGGAGCTACCGTTAAGGGGGAGTTAGATATACGTGGACTATTTTTCCACACTTTATTTATTCATTAGGGCCACTTTTTGTTTTGACAAAAAGAGGGAGAAGAAGTAAAACTTATGCTTTCAAAACATACATCTAATCTTAAGTTTTACTCATCATAACATTATGTTTTGTCATCAACAAAAAGGGGGAGATTGTTAATACAAATAAATCGTTAAAATGTTTATTAATATTTAGCGATCTCTTTGTGTTTTGTTGATAACAAATATAATGTTATCATAAGTAAAATCATAAGGATACATGTTATTTTTATAAAGCATCTACACATAGTCATTTAATACAATTTTTTGTAATAATTCATTTGTTGTAATAGTTTATTAGGATGGGTAAAAACCACAACCCATGACCCATACCCATGGATCATATCCATAACCCACGGAGTTAACCCATACCCATTGTCTAGATGCATTGCATCTATTAGATACATTGTATCTGTTTAGATACCCATGGTTCATAATCTAGGACCCATGACCCATGACCCATAACCTAAAAACCTATAGGCAAACAGGAGCGTCTCACGGATCCCTGGAGCTACACTAGACGGATCCCTCAAGCAAGGGATCCGTGGGATCCGTGAAACAGTGGCAAGAATTTTCCTATAAATAGAGAGCCATTTCTTCATTTTTACTCACCCCTCTTCTTACAAACTCTCTCATATATTCTTACACTCTTCTAACAAAAGATCACTTGATCTAGAGAGTTGTTCTTCTTTCTTTTATTGTGATTCTCATATAGGTCCTTCTCTAAGGCGAGATCACGAGCATTCTACAAGTCATCCAAGCAAGGGGTCCTTGATTGATTTGTTCCTCCACAAGATTTCTGTAGCGAAGATCTTGTATTTCATATTTCACATATTTGTTGTGTTATAGTAGTGCTGGTTTGGTCCTCCGTGTTACGGACTTGGTATTTAGCTTTGTACCGAAAAAAGTGTAAGCAACGTTGTGAAGGCTTCTCCACTAAGTTAAAGGAGTTTGTTGACATAGTGCTTGAAATCTCGAGTAGGTGACTCGGGGAGTGGAGTAGGGCAAGGAAGGTGTCCTTGTAGCCGAACCACTATAAATCGGTTGTGTCATTTCTATCCTTTACTTTACTTGCTTTCTTTATTTGCATTACTCTTAGATCTATACTTTCTCTTCATCCATACGATTTCACACAATATCGAATCCAAAGTTTTTGAAACTAACTTAACCTCGGCAAAACTATTCAACCCCCCTTCTAGTTTTCCACAAAAAATATAGCCAATGTCGTGTAATCTTTTACCTTACATACACGACATGGATTTTTTTATTCAAGATAGGACGATCTAAGCCAATGTCGAGTATAAAGTTACCCTACATACACGACATTAAATGTTTTTGAATGTAGCACTAGCTAATGTCGTATATATATTTACCCTATATACACGACATTGTTTTTTTTAATAAAATGTAGCCCTAGCTAATGAAATGTGTTTAATTTCAGGTTTAGGGTTTTTTCTCTTCTCAAAATGAAATGGTACAAGACAACCGAGATTTTTTCAATTGTCTATATATAGACCCAGAAACTTGTATTGTATAGACATACACACATCACACACAGAAAAATACTTGTCAAATTATCTCTTCAATGTCTCAACAAAACGATTTCTCACAACAATTTCCTGATTTAAGAGACTTTTCACAACAATTTCCGGAGACTTGGTGAACACTCCACCGGAAGATATCTTTCCGGTATTCCCACCGACTGAGAACTTGTTGAACACCCCACCGGAAGATATCTTTTCGGTATTCCCACCGACTGAGAACGTGGTGAACACTCCACCAGCTGTGAACTTGAATCCCCTACCGGCTGTGAACGTGTTGAACACTCCACCGGGTGTGATACACGGAGACGATCCGGGATTCTTAACTGAGGAGCAACTACACCAACTTGAACAGGATGAGCAAGTAAGAAGAGAATTCGAAGAAAATGAAGCACGTGAGGAAGCTGCTCGTAGGGAGAAGGAAGCAAGGGATGAAGAATATCGCTGGAACAACTGGTTTGACATTGATAATTATCCAGTTTATTCTGATTACAGCGACGGTTACAACACATCATGATTCGTTGTAATTTGTATTTTCATTTTCATTTCCGTATCGTTTAGTATATGGGCTATGTAATCCGTATTTTCAATTTAATGTTTAATGTATTTTCATTTCCGTAGTATGCGAATCGTTTAAACATTACATGTATGTGCCATAACTATTTCAATTTTTTTTAAAAATAATAATATAGTCCAACCACACCACATTTCTGATAGTTGTTTAAAAAGAAGGAAAAAAATTAGGTACTTATATATGTGGTTTGGAAGGTATTATTTATCAATGAACCCTGTGAAAGCCGAGATATATGGTTTTTGAGTTTATGTTGCGGTGGGTTCAAACCCTGAAAAAGTGTGTAGAATTAATTTTGAATTTGAAAAGACTCTGGAACCAACTAAAAAATTGTAAAAAGAGTTCATATGAAGGTCATTGAATAGCCATATCAACGTCATATTTCGTGTAAAATTTTAAACGACCACGACATTGTCAGTCAATTGTCATTTCACTGTTAGTACTTAAAAATGTCATATTTCGTGTAAAATTTTAAGCGACAACGGCATTGTCAGTGAGTTGTCATATCAATGTTAGTACTTAAAAATGTCATATTTCGTGTAAAACTTTAAGCTTACACGACATTGTCAGTGAGTTGTCATATCAATGTTAGTACTTAAAATTTTCATATTTCGTATAAAATTTTAAGCTTACACGACATTGTCATTTAGTTGTCAAAATCAATTTCAGAACAAATGTTTGTTTCTGCTAGGAATTGTCCTTTACTTTATAACCTAGCTAAGAATTGAAACAAACATAGATTTCTTACTTCTCTCTAGAGTAGCCATGAATTCAAATATTAAGAAGTTCAAATGTGTATTACATTTTGATGATCAACATCGAGGTGTCATTATGTATAATGATATGACGTACTCAGGGTTAGTTGGTTTGGTGGTGAAGAAATTCAAGTTAGATTTGAATGTTCCGATTTATTTGTCGTGTAAGTTGTCTACATTGACTATCGTAATTGATATTACTGAAGATGGCGAGGTAATGTTTTTTGTTGAATGTGCTTGTAGTTCTTATGATGGAGTGGCACAATTGTTTGTTACTTAAACCAACCAATAAGATGATTATGTTTATATTTTTATCTTATGTAGTTTGTCTTTTATTAATGAACGTTTGTACTTTTATTTGAATGAATGTAATTTGGATACATAGGCTAACATTCATTCCAACATTGATTACGAAAATCATATAAATAAGACAATCTTTAAGCATACATGACACATATTGAGTGATATGATTATGAATAGCAACGATTCTTCCATATGGCTTTATGACGTTCATCTGCTTTAGAATCCTCATTCTGAAAGTGTTCTTGTTCCGCCTATTCAACCATTTGATTAAAAATGTAATCTGATTGTGTTATGTTCTTTTTTCCGTCTTCGTTGTCACTTGTGTAGTCTGTTATCACATGATCCATCATTTCAGCCAAGGTAGCATTTGGGCATATATAATTTGCAATAATAAAATCGACACCGACATGGTCAATGTAAATTTCCAACTTGCCTTGTGCTGCTGAAATATCAAACATTACATGCATATCATAGTTGTTTCTTAGTTTGATGGTGCTTGAAATGCCAGTGTGTGGTACTTCATAATAAAGATCATGAATCTTCCTATCAAAGATGTTAAACAAATATTGCTTCAGCTCTTCTATCTTCATTCTTGGAATACTGATGTTCATCTTCCAACCATTTATATACTTCGGTTTTCTGCCATTGCAAACCAACTGACCATTATTGTGAATAGGAAAATCGAAAATGGTTTGCGTATATGGTGTAGTAGGTTTAGTTTTTTTTCTTGTACCCAAATTTATACCGGACACGCTCTTCAAGTTTGTTTTTTTCTCTGAACCATTTCATGTAGATACAGACACGCTCTTCACACTTTAGTTTTGTTTCTTCTGAAATTACACCAACAAATGATTCTTCTAGAGAACCATCATTTGGAATCAAAATTATGCTTAAATCTATCGGATGCTCAGAAACGAAAATTTGGAGCTTCCCAGCAACTTTTGCGATGTCATACATAACATCAATATCATAATCATTTTCAATTTCTTTTATACCCATTAACGTTTTGTTTTGGGGCAATGCGTAATATATACTGTTGACCCTTGTTGGTAATTTTCTTTTTAGATAACTAACCATATATTGAAAATCAATTTCTGGAACATTGATATTCATGTTTGAACCATCTTGATATGTTACTGGGTTAAGTGTAAAATTTTCGTTAAAGTTGATAGTGAAGTCGAATGTAGGCTTATTAGATGTTGACATTTGATGCATAGGCTGGTTTACTGGCGGCTTTATCACTGGAGTTGCGGTCGAATTCCTATCAAAATACGCTCTACTTTGAGCCCACCACTCGATATTTTCCTCATAGCCATCCGGTTTAAGCCTCGGCAAAGGTCGATTTACCTTTAAAAAACATGGACAATATACACAACATTAAAAAAAACAACAAAAAATTATAATCATATTGTAAAAAATTAAGGTCATATCTCAAACTCACATTCAATTGGCCATTCAAAAACTCGTCTAAACGATTTCTTAATACCATGCTTTTATATTTCCACGCAATTGATCGAGGATACAAATGTCTATGATAAAAAAAACCTAGGGGCCGCACCATGAGGGAAACTCTCCAATATCCACGTCTGTAAAAAGGCAAATTTGTTAAAATTTGTTAATGATATACATATACATGAACTTTAGAAATTTATATATGACATATCTTGAAGGCCCATCTAAAGCCATTCAACGTGTACTTAGGAAGTGTGTTAGGATCCCTCCCATCGGCAAAGTGCTTTGCCCTACGCTCAATTATTGCATCCTTTAGATATCGTACAAGGTTGGCCATACGTATGACCCCCACGGGTACACATTCCAAGCATCTAAATCCTCCACTAACCTAAATATAAATCCGTCAACTACATTCCTAAGCTCAGTCCATTTTAACACCAACATCAACACGCCTATCAAACAAAGACCAACAACATCTGTGTCGACTCCTTGCTTTGTATCACACGTAACAACATACCAACTTTTATTTTTGAAGAATCAATAGACGAAGGGAACACACATCTCCTAAACGAATTAGGTCCATCTTCATAATGCTTTCTAAAATCTGTCTCAAACCTTAGACCCGTAACTACACAAAATTCCTCCCTACCAAACTTAATCTCAACCTCACCTACCCGATCAAGATCACGTACACGATATCTCAAAGGAACAATATTTGTCTCTCCCTCTTCACATGGCACTTGGTGGCATATAAAATAATGTACTAACACCCCACTCTCTTGCATTTTCGGCAAATCTAACAACCAACCAAAACATGTTTCTGTAAATAATATTTCCTTATGGGTGTTCCTAATCATACTTTTAATTTCACTAATTAACGATAACCTACTCCTACATGTAACTTGCGTAGGATAATCCTAAAATAACATAAACATATAAATATATATTAATACACATATACGTAACAAATAAAAAACAATAAGTGTAAAGGAACAAAATTGCGAAATACCCGGTAATCCGCCATATTCACAGCCAATAACTGTTAACTCAGTCACCACAGCATCCACCACCACCACCACCCCTGTCACCACAGCACCACAGCACCAACACTGCACCACCATCACTTTTTTTTATAACCACCACAACCAACACCACGACACTCACTCCACCTCCCCTGTCATCACATCACCACCACAACACCACCAACATCACCAATTTATCACCACCGCCACCAACACCACCAAACTCACACCACCAGCATGCCACCACCAACACCACCAAACTCACGCACCACAATGTCACCACCACAGCCAACACCACCACACTCACGCCACCACCAACCCTGTCACCACAATATCACCACCACATCAACTCCAAATCTTATGACCGCTACCACTTAAACACTAACACCAACTCTTTATCACCACCACTTATACAACTTACTCACACTCTTAAACACCAACACCAACCCTTGATACGTATTAATCACCACCACCTTGAACAATTGGTTGACTCTTAAATACCAACACTCTTAAACACTCACAAGTTACTCACACTCTTAAATGGGTGATGTTTGCGATTGTTTCTCATCAGTTACTCTAAATGAAAACATGTTCTCAAATATTGGTTCTCATCTATTGATTCTCATTTAATCTAAACGAACCACCCTTGGTACGTATTATCAAATTAAGAATCAATTCCATTTGCTTTTCAGCTTTTCCCAGTGCTCCTTCCCAAGGTATGATGTTGTGCAAATGTGGATGTAGGGAATAAAAATACACGACATTGTCTAGGGCTCAATTACATATCATTAAAATATTAATGTCGTGGATGTAGGGAAGCAAAATACCCGACATTGTATTACTATAGTACTAGGGTTGAATAAAAAATTAATGTCGTGTATGTAGGGAAGAATCCTACGCGACATTGTGTATGAATTAATTTTAAAACGTAATCTCAACCCTACACGTGTGTGTCATGTATGGAGGGTAAATATATATCTGACATTGATGGGTATATTTGGTAATGGAGAAAAAATGAGGGCATGTGTGAACACACACTAAAAAAAAAGATACTACAGTCATTTTCGCTTAATTAAATGAATTTCAAAATGACACATGTACCATATGATTGCTCTAAGCTCTAAATTATCTAAAATGGCTAACACCTCAAAGTTCCACTACTTATCCCACTAGAATCTCTCAGTTCTCCAAGATCCAGAGTGCTTTCTACCTAATATGCACCATATAATTATGCAAAGACATCAGTCCATCACCAACATGTTTTAGCCAAAGTTTCTATAGAATCATAGTTTTTTTACTATTGTTTAACCCATTCTTTCTATTTTAGATCAATCAAGATGCACAACCACAACATGAAGAAAAGAATATGAGTGATTAATTATTAGATTGAAAACCAAAAAGGAACCATGATTAGTTTATCACAATCTAATACTACCAACCTTTATACTCCAACCATTCATCAACTTGGTTAGATACATTGTACTAGCTACTAGATAACATATCTAAAATACAACAACTTAACAAGAACAGAACCAAAAAAAAAAAAAAAAAAAAAACATATCATTGATTAGTACCATGAATTGTATAAGAGTGGTACTAGTAGTTGATTAACTAGCTTGTATATTTAATTTGTAGTAGGTTCCTTAACTAAGTCGAACACTAGCTAGTACGTAGCACTATGTTTAGCTTCTATGACGAGCGTTCTTGCATGTCCCTTGCTACGGCCTTGGTGTGTGGCGGTTGTTAGCGCCAGATCCTGGATAATCGTTCACCTGTAGATTCATCCTTTCAGTCACACTTTCAGAACCCTCCCAGCTTTCCTTTACATTGTCCTATAGAAGAATAAAATTTTTGTTAGTTTCATTTTCACATCATATACACAAAAACACCCTCTGTTAATGAGAGTTGTGTGCTTTTCGATTATTTATAGCGATCAACTACATATAACAGCGACAAGCCGACCATGACTATAATGGCTAGAGGACAAGCTAGTTACCAAGTGGATGTTGCTTGAATCTTTGTGATGCCCAAGTGATCTTTCATCCATGAGGTTTGAAGTTCCTGTGAAAACAAATGTATCCAATATAAGAACCCTTTAACAATATCTCAAATGGACAAAATACCTGCTAGAGGTTTAGAGTGCATATGATTATAACTGTGAAATGTAATATCTATGACCATATATAGTTGAGCTACAAGGCGTTTTAAGCACACACAAAAGCATTTCACGATCGAGAAAATGAAATAAACGTTATATTTGAACTTAAAGCATATTTCTTAGTAATTTAAAAGGAACATTGAAATGTTCATAAGACGTACCAAAACCCTAGAAATTTGGCCCTTTAAGCGTGATTAAGAAAACCATGAATGGATTCTATAGTTATTAAGTTCCAACTCGAAACAGATCGATTTCTTGTTAGAAAACAAACCTTGTGTATAGTTCTAACTAGCATCATATCACTAGCCTAAAAAGCTTTTAATTTTGTGGTGGATGTGTCAATGCATCTATTGAATTCTTATTATGTAATTAGACATGGATTACTTACTTGAGATTCGGATTGCACTGGAGGTGGAGGAAAGGAGAAGAAGAAAAATAAGAGTCGTGGAAAATGGAAGAAAACTTGTGGTTGCTGCCATGTCTATAGAACACACACAGTGTCACGCTTAATTTGCAGGTGTAAAGTGTATGCCAATTATGGTAGACACAAGTGCTCCTCCTACATTTGCTTTATATACTACTCTTGACAAGAAAATGTAATAATCAGAAAAAAGAAGTTTACTTTATTTCTTTACAAATTATTTTTAATCTAGCTAGGTCATTCTAGAAACATGAATCTAATTTTCATTGCATGTATACTTTCCTCCCTAGGTTAGCTATTAGTAATGATTAGACAATGTTTATGAAATTGAAGATGATTTATAATCATATTTTCGATCGAATATTTGATAATTTCTTTAATAATAAAAACACAAATCTTCTTCTTAGAGCTTTTCAAAAAAAGAAAAAAAAAAACAGATCTTCTTCTTAGAAAAGTATAACCCGCACTATGGTCTTTTTTTAGTGATGTTGGCTGTAGCAATCACATTAAGACATTATGTCAACGAAGTTGCATCTTTGTTTCCCATTGCATTTACTTTTTCTATCACAACTAAAAAATGAACAAATAAAAGGCATATCCTCTTTGTCCTTAAACAATATCTAGCCTCTTCTTATTAATTAACATGCAAGTATATGAATCAGATGAATTTTGGTGTTTATAGTAAATGCTTTCAAAATGATATGATGAATCTTGGTTGTTTCTTGACATGTCTTTCAATATGATCTTCAAAACGTCGAAACCAATTTAAAAGTTTTCGTTAATATTGTTGGAGTTTCATCGGTTAAAGATGCATTGGCTCTTTCAAGGTCCAATACAAGGTTTTTTGCTCAGATGCGCCGTTGATCTTCAATTGCGACAATCGTGAACCCAAAGTCAAGGTATACATGCTGGTGCACAATAGATTTGGTAATGTCTAAGTGCAATCATGGGTGCTTTTTACAAGTCAAGTTTGTTTTTGTTTCTTTTTTGGTGGCTATCAATGTTTTCTTGTTCTATGTATCCATCAAGCCTTTTGATTTGCACTTATGTGCTATCATTCAAGTTGAAAGTTATGTAATTCTTCTATACATGCATTATCAATAATCTTTCACTCTTTATTATTTCAAAACATAAGCATAAACAATTAACAGGAATAGGCCAAAACACTCAACATTCGTAGAAGTTTATTTTCTTAAGTGAAGCTCCTTGACTTCACTTGTAAATTCTTGAAATTGAGGTTGTATGCATGTCCACGATCTATGGTACGACTTGCATAGGCTAAATGAATACTATAAGTATTTACAAACTAGATTTTGCATTTACTCATTCAGTATATTCAATATGAGGAATATATATATCGGCTCGTCAACCCTTAATGTTGTAGAAAGCAAGAGTTTTATATGCCGATAGATAGTTTTTAGAAGCGTATAGTATTTAGCATTTAGTGTTTAGAATTAAAAGCTTGTTAGACAATCAATGCTTAGCGTTTTCGTTTCTTCTTTTTAAAATGCTACTAGAAAAAATATTTAGCGTTAGCATTTAACTTTGACATCATTTTACACTTTATATTCACAAGTACAACTTCATTAACTATCGCTCACAACTACTCGTAACTTGCACAACTAATTATTATCGATAGTTTTGCCAACCATATACCAATAAAGATTGTGGCATGATTCATATTATAAACAGTTACGATGCTAAAATCATTATGAGAAAGAGGAAAGCGAGTAGAAGAGAGTCAGACCCCGTGTGAAAAAAGTTAACCAAAAGTGGGATAGAGACATAAAATAAGTCAACCCAATAGTTAATTTTTGGCCACTTATGTGCATCACCCATAATTACAATTATTTTCCTTTTCATGTAATTTTCTCACTACTTAACAGATTAAGAAAAATATATATTCATGTCCATTGGTTGAATTAACTGGATCTAGGGGACCCAAGCAAGCATTGAAAAAGATGATGTTTATCACCCCTAAGGATGATGTCACTAAGTTGTTTATCAACCTATCGTAAATCCTTCTTAGGTAGGACGGAGTGGAGCTCGGGCTCAACATCAAGCTCAAGTACCCGATCGGGTACACCGTTCCTAGTACTTAGGGTAGTTGAAAATTTGAACAAATCGAGTTCAGAACCCGATCGATTATTAGCTTTGTTCTATATTTTTTTTTTGTCTTTTTATGAAATGTAGTGTTAGGGTAGGATCGGGTACCACTCCGTCTAGTTAGGGTAGTGTTAGGGTAGTATTGGGGTAGTTTTAAGTTGGAAGGTTTTTATTGGATAGAGGTGATGTGGCACCCCCAGGGTATTAGGGTATTAGGGTTCCATTCCTCCCTCCCTTAAGGTTTAATGTAGCGATGGTGATCTTTTCAGCGTTATATCATTATTGCTTTTCATCACATTCTCACTACTTTTACTGTCGTAATGGTTATCAACTTCCTTACTATTTACATATATCCCACATAAACATAAACATGTATCACAACACACTCTCGCCCACACATACTGATCTGGTCCGAACCGTCAAGTCAAACAGACTTAAAACAGCTTGGAACCAAATACAATGAAGTCCAGAGAATACAGAGGATTCCCGGGTCGTTAAGTCCCACGGAGACTCAATGGTGTGTAGAACACTGATTCAGACGGTAGAATGATCACTAATGATAGTGATCAGAAAGGATTTGGATAGGATAATTACACTACTGAAAAAGGAAATAAATAAAAGCGACTTAAATACAAATTAAGAAAATTAAAAAGATAAAAGATATTAAATAAACGCTATCACTATATTTAAAGTGATGAACGTTTAAAACCTAAAACTTACGTTTAAATTAAAAATAAAGTAAACGTACAAATAAAAACGTGAAACTAAAGAAGGAAAATACCTATGAATATAGAAAATACATTTTTACAATCCTAATAATATTAGAAAATTATTAGAAAAGGAAAATTATTTTTAAAACTATTATTCTAATTATTATTAATAAAAAACTATTTTAAACTATTTAATAATACTCTAAAATAAAAGAAAATATGAAATAAGACTAGAAAAATAAAATTAAAACTTAGAAAAATCTAAAATATGATAAAACTAATTTTAAAACAGAAAATATATTTTTTAGACTTTTTATATATATATTATTAATTTAAAACTATTTAAAACTAATTAAAATGCTAGAAAATACAAATTAAGCTAAGAAAATTGTGGAAAAATACTTTTTTAGCTTTTTACATTTATCTAAACTTAAGAAAATGAAAATTATTTTTAGAAGCTTTTCTTAATTATTTGTATTAAATGCTATTTAAAAATACTTAAAAACTAATTTAAATTAAGAAAAATAGCAAAACAACTTGGAAAAATCTGAAAATTGCAGGAAAAGTCTAAAATGATATAAGGAATAAAGGAAAAATAGAAAAATAGGTGCTTATGTGGGAGGAATTGAAACTGATGTGGAAAAGCTTATGAAATAAGCACTTTGATAAGCTCAAACAACACCAAAAGGTACCAACTGTTAACAGGAGCTAGATTAAGCTAAAACAACCAAAATTAAACAAGAAACCACAAGCTTAGACCTCTGATTACAAGCTCAACAGATTTGGGTATATGAAATTATGAGCTAAAAACAGTGAATAGGGTGCCTAGTTTGAGCTTAAAAACAAGCACCTAAATAAGCTGTAAACAGAAAACCAATTATTGGAACTAACACTAGACCTAGGTGAGAGTTTATAAACCAAGTTACAGACCTAGTTGAGCTAGAATGAAACCTGTGCAGGCCTTAGAAAACCTGCACAAACCTGTTCAGGCTGCTGTAACAGTTGCATAAAGTGGGTTTTGGACAGATTTTGAAGCAATTTTTAACTAACCTAAAGCTAAACTAAATAGAAATAAGCTAAACCAATGTCTAGGGGGGATGTGGAGATGTGATAAAAGCAATTTAGAAAGGTTTTAGACCAACAATAAGCAGTTAAAATGGTGTTCAAACAGCCACATGTTGCCGCTTCGAACAGCAGAACAGAACAGATACTACCCTTTTTTTTTTGCTTTCAAAACTCAACCAACTTGTATATAAGCTAACTCTACTTTAAAACTTATCTAGTCCTTAACCCACTTTGACTTTGAGAGTCAAAGTGGGTAGAAAGCTATTTTTAGACCCAAGATAAGCTTAAACCAAACACCCCTTAAAACTTTTATTGTGAACTAAAAACTGAACTTAAGCCTTAACTAGCTAACATAGATGATCAAACTGAGCTTAAGTGTACCAAATACAGCTAAACAAACACATTCAAACTAATGGTGACCACTAATACACATACAAGTAAAAACTACAAAATGACTTAAAAATTGTAGAAACTGACAAACTTACTTACATTTGTCCAGATTATGCAGGACCAAAACCAATCCAAATACTACACTACATGATCCTATTCCAACCCTTTTCAGTCACTGCAACAACCATTTTCCTTTTCAATTCCAATATGAGCTTTCTGTTGACTTTGGTTGACTGTTTTACAAAATTACTTAAAAATGAATCACAAGCTTATCAAAGACTATGATAAGCTTAACTAGACTTGTTTGAGCTTTCAAAGAAGCTAATAGAAGCTTGTAACTAGGAGAATGAAACTGAAGTTTTCAACAGTAACTAAGAAAACCAAAACTTGCAAAAACTTGAATTGATAACCAAAAGAACACTTACAAAGATGTTTTTAACTTAAAATGAAATACACAAAAGCTGAAATTACAATATTTAAACTAAAACTAAAACATTTAAATGAAAAACTACATTAAAGAAAAAAATAAAACTAGCTAACTACCCTTGCTTCCTTCTTTCTTCCTCCTTTTATACCCATTCTCTTTCTCTCACTACTCTGATTGAATCCCATCAAAAATCTCCACCATTGGATGACTTAGGGTCATTTTTGGCCATAGATTGAATTTGGCGGGAAATGGTTATTTGACAGTTGTGGCTTGAGTGAGAGGAAGGAGTATGCATTAAATGAGGTTTGGGGTTGGGTGGAGGAGGGGGGACAAAGGAGATGGATAGGTGAGGAGGGGGTGGGAGGAGATGTGTTGCAGAGGTTTTGGCAGAAGCAGTGGGTGAAGAAGAAAAATTGGCGCCAAGGTCTTGTTTGACTGGGGTTAATAATCAAAGGGGGGGTCCAAAATTGGTTAGTGACAGGGGTCACAATGGTGTGAAAGGGTCCACAATGGGTTTAAAGTATTAATAACTTAGGGACCTTTAGTGTAAAATCTGAAAATAGAGGGACCATAGTGCCAATCAGAAAAGTTACTCCAAGGACCAAAAGTGACAATCATCAAAAGTGCAAGGACCAATTTTGCCATTTTCCAATTTTCCAGGGGCCATTTCTGCCAAATTTGAAACTTTAAGGACCAAAGTTGTAATTTTCTCAAACTTTTAATATTTTTCACCAAAGGACTAAATTTGACAACTTGTGATTTTAAAAGGACCTTTGGTGATTTTACTTTTGAAATTATGGCTCAGGGACTATTTTTGACAACTTTTGAAACTTGGGGGACTAAAACTGCAATTTTTGTAAATTTGATATGTTTTTCATCTGATTTTGATATTTTTGCTTTTAAAACACATAAAACACTGATTTGTGATATTTTGATCATTTTGATGTGTTTCTGAGTGTTTTCAGATGATTTTGCAGTTTATTTTGTACAAAAATGATGAGTATTTACACACTCATCAATCCCCCACACTGAGATATTGCTAGTCCCTAGCAATGATTTGAGAAAACATAATGGATTTTAAACTCTTTACCAAAAGCCATTACTTCTGGAGTAGCCAAATGTTTCAGTTCAAGCAAGAACCATGGTACACTGATAACCATGTGATTTTGAGCAAACCACCAGCTGTCAACGGATTTGATTTTGTCTTTACCAGAAGCCGTACCCTTCTGGACTAGCCAACTCTTAGATAAATTATCAATATTATCTTTGGTGAGCTGATTACCAATTATGGTTTTTCCACTGCCTTTACCACAAGCCATAACCTTGCGGGCTAGCCAACTCTTCACTTTTTAGGATATGGTGAGCTGAATACCATACAATTTTGGGCAAATTGCAAGCCATATAAACGGATTTGAGAAATCTTTACCAAGAGCCGTTTGCTCCTGGATTAGCCAATCCTTTTGTCTTACAGACAAGGCGGACTGATAACCAAATGAGTAAGTGTAAAACACTTACTCCAAAAAAAATTTTGGCTAAAAACGGGGGAATTGGGTAGATAATACATGAAATTCGTGAGAATTCCCCCCCACACTTAGAAATGAATATTGCCCTCAATATTCAAAGTACCGGCGGTTATGCCGAAACTGAGAACGTAAAAGGGAAATACTACGGCCATTATTTTAAAAGAGATTTTTTTTAGAGATATATATAACATGTGGGCAACCCCCCCACACTAGGGTGGACACATGGGTGAAAACCCATGTTTAGCTACTGTTTTTGATTACCGAGTCGCTAGCTTGACTCGACCCCGAATTAATTGGTTCATGGGGAAGCAAGTGGAAGAAACAATCTCCATCGGACTTTCATTCAAGATGTTTGGACAACATTTGAAGCACGTGAAAGTTCCACACCGATGAGATATAGAGAGACAGACCCGGCTCACAGATGATAAATGAAAATGCCAGGGTCAAAGATAGTGTCCTCACTCCCAAAGGAGTGAAGAAGAGAGGAAGTCACCGAGTAGGTGAAGAAAAGAAGGAAAATCATGATAACAATCATGATTAGATCTTCATCCTCGGGATTAAGTGCCGTTGCACTTATTTGGATTTTCTTGGTAGAGCTCTTTGGGTTGGAAGGCATCTCGGTGGGGAGGGTGGGAAGATTTGTCATAACTATGCAAATTGAGATTCTCTCCCCCCGATCATGATCTTTGCCATCCAAGCAATCATACTCCAGCGGAGATATGATATGAGAGAGTTCACCGGCGAACTCCTCATGAAGAATATACGGAGGTGGGACATGTGCGGTACTTCGTGGGCTATAAATATGCACCTCGTCCATTATAGTCTCCGTGTCAGACTCATCACTATCAAAGATTGGATTAACTGAATTTATAGTAAATTCAGAACCGAATTCGAATAAGGGATTAGTGATAGTCGTATGAATTTTTGTGGAAACAACATGGTCAACATCCTCTTCTAAGTTGACGATCTCGGAATGTGGAAGTGATGCATCAATAAACTCTGTGTCTTTAGAATATAAATAATCGGCATCACTATAATCACTGTCAAAATCTGAGAAAGTCTCAACAAGATCATTTGTAAGAGGAGAAGACACATTACACTCATGGTCAAGAATTCCCTCAGACTCACTTGGGATCGGGATAAGGTTCTCAACATTAGACGATTCCGTTTCCGGAATAGTGCTGAGATGCTCATCCCCCATGTTTAGAGAGTGAGTGGGAATATCGGGTGTGATAGCAGTTGTTTGAGATGGAATCTCAACTGCTGGAATATCAACTGACTGAGGGAGTTGAGAAGTATTATCTCTCAAAGGAATAGTACTCTCCTCGTCGTCTTCATCTTCGTCATCGAGCATGCACGCCTGATTAAACAAAAAATGGTTGTGTGCTGCTCGTTCTATTGCGAGTAAATCTTCCATAGATTCACCATGACGCTTCTTCTGGGTCTGCCTCACAGCCAAATCATTAAGTGCATTCCTCGCATCTTGAAGTTTTTGGAATAAATCTTCGAAAACCAAATCGTGAGGAGATGGCTGAGGCTGAGGTTGAATCGTATGACACTGTGGAGGTTGGTTTTGAAACGAATAGTCGTAATTGTTGCAAGGAAATAGGTTCCCTGTCTGACAATCCGAGCTAGAGTGAGGACCACCACAGAATCACAACAGAAAACCGATGTGGCCGTGAGTCGTATGTGCCGGAGTCATAATTGTTATCAGGAACCTGCTCATAGACAAGCGTGTTTCCTGATTGACAATCAGAGCTGTAGTGTGAACCACCACAGTACTCACAACAGTAAAACTGTTGAGTCTGGACTGGTGAATCATATGGATGTTGGTCACAACCAAAGTTCTGAGCATCACTGGAAAAATGTTCATAGACAAACGTGTTTCCGGATTGACACTCAAATCCTTGGTGAGGACCTCCACAAAATTCACAGCAGTTATATGAAGATAAGTCGGGCTGTGGTGGGTAATTGGAAAAGTTTGAGGGGTCGTTAAATGAGTTCGGATTAGGATCATAATCAAATGAATTCCTCGAACCACAAAACAAACAACTCCCGTTCCGAATATCATTACCACACTGTACACACGTACACCAGCGACAGGGTGAACCATAAAGAGGCTCACCACAACCGACACAAGGAATAAACGATTCCATGAGAATAGAAGAAGGTAGAATCAAATGAATAGAGGGTAAAGGAGTAAAGAATCAAAAAGGGTAAGAGGGTAAAGAGGAATATTTTTGGCATTTTTGAAAAACATTTTGCAAAAAACAAAGAATGAAAATATTTTTGGATTTTCTGATAACTTTACAAAAAACTTTTTACAAAAGATGGGGTATGTGCAAGAGTGGGTCTGAAAATGGCTAAACACACGCTAAAGCCTCCCCGGCAGCGGCGCCAAAATTTGATCTGGTCCGAACCGTCAAGTCAAACAGACTTAAAACAGCTTGGAACCAAATACAATGAAGTCCAGAGAATACAGAGGATTCCCGGGTCGTTAAGTCCCACGGAGACTCAATGGTGTGTAGAACACTGATTCAGACGGTAGAATGATCACTAATGATAGTGATCAGAAAGGATTTGGATAGGATAATTACACTACTGAAAAAGGAAATAAATAAAAGCGACTTAAATACAAATTAAGAAAATTAAAAAGATAAAAGATATTAAATAAACGCTATCACTATATTTAAAGTGATGAACGTTTAAAACCTAAAACTTACGTTTAAATTAAAAATAAAGTAAACGTACAAATAAAAACGTGAAACTAAAGAAGGAAAATACCTATGAATATAGAAAATACATTTTTACAATCCTAATAATATTAGAAAATTATTAGAAAAGGAAAATTATTTTTAAAACTATTATTCTAATTATTATTAATAAAAAAACTATTTTAAACTATTTAATAATACTCTAAAATAAAAGAAAATATGAAATAAGACTAGAAAAATAAAATTAAAACTTAGAAAAATCTAAAATATGATAAAACTAATTTTAAAACAGAAAATATATTTTTTAGACTTTTTATATATATATTATTAATTTAAAACTATTTAAAACTAATTAAAATGCTAGAAAATACAAATTAAGCTAAGAAAATTGTGGAAAAATACTTTTTTAGCTTTTTACATTTATCTAAACTTAAGAAAAATGAAAAATTATTTTTTAGAAGCTTTTCTTAATTATTTGTATTAAATGCTATTTAAAAATACTTAAAAACTAATTTAAATTAAGAAAAATAGCAAAACAACTTGGAAAAATCTGAAAATTGCAGGAAAAGTCTAAAATGATATAAGGAATAAAGGAAAAATAGAAAAATAGGTGCTTATGTGGGAGGAATTGAAACTGATGTGGAAAAGCTTATGAAATAAGCACTTTGATAAGCTCAAACAACACCAAAAGGTACCAACTGTTAACAGGAGCTAGATTAAGCTAAAACAACCAAAATTAAACAAGAAACCACAAGCTTAGACCTCTGATTACAAGCTCAACAGATTTGGGTATATGAAATTATGAGCTAAAAACAGTGAATAGGGTGCCTAGTTTGAGCTTAAAAACAAGCACCTAAATAAGCTGTAAACAGAAAACCAATTATTGGAACTAACACTAGACCTAGGTGAGAGTTTATAAACCAAGTTACAGACCTAGTTGAGCTAGAATGAAACCTGTGCAGGCCTTAGAAAACCTGCACAAACTGTTCAGTTGCTGTAACAGTTGCATAAAGTGGGTTTTGGACAGATTTTGAAGCAATTTTTAACTAACCTAAAGCTAAACTAAATAGAAATAAGCTAAACCAATGTCTAGGGGGGATGTGGAGATGTGATAAAAGCAATTTAGAAAGGTTTTAGACCAACAATAAGCAGTTAAAATGGTGTTCAACAGCCACTTTCTGCTGTTCGAACATAACAGAACAGATACTACCCTTTTTTTTTTGCTTTCAAAACTCAACCAACTTGTATATAAGCTAACTCTACTTTAAAACTTATCTAGTCCTTAACCCACTTTGACTTTGAGAGTCAAAGTGGGTAGAAAGCTATTTTTAGACCCAAGATAAGCTTAAACCAAACACCCCTTAAAACTTTTATTGTGAACTAAAAACTGAACTTAAGCCTTAACTAGCTAACATAGATGATCAAACTGAGCTTAAGTGTACCAAATACAGCTAAACAAACACATTCAAACTAATGGTGACCACTAATACACATACAAGTAAAAACTGCAAAATGACTTAAAAATTGTAGAAACTGACAAACTTACTTACATTTGTCCAGATTATGCAGGACCAAAACCAATCCAAATACTACACTACATGATCCTATTCCAACCCTTTTCAGGTCAATCGCAACAACCATTTTCCTTTTCAATTCCAATATGAGCTTTCTGTTGACTTTGGTTGACTGTTTTACAAAATTACTTAAAAATGAATCACAAGCTTATCAAAGACTATGATAAGCTTAACTAGACTTGTTTGAGCTTTCAAAGAAGCTAATAGAAGCTTGTAACTAGGAGAATGAAACTGAAGTTTTCAACAGTAACTAAGAAAACCAAAACTTGCAAAAACTTGAATTGATAACCAAAAGAACACTTACAAAGATGTTTTTAACTTAAAATGAAATACACAAAAGCTGAAATTACAATATTTAAACTAAAACTAAAACATTTAAATGAAAAACTACATTAAAGAAAAAAATAAAACTAGCTAAATCCTTGCTTCCTTCTTTCTTCCTCCTTTTATACCCATTCTCTTTCTCTCACTACTCTGATTGAATCCCATCAAAAATCTCCACCATTGGATGACTTAGGGTCATTTTTGGCCATAGATTGAATTTGGCGGGAAATGGTTATTTGACAGTTGTGGCTTGAGTGTGAGGAAGGAGTATGCATTAAATGAAGTTTGGAGTTGTGTGGAGGAGGGGGGACAAAGGAGATGGATAGGTGAGGAGGGGGTGGGAGGAGATGTGTTGCAGGTTTTGGCAGAAGCGGTGGGTGAAGAAGAAAAATTGGCGCCAAGGTCTTGTTTGGTGGGTTAATAATCAAAGGGGGTCCAAATTGGTTAGTGACAGGGGTCACAATGGTGTGAAAGGGTCCACAATAGGTTTAAAGTATTAATAACTTAGGGACCTTTAGTGTAAAATCTGAAAATAGAGGGACCATAGCTGCCAATTCAGAAAAGTTACTCCAAGGACCAAAAGTGACAATCATCAAAAGTGCAAGGACCAATTTTGCCATTTTCCAATTTTCCAGGGGCCATTTCTGCCAAATTTGAAACTTTAAGGACCAAAGTTGTAATTTTCTCAAACTTTTAATATTTTTCACCAAAGGACTAAATTTGACAACTTGTGATTTTAAAAGGACCTTTGGTGATTTTACTTTTGAAATTATGGCTCAGGGACTATTTTTGACAACTTTTGAAACTTGGGGGACTAAAACTGCAATTTTTGTAAATTTGATATGTTTTTCATCTGATTTTGATATTTTTGCTTTTAAAACACATAAAACACTGATTTGTGATATTTTGATCATTTTGATGTGTTTCTGAGTGTTTTCAGATGATTTTGCAGTTTATTTTGTACAAAAATGATGAGTATTTACACACTCATCACATACATACAATATAATGTTTTTCATCTCGTGGTCTAGTCTGCACCACGGATGGTGTAATTTGGTAACTCCACACGTGGAGTGTGAATGTTGTAGAAAGCGATAGTTTTTTATGCCATAATCACTCGTGGTCTTGGTGTGCCACCTAGGATAACTTGTGTTGGTCATTATCATCACTATGGTTTGGTTGCTATGCAAGATCAACACGGCATCTTCATACTTAATATGACTACTTATCATCCTGAGTCTTACCTATCGATTCATGTAATATGTGTTATATGCAATAATTCTCTCTTACTTTGGGCATTGATCTTTCCACTTGTTATAACCATGTAATCATGTATATGTGAAGACATGTATGCCCAAAAAAGTAGAAAAAACATCATTTTCTATTGAAAATTGTGGCAGTTGATTTTGATGTCGGAGTTCAGCAAGATTCATATGACCGGTGAAAGGGCCAACTAGCATAGCTCATTGTGTGTTGTGAACGGCCATCATCAACATTAATGGTCTAGGTATCAAACGAATTACATAGCAAAACTTTGTCTATAACACATACCATAATCAATATTTTGAAAATTTGTTCTACTCATGATTCGTCGTCCAAGTAAACTAAGCAAAATACTTTCATATATCATATTCTACATCTATGCATTTCCTTTTTGAACTTTCGAACCCAAAATTTCTACAAACCAAAAACACTTACAAGTATTAGGCATTAATAGCCGAACAAATATAAATTTACAAATCTGACTTATTAGTGAAACCGAATATGATGTACCATAACAAGAAAGCCTTAATTTAACCTATGTCCAAGTGGAGAACTAAACACAATTCTCACATGCTACAACTTTGTTAACAACTTGTAAGTGTGTGTGTGTGTTTGTGTGTGTATCAAATTGAGATTGATGATTTGTGTTTCTCTGGGCTTCATTTTACCTGGACTAAGAACCTTCATAAGGTGAAAAAAGGTGATGGATCTGGTATTCTTAAGAAATTGGATAGAGTAACGGTTAATGAGGAATTCACTAGCACTTATGCATAAGTTCATTCGATCTTCATGCTCCTGCTTTAATAATCATCCCTAATGGTTTGAGGAGAAAGAAAAAGTCATTTAAATTTCCCAATTACTTGACTCAGAAAGATGAGTTTTTGAAGCTGGTGGAAAAAGATTGGAAGATCAAAAGTAGATGGCTTCAATATGTATGTTCTCTCTAAGAAAATGAAGGAACTGAAAGACCCTTTAAATAACCTGAACTGGAACAATGGAAATTTGATTGAGAAAGTGAGAGTATTGAAGGAAGAAGTCAAAAGTATTCAAATTCCTATTGTTAAAGATCCTTTTAGTAAAGCCTTAAGAGAAAGGGAAGCCTTAGGTCTCAAAGATTATATTGAGGTTGTCACGTATGAGGAAAAACTTTTGTTTCAGAAAAGTAAAATTAAGTGGCTTAGCTTTGGGGATAAAAATAATACCATTTTCCATAAAGCCTTGAAGAGCAGACAAAAAATGAACATGATTTGATCAGTCTATGATAATAATGGTATAAGATTTGAGGGAAGTCAAATTGCTTTGCAGTTTGTTCATCATTTCAAACAATTCTTAGGTTCCAATTTTCCTGTGATGCGTATTCAGAATGGGGATGAGCTTTTTTCTAGGAAGCTTACTGATTTGGAGGCAAGTACCATGATTAAAGAAGTAACTGATAAAGAAGTTAAAGAATCCATGTTTAGTATTGGGGATAATAAAGCTCCTGGTTCTGATGGATTTTCAGCAAAGTTTTTCAAGAAAACTTGGAATGTGGTAGGGAATGATGTGTGTAAAGCTGTGAAGGAGTTATTCTCTACAAGGAAGCTATTATGGAGTCCCCTGATTTCAACAACCACTTTGGATGCAAAGACCTCAAGATCACTCATATTTGCTTTGCAGGAGATTTATTGGTTTTCTATCATGGTGATGAAAGATCTGTCTCAATGATCAAAAATACATTAGATGATTTTGGTAGTTGTTCTGGTCTACTCCCCAATTTCAGTAAGAGTACAATGTTTTTTGGAAGCATCAGTGGTAAAGATCAGTTGAGCATTCTTAATGTTCTTCCTTTCACTAAAGGTTCCCTTCCTGTGAAATATTTGGGTGTCCCATTGATCACTAAAAGGTTAAGAATTAAAGACTACAAAGCTTTGATTGATAAGTTAAGGGCTAAGGTTACACACTTGAGGAATAAGTGCTTATCATATGCTGGTAGACTTTAATCGATTGCCTCTATGCTGGAATCCATTCAATTCTATTGGTGTAATGTCTTGTTGCTCCCCAAGGAAGTGATCAAAGATATCAATTAAGTCTTGAAAGATTTTATTTTAGAGTCAGAATGAGATGTCTAAAGGAAGGGCTAAAGTGGCTTGGAAAGCTATATGTAAGCCAAAAGTTCAAGGAGGTCTTGGGCTTAAAGATTTATCCATTTGGATCAAAGATTTAATGGTGAAACATTTATGGAACATAACTACTAAAAAAGACACCTTGTGGGTAAAATGGATAAGTAATGTGAAGTTGAAAAATGTGAGCATCTGAGTGATTCAAAAATATATGGCAGATAACTGGGGATAGAGAAATCTATTAGAAATTAGATATCTTGTCCAAAACCACCTCAAACATGAGATTGGTGATGGAAGAATGATTTCTATGTGGTATGACAATTGGAGTGTTTGGAGACCTCTTATAAATAGCATTACACATAGAAGCATATACTATGCTAGACTGGATAAATCTTGCAATATTGATGATATGGTCGCTAATGGTTCTGGAAATGGCCTAGTGAATGGTATGTAGTTTACCCTTTTCTGCGGAGTATTGAAGTCCCTTCTTTAAATCCAAAGATGCATGATAGAATAAAATGGGTGGATAGTAATGGAAAATATCAGTTGTTATGTGTTAGCAATGTCTACCATAGTCTAAGGGACTATTCTGATAAGGTTAATTGGGCTTCACTGGCCTGATTTATACAATATGTTCCCAAACATTCTTTTATTTTATGGACTAGGAGAAATTGTTAACTTAGGATAGAATTAATAAGTGGAAAAGTTATGATTTGATGGTATGTAGTCTCTGCAAGAAAAATGTTGAATCTCATGACCATTTATTTTTAAATGCAAGTTCTCTCAAGATGTTTGGAAGGACACTCAGTCTATGATGGACTGTTTTGTGCAAGAAGTGGAGTGGAGCAGAATTATTGATAATCTTTCTAAGAAGCCTTGTTCTAATAATATATGGAATGTCATTAGAAGGCTTTGTTTGGGAGCTACTGCATAATTTTTATGGCAGGAGAGAAATTTTAGAATCTTTAAAGATGAAGCAAGAAACCGGCTGTCCATTTGCAAAATTATGTGTGATACGGTGAAAGCAAGAATTATGGGACTTAAAGTGAAACAGTCTAATGTAGTGCAAAGGGCAACCTTAATATGGGACATTAAGATGGACATTAAAGATTGATATACCCTTGGAATACATTGTGTGAAGATCCTTCTATTCCAAAAGATATATGAGTTACCCTGCAATTGGAAGGGGTGTTTGGGTAAGGGTATATTGGTAGTTTCCACTGTATGATGCCTTAAAGTAGTGTTTGGTTGAATGTGTTCAGTAGAGTAGATGGCTAGTACCTTAACCCATCTTCTTTTCTCTACCTTTTGTTAAGTCTGTGTCCTTACTATATGGTGTTGGGGCAACATATATGGTACTAAAGATCTTATAAATTTGGTAGAGTTTAAAGCTATTTGGGTTAAAATGTAGTTTCCTGCTGTTTGGGTGATCTGTCATGCTCAAATTCAAGAGTGTGTTCTGCACAGTTTTAAATAGGATCACTTGTCTATTATTAAAGAAAATCCATTGTTTTCTTCTAACTGATGTCAATTGCAGACATATGAGGTTCAAGGAAGTCTACACATAAATTGTTCTTAACCATCATCTTTGGTTTTCTGAATCCTAAAAGAAAACCGAGATTTATAAATAAATTCACTACAAATGAGGGCCTTGTATCTTGGTATTTTCTTTCTTATTTACTGTTTATGTCCATTAAAATCTCAGTTGGCCTTTGTTAGGTACTGATTGATTTTAATTGATCATTCTCAGTCAACAAGCATTTAAAAGGTCCATAAAGTAGGTTTCCATCTGTGTTAGGTAAGTGAATTTGGAGAGGTAGTGTATGAAGTATTAAATAGTGAGGAGTGAAAGATGAACCTACTTGGTCTATGCTATACACTACCTATAGGAGGTCTGGTTGGTCTTCCCTCAAGGTGTGTGTTCCTAGGTTTCCGAAGCCATTTCTTAAGATGGAAATGTAGGTTGCGTGGTATAGCCCTCGACTGGAAGGGTATGAGTAGCTATAACTTGCACAATGATGTCATCTTTCTCTTTTAGTCAGTGTGGATGTTGATTGACTGATCTTGGTAAATAGATGGGTAGGAAATGTAGTTGTGAAGTTATCGTCTTGGTGCATTAAGCTTGAATCCCAAACTGAGTTGTATGTTTGGAAGGAAGTTTGAAGTTGTCTGTTTGCAGTCTACATTGTTGACAGATAGTGCTTTATCAGATATCGGTTGTTAGTGTATTGTCTAATATAGCATAGTCTTGTCTGATATCGGATGTTGTAGTTTTAGTTGTATCTGATTTGGGCTTGTCCAAATTTGGTTTTATGTTATGTTGATGTACCAGTTGTTTGTCATCAATATAAATTCACCCTTTGCAAACAAAAAAAACTTGTAGGTGTGTAGCTCAATTTTCGAAGTGGAGAATTGTGTGAATATGGTCGTTTCTTTCTATTGGTATTGGTAGACAATCTTTTTAGCAGACCGCTTATATAAGTCTTTCGGAGCAAAATATATAGATATATAGTGTACAAATTGGTTGGTGAGTGTTGTCATCATAACTTTTTGCGCACATCCAAATTAAACTCGCCTTAAAACGTCCATTCAAGTTTGCTCAGTTGTATGTCCAAATCTTAAGTGTTGTAAGAGCACAAGGTGTCATGAAGAGGCTAACCTCTTCATTCGGGGCTCACGGGTGCTACATCACTATAACAAATCTCCACAACTAACCACAACTAACCCTCTCCTCACTCACAACAAATCTCGACTTACTCATTTGAGGCCCACCACTTACAACTTTATTTTTCTTTTCAAATTTCCAAATAAACTAAATTTATTTATTAAAATAAAAATACAATACGATATATTTAAAAAAAAATATAAATTAAACATTAAAAAAAACGTAAAACATTACCAACTATGCTCAGCCTATAGCCTCACCACACTTTATTAATCACTTAAACAAAAAAAACAAAAAAAATACATCTTCTTCTTCCCTAACCTCACACACATTACAAACACACACTTGAACAAAAAGGAATAAACTCACACTTGGGTCTCACCTTTGTCAGATTTTTGGTTCGTCATCTGCACGAAGAGGGACTAGATGGCGAGGGACGGCGAGCGACGGCAGTGTCGCAGCGAGCGGCGGCGAAGCTGCCACCGTGGTACGGCGAGCAACGACATAACCCACACCTTGTGCTCTAATACTATATTACCCTTTTCCGAGGTTGTTGTCACTAGAATCAAATACTGTGTTTCTGACATTCAGAAACTTTCAAGAATCAAAGGTCCCAAAATGTCAGTCTAAATTAAGGTGGTGTTTGTTTTTTAAGAGGCTCTGAATCTGAATCTGAACCGCACATCTGAATCTGAATCTGAGGCGTAAATGTCTGAATCTGACCGCATCTGAACGGGAAAAAAACTCATGTTTGAATCGCACATTTGCTTGCTCGTACTAATTTTTTTTTGGTTTTTTTTTTGTGTCAGCAAGAGGCAACAAGAGGCATTCAGACACCCCTCTCAAGTCTAGACCATTAAGATCTTACTGCCTCTGAACGTGTCTGAACGGGAAAAAAAAAACAAACGGTCTGAACGACCAAAATGTCTGACCACGTCTGAACGGTTCAGATTAAGAGGCTATTAAGAGGTTTTGAAGGAAAAACAAACACAACCTAAATGGGCTGGTATAAGCTTGTAGGCCAATATTTAAGCCCACGAGTGATAACTCTCCACTTTGATTTCTTTCTGTCTTTTAATGAAAACAGATACTGGCATAAGCATGTTGGCCAATATATGGTATATGAATAAAAACTGTCCATTTCGATTAAAATTAATACTCCTTCCGTCTTATAATATGTATTCATTTTCATGATACACAAAATTTTAAAGAATCTCACTAACTATACTCACCACCAATCAAATATTAAACCTACCAATTATAGTCTATTTTCATTGGTTGAATAGAAAGTAAAAAATTATTTTAGAACATAACAAAATAGCAAAATATGGGCACTTAATATGAGACGAGGGAGTAGTACGAAGTAATCGAGTAAACAGAATATATTTCTAAACTCTGCATAGTTTTTTATAAATAAAGGGTACTATTATATTATATAGCTAATAAAAAAATGTAAGATTTGCTGGCGGCACCATTGCCACTTGCCTGCATTTTCATCTTGTAAGAGTGAAAGACTAAATTTCATTATCATATATCCCCTATGTCGCGAATACATTTCTTATGATTTTTGTTCGCACTTTTTAGATCATTTTCATGTAAACTAATTCCAAAGCGTCTTATAAAGGTCTTAGATGGAGGCCAAATTTGCATTATTCTTCATTATTGGCAACAAACACTGCATTCAAATATCATGATAATTTTAAATCGTTGATGCGCAACGACATATCAAATATCATGATAATATTAAATCGTTGATGCGGAACGACATATCAATTTTCGTATAAATGTATATATATGAGTTCATGCATGATGCATTTACACAAATAAGTCATGCAATATAATTTTAGACTAAAATACACGGTTGGTCCCTAAACTTGGCAAGACGCATCGCGATGGGACAAAACTGGGCCTTTTCATCGTTGGGGGTCCCTATTTCAAGTTTTTCACTCGTTACAGGTCCTTTGACCAAGTCAATTTCTGATTTTTGTTTTGTAGTCGAGGGTATTTTAGTCCATACACATTTATACTTTTATAACACATTTATATTTTACCCCTTCATCTTTCATTCTCGTCATCATCTCCCCTAATCATTCATCTCCCCAAATCATCATCTCCCCAACATTCATCATGGTCATCATCTCCCCTGCTGGTTCATTGTTGCAATATAGTTCGTCATGGTCATCATCTGTGACTCACCTTTATACACTTTTTCTGCGTTTTTTTGTTTATTTGTACAAAGCTTAGATAAGCTTAATCTTAGCTTATTTTGAGCTTATTCATCATTCCTCATTAATTTTTCAACACAGTCAATGGAAGTCAAACATCATAGTCAAAGTAGTTTTCAAATAATTTTTGTTCTAAATTCAATTTATAGCTGAGATTTAATTGGTTTTTTGAGTTGCTGAATTCATCTGTGGTAAAAACTTGTTGATGTCATCATATTTAATTTCATTTTTTGAACTTTAAGGGTGTTTGGATTAAGTCTATTTTCAGAAAGTTAAGCAATTAGACTAGTTTAATTTAGTGAAGTGAAGTTGATTAATCTGTTTCCATGTGATTTCAACCTTAGTTTCAAGTTTTCTTTAATGTCATTTTGAATTTCCAAGTCCATAGCTCATTCATGTTCTGTCTTTTTATTCTGAATATGTCCTTAACAGGTGATATCTTATCTTCTTCTTAGCTTAGTTAGTTAATGTTTTTGATTAATTCTCTGTTTATACTAGTAGTCTTGAGTCTTTAGATCATTTGGATTGCCTTTAGAAGCTTGTAGAATAGTTTATCTAAGTCTGCATTAAGCCATTTTTCTGTATAACTGCTCTGCACAATCAGGTCCCCATATTCCATTCTAGCTTTAGTATTTGATTTTTAAATTCCACATAGATGATCCTCAGAAGCTAAAAATTAGGATTTAAGCACTTGAGTTGGTGGAGTTTAAGCCAGTATTTTTAGTTTAATTTTCAGAATTATCCTAATTAGCTTTTAAGTAGCTTAAAGTGGGTGGTTCTGTCCATATTCTGGTCTGCACATCAGCAGCTTTATGTCCCAACATGCATTTGTTTTTTATTTTTAATTCCCTCATATTAGATCCATTTAATCTGAAATTTTGGATATTTGGTCTCTAGTTGGTTGTGCTCAGTAGGTTTATTTTAGTTGAATTTTAGGGATTTTCTAGAATAGCTTAATGTAGGCTTAAAGTAGGCACCTTAGGGCCGTTTGGCATTAGATAGTTTAGATTTGATTTAGAGCTTAAATGCCTTTAGCTTGTGCTTTTATGGTTGAAATCAGTTGCAGTAGGCTTAGTTAAGTTAGTTTTATACTGAGGAAGCTTATGGTTATAATTGAGTGGCTTATTGCTTATTTCAAGTGCTTATTTTCATCAGCTTTCTGCCCAAATTAATCTTCCTATGATCCAGAGTTGTTTCTGTTATTTTTCCTTGATTCAACAGTTAGTTGTTTCGTTATGTTTATTACCTGTGTATCTACAGACTATTGTCATAAAGATCAATAAAAGGTGGTGGTTGGTCAATTTGTTTCATTTTTTTGCATCAATAAAGTGCTTGGTGATGAACTGTATTGCAACAATGAACCAGCAGGGGAGATGATGACCATGATGAATGTTGGGGAGATGATGATTTGGGGAGATGATGACAAGGATGAAATATTAAGGGCTAAAATATAAATGTGTTATCAAAGTATAAATGTGTATGGACTAAAATACCCTCGACTACAAAACAAAAATTAGACTTTGACTTTGTCAAAGGACTAATTTGGCATTTAAAGGCCATGTTTTGGACCTGTGGCGATGAAAAGGCCCAGTTTTGTCCCACTGTGATGCTTTGGTACAAGTTTAGGGACCAACGGTGTATTTTAGTCATAATTTTATTAGTCTTTTTCGTAAAGTTTATTACTGCCATGATCGATTTCATACTATAGGTTTCCATTCGATACGTGTTGCAATTCAATTTAAACTGCCACAACTGGTATTAACAAGACAAGATGATCATGCAAGTGGCATTTCGTGTTATTTTACTTTTGGGACAATTATTCGAAAAGATATCTGACTTGACACTTTGTCCAGTATTGTGTTGTCAACTTCTTTTATTCTAGAGTATACCTAAAATTTTAAATTTTGATTTTTGTATGTATTTTGTTCATGTGCGAATCACTATTTTGCCATTTGCTGTTAGGTTGGTTAAACAATGTAAGGGTAAAACAGTCGCAAAATACTAACAAAAGTCAAAATTCAGAAGTTTAGGACTTTGTGTTGGTTATACGCTCGTAAATCATAGTTATACGGACGAGAATTACGTGAGCCTATCGGAGCACACACGTATACATTTAGAGAGCGTTTATTAAATGTAATTAATATGTTTAAAGTATACTATTAATTATAATTAATATAATCCACGAAGTATATATAACGGTCGTTAGTCCGTTAGTGTAACGGTTAACGGTCGTTAGAGTTCAAAATTGGCTAGTATCGTACAAGTTAGTTTTAAAAGGACCAAAGGCAAACATGGAGGCCCATGGCACTCCATATGGCCAGCCATGTTGGGCTAGGGCAAGAGGAGAGGGTAGCCTTTTCCCTAAGCTATCCCATTAGTATATAAAGAGGGTCTTAGGTTTTCATTTATGCATACCTCAAATCAAAGCATTCTTTGATCTCCTCTCTTGCTCTCTACGATTGACCAACACCCCAAGAAGGGAGTTGACTTCGTTTCTTATCTACGACTAGCATTCGTGTTTAGTTCGTAAGCTCGTGGGTTAAGCACTAGCATCCTAACGCTCTCGTTAGACATGTATTGTGAGTTTTTGATAGAGATCAACTCAATATAGTTGATTAGGGTTTCGTGGTGATACGAGATCCATTGTGTGTTCGTGATCAAGTTCAAGACTTGGTGATTATCTATTTTTCAATATATTCGAGGATAGTATTTATTATGTGTTTAATTTATGTGTTTTAATTCATAATATTAAATATATGGATCCATTCGCTGCGTACTCGTGGTATTGATGGTTTAATCCATATGAATTTCCTTTAGTGGCATCACGAGTCATCTCGTTTGGTGTTATGGGTTACACATAGAGTCGCTTGTGTTAATACAAATAAGCCGTAAAAACGTTTATTTATATTTTACAATCTTCTAATGTTTTGTCGATAACAAATGTAAAATCATTTTAACGAAACAAATAAAATACGTAAATAGTTTGAGCCAATAGTTTTCTAACACACTTACGTTTTCAAATAAAACACTAAAACAAGTATAAGTGATTTTATGATACATATGTACAACAACTAGTGTTTACATATTGAGCAAATATATACATAACTAGTATGTATTATAATGGGTAAAAACTACAACCCATGGAGCATATCCATAACCCATGATACTGACTCATATCCATTTGACTAGATGAATTGCATCTATTAGATACATTGTATCTAAGGTAATACCCATGGACCAACCCATAACCCATGACCCATGACCCATAACCAAAAAACCCATGGGCAAAAGGGAGCGTCCCACGGATCCCAGTTAATACACTAGACGGATCCTTTAAGGGAGGGATCCGTGGGATCTGGGGAACAGTAACTAGTTTTCTTCTATAAATAGTGAGCCACTTCTTCCTTTTGGGTTGCCTCTCCCACACATACTTTCCCCAAGTATTGTAACTCTCTAACCACTGATCCTAAGGGATCTTTCTATGTAGTTTGTCTTTTGTTTTTGTGTGATCCTCTAGGTTCCTCTTAAAGGCGAGATCACCACTTCTTGAAGTCGAGCAAGCTCAAGTCCATGAGTTGCCATGCTTCGTCATCATCAAGACTACCGAGGTTCTCTTGTTGATACTTCTTTCTTCCTCCATAGAAGTGTTATGTCCAAGGTATTAGTGAAGGATGTCGAAAGAGTCAAGATGAAAGCATTAGTGAAAGGTGCTTAACGTCCGTGTCAAAAGCATTAGTGAAGAATGCTAAAGGAGTCAAGACGAAGGCATTAGTGAAAGGTGCTAAGCGTTCGTGTCAAGGGCATTAGTAAAATATGGCTAGGAGTCAAATCAAGTGGCATTAGTGAAGGATGCCAAGGTCGTATAATCGATGAGGTGCATCGTTATACAAATAGTGATAGTTTGTTTCGAAGGATGTTGATATCCTTGATGATGTTGTAATAAGGAGTAGGTGTTGTGTAGTGTTGGGTAGTAGTTCCTCCATTGTAATGGAACTCGGTACTTAGCCTAGTACCGGATAAAAGGTAGGCGACGTTGTGGTAGGTGTGGTTCACCTTGGTGAAAGAACCCGGTGGTTAGCCTAGTATCGGAAAAAGAGTATGCGACGTTGTGAAGGCTTCTCCGCCATAAGGAGTTGGTGTCGTGTAGTGATTACGAACTCTCGAGTAGGTGACTCGGGGAGTGTAGTAGGGCAAGGAAGGTGTCCTTGTAGCCGAACCACTATAAATACTCGTGTCGTGGTTATGTGCTTCTTACTCTCTATCTTTCATTACACTTTTATATATCTATCTATCAACGTCCAACATACACATCTAAATAGATTGACATAAGTTGATCTAAATATTTTAAAACGAAGTTTTAGTTGGTAAAACTATTCAACCCCCCCCCCCCTTCTAGTTTTCCACAATTGGCATCAGAGCTTCGTTACCAAGTTTCTTAGAGTATGTTGTACTTTAAAAACTTGATACGATCCGTGTATGTTTAAAAACTACAAAGAAGGAAATCTTTTAAAATAAACTTATTCTATGTTGGATATTGATAGATTATTCTAACATTTTTTTTAAGAAATCTTCATGCTAGGATCTCTCCAAAGTCTTCATTTTTATTCAAAGAATGATGAAGTCAACCTTCAAGGAAGAACCTAAAAGTAATCACAATCTACTTATTCTAAGTACAACTGATTACTTTAAAAGGTCATGAAGTATTTTCGGTTTTATAGTTTCCTTAAACCATACCAAGAGCATAAAGGTATGTTCACTTTTCATTAGATAGTTTACATCCACATGAATATGATAATACCTTCTTTTATTTTAGACATTAATAATTGCTAGTCTCTTGAAAAGTCTCTTTCCGTCACTTTCCCGACTTGCTAATCATCGGGAATTGTATTCCTCTTGATCTCGTCAAACTAACGCCGTCGTCACAAGTGGATCCTGATAATTAAACTATCAAATTCCGTTGACCAAACATTTTTTTTAACCCTTAAACTACTTTTGTTCCATAAGCTATTTTATAACTTATTACAAAAATAATGTCAAACACCCTTTTTCTGTCTACAGTAGCCGGATCCCTCTAGTTTTACTAGTCGGATCCCTAATACAATGAACCGGGGGAACCGTGGGACAGAAACCAACTATACGCTTTTCAAAACCAACACTGCTCTTTTTTTCCCTCTCCCCACAAAACACAAAAACGATCCAAGAGCTGGTTTCATCTTCATAGGACTCCATATCCTCAAGTATTCTTCTCTAGAACACCATTGTAAGTAATTACACTAACATGTTACAATTTTCATCATCCTCATCCTAAGGTTTATGGTTTCTCAATTTTTAATCAATTAATTTAATTAGGTTTTCCAAAATTGATCATTAAAAAGGGCTTTCACATAACTAAGATTACATTGTGTTCACAACATTGTTAATACAAATCAAAACCATAAACCCATCTCAACAAATTTTGCCTAATTGAAATATTTGTGTTTCTAGGACCAACCATGGCTAAAGCCACTCAACAAGACCACCATGATACCGTCCATTACCTCACTCATTACTATCGAAAAGAGGGATTGTCAAAAACCGATCGCAAAGTCTTCAAAAGACTTGAAAAATGACTTATCCACGAAGGTCGTGTGGTCAAGGAATATTTCCTTGAAGATACCGACATTCGTCAAGTCTTCTCGGCAATCAATTTTGATTGTCTTCTTGACTTTGATGAACAAATTTGTCCGGTTTTTATTTTTGAATTCTACAAAAGCATTAGGATCATTCGAAACATTGATGATAGCATTTCAATCGCCTTCATCATCAATAAACGAAGCTTCACTCTACCTCTCAACACATTCGCTCAAATTCTTCGCATTCCTTGTGAAGGAATTTGTATGTACTCTCAAGATTGGGCAATATCCTCTCAATCTTTTGCTCTTGATCCCAAACCAATATACCATACTCCTCTTAATGAACCCGAAACCATACGAGACACCATTTTCAAAATTAGAGTCGACCAATCCCGTCTCAACCGAAACAAAAAGCTCATTCACCGTGACCCCTTTTCAATGGAACTCTTTGAAATGCACCCCATCTTTAGAAAATGGGAAGAAATTCTTAGGGAAAACGTCATTAGCTTGGTCGGTAACAAAGATCATCCAAATGCATGTCTCGTACAAATGATTTATTGCCTTGTTCACCAAAATCCATTTAATCTCGCCTATTACATGGTGAAGAGAATGGCCGGGGTATTCAAAGTTGCCAACATGGTACTTCCGTATGGTATGCTCCTAACACGACTTTGTAAGTATGTTAGTGCATTGCAACCATCTCCTATCAACGATGATCATTTCCTTTCCGATCACGTTATGGTACCTCTTACCAAACAACCCCCTAAACGGTTCATGGTCAATGGAAGAAAACCTAAAGCTCTCTCGGACTCCTCGGACGGAGAAGAAGAAGAAACTAATGTCGACCCCGTAGCTAACATCGAATTGGAACCTTTTGACTACTATCAACAACTTCCAACTCTTCCAAACGAGACCGCGGAATTCAAACAATTAAGGGGTATGATTCAAAACCTAGCTCACTACGTCATGAAGTCGAGAAAGAGGAAAAGAAAGGATTGACGAAAGAGACTATAGGATTATGCTTGTTTTGAGACATTTGATTTGTGTATGAATTATTATGTTTTAGCACACTTGTTTATGTTATCTTAGATATTATTATTACTACCATTATCTATGATATGCTTTATGTGATAACATGTTTATATTGTTGTTTAGTTTAATGGTTATTAGTGTATATTGCTTGGTGCAAAATCTGCATTTGCTTCTGTGATGGTTCTGATCTGCAGTTGCCGGATCCCTAGTTTTAGCCTAGACGGATCCCTCCTTTAAGGGAACCGTGGGATCCGTGACAACATATGAGCAATACAGATTTCCTTACATCAAAACAGCTCACTAGATCACTTCACACTAACCAAACATAAGACCTTAGAACCAGCTAAGTCTTCCTCAAGCATTTGAAAGCTTCACACTCACCCATAGCTTACCTAGGATCTATTTCAAAGTGCTTTTGATTTATCAACTCATCAAAACTCACCATATTTCCGCTTCAATACTCACACATTGTGTTTCACACTTTAAAACACTTAAGTAGACATATTTATCAATTTTAGGAAATTGTTTCTAGTCATCCTTATCTCAAAATGAGTCAAAATCTAGTTTTTCAATTCTCTTATTTTTCTTGAGGATTTTTCAAACTTCATCTCAAGCTTACATCTGATTTCTAGAATCATTTATTATGACTTGACACCATCAAAATTCCTAGTGTCATCCTTGAACACCCATTGGTGATCATAAAGTCTCATTTTCCTTCCATAAAAGGCAATCATTAGCTACATCACTCATTGCCCTTGATTATTCAAGTACCCTTCCATTTAAGACACTTAGATGGACTAAAACACTCAAGAAATAATATGTATTAGACCTTACAAACATCATTGTTATGTTTTCTTAGATACTGCGAAACGGATCCCTAGGATTAGCCTAGACGGATCCCTCATTGGAGGGAACCGTGGGATCCGTATGACAGATTCATGTTAACTCTAGCCAAAACAATCATTTCAAGTTCATCTTGCTAACTTGATTACTCCATCTTATCTTAATCAAGTTCCTAGATCAGTAAAATTCTGAAGTTGACTCTTGTGCATGCTAATCATCACATTCCAAGGAATCTTAGTGGCTAAAGTCTTGAATGCACTTGCCAAATCTCTTGCTTCATAAACCACATTGTTAGGACCCCTAAGGTCATCACCTTCATCCTCATTTTCAGCACTTAGAAACCTTTACAAACCTCTTTGAATCATTTAATCATGAGGAAAGCTCATAGTGCTAACTCATCCACCCAAGAACCACCCAAGAAACTTGCTCGTGTTGTACACGAAATTTCCTCAACCAAATCATCTCCGATCAAATCCACAAATGAAAGGATTTCTCCTCCACCAACTCAACCAATCAAACTAATTCCCAAGAGAATTGTTCCCAAAAAACTATCATCACCAAACTCTACAATTCCTACTAAACCAAACACACCCTTTTCAACCCAATCAACATCATTGGTGCCTAGAGCAATATCATTTACCACCTCACAATCATCTCCACATTCCTACAACTTAGAGGACTTACCCCCTAGGCCATCTCATCCTCCACCATTACCGACACACTCTTCACTAGAGAAGATTGTACAACAAAACCAAGGTGTTGAATCAACACTTGCACCAATGTCAATTTCTCCATTTCCCTCTAATGATCCATTTTGGATTATGAGGAGACATCAAAGTCAACCACCCGACCACATGGAAGTTGACACTTCCCTACCTCCACCATCAACCCTTGTTGAGCCACCACTTAATGTGCCTCCACCAATTCCTTCTTCATTTGAGGATCTTCAACCCACTTCACTTGAACCTCCGCTTCAAGACGCTCAACTTTTACCACCATCCTTTCAAAACCATGACAAGGATTGCTATCATTGTCAACATGTTGAAAGATTGATACATGAACTATGATGCAGGTTTTACTGACCAGGTCTTAATATTTATAATGTCTCGTTATACCTATGGTCTACCCTAGTGCACTAACGGGCAGTGTACCCGGTCGTGTGTAGTGTAGTAATCGGTAAAGCCGAGGTCGTCCCAAGAGCTATGTGTGATGGATTATTACTAAGTCTAGGTGTCACAGATTAATAATGGTTTCGATAGGGATTTAATTAATTAAACTACTAAAACAGAATAAAGCAAATAAAAGCAGGTAAATGATAAAGGGAAATAAATATAGGAGAGTGGTGCTAACCTAGTTAATCCTCCTAGCTAGTTATGTCTACATCTACTTACTTCCAATTACTTCAGGTGGGGTCAAATTCGAGAGGACAACATTTGGTCAATTCGCCCTAACCTATCAGCAAAGATGCCACCACATGAGAGTCAGGTGTCCCCTCATAAGTCCTGTTGTTCTTGGTCCCCTAAGCCAAGTCATTAAGTACCGCTACATGCTAGATTTATAATAGTGAATGCCCGGCCGTTAGGAACTTAGACACGCACCCCCCTAATTCTTAAGTTCATCCAAACGATATGTGATCAGTTGGTCAAATCGCACAAGTAGAAAGGGTCTTCAGTTGGTCATATCTTACCCTTCCCGTCTCAGTCCGCTCACCTAGGGTGAGTTGGTCATATCTCCTAGGCAATTGGCCTCTACCGCCATTCAAAACTACCGAACCAAGGGTGGCTACCAATAAACTATGCATGCATACACTTAGAAATAATTGTACGGAAGTAAAATAAACGCAAAAAAAACAATTAAGGAATCATAACTAGGCCACCACCAAGAGGTGCTTAGCCGCTCATATTAATCATGCAAACCAATTCAATATTCAAAGGTACGAAATACATGAATTGAAAGTAAAAGAGATATAAAACGCTAATGCTTATCGTAGGGGAGTGATTTCTCCCTTGGAGACAGCTCCGTATGCTCCTCTAGACCTGCCTTGAGCTTTTTCCCATGTTCTCTGAGTGTTGTGTGTGGAATGGGATGATTAGAAATGCTGGAATTCGTGGGGTATTTATAGGCCAGATCTGGGTTACGGCGTAACTAATATAAGAGTTACGCCGTAACCTTCTATTTCTTCGTATTTTGCACTAGATCTGCTGGTTACGGCGTAACCTTATGAGTGGTTACGCCGTAGTCTTCAATAAACTCGGTTACGTCGTAGTAGATGCAGTAGTTACGGCGTAAGTATCAGCGGCGTGGAACCTCATTTGACCTAATATAGTTACGTCATAACCTTTGGGAAGAGTTACGCCGTAACCTTCTGATAAGTTGGTTTTCTGAGTCACGCAATAGTTACGGCGTAATGTGAGAGACGAGTTACGCCGTAACTTCTTCAAAGTAGCATACTGTGATAAATCTTTAGATATTTCTCCAGTTCCGCGTCTCTTTAGCTCCAATGCTCGTAATTTACCTGAAAGTGGAAAACAATGGAAAACAAGCGTAAATCCATATAAATGATATAAATTACAAGCATTATCGGGGGAAATTGACACTTAAAAATCAGGACTATTTGATGTTATCAAATATCCCCCCACTTAAACTCTACTTGCCCTCAAGTAGACCTTATTAGAAAGATTCCTAAAAAGATATCTCCCATAACCTGAAAAATATAAGTTTACAAATCCCTTATGCTAGAATAAAACAAGCCGGACACCTCACGAAAGGGGAACAAAACACTCAAACCTCTCAAATATTATAAGTGTCAATTTCGGGGTGATCACTCAACGTACAGTCATAGCATGTATTCTATCATAAGCTTGGCGGTTACAAAAATCTCCACCACTAGAGTTAAGGGATAAACAATTCTCGAAGGCAATATGGGTAGACACGACAAAGGTTAAGGGGTGACTCGTCATTACTAACATGTCACGGCGAAGTGGACAAAATCAATGATACATGACCAAATCCATGGCCAAGATACCAAAGATTGCTCGCCGCATCACCTAGACACGCTTCATGACTAAAGGGTAGGATAAGACATGAGATATATAAATGGTGTAAAATAAAAAAAACAAGCAGGTAGTCTAAATCTATAACCAAGTCATCACCACTTACCGTCCGTCCAAAGTTCAAGCTTTGAAGTCAAGAAACCGGATCATGAAATATAAGGTAGATGTGTCATTAGAGGACGTCGTGATGGGCACACTACCTTTTCTCCAACTGTTGGCATAACTACCAACTCCAATCTTCAAATGTGACCGAGGTGGCCTCCTCGATACTAAATCTATAAAGCTCATAACATAGTGCTTATAACATCGCACTTTACAATAACTAAATCATAACAACTATTTTTTTTTCAACATAACAATAAATACTAAACATAATATCCCCCCACTTGAGATGAACAAAGGGAATTCGGGGGGTCTTCAATGATCTTCAGAAATGTTGTCGATGAAAGCATAATTTTCGAACCTTTCCACTCGAACCTTGAACTTAGGCAAATGATGACTTCCCAATCACAAATAAAGACTACAGGGTAGGCTAAGGTGTATAGGTGTATCGAAACAATATATTAGGTTAACAAAATGAAAGGGATGGCTCAGATGGGTGTATCTAGGGGTATCTTGCACTAAAGGTGAGTGCAACAAAAAGGGTTTCACATGGGGGTCGAGAAGTCGAGGTGACTAATCGATAGACACACAATGGAAGGCTGTTTGGGTGATAATCCTATAATATTGCCTTCTAAAACTGAAAAGTCCAAATATATCGAGCTAACTCAACATACCTCGTTTATGGTCTCGAAATTATGCAAAGACCAAGTTCTAAAGTTTACAAGCTACCGGCACACTCATAATTTGGTGGATTTGGGGTAAAATATAGGAAACAGATAAGGCTAATCTCACCATATAATATCAAGGGTTGTATGTGCTCGGCTACGGTCTAATCTAGTTAGGTTAAGAAAAACATGTCAAAATTTAAAAATGGCATAATTTCTCAAAATAATCTAGAAAGCGAGGGCAAAATAATGTTCAATAGATAATTCTACTCCCATCCCCCCACTTGAATTGTACAAAGTCCCTTTTGTACTAAGCATTAAATAAAGGTGAAGAGTAAAGTAGAATTAGAGCACGTGGTTGCTTCTTAAGTTTAGGTCACTCATTAGTATTAGAAGAATATGTATTACATGGCTAAATCATTCCCTTAGTTTTAGAGATTTGTTGATTATCTCTTTGTTTTATTGAATGATAATGTATTTGCCATATTGCTTTGAGTATATGTTTGTGGCTTGAATACATATCTCTCCTTGATGTTAACATTATTTGTTATATCACCATTGCTAAAATCTGTTAACAGATAGACGGATCCCTGAACTTTGCCTAGCCGGATCCCTCCAAGGAGGGAATCGTGGGATCCGTGCAACAGAAGACCAATTATCTACTAACTTGAGTCTTATTTGCAGGAAATTATGAACTATATACTTGTTTTCTAACCTTTATTTTGTAGATTTTCAAAATACACATGAAGACTTTGACACCCTAAGCTAGGGGGAGCTTTGTGTCAAACTATACATTGCAAAACCATTTGCAATATAATCCTCTTATGGATTACATTTCGTTGCATCCCATTGCAATGTTGCAATCTTCAAGGGGGAGCATTATCGTCACTAAGACGAAACCATTTGCAAACATAGTTGCAATGCATTAGCTTATTAGTTTTTATTTACTTGTCGCCCTCACAAAGGGATGGACTCGTCAAGGGGGAGTTAAGATGAGAACTCTTCCCGTCACTTGCTCTCTAAATTTTTTTCTCTTTAAAATGTTTTTCTTAAAAACATTGTGTTAGTTTCTCTTCGACGCTCTTTTTGTTTCGACAAAAAGGGGGGAGAAGAGAGAAAAAACTCCAATTCAAACATTTACGAATTTTAGTTTTTCTTTAAAATAATTTTATGTTTTGTCATCAACAAAAAGGGGGAGATTGATATCAAAAGAGAGAAAAAACTCCAATTCAAACTTTTACGAATTTTAGTTTTTCCTTAAAATAATTTTATGTTTTGTCATCAATAAAAAGGGGGAGATTGTTAATACAAATAAGCCGTAAAAACGACAAATAAGCCGTAAAAATGTTTATTTATATTTTACGATCTTTTAATGTTTTGTCGATAACAAACGTAAAATCATTTTAACGAAACAAATAAAATACGTAAATAGTTTGAGCCAATAGTTTTCTAACACATTTACGTTTTCACATAAAACACTAAAACAAGTATAAGTGATTTTATGATACATATGTACAACAACTAGTGTTTACATATTGAGCAAATATATACATAACTAGTATGTATTATAATGGGTCAAAACTACAACCCATTGAGCATATCCATAACCCATGATATTGACTCATATCCATTTGACTAGATGAATTGCATCTATTAGATACATTGTATCTAAGGTAATACCCATGGACCAACCCATAACCCATGACCCATGACCCATGACCCATGACCCATGACCCATGACCACAAAACTCATGGGCAAAAGGGAACGTCCCACGGATCACAGTTAATACACTGGACGGATCCCTTAAGGGAGGGATCCGTAGGATCCGGGGAACAGTAACTAGTTTTCTTCTATAAATAGTGAGCCATTTCTTCCTTTTGGGTTGCCTCTCCCACACATATGTTCCTCAAGTATTGTAACTCTCTAACCACTGATCCTAAGGGATCTTTCTATGTAGTTTGTCTTTTGTTTTTGTGTGATCCTATAGGTTCCTCTTAAAGGCGAGATCACCACTTCTTGAAGTCGAGCAAGCTCAAGTCCATGAGTTGACATGCTTCGTCATCATCAAGACTACCGAGGTTCTCTTGTTGATACTTCTTTCTTCCTCCATAGAAGTGTTGTGTCCAAGGTATTAGTGAAGGATGTCGAAAGAGTCAAGATGAAAGCATTAGTGAAAGGTGCTTAACGTCCGTGTCAAAAGCATTAGTGAAGAATGCTAAAGGAGTCAAGACGAAGGCATTAGTGAAAGGTGTCAAGCGTTCGTGTCAAAGGCATTAGTGAAAGATGCCTAGGAGTCTAATCAAGTGGCATTAGTGAAGGATGCCAAGGTCGTATAATCGATGAGGTGCATCGTTATACAAATAGTGATAGTTTGTTTCCAAGGATGTTGATATCCTTGATGATGTTGTAATAAGGAGTGGGTCTCCTTTGGGATTAGGTGTTGTGTAGTGTTGGGTAGTATTTCCTCCATTGTAATGGAACTCGGTACTTAGCCTAGTACCGGATAAAGGGTAGGCGACGTTGTGGTAGGTGTGGTTCACCTTGGTGAAAGAACCTGGTGGTTAGCCTAGTACCGGAAAAAGAGTAGGCGACGTTGTGAAGGCTTCTCCGCCATAAGGAGTTGGTGTCATGCTGTGATTACGAACTCTCGAATAGGTGACTCGAGGAGTGGAGTAGGGCAAGGAAAGTGTCCTTGTAGCCAAACCACTATAAATACTCGTGTCGTGGTTATGTGTTTCTTACTCTCTATCTTTCATTACACTTTTATATATCTATCTATCAACGTCCAACATACACATCTAAATAGATTGACATAAGTTGATCTAAATATTTTAAAACAAAGTTTTAATTGATAAAACTATTCAACCCCCCCCCCTTCTAGTTTTCCACAGCTTGCTACGCTAATTAATCACATATATTAATTGTTATGACAGTAACATATATTATTGTCATTCAATTAAAAATCTTGATCTTGGTTAATATATTAATGGTTAATAAGATTTAATTAAAAATCTTGCGGCGCCAAAATTATGATTCAGGATTTCCGACTAGGATTTAAATTTATAGAGTCTCATCTACCTAAGGTTTACCTATTATACTAACGAGCAGTGAACCCGGTCTTGCGTAGTATAGAGTATGGTAAAGCCGAGGTCGTGCCCAAGAGCTATGTAGTTGTGGATCCTAATTAAGTCTAGTGTCACAGTTTTAAAAGAGATTTATGTTGAAAGATTAGTTAGACCAATAAACAAGAAATAAAATGCGGAAATTAAATGAGGTTGAAAATAATAGAGAGAAAGCGTAACAACCTAATTATTCATCCTATCATGTTATTTCCATGTTTTCTAATTATTACTTCCTATCGCTTTAAGTGGAGTTTAAACTCGCTAGACTCCTATGGTCAATTCGTCATAGCCTATTAGATATAGATTCCTGCCCAAAATCAAAGGCATTACCCTTTGTGGTGACGAGGATCTCTAGCAACCTAATCTAAGTTTAAGTTCCCTACATGCAAGATTCAAAACAATGTGTGCCCGGGCGCTAGCATCTTAGACACACATCCTTAACTTCTTAAGTTTCGCCTTCCGGACGGTGATCCTTTGGTCAATTCGCACGAGAGGGATTGATAGACCTTTGGTCAATTTTTATCAACCCTCGCTACCTACTTCCCTAGGGTCCTTTGGTCAATTCTCCTAAGCAAGCAAATACGATCGCAATTTAAAAATACCAAAACTAGGGTACCAACGAACTATGCATGCATACAATAGAAGTATTAATAGAAGTGCAAAAATATAAAAAAAAAACAATCAAGGAATCATAACTAGGCTAGCACCAAAGGTGCTTAGCCGATCATATTAAAACACACACTCAATTCAATGTTTAACATGGTGAATGAAGACACGAATTAAAATGTAATGAAAAGATATCGCTAATGCTTATCGATGATATGGTGTGATTTCTCCCTTGGAAATAGCTCCTTATGCCGAATAAGATCTTCCTTTGGAACCCTCTTCACGTTCTCTACCTTTTTGTGGTGAGTGAATGATGATAAATGCAGAATTTACGGTTTGTATTTATAGGCCCAGTCAATATTACGGCGTAACCTAATAATGTGGTTACGTCGTAACTTAAATATCTTCCAATATCAAGTCTCGGTGTGATGATTAAAGCGTAACCTAAGGAACAGTTACGCTCTAATCCCTTAAGCTCCGTCGTAAACTCATTAAATGGCTACGCCGTATTCTTCAAAGATCCCATCAAGACTCTCATAGTGCTGGTTACGTCGTAACTCATGCTGGAGGTTACGGCGTAAGTGATGGAGACGCGAAAATCCTCATGACCTAGATGGTTACGGCGTAACTTGAGTTGATAGTTACGCCGTAACTGATGTTAACTTGGTCTTCATATACGTATTCCTAGCTACGGCGTAAATGAGAGTGAGAGTTACGCCGTAGCTCCTATGCTCGTGTATAACCTGGAAACGAATTATAAAGAAATAAGAGTATAAATCCATATAAACACTACAAAATACGAGCATAATCAGGGGAAATTGAGACTTAAAAAAAATCAGGATTATTTGATGTTATCACTTACAGTGGAGACCCAGACAGAGACCTTAGAGTTACCTGTTATACTGATGCTGACCGACATGGATGACACCAAGTCGCAAACCGGATACATTTTCGTTTTGAACAGAGGCGCTGTAGTATGGAAGAGTGCTAAGCAAAGCATTGCAACGATTTCTTCTAGAGAGGCTGAATACACTCAGAAGCTGCAATGGAAGCTATTTGGATAATGAAGTTTATTGATGAGCTTGGAGTAGTCCCCACCAATAAAAAGCCTATGGAAATGCTATGTGACAATACTGGAGAATTAACTATAACCAACGAGCCGGAAGCTCAGAAAGGCACCAAGCATTACAAAAGGGAGGTTCACTATCTCAGTGAGGTTATCGCAGATAATAAAGTAGTACTTAACAAAGTTCACACATATGACAACTTAGATGATTCGTTTACTAAGTCGTTGCCTTTGAACAAGCATGTTGAGCATGCTAGTGGTATTGGACTTCGTTTAGTTAGTAATCTCATGTATATCTGTTTTGATTTTAGTATTTGGATAATTGGCTATGTAAAACATTTATTATTTTGAGGATTAATATACATGGTACTTGATTTATTCATTCATATATTAATTGTGTCCTATATTTTCATGTTTAATCCATAAGTAATTTTATTATTTTAAATTGTTCATTGTTGATCAATGATATGTGAGTATCGTTGAATTAAGGAAAATGTGAGAGATTGGTTATATTCTATGAATACTAAGGATGTGTCCGCCAAACTCACATGTTATCCACGTGCTATGGATATTGGACTTCCCCGAACCTAAGAGTCATCACTTTATAGATCGGCGTCATTAAGTGATATCTCGCAAATGGTTATTTTATTTTTCCTCTGACTTGAGATGCAAGACAGGTCTTGCATGTGTGGATCTTTCTTCTTGACTATAATCATACACTATCCCGAACAAGGTGGTTATAAAGGCTATTCTCATAAGTTGGTTGAAGCGCATGAATGACACGTGTAGTCAAAATATAATTTGTTTATCCACTTGTCTTCTGGAATATGATACTATTGGGCCCTTCGCTGAATTAATAAGATGTTTGCATGGCATTGCCCAAAGTGTAAATCAAGATGATACTTGTTTTACGTTTGGTAATCTTGAATAATTTATAAAAAGAGAAACATAATAGTTGAAAAGTATGGAATGACTTTGATCCATATCCATAGTTCAACAAGTATCTGAAACAAAAGGATAATTTAAAATTGTAAATCATTTACCTAATTGTTTTATGAAACCACACTCAGGTATTTCTGGGAGCATGCGGTGTTGCTAGACACTTAGCATTGTTAGTATACATTATTGATTGTGACGATTGCAAGTGGGAGTTGTTGGTTATGCGCTCGTAAATCAATAGTTATACGGCCAGGAATTACATGAGCATATCGGGGAACACAAATATACATTTAGAGAGCGTTTATTAAATATAATTAATATGTTTAAAGTATACTATTAATTATAATTAATATAATCCACGAAATATATATAACGGTCGTTAGTCTATTAATGTAACAGTTAATGGTCGTTAGAGTCCAAAATTGGCTAGTATCGTACATGTTAGTTTTATAAGGACCAAAGGCAAACATAGAGGCTCATGGTACTCCATATGGCCGTCCTTGTTCGGCTAGGGCAAGAGGAGAGGGTAGCTTTTTCCCTAAGCTATCCCATTAGTATATAAAGAGGGTCTTAGGTCTTCATTTATTCATACCTCAAATCAAAGCATTCTTTGATCTCTTCTCTTGCTCTCTACGATTGACCAACACCCCAAGAACAAGAAGGGAGTTTTTTCGTTTCTTATCTACGACTAGCATTCGTGTTTAGTTCGTAAGCTCGTGGGTTAAGCACTAGCATCCTAACGCTCTCGTTAGACGTGTAGTGTGAGTTTTCGATAGAGATCAAATTACTATAGTTGATTAGGGTTTCGTGGTGATATGAGATCCATTGTGTGTTCGTGATCAAGATCAAGAATTGGTGATTATCTATTTTCAAAAGATTCGAGGTTAGCATTTTGTTATGTGTTTAATTTATGTGTTTTAATTCATAACATTAAATATATAGATCAATCCTCTGCGTATTCGTGGTATTGATGATTTAATCAATATGAATTCTCTACACTTTAGGTATACCATAAGATACATTTTCATATAATTATCTCTTTAATTTTTAATTAGCATGAAGTGTTCTTGCATAACATTCTTTTAAAAAAGTCACTAATAAGCTTAAACATTATATTTTTTGTGCCGTGTCATAATAAGTGTCTGCTTTTAATATACAAAAAGTTTTAAAAATTTTAATTAACTATATTTTCTATCAATCAAATATCATTTTTTCACATTAAAACTTTTTTAGCTCTTCTCATCAGTTAAAATACAGAGTGTATATTTATTTTAAAACATCAAAATAACAATATAAACACTTATATTATAAAACGAAAGAGAATATATATCAGAGCGAAACATATGATACAGTGTTAGCTGACTATCAACATTTTACAAAAGTTTTGATATAAATTTGTAATGGCATACTTTGTGCCTCATAATTGGCACCAAACACCACATTTGAGATAAGAAGATGCAACTTGCAAGTGATGGTACATTGATTACATGATGTACATATGAAAGTACGATAATATCCTTAGAAGAACCTATAACTTTACATGATGTACATATGAAAGACTGAAAGTACGATAATATCCTTAGAAGCACCTATAGCTTTCTGCCACCTTCAATTACAAGATCAGAAAGTGGATCTTTTTGCCCTTTCCGTTTCACACACCGGCCCAACCTTTGGGTGTACTTACTTTCCATGCAACCAAAAGAATCCAAATCTCATTGTCTAGTGGCCAATTATATCAATGCCTCTTCAAATATGTGGCTCAAAATATTACTTCATTGCTTACATGGAATCCATATACTAATGGTATTAACTGAAGATTTGTATCATATTCTCATGTTAATCTAGATGTATTGATCATGTAAAATTGTTTGAATATTATGTAGAATTGATCATGATTACTATAAGTCTAGGATCAAGATAAATTTTGATAATGAGTTTTAGATACTCCAAAGATAAAAATAAGAGAAAATTCACAAAATAAACAAAAATGAAAGCTTGATAAACTAAGGAAAAAAAAACATTTTTCAAAATAGATTTGTGCAACTACATTAAGATTTTAACATATTTAATTTGAAAATTACTAGGATTTTTTTTTATTATTATTATTAATTTTTTTTAACTGACGACTATTGTATTTTCATGCGACAAAATTTGTTTTCTTTCAAATAAAAACTAAAAGAATTTATTTTGAACAAAGTAAAATTTGGTCGCACATTAAAACAATAGCCGTCAGTCGCACAAAAAGTGTAAAGTCACATCAATAAAAGTGTAGCTTACACACAACTTTAAGATTAAAAATGAGACACATGTCAAAATCTTAATAAAGTCGTAATGTCGGTTAGTCGCATAAATCTATTTTGGAAGATGGTTTTTTTTTTCTTCTTGATCTAGTGGATCAAGCTTTCATTTTTTGTCTAGCTTATAAATTAAGAATAATTAGATTATAAACAGAGGGTAAGTTCATGTGAAAACCTTTTAAATCAAATGTCTATAAATCATATAAATCTCACAAGTTAGAGGACATTCGTGAACAAATAATCCCTTGAAATTCACTTGTGACTTGTTATTAAGAAAATTAAATGCGGTTTTAAGTAATAAATCGATTTTTTTTTCATAACCAGTCACATGTGAGCTTTGATTTTTTTAAGGATTCTTCGTTATCTTACGTCTTATATTTTGTGGAATCTTTTTAAAATTTATGAACATGTTGTTTTATATAGTCACATGTGAAATATAGGTTTTCACATAATTTACGGTAATAATCACATGTAATTTCTTTTTTCTTAATTAATAATCCACATGTGATTTTCGAATAGAAATTCATGAATTTTTCTTTCACGAATGTCTTCTAACTTGTCAAACTTTTATAAATATTTTTGACATGTAATTTAAAAAGTTTTCACGCTCTCACGAGATTAAATTTTCTCACATGAACCAATCCTACAAAACAGATTCTGAATATGTGCTTACTCTTTAACTGTAGTAAAGTGATTTTCCTATTAGATTTCAATAATCTTACTCCAAATAAGATTTTTTGGCCCTTGACAAATTAACAATGATACAATATTATTTACAATAAAATGTGATATATATCTCAAAAAATAAATATATTATCAGCTCAAAGGATAACATATCCTACCCCACCTCACTTTAAAGTTTAAACACCACTTTTCAATTCCAAAATTTAATATAATGTTGGAACTTGGTCTGATACTTTGATCCAAATATTAATTCTCAAAGACTAGCCAGCCTTTTTTACTTCTTAGGCTAACTTAACCACCATTTTTTGCCGTCGACATCTGCCACCTCTCACTGGAAAACAAAACTGATGGAAGATCCTGGCATCAAGCTGTTTGGAAAGAAAATTGTCCTGCCTGATAAGGTATCAACTTCATTAGTATACTAATATGACATACCATACACTATACACAACATACGTATGTGTTTGCATATGTTTCATCAATTTGTAAATCTAAAAGCAACCCATTTGCTAGAATGATCAAAGACTTAATGGGTTGGTTTTAGTTTTTCATTTTTTTGATGTTTTCATGGTTAAAAATTTGGACTTGGTTGTGTATGAACACACACTGTACACTTACATGTATGTGTTTGCAATCAATAGTTTTGCTAATCTAGAAGCAACCCAATTGCTATAATGATTAAATAACTTATGGATTAGTTTTAGTTTTTCATTCTATTGGTGTATAATGGCTAAAGATTGGAAATTAACTCATGATCATGATGCCAATGTTCTAAGCCTGGGCTTTGAAAGTAAATTACAGTTTCTTGATACTGATTGCTTTGAAATGGCTTTTTGTTTCGAAAATGGAAAATATGCCATATCTGTTTTATCTTTGGTACATAAATGGTCAAAGTTAGTACTTTAATATACGAAATTCACATTGATAGTTTGATAGCTCATAAGTAATTTGGATTATAAGATGCTTTTGTAGATCTTAATGCTGTCGTAGATTTTTCCCTTGATTAAACAATCAGTTTCATTCTAATTTAAAGTCAAAACGCAACCATCCGACTCTAAACGTTAAACCGCACTTTTTGGTTAAATGTTGTCTGGATGTTCTTATAAAACCTTAATAAGATTTTGAATTTCCAGGATCTACTAAAGGTAAATGAAAGTGAGCCTAGACCAGAATCAGGCAGCCCCAAAACTCCATCTATCAATGAAGAAACAAGAACAGAAGAATCTGAACAAGAAGCAACAAACCAACAACCTAAAACCCTTAAAAAACCCGATAAGATTATCCCCTGCCCTCGTTGCACAAGCATGGACACAAAATTCTGTTACTTTAACAATTACAATGTAAACCAACCACGACACTTTTGCAAGAGCTGCCAGAGGTACTGGACCGCCGGTGGGGCCATGAGAAACATGCCAGTTGGAGCAGGTCGTCGTAAAAACAAGAATCTTGCATCTCAGTGTCGTTACATAACAGTTTCCCAAGAAAGTGTCACAACTTCCGTCACAGTACCTGAAAATCTTCAAAATAATATTAGTATACCCGGGGTTTCTTTGCCTTATAATCCCTGGAATCCAGCGGTTCCTATTCCACCCGTTTGCCCTCCATTGCCGGTCTACCCATCAGTCTTTTGGAATTGTATTCCATTCTTACCACCATCAACCCCTTCGAGTGATCCAATCTTGGGAAAGCGTGTAAGAGACAATGATTTAGAGAAACCACAGAACTCGATTTTGATTCCTAAGACTCTTAGAATTGATGATCCTGATGAAGCTGCAAAGAGTTCAATATGGGCAACACTCGGAATTAAAAATGAAAACTTTAAGGCGTTTCAAGGAAAAAGCAAAGATTCGAAGAAACATCAAGAGACTACGAATTCTCCTACCTTACAAGCGAATCCTGCTGCTTTGTCTAGATCCCTTTGCTTTCAGGAAACAGCTTAAAATGGCCAATTTGTTGTGTTGTACTTAGCATTGTATTTTAGTGTAAAAAGACTTGTATAGTTTAGATGTACCAATTTTCCTTTTGCTTGATTTTCTTGTATGTTGAGCATCAATTTTCTTGAGATGTGGCTCCTCGTCCATCTTTTCATTGATGAAATAAACAATAAAATCAAATTTGCAGTATATTATCTCATGCCCGTGAATCATTTAACTTAGAAAATGTGCATACGTTATGCCTAATTACTCTAGGCTCTCTTGTATTAGGGCTATGGCACCACGAGCAGATTTAACTTGTAAACATGTCGTTACACTACTACACGATGATACATACAAGTATACAACTTTAATTATCTACGGCATTTCACCAAATCTCTTTCTTCACTCTAGGATACCAAAACTGGTATGCAATTTGATACGTATACACTACAAAATAGAAGTCAATTCTAAAACAAAAAGACAATAGTTATTCAGAATAGTTGCAAGTTTGAGATAATCTAGTTTAGTTCTTTTCATAAATCCCAAGCGGGTGGCCTAGCGGTAAGGGCATGGAAGTATCCAAACGAGATCTTAGGATCTTGGTGCATGTCTTGGTGATTACTGTGACTTCATGAGTCTTGCCAAGAAGTGTATGGGTTTACTTGCCAATTAAGTCATCAAAAGCTCAAAACTGGCTCGGATGATCAAGTTTCTCTCGTAACCAATAAATTATATTATAATAATAATCACCTGGATCACATAGTATAACACATTTGTCATGAAAATGACTATAGTTATATATTCAGATGATCCTATAGGACTTTTTCTATGCTTTAAGATACCTCAAATGATAAACAATCTAATATGAATCACAAAGACCACAAAATAAAGCCATCTTTTCTGGGAAAATATAGCAATTAATATGATCATTAAATATACCCTACATCAAGATATTTCAAAGCTTTGAGCAAATTCAAGCCACATTTTAGGTACAAAATGAGTTGTTTGTGGACCTAAAATGCCAAGTCACTGTCTGTTGCCTTTTGCTATCTTTAGTTTTCTTTTTTCCCTTTTCATACATGAATTTAAAACCATATTTTTCCTTATATGTTCTCATTCATTAATGGGGATTGGGGAATAAAGCTCACCTCACACTGTATTTTTGTTTATGTCGAGTATCGACCAGGCGGATTCGAGCCACTCGTTAGCAAAATATTTCTTGGAACTAATATTTTTATTTCACAAAAATTAGCAAAATGATTCAAGTATCATGTGGCTATGCCTAGATGGAAAAGGAGGTCCATGGCTGTTTCTAAGGGTTCCAATCAAGAAGCATAAATGAAGAAGCAGCCAAAAAGGTTCACATCTTTAATGAACTTATCTAAAAAATCTCCACAAAAGTATACAAGCCTAACAATTTTTATGAAAAATCTTGATTGTTTGTCCTTTTGATAGCTTACATTAGAGTTTGGTAAAGGCCTCCTTTTTACATGTTTTAATAGTCTAACCTTGATTCTCTATCATCATAAAAATTCTTCAGATCTAGGCACACACAATTTCTAAAATTGACACACAAAATGACAGAATTATATGTGCACAAGACCACGCAGATTTTCTCAAGTTTATGTGTTATGAACAAACTAGTAATAATACAACCTAAGGAAGAATCGAAATCGTTAATTTTTTTATACAAACTAATGATATATAGATAACTTTTGAAACATCTCTATAATAAAGTCAAGACCTAAGATCTATGGTTTAGTGGTGTGTAAGGTCACAATGGCTTTAGCGACGATGATGGTCGTCGCTAAAGGTGCCACGAGGCCCACAATTTTCAACTCTTATTTTGTCAAATGTTTGACCGTGGAACCCACGTTTTTAGCAACGACACATGTCAGTCAAATTTTTATAATTACAACAGAAAACAGTCATGCAACGAAATATTAACCCGCCAAAACGTTTAGCGACAACAAACATCGTCGCTAAATGTTTAATTCACTATTTTTATAAAATACAATTAATAAAGAATTTAATAAAAAATTTTAATACGCGTATGTCTTTTAGCGACGACAGTTGTCGTCACTAAAAGTGTACTTCCATTAAAAATTATTTATAAAATTATGTATAATTGTTAAATTAATTTAAAAAATATATATATAAAAATTAGTTTATTCACAAAATTAATATTTTAATAAGTTATTAAAAATACTTTTGGTAGTTGAAGTGTGTCTAAGTTGTAAAGGTAGTTAATTATGTAACGTCGATACTTTCGTATTTAGACTTGCGTAATTCAAAAGACGTTCTTCCGTATATCCACTACCAGCATTAATATTTTACTATTTATAAAATTAGTTTGATAGCTAAAATATGTTTAAGTTGTAAAGATAGTTAATTACGAAGATGGTAGTACATCATATATCGTCGATACTTTCGTAGGAATAACTTGCCCGAACCAACCTCCCCTCATCACCAAACCATACTACTCGTAGGAATAACTTGACTTTCATTGATAGTATCGATAACACACATACGGATGTTAACTAGATGAATGTAAATATATCAAGCGAATAAATCCATAAGAAAGGATTATTAGAGAATGATCAAGAATATATTTCTATTTTATATCATAAATATTATAATAAGTTCTATTAATTAACTAACAAATGTAAATTGAAGAATGTTAACCATGACCCGTAATCTAAGTGCCTGAACCAATCATGCCCCTCATCATCAAACCATACTACTCGTAGGAATAACTTGCATTTAACTGATTGTATCAAAAGAGCACACATACGAATGCTAACTAGATGAATGTTAACGTATCGAGCGAATAAATCCATAAGAAAGGATTATTAGCGAATGATCAAGACTACATTTATGTTTTATATCTTAATTATTTTTATACAATTCTATTGATAAACTAATGAATGTTAGTTGATGAACGTTAATCATGACCCATAATTCAGGTGCCTGAACCAAACTTACCCATCATCATCAAACCATACAAAATTTTTAACTAGATGAATGTTAACCTATCGAGCGGTGTTAAACCACTACAAATAACTAAAGCATACGAATTACACTCTAAATTGATAAACGTGTAAACATTAACACATTAAAATAAAGATTATCACATTCAAATAACCAGTGTTGCAAAAATCGGTCGAATCGGCCGATTAATCGCTGATTAATCGGTAATTGGCCATACACCTTGTAGAATTTTGAAAATCAGTCAAAAAATCGGCCAGGTAAAAAAATCGGCCAAAAATCAGTCAAAAATCGGCCGAATCGGTCAAAAATCGGCCTAAACGGTCAAAAATCGCCAAATCGGTCAACTTTAAAAAATAATAATTTCACTTGTGATGTACAATTGGGATCGTTTATTTCACTTATAACACACAATGGGCTTTATAATCAGAATTGGAGCCTTTTATTGAGGTTTGGAAACATAGTAGGCTTGAAATCAGTTAAGATCTTTTGTTTGATCTCCAGAAATACCCAAAACTTGCAGGAAATGCCAATCCGATTAATCACCGATTAATCCCGCATTGACCGATTACTCGCTGCAGGGTGGTCGACCGCCCGATTACCGATTCGCGGATTTTGCAACATTGCAAATAACACATTAAAATAAACATACGGATCGGTAGCTACTCCACACGAAGATTTTCCATTTCATTTAAAAACTCATTCAGTATTGCAGCTGAATGACATGCGTGGTCCTCGGGATGCCTTTTCATTTCTAGTCTTGCCTCCAGCATCTTTAGTCTTTCCTTCAATATCTTTATCTTTAGATATTTGACCTTGCAATTTGAGCACTTTGTTGGTGCAGATGCAGAAGGTCCCGAAGAAGAACTTGGATGTGTTGAAGGTCTCGGAGAAGAACCTTGAGGTGTTGAAGTTCCAGGAGAAGAGCTTATACGGAGCCATAGATCTGGATCATCCTTCCATATTAAATATCCACATCCATTTTTTTATTGTTATTATTATTATTTTTTTTGCCGTTACATTAAATTTCTTGTTATATTACCAAACACCCTTCCGTCATTGTTATATTAAGTTTCTTGTTTTTTTGAACTACACAGGAAGAAATGACACCAATCCAAGAGCAAGTCAAACACAAAGCTATCCCGTTCAAGACGGATAGAGAAATTTTGGATGATGTACTTAAGAGCGGAAATTGCGGCCATACAGCGGGTTATTTTATCCATGAGAAATTTGATGAGATGAAGATGCAACATGATTTGGAACGAGAGTTGTCGGGAAAACAAGCTGAGGAGCAAGCAAAAGCATTTGAAAGTCATAAACGCCTTGAAAGAATTTGTGGATTTCTTCAACCGTCAACAAGGTATTCCTTCATAGTTTCACATTCCTGATATATATACATTCCTCAAGTGTTTCCTGATCCTAGTTATACTCCTGCCATCCCTAGTTCTACTCCTCCTGCCCCTAGTTCTACTCCTCTCGGCCTTGGTAATTGTCACACCCCGACCTTTGATCCCGAAACTAGCCAGATTATACGTGGTAAAGAAGATGATAGCGGTGGTGTTGAAGATGATGGTGGTGGTGATGGTAATGGTGAGTATGATGATGTTCATGATGACAAGTAGGTTTTGTATGTTATTAATATTTGTATTGACATCCTTTTGTTATTTGCATTATCGCATGAGTATTAGCTTAATTGTATCGTGATAAAAGAATACCATGAGTTAATTTGGTTGTTTTTGAATGAATGAATGGAAGGATGAATTTTCTATTATAGTTTTGGGTGATTTATAGGTTTGGTTTTGGTAGATTTTTTCCAGAAAAAATTGCAAAAAAAATCTGAATTTGCAGCATTTTGCAACTTTTTTTTGGTTGAACAGGTACTTTTAGCGATGACATGATCATCACTAAAAATGGATTTCAAGTTTTTGTTAACCGAATTTTGGCGACGACTGTATCGTCGTTAATTTGACTCCCGCCAAAAAATATTCTTATTATAATGATTTATATTTATAAATTAATAAAAAAGTTAAATAAAGAAATTACATAAATACCTGCGACAACTCATGTCGTCGTTAAAGATGTTGACACATCAATCAAGTTTTTGTGTTGAGTTCTCGTGGGCCTCACCCGTCGTCGCAAAAGGCGTTTTATCGTTTCCAAAAGATTTAGCGACGGACCTATGGTGACAGCTCATTGGCGATAATATGTCGTCGCCAAAGCCTTTAGTGGCGACCTTTTGCCACCTTTAGCAATGATGAGGTGTAATTTCATACGCTTTTAAAGGGTTATTTAGCCTCTAAATTCGTACGTATTCGATCATTTATTACCCTAAATCATTTCTATTTGAGTTTTAGGTATTTGGGAAGTAAATGCTAAAAAATGATGCATTTTGGGCTTAATTGTACAAGAAAACGAAGAAAACGACAACACCCGGAATACTGTCACAAAAGAAGGTGTAACGGCGTCACCACTACAATGTGACGCCGTCGGTTGAAGATGTTTGTGACCACTATTGAGACGACCTCGAAGTGACGGCGTCAAGGAAAAAGTTATGAAAGGCTAACGACGTCACAATCACTAAGTGATGCTGTCACAGCTAATTTGCTGCAAGATTGAAACCCTAAATGACGACTGGCTGACGGAGTCACAACTTACAAGTGACGACGTCATGTTTGTAATCCTATATATATTTTCGCATTTTTTTCATTATAAATGTGGAACTTTGTGTGCAACTTTGGAGGCAAACCCTAGTACGAATTTTACAGCTTTTGAAGGCCATTTGGCCACCAAGAACTATATTTTATTGAAGATAAATTATTCATCTATTAATCATTATAATATGTCTATGTGTTGTGTGATTATTGTCTTTGTTTTTTTCGATTTAACATGCTAGGCTAATTTAATTTGTGTTTGCTTATGATTGCATAAACCTAGTTGTAGTCTTTAATATTATTGTTTCTTGTTAGTGGTGTGCGCGTTAGGAATTAGAAAACTAGTTGTATCCTGTACCACAGCGAAGACGTCTAGTGAAACGTTATTAGAATTAAGGATACTCTCGCAACCATAAGTCCACTGAGAGGAGATTCTTCTTAATTATTTATTGCGCGTGATTAATTATTGAGCGAGATCGTGTCTGCAGGTAACAATTGCCTAGGTTGTCACGTAAATAGCATACTTGACCAAACCGCTGCCAAATTAGGGGAATACTTACATGCACTAACGAGGGTGACATGGAAATAAGTTAGAGAATTCAACTAAGGAGTGGTGTATGATTAAGTTAGCACGTTTGTTTACCTATACAAGTTTCCACCAATTTACCTTTCTTGTTATTAGTTTAGATATATTTATTTAGTTTAATTATTAGTTTTAAAACCAACTGTTAGGTCACCATAAGTTAACACAAGGATCAATATGTAAGAGATAGAGATGAAGGAGGGATGAACACAATACACACACACACGGATAGATAAAGTTTATGCGTAGGAACTTGTATAAAGTGAACAACCAACCTTCAAGTGAAGGTTTACAAGTCTGTTTATAGGGGAAGGGAGCTAGGGCAATACATCTAGTCCCTTCCTTCCTTATTGGGCTTTTACATAGGCTCATGGGCTTTCTACATGAGCCTTGCCATAATTACTAACATAAAAGCCTAATTAAGCAACTTATTACATATTAATGACTAACACTTGAAATACAAGTTAGGAGTGATTCCAACAATCTCCCCCTAAGTGTTAGTTATGAATCCAGCAATCTTGGATAAGTTGTTGGTGATGATGTAATAGCAGTTGCTTTGACATCTTCTGGCATTCCTCTTTCTAGTGAGAAGAAGTACCTTGATTCCAACAATCTCCCCAAAGTGAGGATCTTGTTTCTTTTGAAGTTTTCAGCTTTGACGTCTTTGTATTCTTTGTTTTTTGTTCTTAGTTATGGTGTGGATGTGGTGATAATATGTTGTTGTCTGCATCTGGTCCGCTTCGTTGCTCAGGTGTCTCCACGTCTTTCTCCAACATGCTCACACACTCTTTGACGTTGGATTTCAGATTTGATGTAGTTCTCTTAGTCTCTAAACTTTGTAGATTCTTTGGTAGATGAAGAATCCTTTTGACTTTTGAGCTGCCTTTCGAGAGAACTTCAATTCATTTGTTGTTGGTATGAACATGAGGAGAATCAGCACGATTATTCCTCCCTGGAGCGTCCATAAGAAGAAAACATAAGAATTGGTTAGTGAAAAACACCAATCGATCATTGTGATCGTTTCTTAGAGAATTGACCACTACGATTGTTCTTCTGATGAATGTCTTGATTCCATTCACCTTGGTCGGGCGAATCAGCCGTCCGAATCCCATAAGGAACAGTTGGCATTACATTGAACAAGTTCAACTAATGACCCACATCTTCAGGACTCGATTCTTGAAAGGAATCTCCTTAGCGGGATTTCCAGCACTTACAAGTTCGAACTTCGAGGGTGTTAACAGCATAGTGTGAAAACACATTGTGGAAAACTAGAAGGGGGGGGGGGTTGAATAGTTTTACCGATTAAAACTTGGTTTTAATCTATTTAGATTGACTTATGTCAATCTATTAAACATGTGTGTTGGATGTTGATAGACAAGCATATATGAATATGTAATGAAAAGATAAGGAGTAAGAAGCACAAAACTACAACGCGAGTATTTATAGTGGTTCGGCTACAAGGACACCTTCCTTGCCCTACTCCACTCCTCGAGTCACCTACTCGAGAGTTCTTAAACACCACACGACACCAACTCCTTATGGCGGAGAAGCCTTCACAACGTTGCCTACTCTTTATCCGGTACAAGGCTAGATACCAGGTTCTTCCACGAGGTAGAACCAAACCTATCACAACGTCGCCTACCCTTTATTCGGTACTAGGCTAAATACTGTTAGGAATTAGAAATTCCCGATATTAAAGAGTCGGTCACCTCAAGTATATGTAATCGTTAGAATGCTCGTAGTCGTAGTTATATTTAGGTTAGTAGTATTTTGTTAAGTAACACCGTGGAGGACGGACGGGTCTTTACCCACTGTATGCCTGATCCACAGCCCGTTGTGTGGCGATTTATGTAAGACTATAAATACTCTCTACCTCCCAAGGTAGAGAGTTGGAGCTCATAATAATATCTTTCACTTTCTCTCACTAAGTTCCCTAAACCTCTAACTTTCTCTCTCTAGAATTCCACTTATACGCCCACTTGTGTTAATGGTTTGATGTGTTTGTGAAATCCAATATCTAACAATTGGTATCAAGAGCCATGGTTAGATCATATCTTGCACATCTTTGGATTTCTAGTGGTTTTTAGGTGGTTTTTGAGTTTGAAAAAGTTTAGTGGTTTGTGCATCATTTGGTTGATTTCTTGTGTTAAAGTTTGGATTTTGTTAGTACTTTTATGTTTAGAATCATCACAAGTGTGTAGGTTTTCATTTGGTAAGCTTGAATCATCTTGGTTGGGTTGTTTTGGATTGAAAAGTGATGTTTATGTGGTTTTTTCTTGCTAGCGACTTAACACACGGAATACTTTCTTCGTAGCGACTTGCTTTACAAATTTGTAGCGAGTTACAATTTTAGACCTAGCGACTTAGATCTAGCGAGTTACAGTACAAGTAGTGGACTCTCCACTACGGGTAGCGACTTGGTGGTAGCGAGTTGCTCTTTAGCGACTTGTATCTTTAGCGACTTGAGTAGCGAATTGCTGCCAAAATTTTGCTAGCGACTTGAGCCTTAGCGAGTTACTACTTAGCGACTTGCATTTGTCTGGCGACTTGGGACTCTAGCGACTTAGTGGTGTAGCGAATTAAGTGTTAGCGACTTGGTGCATTATCTTCTAGCGACTTGGGTGATTGCTTACGGTTTTCTCTTGATTTAGTAAAATCCCGTGAAAGAATCTATTTCCCGGTTTAATCATAGAGTTATAAAATCCCGTATAATCTGTTAACATGTCTACCAACGTTCCTACTATCATCTCCACTGTTGCCGAGGATGTTCAAGCAGCTGGTTCAGATACTCGTCCACCCATGCTTGACAGAACTGACTACGATTCTTGGGCTCAACGAATCAGATTGTACTGCCTTGGAAAGGAAAATGGTGTCAACATTCTCAAATCCATTGATGAAGGACCGTATCGAGTTGAGACGACTAGAGATGTACTTGATACTGCTGAAGATGGAACTCGGATTTACGGAATGGACAGACCAAAGATGTATGATGAGCTTGATGATAAGGAGAAAAAGAGATTCGATGCTGATATCGGGGCTTCTAACATTGTTCTTCAAGGTCTTCCTAAAGACATCTACAAGCTGATCAATCACAACACCGAGGCTAAGGCAGTATGGGATAATGTCAAGATGCTTCTCTCGGCTCGAATTAACTATGGAATACAGAGAATCACAACTCTATGACGAATTTGAACACTTCAAGATGAAACCAGATGAGAGTGTCTATGAGTACTATGTGAGATTTCATAAGTTGGTGAATGACATGAGGAACATCGGAATGACTATGCCTAACATTCAGCTGAACTCAAAGTTTGTGAACAACATGAATCCCGAATGGCACAAGTTTGTCACTTCTGTGAAGCTCACTAAAGGATTGAAGAATACAAACTATGAGCAACTCTATGCCTTCCTTCTTCGGAATGAGAGACATGCTATGTTTGAAAAATTGGTTCTTAATCAATTCAAAACCAACCAAGGAGAGACAAGCTCGTCTAATGACTCAACTGCCTTCTATTCAAACATCGGAATCACAACCAAAGCCTCACAAGTCATACCCATGGGAAATGGTGATCACAAACTAATTCCTGATCCCATGTTCAAACAAGCTGATGCTGATGCACACGTGGGTAATTTCATTAATCAACTAGCTCTTCTGATCAGTCAAAACATGAATTCTCTCCCACAAACCAATAACAACCTCAGAACAGCATCTAACCCACACAATCAAGCTACTGTTAAAGATGGGAGGATCGTGGTGCAACCGGTTCAGGAAAGACAGTATGATCAGGGAAGAGGTGGAGCTGGTAGAAGTTATGTTGTTAATCAGAATCGAGGAAGGAATGGTAATCAAAGTCAAGCTAAGCTGATCAAATGTTATAATTGTGGTGGTGAAGGACACATTGCAAGGAACTGCACATCTCCAAAGCGTCCACAGAATGCTGATTACTTCAGAGATAAGATGCTACTTGTGCAAGCTCAAGATAATGGTGCTACTTTGGATGAAGAGGAATTGTTGTTTCTTGCTGAGGGCAATGCCAAGACGTATGATGCAGATGTGGATGAGCATCCTATTCAGGAGATAGGTCACAATCATCAGAATGCTTTTCAAGTCGCTGATTGTGATGCATACGACTCTGATGTGGATGATGGACCTACGGCACACACAATTTTTATGGCTAGCATTTCTCCAATGGTTTCTCCCAAGATCTCTTCTTCACCACTAGCTGGCCCATCCCAAGACAAACTCATCTCAGAGGTATTAAAACTATACGATAATGCTGATGTGCAACAGATGCATGACAAAGTACAATCAACTGAAACTATTGAATCAAATGTTGAGAATATGGGTAATATCGATATTATCCCATATGATCAATACGTGAAACAAAGTGAAAGTGAAGGTGTACCAAGTGATGCATCTTCTGCAGTCAACAATGACTATGTTTTTGATGAATACACTGCATGTGCCCTGATGATTCTGTAATTTCGGAACTAAATGCCTATAAAGAACGTGTTGCTATTTATGAACAACGTGCTAAATTTGAGTTGACCACTCGTGAGCAGGAAATGGATGACCAAGTGCGTACAATCATTAGAAAAGTAATTTTAGAGAAGAAGTATTGAAACAAGAATTAAATTCCTTGCAAGAAAAACTTTCTAAAACAGCTAAGCAAAAACAAGAACTTCAAGAAAATGTGAAAATGCTTAAGCAAGAATTTAATGCAAAGGAATCAAAACTCTTGAGAGACTTTTCTAATCTGAAAACTTTGAAAAACAAACTTGAAAACAAGTTGTACATACAAGGAAACACCATTCAGACTGCTCACATGGTCACTAAACATAGAGTTCTAAGCGATAAGCATAGTGTTCCCATTATTGATAAACCCAACCATGAGTACGGAAAGATAGCTAAAGCAGCTCAAAGAGTGATCTATGATGGCAATGAGATTCTTAAACCTAGACAGAAACCTAGTTGCGTTGAGTGCACTGAGGAAGATAAGAAGTCAGATGAAGTCACTAGGGAAAGGATGAATAAAAAATTAGATAATCCTAAATGCAAAGAGAAAAAATAATTATCACTCCCCATGACTACAAGAAGGAAAACTGGATTTCCTTGAACATGTTTAAGCCTCAGACATTGTTGACTCCAGAACAAGTTTTCTGAAAAAGGATTTAGATAAGCGAAAGTGAAAATATTGTTGAAACAAACCCTCCCTATGGAAAATGCCTAGAGCGACTGTGTATCCTCCTAATACACCAATGCATCTTGTTCCTAGAACAATTGCCACTAAAAGCAAGACCTTAATTAGCCAATATGTTATATTTCAACTATTTGTTGATTTTGAGAAAACTTGCAAGAAAAGGATCACACCCACTGGTATAACGGAAGGAGAAAGGGGTTTTGAGCAAATGAAAGAATGTTATTTAACTGAGGTCATGCCTTTCTTTAAACTTCTAAAAGATCACTTTGAGAGTCTTAAAATGGGGATAGAAACTGATATCAAGGGAATGGAAAAGGAATTTGATGCAATGGTAGTTGAAGTTAGTGATTATGAGCGTGCACTAAAATATAATGAGATTGAGAGGAAGAACTTGCATACCTTAAATGAGACTCTTATTACTGAATGTGTTGCTCAAGATATCTTTTTCACTGCTTCAAATTGCTCTATTAATGCTTCCAAATTTCATGAACTATCTGCTCGAAAGTCTCCCATGATCGTGTCATTGAGCTTGAAAAACTAATTCTAAACTAAACGAGAAAATTGAACTGGATGATCACGACAATTTGGTTAAACATTTTTCTAAACTGGAAGTTGAGCATTTTAATTTACAACTAAAATATCAACATCTTAAAGAAAATGTCAAAACTTCAAATATCAAGACATCCTCGATGCTCCGAGTTTGATGCAGTTTTTCAAATTAACAAACGTGATGAACAGATTCAAGCTCATGCAACACGATCGAAAAGTTGAAAGCCCAATCTCTCAATTAAAGGGTCAAACGAACAATATGACAGGCTCCCAAATGCCTCCTCCTTTAGATTCTAGAATTCTCAAACTTATCATCTTCAAAACTTAGTTGATGCCTTACAAAAGGAAAACAAGAGTTTTCTAGAAGAAAATGAAAAAGTTAAACGACATTTTAAAGAGTTATATGATTCAATAAAAGTCACCCGTGACCAAAACAACGAAAAAATAACGTCTTTACAAAAGGAAATTGAGAATCTGAGAAGTCAGGGAAATGGGAAACTGCCACTTGTTTTCAATAAGAATGTTGTCTCAAAGTCACCCTTAGACTGCAAATACACTGTGACAGTTAAATATATTCCTCCTCATCTTAGGGATAATGAACATGCTTTTCATGAATACTGTGCTCACCTCAAGGATAGTCTAGAATGTCTCCGTGAGATTGTCGAAGAGGATTTCATTAACAAACCTCTTGATAGTGAAATTAGGTTTGCTTGCCTCCAGGCCAAACGATCTCAAGAGTTGCTAGAATGTGTAATTGCAACATGTCCCAAATCCTTATCCTTAGGTGCAAAAGGCAAAGCTGTGATGCCTTGTTCTATGCCTAAAGCCAAGCATGTGACCCTTGATATGCCTTGTTCCATGTCGAAATTCAAGCAAGCAACCTGTGATGTGCCTCCTAGAATTTCAGATCCCAGCACTTCTAGACCAGGAATGCAGAAAGTAGTGAAGCCATGTAATGTTCCCATCGTTACTTCTACAGATGTTAAGATTGACACTAAAGTTAGCGGGTCAAAACCTAGAAGCTATGCAAAGAAGGATAGGATTACGCAAACTAAAAGTGATCATGATAAGGAAGTGAGAGAACACCATAGGGACAAGAAGTTTGATTTGAACAAAAAGAATCGTGTTAGTTCTAGTATTAGCTCTAAGCTTACTAAAATTAATTCGAGGCCTTATGCTATCTGCAAAACATGTAAAAATGTTTAATTTCTGGTAATCATGATAAATGTGATGTGTTATTTCTGAGGTCTAAGATTCATAACCCGGTTAAGAAAGTTTGGAGAGCGAAACAGATTAAGCAATCATGGAAACCTACAGGGAAGGTTTTTACCAATGTAGGAATTCAGTGGAAGCTAACAGGTAGAATATTCACGAATGGCAAACCTTGCCCCTTAACTAGACCCACTATGCCTAGAGTAGTACCTGTTAAGGTTTGGAAGCCAACTGGTAGAATAATCCCATTAAGCACAAAATGTCCCTCGACTAAGTCTGATGCTTCTACTAGTTCAGCTCCTAGTGACAATGACATTGCACCTAGGGTTTCTGCTGATTCAAAGATTGTTTGTGCTAACCAAAAGGACCCCATGAGCACGTGGGGATCCAATGTTTCCAATTCTCTGTCTTCGTCTGTTATTCAAAGCAGGTCGCATAAAGTCGTCCCTTGGTACTTGGATTCGGGCGGCTCTAAACATATAACTGGGCTCTAAACAATGACGTCTGTTCACATCGGTTCAGGCCTCGTACTTCATCATTATGGCGTCTGCAGATAACACTTCAGGCCCCGTTCCTCAAAGAAAAGAAAAGTGTACGCTTCAAGGCGCTTTATCTTCAGAAGAAGAAAAATCTTCATGTTTATGACCATTCTCATCGACATTCTTCATCAACAAGCTTCATGTTTCTCCCATGCTCATTCAGTCATCAAATGGATCTACATTCATTAATGTATATTCTTATTCACTTGCTAAATCAAAAATGGCAACTTCGGATGCAATTTTTGAGGGGGAGAAGAGTGAATATACTAAATGATGATGGATGTTTGAATAATGGTTATACGACTTAAAGTTTGATGACTCTCCTCCAACGCCTAATGTTTCACTCACTAAGGATAAATGGGATTTATTGTTTGGGATTCATTGGTTCAAGATATGTTTGATGAGTATTTACAACTGCTAGCGAATATTTGATGATCATCAAAGAATATGTGATTCATGAGTTCAAGATATGTTTGATGATCATCAAAGAAGTACAACTCAGACTACTCAAAAAGCCTAATCTCCAGTTATTCCTCAAGGCGTTGATAATGATTATCATAATATTGCAGTTGCACTCATGAATAATGATCCGCTCTTTGGTATTCCTTTGCCAAATATTCACGGATTATTGTTCATGAATAATGATCCACTCTTTGGTATTCCTTTGCCAAATCTTCATGGATTATTATTCCTCTCATCGTGCATGCTATAAATCAACCACATGAACTTCAAGGAAAATGTCTACCTCATCCGCTCGAAGTTATTGGTGTATCCTCCATATCAGTCTCAACATGAATACTTTTAGGAAGAATACATTGATGTTGAGGCATCATTTGTTCTGGTTCATTCAGTGGGTGAATGTACATCCGGTTGTATGTTTATTCACATGTTGGGCATTTGAAACAAGTTGATTACTTCGAAGTTACTCTTTATCACTTATTTGAGGTTGAAGTTGACGTTCACAAAGGCGTGATCTTATTTGATAACTTGCTCGAGCTTAAGAATTAGAGTTGAAGTCTTGGGTTATCTAGTTACCAGCAGTCGAGGTGGATGGTTGAAGACCTGGTTAACTATCACTATTAGGAGTTACGTTGTTTCACTCAGTGTCACGCGTATATTACGTTGTGGATAATCGCAAGAGGTGTTAATGTCTCATACTTTAATTGAGTATTGAGTACTTAAGAGATTTGCTTGGTGCATAAATTCTCGACACCGTTCTTCCATCTTTAAGTGCAAGCTTAAGACACAAATGCGGGGAATTCGACTTCAGTTTCAAGTTTGGTATATTGAGTTTTTCTTCAACAGTGGTCACTTCAAATTGTCTACATATGGGTTGATAAAGATAGTCGGAGAGAGTTTATGTAGCAGTTGATTCTCACAGGATTCATTTGGGCTATTTGAGTTCTTCTCACAAGATTTCAAGTTTATGGATATATTATGTTTTGCTGATTCGGAGGTATCAAAACCATTTGGGGGAAGGATATATTATTCCAACTATTTGGGGAAGTGGTCTCTGGAGACCTTTGGTTTATGTTACTTCAGTGTTCAGTTGGAAGAAATGTGAGAAGAATATTTGGAACGTGAGATGATACTGCCTATCGACATCTTATATACGGTTTATGATAAAGTGCTTTCGGTTATATGCACAACATGTTCACTTGATCGAGCTTATTCAGTTACTTCAGAGTTGACATCCACAGAGATGATTAGTGACTCAACATGTTACATGGATGTCATCGTCTCTACTCTTGTTGGGTACATGTGTACATTATGTGCTGATTAGTTATATGTTATATAACTGGAATGCACTTGGTAAAATGAAGATGTTGATATATTGTTCCCCTAAATAGACAACTGGTCAATCTCGAAGAGTAAGGTGTACATCGGGGATGCACAGCAGGTTCATGTGATCGGTCGTAATCAGTTAATCCGGATTTGATAACCACTGAGACGATCAATGTTTCAACTTGTTACTTCGGTGTTCTCGTGTTCTTAAGGGTGCTGAGCTTCAATCAATGAGACCGCTTTGTATTCAACTCTACTTCTTAGGGAAATGGTCTTTATTCGATGTTTGTCGGTTTGGGGGGGAAGCTACCAAAGATTCAAATTGAGAAGGCTCATGTCCAGACGATTTTCTTAGAAGCATCGAATGCTTTGGTGGCGAAAGTTTAAGAGATGTTGATTCCTTTCTTCTACAACGTCTTTGAACGATATCTTTATATCGGTACTCATTTCATCATTCTCTTAAACTAATTTATCTCTTGTAAATATTTATTCGAAAAACAAAATACAAAATTATAAAACCTTCAAAAAAATCAAATAGAAAAATATAAAACTTTCAAAATCCATAAAAATTTGAAAATTTAGAAAAATCTTCAAAAAAAATATTGTCTTTTTGTCATGTTTCTCTCGATTCGATAATATCTACGGTCTTGATGTTGTCATTCAAAGAATGACACGGGACTTTAGATGTTTTTCGAATTTAAAAAAAAAAAAAAAAAAATCAAAAAATATTTTTTGGGAGAAAGAGAAACAATGGTTTATTGTCATTTCAGGCAATAACCCGCTTTTCAAAGAAAGAACAGAGCCATACTTTATCATGTTTTCAAAATTCCATGCTCTGATTCTTTAATCATTTATCTGCTGAAAACTAACTGCTTTGAAAAATAACTCAGTCTCTATTTTTGATAATCATCTGGACTTATTTGTCAAAATATCAATCTCTCAATCAACAACCTATGTCATTGATTGAGGGGGAGAATGATTTCAATTAAATTAAAAAGTTATTTGGCATTAAATTGTTTTCAAAAGATATTCAAGCATGTTTTATCAATGGAGTCTAAAGTCTTAAAATCCGATCATTATCAGTTAAAACGCTTTCATAATCAAGTCACAATTCTCCCTAAAAGCTTTCAAAATCAATTTAAATCTATAAGAGATCACAAATCTCAAATGATTTGATAATTGTGATCGGGGGAGAATGTGTGATTTAAATTGGATTTAAACTGATAATTCGGTAAATGGTTTTATAAGGATGTACAAGCTCTCCTTCCCACATGTGACAAACGATTTCAAATTGTCCACGCACATGTTGAGGGGGAGCATCTATCTTAAACCAATGATTTGAAACGTGATAACTTATCTCAAGGTGCAGGTTCCCTTTAGTATGTGCAAAACTCTTTTCAAATCTCGAGGCACATATTGAGGGGGAGAAAAATCATGAAAACCTCATCCTTCCCCAAAATGCTTTATCTACTTGATTCGATTAGGGAAGTGATGTTGATATTTTTTTGAAAATGGTAATCAAAGAAGTTAATTCTTTCTCTTGCCTCCGTGTGGAAAACTATTTCAAATACTTGATTCACATGTTGTGGGGGAGTTCTTCTTCTAAAAATATCAAAAATAATTCAGGTACAAAATGCTTTGATAAAATATCATAAGTATCTGGATTGATTTTCAAATGGTTTTCAATTGGTTCCTATGGCAGATGAACAATACCAAAAAGACCGACCAACTTTACATTATGTATGGTGATATAAGGACGATAAGGTTAGGTATGTGTTCCCATGATCCGCCAGAACCGGAGGGATCTACCTAGGGACTATCCACTAGTTAGTGTAGAGTTCTTAGGTATGATGATAAAAGGAGAAAAATGAGAGATGGGAAGAGTGCGGACTGAGACTGAGCTAGTACTGGAATAAACCCAACAAGGTTCTAGCTATGAAGTCTCGGTAAGCACTGAAGGGGTTGAAGAATTAAAAAGAATTGAATGAGAAAAGGGTGAAAACAAATAGCCCTCCATTTATTCAACCTTAGGGCAGAAACCGAGTTCAATTCATATGCTACTGATGGTAACATCGGTATTGAAGACAAGACGTCATGGACCCAGTGACGCACTGCACTTCAACTTTCCAAACCACTCAAGTTCCTCTTAAAAGGACTTGTTTCATTCTCACGGGGAACCGACATTATCTATCGACTTTCTCTTAGAGATTGTTGATATTGAAGGAGGAGACCCTCTCCCTAGTCTCCGATATAGGATCCAAATATGCACAAATTGAGTCTAGAGCCACGAGATCATCAATAAATCTCATTAGGACACTTTCAATGAAGACTCTCTGTTTCACACAATGTGGAAAGAGAGATTATATCTTGAGTCCTACGCATTATCCTTGTGGTATTGCCAGAACATCTGAGTGATGTGTTTACATATTCACTGTGAAGATGGAAAGCCTTCTGGAGCCAACATCTAACAAGCTCCTGGTAGGTGGCATGTGAGATCTATTATATAGATCAACCATGTGACAACTGAACAGAAACAATGGGGTGATTCAATCTTTTGAATCAATCCTGGTTCAGGTTGTGGATTGACGGATACCTTTGAAAAACCGTTCTTTGTGCTTTAAAACTCTTTTCATTAGCACGTCGACCGTGTACTAATTTTTCAAATCAAAAGGTGTTTTATGATTGATAATTGATTTTCATTAAAACCTTCGTTATATTGCAAAAACAATTTCTATTGAGCAATACACGATTGTTTTTCAAATCTTTTTTTATCAATCAGTGGACGTAAATTCGCTGGTTCACTCACTCCGTGTTGTCTTCTTTGAGACGTTCTTCGGAATTATACCTGATCACAGGCAGTACTTGTACTGATCAACGGGGAACCGTGGGCCGTGTACCTCAATTCATCGAAAGTGATCAAAGACACTTTCGTGCGCTTTATTGCTAACTGTCTTATGCGGTACACCCGACGTTTGCTGATCGAATGAAGCGGTCAATACATAGCCGCATGCTCACCTAACACATTCATCTCAAAAGAAATCATGATTAGTGCATCAATGACTCGGATATTTTCACTCCATGCTTCTGCTACGCTGCTGCCAATATCATGAATCAACGAATGCTTCCGCTACCTCGATGAGAATATATCAAGATCCAGAATGTGAGCATGTCGGTCCGAATGTCACAACATCACATAATACCAACACCACAATGGATGTATCGGAGATTTTCTATTAGCTGATGATCTCAAAAGCTGGCTCAACATTATTATCACGTGGATCAGTAAAAGACCTCCACTTGGATTAACCAAACATGCAATGAGTGGAATCAATGACTACAAGCTTCGAAGCAAAGTACTACATCAAGAATGCAAGATCAATTGTTAATGTAATATCTGATTGCTTTCAATGTCATTTTAGTACATGTTTGAGGTGACCTCCCTTAGGGGGAGATTGTTAGGAATTAGAAATTCCTGGTATTAAAGAGTCGGTCACCTCAAGTATATGTAATCGTTAGAATGCTCGTAGTCGTAGTTATATTTAGGTTAGTAGTATTTTGTTAAGTAACACCGTGGAGGACGGACGGGTCTTTACCCACTGTATGCCTGATCCACAGCCCGTTGTGTGGCGATTTATGTAAGACTATAAATACTCTCTACCTCCCAAGGTAGAGAGTTGGAGCTCATAATAATATCTTTCACTTTCTCTCACTAAGTTCCCTAAACCTCTAACTTTCTCTCTCTAAAATTCCACTTATACGCCCACTTGTGTTAATGGTTTGATGTGTTTGTGAAATCCAATATCTAACAAATACCGAGTTCCATTACAATGGAGGAACTACTACCCAAACACTACAAAACGCCTAACCCCAAAGGAGATCTACTCCTTTTCACAACATCAACAAGGATATCAATATCCTTTGACCCAATACTAATCTATCTTGTACATCGAATCACACCATATCAAATGTACACATTAGGCACCTTTCACTAGTGCCTTTTGACTTGATCTTCAAAGCACCTTTTACTAATTCCTTTGACTAGATCTTCAAGGAACTTTTCACTAATGCCTTTAGCCTTGACTTCTAAGCACCCTTCACTAGTGCTTTCAATACGGACGATCGACACCTTTCACTAATGTCTTCGTCTTGACTCTTTTAGACATCTTTCACTAATGTCTTCAACACTACACTTCTTAAGAGAAAGAAAAGAACTATCAACAAGAGAACTTCAGTAGTCTTGATGATAACGAAGCATGGCAACTCATGGACTTGAGCTTGCTCGTCTTCAAAAGATGGTGGTCTCGCCTTTAAGAGGAACCTAGAGAATCACACAAAAACAAAACTACATACATAGATCACTTGGATCTGAGGTTAGAGAGTTTATAACTCAAAGAGAAAATATGTGAGAAAGGGGTAAGAAACAATGAAGAAATGGCTCACTATTTATAGAGGAAAAACATCTACTGTTCCACGGATCCCTCACTTGAGGGATCCGTCCAGTGTAATACTGAGGATCCGTGGGACGCTCCCCTTTACCCATGGGTTTTGGGTCATGGGTCATGGGTTATGGATCATGGGTATCCAAGTAGATACAATGTATCTTTAAGATGCAATGTAGCTAGTCTATGGTTCATGGATTAAAACTATGGGCCATGGATTGAAACCATGTATGACTAAAGCATGATGTCATGCAATAGGTGATGGGTCAAGTTCTATGGGTATGGGTCATGGACTTTGGGTTGTACCCAACTACATTCAAGGTATTTGGTCATGGGTCAAATACTTAAGTTTCTACCAAATTGTATTACCCATTATAATACATAATAGTTATGTATTTATTTGCCCAATATGTAAACACTGGTTGTTGTACATATGTATTATTTAAATAATAAAATCACTTATACTTGTTTTAGTGTTTTATGTGAAAACGTAAGTGTGTTAGAAAACTATTGACTCAAACCATTTACGTATTTTATTTGTTTCGTTAAATTGATTTTACGTTTGTTATCGACAAAACATTAGAAGATCGTAAAATATAAATAAACGTTTTTACGGCTTATTTGTATTAACAATCTCCCCCTTTTTGTTGATGGAAAAACATAAAATTATTTTAAGGAAAAACTAAAATTCGTAAAAGTTCGAATTTGAGTTTTTACTCTCTTCTCCCCCTTTTTGTCGAAACAAAAAGAGCGTCGAAAAGAAACTAACGCAATATTTTAAGAAAAACATGTAAAAGAAAAAAAAATAGAGAGAGCAAGTTACGGGAAGACTTCTCGTCTTAGCTCCCCCTTGACGAGTCCATCCCATTGTGAGGGCATCAAGTAAATAAAAACTATTAAGCTAATGCATTGCAACTATGTTTTCAAGTGGTTTCGTCTTAGTGACGATAATGCTCCCCCTTGATGATTACAACTTTGCAAAGGGACGTCATGAAATGTAATCCTAATATTGCAAGTGATCATGCAATGTAATGTTTTGACACAAAGTTCCCCCTAGCTTAAGGTGTCAAAGTCATCATGTGTTAATTGAAAATCTACAAAACAAAGGTTAGAAGACAAGTATATAATGTATAATTTCCTGCAAATAACACTCAAGTTAGTAGAAAACTAGTCTTCTGTTGCACGGATCCCACGGTTCCCTCCTTGGAGGGATCCGTGTAGGCAAAACGTAAGGATCCGTCTATCTGTAACTAAGATACAGAAAAAGTGATGTACCAAGAAAAGGTTGGCATCAAAATGAGATATGAACTATACCAATAATCATATACTCTGAAATATAGCAAATATCATGTAATTTCATTTAATAAAACTAGAGATATGATATACATGACTCTAAAAACTAAGAAAATGAACGATACATGACTTTGAGTTACTAGACTATCTAAGTCACGCTTGATACTAGGACACCACTAAAATCCTCTAGCTCAAGTTTGTTTAGGTTTAATCTCGTTGAAATGTTCGAAGAGGTGATAAAACATGAAACGTTGATCTTCCCGTACTTCATGTATCAAACTTTCAACATGTTGACAATGATAACAATCTTTGTCATGGCTAGGTAGTGGTGATGGAAGAAATGAAATTGCTTGATGTGAAGGATCAAGTGAAGCGGGTTGAGGAGCCTCAAACGATGGAGGGATTGGTGGAGGCGCATTCAAATATGGCTCGACCAAGAATGATGGTGGTGGTAGAGAGGTGTCAACTTCCATGTGGTTGGGTAGTTGACTTTGATAGTTTCTCATAATCCAAATGGGATTATTTGATGGTGACGGCGAAAAGGAAGTCGGAGCTAGTGTTGACTCAACACCTTGATTTTGTTCCATTATTCCTCCTAATGATGAGAGTGTTGCCGGCGGTGGAGGATGAGATGGCCTAGGAGGCAAATCCTCTAGATTGTAGAGGTGTGGTGATGAAAGTGGAGTGGTGAATGATAGGGCTCTAGGCACCAATGGTGATGGTTTGGTGGAAATAGGATTGCTTGGTTTAGGAGGTATGGTGGTGTTTGACATTGGTAGTTTTGTGGGAACTATCCTTTTAGGGATTGGTTTGAATGGTTGAGTTGGTGGAGGAGAAATCCTAGCATTTGTGGATTTAACCAGAGATGATTCGGTTGAAGAAATTCCGTGTACAACACGAGCAATTTTCTTGGGTAGTCCTTTGGTGGATGAGTTACCACTTGGAGCTTTTCTCATGATGAGATGATTCAAAGAAGTTTGTAAAGGTTTCTAAGTGCCGAAAATGAAGATGAAGATGATGACTTTAGGAGTCCTAACAATGTGGTTTATAAAGCAAGGGATTTGGCAAGTGCATTCAAGACTTAAGCCACTAAAATTCATTGGAATGTGATGATTAGCATGCACAAGAGTCAACTTCAGAGTTGTACTGATCTAGGAACTTAATTAAGATGAGATGGAGTGTTCAAGTTAGCAAGATGAGCTTGAAATGATTGTTTTAGCTAGAGTTGACATGCATCTGTCATACGGATCCCACAGTTCCCTCCAATGAGGGATCCGTCTCTCAGCAGCTAGGAGAAGATAACAATGATGTTTGTAAGGTCTAAATCCTATACCTTCTTGAGTGTTTCAGTCCATCTAAGTATCTTAAATGAAAGGGAACTTAAATGCTTAAGGGCAATGAGTGATGTAGCTAATGATAGCCTTTCATGGAAGAGATTGGAACTTTTATGAGTACCAATGAGTGACCGAGGATGACACTAAATATTTGAGAGTGTAAAATGGAGCTAAATGATCCTAGAGATCAGATAGTAACTTAAGGTAATCGTTTGGAGGATATCCTAAAAGCTTAAGATGGAAAAGCTAGAGTTTGATCCATTTTGACCTTTTTGAGGTAAGGATGACTACAATCAATTTGCTAAATTGAAAGATTTCTAAAGCTAGATGAATAAACATGTGAGGGATCATGTGTGAGTATAAGAGTGGAAGAGTAATGAGTTTTGATGAAACGATAGATCTACAATCATTTTGATAGTGATCTAAATGAGTTATGCGTGAGTATGAAACTTTTACTCAACTTGATAAGGATTTAATTTGTCCTAAGACACAATGTCTAACTTAGAGTGAAGTGATCTAAAGACATGTTTTGAAATAAAGTGATTGCAATTGCATTTCTGTTTGCCGGATCCCACGGTTCCCTAAGATTAGGGATCCGTCTAGCGCAAACTTTTGGATCCGTCTTTCTGCTAAACAGAACCTTTAAAAAAGGTATGCAAGGGTTGCACAAGGCATTATATTTCATGGTTAGTGTTTTCTAAGAAGTTCTAACACTAATATGGTAGAGATATCAAATGTAAGATGTTTTATTTCATGAAGGAAATTTCATTACATTGATAAAGCATGGATACTAAGGATTGTCCCTATTTGAAAGAAAACTAAGTTCCTTGAACGTTTTCGCTAGATGGATCATTAAATGGTTGATGAGTGTTTGCCGATTGAGGAATGAAGAAAGTCTTCATGAGAGATGTGTTTAATGGTTCCATCATCTTGTTCACAAGTACGTACAACGGACTTTGAAATTGAGGGTGGAAGTACATGATGTGATGATAAAGGTGCGTCAAGAACATTCCATAAGGGATTAGTTTGTTCTTAGAGCCTTGAAGATTTACAATTCGCCTTGCGAAGAAATAGGCGAGATTGTATGGTTGGTGTGTTAGCAAACAATACATTATGTGAGCTCAACAAGCGGGAAGGATTTCTCGATTTCCCCTAAGACTTCAAACATTTTCACGTAGGATGAGTGCAAGAGCCTTGTACTCTTCTCGGATATCCCGTGTATAGATAATATTTGGATCGGAGTAATGGGGTTTACATATTATGCGAGTCAAGTCTTCCGGGGAAGGTATGTGTGAAAAATATGGACTATTTTCTTCACGAAAGTTAAAGAGAGAATCAAGAGACCAATCTTCAGTGAAGGCACATTGTCCATGATTTGGAATTCGGAGGATGAGAGCAAATTGCCCAAGGGTTAAAACAAACTTTTGGTTTTTGATCCAAAACCAAAGAGATAGAGAGCGATCCTCGTTACGAACGAGTTCAACTTGACGGAAGAATTCCAATACAAACGTTGGACATATTTTCTCGTTAATTTCGAGAAGACATTCTAGTCCTATGGTTCAGAAGGAGGTATTGATACCTTCTTCGAATTGTAGAGGGGTGTCGACAATACGTCCTTCGTGGAAATGACGGGTTTCGAGATTATTGAACCCACGGACATGATTGCCAGGTGTGTTGGGCTCAAGAGAGATGTTAGGAGTGTAGACGCTAGTGGGTGAAAAATCAAACTCATACTCATGCGACATAGCGAGACCTATAGGAAAGAAGAGTTAATAGGATGTGACGTATTACGGGCAAAATAATGATTACCTAACGTTTTTACAAGATGTTTATTAACAATGGTAACTCACTTAATGTTTGACATTTTAGTGGAACATTTCTTTTAGGAATAAAACGGTTTTTATTTTGCATGAAAAACTGTTATCCAGAAGGACGGTTCTCACGGTTCCCTCCCATAAGGGATCCGGCTAGTATATCTACAGGGATCCGTGGATCTGTAGTGACAGAAAAAGGTTTTGACGAAAAAGGGTTTTTGCATCTTATATGTTTATACAAAGGTATGTATTTTAGCCAATTTTTACTATAGCATGCATTGTTGGTTTCAAAAGTGTCTCAAGATCAAAAATTACGAGAGATATAAAGCAAAAGAAATGACAAACACATTATGAGAAATTAACTAGATAAACTAGAACATTAGTAATATTTCATTTAAATGCTAAGAACGATACAAAGGATTAGGTATATAACACCAATGTAGATTAACAACACAAAGTATATGTCTCCATAAGTGAACTTCATCATAGGAAACACGAGAGCGATGAATGTTAGGGCGATGAGTACAAGGGCGACGTAAACCATGTTGATGAAGAACCTTCTTGATTTTGGTTTGAGATGAGATGAGATGAGATGAGGAGGAAGATGAAGTTTTGAATGAGAGGTAATTTTTGAAAGTGGAAGATTTGAAAAATGAGGATTTGGTGGAGTGGACGTCGGAGGGGGTTTTTATGGGGAAGGAGGAATTTTTGAGATTTGTATTTTGTTTTATTATTAGAAAGATATGATTTATGGATTAAATAAATTAAGACACAAATTTTATAAACCTCGACTTTAGACGAAAGAGTACCACGTATGCGAGAAAAAGTTTCCTATCGAAGCTACGTGTAATATATAAATATGCACAAAAGATAATCATATAGATTCCTATATAAGCATACTTATTTATTAATCTAATGTTATTTAGAGATAAGCGGAAAATCATACCTTTAAAGCACTTAGGAATGTCTTTACAAATGACACAACAAATGTCAGAAGACAATTCCGGTTCCTTCGTGTTTAAGATACCTTCTTAGGGAAGGTAGTCTTGTTACCAAGCAATTCCTTTGGCTTGGTAGGTATGAGCTTTAACTAAGTAACATGAAAAAGAAGGTTAGTGCAATTAAATAAATAAAATAGAGTGTTGTTATCTAATCAACATCCAAACAAGGTGTTTTTTTTTTTTTTTTTTTTTTTTTTTTTTTGTAAAAGACCTTCTTTATACTTTTCAATTAAACACGAATCGTATCAAGTTTTTAAAGTACAATATACTTTAACAAACTTGGTAACGAAGCTCTGATGCCAATTGTGGAAAACTAGAAGGGGGTGTTGAATAGTTTTACCGATTAAAACTTGGTTTTAAACTATTTAGATAGACTTATATCAATCTATTAAACATGTGTGTTAGATGTTGATAGACAAGCATATATGAGTATGTAATGAAAAGATAAGGAGTAAGAAGCACAAAACCACAACGTGAGTATTTATAGTGGTTCGGCAACAATGACACCTTCCTTGCCCTACTCCACTCCCCAAGTCACCTACTCGAGAGTTCGTAAACACTACATGACACCAACTCCTTATGGCGGAGAAGCCTTCACAACGTTGCCTATTCTTTATCCAGTACAAGGCTAGATACTGGGTTCTTCCACGAGGTAGAACCAAACCTATCACAACGTCGCCTACCCTTTATCCGGTACTAGGCTAAATACCGAGTTCCATTACAATGGAGGAACTACAACCCAAACACTAAAAAACACCTAACCCTAAAGGAGATCTACTCCTTTCCACAACATCAACAAGGATATCAATATCCTTTGACCCAATACTAATCTATCTTGTACATCGAATCACACCATATCGAACGTACACATTAGGCACCTTTCACTAATGCCTTTTGACTTGATCTTCAAAGCACCTTTCACTAATGCCTTTGACTAGATCTTCAAGGCACTTTTCACTAATGCCTTAAGCCTTGACTTCTAAGCACCCTTCACTAGTGCTTTCAATACGGACGATCGACACCTTTCACTAATGTCTTCGTCTTGACTCTTTTAGACATCTTTCACTAATGTCTTCAACACTACACTTCTTAAGAGAAAGAAAAGAACTATCAACAAGAGAACTTCAGTAGTCTTGATGATAACGAAGCATGGCAACTCATGGACTTGAGCTTGCTCGTCTTCAAAAGATGGTGATCTCGCCTTTAAGAGGAACCTATAGAATTCCACAAAAACAAAACTACATACATAGATCACTTGGATCTGAGGTTAGAGGGTTTATAACTCAAAGAGAAAATATGTGAGAAAGGGAAAAGAAATAATGAAGAAATAGCTCACTATTTATAGAGGAAAAACATCTACTGTTCCACGGATCCCACGGATTCCTCACTTGAGGGATCCGTCCAGTGTAATACTGTGGATCCGTGGGATGCTCCCCTTTACCCATGGGTTTTGGGTCATGGGTCATGGGTTATGCATCATGGGTATCCAAGTAGATACAATGTATCTATAAGATGCAATGTATCTAGTCCACGGTTCATGGATTAAAACTATGGGCCATGGATTGAAACCATGTATGACTAAAGCATGATGTCATGCAATGGGTTATGGGTCAAGTTTCATGGGTATGGGTCATGGACTTTGGGTTGTACCCAACTACATTCAATGTATTTGGTCAATGGGTCAAATACTTAAGTTTCTACCCAATTGTATTACCCATTATAATACATACTAGTTATGTATATATTTGCCCAATATGTAAACACTAGTTGTTGTACATATGTATTATTTAAATCATAAAATCACTTATACTTGTTTTAGTGTTTTATGTGAAAACGTAAGTGTGTTAGAAAACTATTGACTCAAACCATTTACGTATTTTATTTGTTTCGTTAAAATTATTTTACGTTTGTTATCGACAAAACATTAGAAGATCGTAAAATATAAATAAACGTTTTTACGGCTTATTTGTATTCAATCACTGAGGATTACAATTGTGAATCCCCTCATAAATGTTCTCGATAGATTGCTAAGATCTGTGAAGGACTCTAAAATGTATCACTTGCGTCCTTAATGTTGAACGACAAGTGATGAAATGTCAAGTGTTCCTAAGAGATCTTTTGATGAATCTCATGGCTCTAGACTCGATTAGTGCACTTTGGTTTTCCTGAGCGGAGACTAGGGAGAGAGTCGCCTTCTTCAATACCAACAATCTCTAAGAGAAAGTCGATAGTTAACGTAGGGTTCCCTGTGAGAATGAAACAAGCTTCTGTTGAGAAATACTTGAGTGGCTAAGAAGGTTTAGTGCATTGCGTCACTGGGTCCATGACGACTTTAATATTCAATACCGGTGTCATCTAGTGACAACCAGTAGCATATGAATTGAACCCGGTGCCTGCCCTAAGTTGAATAATTTGGAGGGCTATTTCTTTTCACCCTTTTCTTTACTTTTATTTTTAATTCTTCAACTCCTTCTTTCTCCGATTCTCATTTTCTCATTTTTTCATAATCATACCTAAGGACTTCAAAGTACTAACTATTTGTGGTGTCCTTGGGTAGATCCCTTCGGCTCTGGCGGATCATAGGACGGTTATTCCTAACTTTAGTCACCTTATAACTCCATGACTATCCTACGTTGCCATAAAACCATTTTCACAAAAATCTCTCAAAGTGTTTATGAATAAAAAACATTTTGTAACACCTCGAGAGTTTTGCATTTTCAGAAATACTCCCCCTCCACATGTGCTTAAGTGTTTTGACAGAAATCTGCACAGTGAGGGTAGAGCTCGCACTTTTGAATTGATCGACTCAGGATACACAATTCCCCACGAGACACGATTACGTTGCATAGTTAAAGAGATGCATTGTCAGCTTTTAGGTGACAACTAGCTCTAATAACAACCTTGAAGGTGTAGACAAACCTTGAAAAGGTTGTCAAACCCGTCAAAGTTCATGTCTATCAAGAGTTTCTCGAATAGGTACGATTTACTTGGATAAGTCTTGGAAGACAAATCTTTTCGATGTATGACAGTTCAGATCTCGTTAATTCATAGGTTAAGTCTTAGCACACGAGGATTCAATTGCAATCCAACATATTTGTATCACACAATTTTTTCCCCTAAAAAATGGCATATAAATGTTATTTTGATGAAATTTTTGATATCGAATATGACCATTTCTAGTTTTGTGGGAAGATTTCCACGAAGAACATTTTGTGAACAAATATATTATGCAAATACTCCCCCTCAACAAGTAATACTAACTTTTGAGGTTTTGAAAACATAAGGAGAAGGACTTGTTCTTTTGAGCAAAACTTTGAAAAATGATTAAAGTTTTGATAAGTTTTACTTAAAAGTAAGAAGCTTTCGCTCCTTTTATAAGGATTGTGACACTGATACGTATCACAGGGTCCTTTCATTACAAGTACGGGTTGTACACTGTTATGTGTGCACAAGCCATTAGGGAAATGATGTAATAAGTATGAAACGGATTAACTTCCCCCCAATTGACGAAGTTTCTGAATCAGCTTCCCCCCAAACTGACAACAATCTTCAGCAGATTCAAAATATTGATGTAGTAGACACGTCTTCTAACTTCAGAACTTTTAAATGTGCAGCGGAATTTGTAGATGAGCAGTGAACCACACCAAAAAAAATCTGTCTAGTCACGTAATCACAGTTGTACATAATGCGGAAAATCCATTCGGGGGAACATGCAATAAATCAACAAAATCCTCTCACGTATGTAGATGCTTCACACCAAACAATCCGCGAAAGGCGAATCGAAATGACTTCCCTCTGAATGTTGCGGTCTATAGGAATAATAATCACTTGTGAATATGCAAATTACTCGATAAAATGACCGTGTGTGAGGCATTATAAGATCATATTTAGGTAACTTCACGCACAATAACTCTGTGAAAGTTAGATGATAACACCAAAGTAAGAAATTTATGAAAGGAGAGGGTTTTCGCAAGAAGAGCAAAAACAAATCAAGGAAGCAAACACCACCTACACTCTCTTCCCCCTGATGATTTCAATGAATCAGAATCATACACCACGTATGTTGATGATAAATTGGAGACAGCGAAACCATGTATAAAGAGACAGCGAAACCAGGTATGTCCAATTAATCGAACAAGTGTGAAGTACCATAAATATCTCGTGAGAATCAACTGCTGATAAAACTGCTCTGTTTCTTATGTTGATCATCAGCTGTGTCATTGTTGTTTGGAAACAGTTTGATCTTCTGTTATCGGAGATTCGATTGGAGGTGCATCTACAGCAACAGTTGTTGTTGTAGATTCACGGTGTATCAAGAATTAGAATATGTTCAGGTTGTGCAGCGGAAACATTTGATACATCTGAAGCACGACTTTCAAAAGAATCTTCAAAAAATGGAGCAAACAAAGTTTCCAATTCTTGAAGATTAAGTACAATGGTGTTGCAGCTGATTGATCATTAAATTTTAGACGGTGAGAAACGGGTCCGAAACTGAATTATTCCGAAGCCAGAGCTGTTGTACCTGTATAGAAAGAAGAAGCTGGCAAGATAGAAGAAAACATGGATCCCCAAGTGTAACTGGGTTCCAGATGTTATAAGCATAAATTTGTAGTGTCAATTATCTTCTTGACACCTGAACACACTATTTTGATGATTTCCTTTTCTCCCTCAGGGATAGAAGTTGTGGGTTTCACAAATGTTTTGGTGCGAGTACTTAATATCTTGCCAGTAGGAATCCACCTAAGATTCCATCCTTTTGGAGTAGTGCCCTTTTCCTAGCCTTTTCTAGATCATAGTTCTTGTACGCGTCATTTGAATCATATGAATTTTTAATTTTAATGCTCGGTTTAGACACTGTGTTCGAACTAGTCCTAGATGGGCCAGGTGCAATTAATTGTTGAGGTTTAACAGAAATAGGTTTAATAGGAACAGAATCATTTTTCTCAAGCCAGGAATGTGGAGTGACTGGTTTTGTCAGATGATTATTCTCAACAACTTGGGAGGCAAACCGTGGTTTTGAAGATTTTGATCATTCAGATTTAAAAGCAGTTGGTTGTCTAACTACTGATTGGTTTCTGATTGGTTGTAGAGAAGATTTCCCCAAGATTGTTGGTTTTGCCAACTTAGTATCCACATTCTTGCCAGTTAATCTTCTCAATTTGTTTTGTAAAGCAACATGTGCTAGCCCCTTTACTTGAATTTGATCCTTTAAATGCTCATTTTCTTTTACTAATGTATCCACACGATTACTTTGCATTTTAAGTTCAAGAGAGGTGCAATGTGTCTCTAGTTTTGAAAAATCTTTTTGAAACTGAGCAATGATCTTTTTGAGAAAAAAGTTTTCAGATTCAAGAGTTTGGTTTGACGTATCAGTTGTAATGTTTACAAGTAAGGGCTCAGACATAAGACAGTTGTCTGGACCTTGTACAACAAACTGGTCAACCTCTCCTTCATTTCTGAATTTAGGTTGCTCAGTTTGTTGTTTTGCATTTGTAGGCAGAATATGATCAACAGAAGAATGTACCTCAATCATCTGTTCTTTGTCAAAGTTGGGCTATGTGTCATAGGTGGGTATGATATCTTCCTCAACCATTTTTTCTTTGTCAAAGTTGGGCTCTGTGTCATAGGTGGGTATGATATCTTCCTCAACCATTTGTTCTTTGTCAAAGTTGGGCTATGTGTCATAGGTGGGTAAGATATATTCCCCTGATCTGCTGCTGTCATTCTACTTTTCTAATGCTATAACCTTATTGTCCGCATTACCGACATTTGCAGTGATCACAACATTCTCAACAACCCTTTGAGCATTACTTCCTTGTACATCAACACTTTCACCTTGCACGACTGCTGGATTTCAAGAATTTGATGAAGTCTAACTCTTGGAAAGATTAAATTTTGAGTACATCATCTTAGTCAGTAACATACATCCTTTGTTCATTACCACAAATGGATCTTCAGAATTATCAGTGGCAAGGTTTGGTGATGAAGGTTTTAATCTGATGTCTGTAGGTGAGGAGATTTGTGACTTCTGTACAATCATTTGCGACCTTGATTAATACATTTTCTCTCCCCTTGATTGTAGCTATGTGATCAGAAGAATCAAACACACATGTGTGAAGTCGATATAGCACACGAAAAGCTGATATAGAGAATTTCTAATTTCCCTCTAAAAAAAAAATTTTGAAAATTTTTTCTTCCAAATATTGAAATTCACTATAAAATTCAATTCTAATGTTGCAGGAAAATTTTGAGATTTGACAATTTTGACGCCAAATTTGACCCAAAAAAATTGAATTTGGTCCTAAAAATTTGAATTTTTGACCAAAATTTTCATCGTTAAACCAAAATTTGAATTTCGCGTAAAAGTTGAACGTTTAATCTCCCCTAAAAATTAAATTTTACTCAAATTTTAGTCGAATGAAACTTGATGTTGATGGATCTTTGTAGTCGAATGAAACTTGATGTTGTTGATGAAGTTCTTTTAGGCGTAAACAAACAAGCTTAGGCGTAGACTGATGAAGTTACGTGTAAAATCCACTTACACGTAAAGGCTTAAGCGTAAATCCTTCTTACACGTAAGCTTTAGGTTAAACGTAAGCTTATGCGTAAACTAAACTCTTAGAAGTAAAGTACCTTATGCGTAAGATTTAACTTAGGCGTAAGATGCTTACTCGTAAGCTTTTATGCTTAGGCGTAAGATTAGGGTTTTACCCAAAATCCTTTACACTTGTCCAAGTGTAAAAGATATCCACAATTCGAAGTGTTTTCAGGCTTATCCAAGCAAGAAAAATACTGAGTTAGCAACAACTTCGAAGAATGTGATGAAAATTCGTTACGCGTAAACTGCTAGGTGTAACTTATGAATTAGGCGTAAACTGTTAGGCGTAAGAATAGGGCTTTCCTTAGGCGTAAGAATAGGGTTTTCCTTAGGCGTAAACTCAATAGATTATACCAAAAACGTAGTTTTAAGCACTAAGATGTTTTGTAAACTCGTTTTTAATGATGAAAAGGCTTCAAAAACACTAAAAGAACAAGAAAGTTGAGAACTTGATGAACCAAAATATGTTTTGAGCTTAAGCATAAGATGATGGTATGAAATAAAAACGAGTTTGAAAACTATGTAAAACACGTAAAGGTTGAAACTTTTTGCAAAAACTAGAAACTTTAACACAATATAAACCTTAACCCATAAGAATCTTGAGTTTACAAGTGAAAAAATCAAAGTTTTGAACGTGATAAAAGGTGAATAACATGAAACCTTATGCGTAGACAAGACAACTTCAAAAAACAAGCCGTTTCACCCAACTAGATGGCGATTGATACCACTGTTAGGTCACCATAAGTTAACACAAGGATCAATATGTAAGAAATATAGGTAGAGATGATTGGATGAACACTCAAACACACACGATATAATAATAGACAAAGGTTAGGCATAGGAAATGTATTAGAGTGAACAACCACCATACTCTAACTACTTTCCTATGGCGATTGATACCATGTTAGGCCACCATAAGTTAACACAAGGATCAATATGTAAAAGATAGAGATGAAGGAGGGATGAACACAATACACACACACGGATAGATAAAGGTTATGCGTAGGAATGACTTAGGCGTAGAAAGTACAATTCACCAAAACGGATTTTTATGCCCAAAAACGTTTTGTAAACCTGATTTTAATGATGAAACAGCTTCAAAATCACCAAAACAACAATAAAGTTTGAAACTTGATGATCCAAAGACACTTTTCACCCTTACGCGTAGGAAAGTACACGTCTCAAAAACCTAGTTTAAAAACTAATCTAAACACGTAAAGTTTGAAACTTTTTGCAAAAAACTGAAACTTTAACACCAAATAAACCTTAACCCATAAGAATCTTGAGTTTACAAGTGAAAAAAAATGAAAGTTTTAAGCGTATGTAAAGTGTAGAACGTTAACCCACGCGTACCAAATATGAACTTCAACAACAAAAGGTTTCACCCAACTAGATGGCGATTGATACCACTGTTAGGTCACCATAAGTTAACACAAGGATCAATATGTAAGAGATAGAGCTGAAGGAGGGATGAACACAATACACACATGGATAGATAAAGGTTATGCGTAGGAACTAGTATAAAATGAACAACCAACCTTCAAGTGAAGGTTTACAAGTCTATTTATAGGGGAAGGGAGCTAGGGCAACACATCTAGTCCCTTCCTTCCTTATTGGGCTTTTGCATAGGCTCATGGGCTTTCTACATGAGCCTTGCCATAATTACTAACATAAAAGCCTAATTAAGCAACCTATTACATATTAATGACTAACACTTGAAATACAAGTTAGGAGTGATTCCAACACCAACGACTCCAAAACCCGAGATTTTACTTGCTTTTAATTAAATATAAAAGACCAAAAATAATCTACCCGCGACCCTTAGACTTAATTCATCATACACTTCGAACCTACCTCATTATTCCCCTAGAGAACGATCAATCCTTTTTGTTTTACCTATACTATGCTACAACGGTTAGGTACTCTGCCTAGGAGGATTATAAAACTTTTTGTGTTTACAAATCATACGCATCAAGTTTTTGGCGCTGCTAGAGTGGATTCTAGGTTTTGATTTCTATCTCGTTTAGGTCTACTCACTAGATTCCTATCAACTGCGATTTTTTCTTTTTATTTTGTAGCTTTCTTGTAGTCTATCTTTTTCTTTTTATTTTTTCTTTTTATTTTGTACCTTGTCATTTGCCATCATGGTGAATGATAGAGTCTAGGTTTTGATTTCTATCTCGTTTAGGTCTACTCACTAGATTCCTATCAACTGTGTTTTTTTTTAGCTTACTTGAAGTCTATCTTTTCTTTGTTCCTTTTGTTTGTAAGCTTGTCATTTGCCATCATGGTGAATGATATGCCTTTTAACCAAGATCAATCACACCAAGACCTACCAATTTGAGACCCACCAAACCAAGATCCACCAATACTACCTAGTGCCCGTACTCTTGGTGAGTATTCCAAACCTAGCAACGAGGACTATCGAAACACTATTGAGCTTCCCCGAGAAGCCAATGTGTCTACCTTGTGATCCGACACCATCCGGTTGGTGCAAAATGGATGTGCATTCCATTGACTTCGTTCTGAAGATCCAAATCAACACCTTAAGGACTTTCTAAAAATTGTTGATTCTATCAACCTTAACGGTGATACTCATGAGATGACACACTTGCGTCTTTTCCAATTATCTCTACGTGATCAAGCTAGCAATTGGCTTGAACGTCTATCCGTGGGATCCATCTCGACTTGGGTGATCTCCTTTCTCGTTTTCTCGCATAATTTTTGCCACCGGGGAGAACTACCAAGTTAAGGAATGACATTTTGATGTTCCAAAACATCAAGGTGAATTCTTTACGAAGCATGGACTCGTTTTAGGACTTACTCCAAAAAGTCCCCCATCACGGCATTGATCTTTGGCTCTAAATCTTAATTTTTTATGATCATGTAAACTACTCCACAAAGCAAGCCATTGACCATGCAGCCGGTGGTAAGCTTCGTAACAAAAATGTGGAAGACTCGTGGGGCATTATAGAAGACCTCGCCCTCTATGACAACGAAAATTGGAATGACCCTCGTGAGCTTACAAGTAAAACGATCAAGGCAATATCCTTTCCTTCTAATGTCTCAAGCATTCCCAATCGTAAGATCATTGAACTTAAATATTAAGTAAAATTCTTGATGAGTTCCTACGAAGCTCCTAAACCTTTACATTGAGTGAACAAGATCGCTTCTTCATGTGAATTATGTAGTGGTCCCCATGACACTCGTGATTGCATGGAAAATCCCAAACAAGCTTTTGCAGATTACGCATCCTCACGTACTGATGGAGTGGGGGATAAGTGGTTCACTTTTAAACCCGAGAAAAACACTCTTAGTGATTCATACAACCCTCCTTTGAAAAATCACCCAAACTTTAGGTGGAGACAAAATCAAAATTCGTCTCAAAACAATTTTTCAAACCCATCTAATCGTTTTCAACCAAACATTTCGTCCTCGAACCATGCCTTTTACAATAATCCCTCATCCTCCAATAATTCAAATAATCTTGAATGATTGGTATCCAAATTTTTTCATCTCAAGAAGCTCGTTTATCCAAGTTAAAAGCCTAAATAATCGTGTATTAAACACTTCCACTAATAAACCCACTAAGAACACAAATAATTTGTGGAAATGCTTTATTTTTATTTTTAACTTCGTCTTAATTGCATATAAAGGTATTTTACAAAAAGATAAATGTAGGGAAATTCTTATTTAGTTTAAAGAACGAAACTCGAACATGAGAAATTTACAATTTATAATTAGCAATTTATCATATATTCTATCTTGTTTGTATGTTTGCTCAAGTCAAATACTTGTATCGAGTCGAGATAAATATGTTAAAGGGAATTTACAGGTTTTAAAAGTTAGACTTTTCCAGAAAACAAAACGACAAAAATCTGTCAGATCACCCTGATGGCGTCACCTATACAAAGTGACGACATCAAGTACTGTAGCAATACAGTTTTTCAGATTTTTGTTTTCTGTTGAAATTTAATTTTTAAAAAATTACAGAATTTTTAAATTTCCAGATTCCTGTAAAGATTTATTTTACAAGCATTATATCTTATTCACTTTCTAGTTTAGTTTACTTTTATATATAGTATTTGCCGTCGTTTTATGTGAGGTTTCATGTTCGTTTTCTTAAGATTTACAGGTTATATTGGACAACAAGCATATCATAGGACTATCTTATCTTCTTGGAGGAGGATTTGACCATATATCCGTTTTTCGTTCATATCGAGCTAATAAGGGGAGTAGTAATTTCTTTCGTCTCTTTTATTTTTCCCTTTATCAATTTTTGTACTTTTAGAACATTGCGGACAATGTTCAATTTAAGTATAGGGATAGTAAAAAGAGGCACTTTAAAAACTAGTCATGCATTTGTTACTTGTCTTGTTTTTAAGTAATTGTGTAATAAACTTAGGGAAATATATGTAAAGGTAATTTTAGCACAAATTTAATTTTTTTTATGACATTTACAAATGAAACTTTATTCTTAATCAAGCGTCTCAAGGCTAGGAGTTATATAGTGTAACAACCTCAAATTATCGCAGCGGAAAGGTAACCGGGGGCATGACTTCATGGAAACAAAATTACAAGTTATATTGAACGACCTCTACATGAGCCATTTTAAAATTACATTCGATAAGTTTTGACAATAATAAGTCTCAAAAGTACAAGTCCCAAAAGTAAAATAGTTCAAAGTTTGAATCAAATGTTATGATAGTGATAGAAAATCTTCTTGATGGCATGCTTGATAATGAGACCCAATGCAATGCTCCAATGCATACCAAACTAGACGAATCATCAACCTGATAAATACATGCTAAAACGGTCAACATAAAGTTGGTGAGTTTATAGGTTTTTATAAATAATAACGTTGAGTAAAAGTAATGTGGGTTCATAAGAGTTTTGTGACTATTGCTTCACTCACAGTATCATGAAAAGTATTAGTGGCTACTGCTTCACTCCCAGTACCATGAAAAGTGAATGAGATCATTGCGTAACTTGCCATGTCTATAAAATCATTTAAAAGTTAGTAAATTAGTATTCTGGACCACAAGATTTCAAGTATATGACCATTACAACAATTATAACGTCATACAAAAGGTATTACGACTGCACTAAGTCTCGTGACACCGAAGCTACGACAGTGTAGTATGCAAGTCAATGCTCATAGTATATTGGCCCAGTAAGTGCTTAACCCGAGACACCTAGATTCCGACATAGTATACGTCCGATTGCCTATCCGATCGATCCGAACGGGGGGAGTCACCCCAATAGATCTATTTATAACATTCGCGTTTCCTACAGAAATTAGCGGTTCATGATAGTAGGTATAGTGGGTTATCGATTCTTAGGCTAATCCGTAACAGTTTAAAAGGTACTTGTTTCCATGAGAAAGTAATTGGGTATGTAACAAGTAAATAAGAAATGTGTTCTAGTATCCGAACAAGTATTTAGGGAAAGCAAATAATGTCTTTGAGTAAACAATCATGTATTTAAGTAAAACGAGTAATGAATTTAAGTAAAACGAGCATGTATTCTCGCCCAAAATTATTTCAAAACAAGTAAAATAAGGGTCATGAACTCCCCTTGAGGAAATGGAATGTTACGAAAATAACTGATCATGAAACAAAGTGCAACGGTACCGGGTCATGACCTAATAAATAATAATGTGTCTTAGAAATATGCTATATGTAAATGAAATGATGCACATGCATTTTATAAAAGTTTGTATCACCATTGTACGTTTGTGTGGTAGCTTTATATGTCGAAATAAGCTCTACGTCAAAGTTTACCATTTTTATGTTTATATATACTTTGTAAAAATGTTCCAAGTATTCAAGACCAAAAGTTTATATTCCTCCTGACACGAACTATATCAAGAAACTCTCAACTTGTATGAAAAATATCCCAACAATATTCCTTAAGGACTCTAAATATTTTACATCAAAATAAGCCGAAGAGGCCGCGCATTGGACTTTTTAAACATTTTACATCAAAATAAGCTGAAAAGGCCGCGCATTGGACTTTTAAATATTTTACATCAAAATAAGCCGAAGAGGTCGTGCATTGGACTTTTAAACATTTTACATCAAAATAAGCCGAAGAGGCCGAGCATTGGACTTTTTAAACATTTTACATCAAAATAATCTGAAGAGGTCGCGCATTAGACTTTTGAAACATTTTACATCAAATAAGCCGAATAAATAAGGACTAAAATAAGCCGAATAGATAAGCACTAAAATAAGCCGAAAAGCATAAGCCCAAAAATAAGCCAACAACCAATAAGTCATAAATAAGACGAAAATAAGCCAATAAGACTAATAAGCTATAGAACCAAATAAGCTAAACCAAAAACCTTTTTTACACTTTTATACAATCCAAATAAACCACACAAACATGCTGATACAATTTTCCCAAAGTATACCATATGGTACAAACCATATATGTGAAAGAATGCGAATATTGTAAACTTTTTATCTGAAATTTAACAATCAACTCGTCCTTTTAAGATGTAGAGATGATAAGGATTAAGAAAGTCCAAGAAAATATTGAATACACTAGCAGGGTACCCGCGCGTTACAGCGGCAGGTACCCTGAAATAAAAAATTTCGATGAATAATGTATTTTAGTTTATTATGTTCTTTTTAACAATAAACTTACGGATATCAAGAATTTTGTATAGCCCGTGCTCGTTCGGGCTCGAACCTGTTGGCCCGTGTCTACTCGGGCTCGAGCCCGTTCTAGCTCAAGCCCATTTGGCCGTTGCCCGTTCGGGCTTGAATATTTGTATAATGTGCTTTATTATTTGTAGTAGTGAAATTTAATATAGGAATTGCGTTTAATTTGGTTGTACAATATGCTTGATAATTTGTATTTCTTATGTAAGAGGTGTTTTAATAACTGTATTAATTGTATTTATTGACCAGTTAAATAATTGACTACATTAAATAGCATTAATGTGGTGTTTTATTGTACACTATGTTTCTTTTCTTGTAAGTAGTAGTCATTATAGTTATTAATAACATTGACCACTTTAATAGCATTAATGTTGTAAGTCTGAAAGTAAGTCTGAAAATTACATCATGCTTATTTTGTTGTACACTATGCTTATTCTGTTGTAAATCTGAAAATTGGTTGCAGCTATTGTACATTGTGTTTAAATGGTTGTAATTTTTGGTGAATGGGTGTTTTTAATAGCATTAATGTTGTTTGATAGAATTTTGGTCTTAAAATGACACCACGCTTTATTTTGTTGTACAATACGCTTACTTTGTTGTAATTCTGAAAATTGGGTGCATTAAAGTGTTGTAAACCATGCTTAATTTCTTGTACGTCTTAAAATTAAGAGTGAGGTGCCTTCATGCATTAAAAGTAGTATAGATAACAACCCCAAATGAAAAACTAATACCCACAATATCTTCACTAAACACCCGGGAACACGGAAGTACAACCCAAAATCAAGAAGCAAAACAATCAACATAAAGGGGTGTTTGGAGGTGCGGCGGCCGAGAGAGCGGAAGGAGAAAGGAGAGGAGAGAGGGTTTTCTTTTTAGGGTTTATGATGTGTGTGGTGAAATGTGATGTATGTGTTGTTTATATAGAAAATAAAATACCCTTTGGTTTTCTTTTTAGGGTTTATGATGTGTGTGGTGAAATATGATGTGTGTGGTGAAAGAGAGAAAAGTATGTGTCGGTTTTGTATTATTTCCTAAGTTCACTAGTCGTGTTATGCACAAGGTTCGATAATTAAAGACGGGATGTAAAAATGGATCCGGGTTTTAAATGAAACCATAAATAATAAAATACCCGTAAAATGAACGTTTTAGAAAATTATGATATGCTAATGAGTGCAGGTAGTATCTAGACTCGTTCCGGTACACGTTGTGTGATGTTTCTTGCTGTACACGGGATAACCTTCCGGTAAACTGTTAAATGTGAATATAAATGTTCTGAGAGTGAAACTTTAACTATTTGGTTAAAACATTAACCTGAAAAGTATCTATCTGTCATAGACTCTGAAAATGTAACTGAAAACGGGATTTTGATTATAGTTTAGCGTGCTCGTGTTACAGCAAGACTAGCCTGGGTGACCTTGACGGAAAATCACAAGAAGACCACAAAGGACTTTTGATGGTCTTAGAATAATCAGAAGATGTAATTTAAATTCGAGGGTAAAAAGTAAAAGTATTTTTCTGAAAAATTACCGGTTGTCACATATAGCTAGCACAAAAACCCTACCAATAAAAAATTTCACCTCAAAAATGTGAGATTCGCCTTTAGATATATAGGAAAAAGTATTCACATTTAATGCTTATGAGTGTACCAGTAGTATGTAGTATCTAACACTTGCTTTAGTGATGCATTGCGAGATCGCTAGTGAGATCACATTCGTGTGATTAGGATTTACTATATGATAAGAGGCATTAGGATAACCATTGTTTTTAGCTTGTTTTTGTTATAATTACATTGACTTCCTAGGTCAAGTAATTATCCCGCACCCTTGCTATGTACTCATTTTTAGTACAAGATAACCCTAATACACCCTTCATAGCCTATTTTTTCGCGGTTTTCCTGATATTTTGGTGGATTCTGAAATATTAATAAAGAACATTGTTTAGACCCCACTAAATATTGCACCCAAGTTGCCTTAGCCTTCCTTGTATGCACTCATTTTTAGTGTATTATTGTTACAACATATATGTTAAACCCTTAGTTAATTATCTAGTTGCTTACATGATTGCTAAGTTGAGTCATATCTTGTAAAATTTTGGGAAGATTAGGACTTATTGTAGTATTATTATGGAGTGATTAGGATTTATGGTAGTATACTCCACATGTTTTGATCCTCGCAATTCGGGTCATTAGTTAGTTTATATTTATGTAAAATTGCAAGTGTAGGATGTAGTTATAACTCCCAAGTTATCTATGTTATTTATTTTCAGTAGATAAATGGATGGCAAGGCAAAAGTGTATGAAAAAATATATAGAAAAAGAAAGAAAAAACATACTGACTGCCATCATGCTTATGTTTAAGTCAAAAAAGAGTCAAGAAAAAAAAGCAACAAAGAGAGTTAGAGTTAGTTTTTCGAGTCTTGGCTTAGCAACGCCACTTTTACATGTAATTGACTTAGATTATTAACTTGACACCAATAAAATTCTCCGTATCCCAAATGTTACAACCATTGTAAAGACCTCTTTGATAGTTTATCCTAGGTGCTTACGCTAAAGCGTTGGAGGTTTTGATCCTCTATCAATCCTATGGTAAATATATGTGCTATGACCGGTAGAGAGTGTTTATTTGTCCATTTCCAAAATGTTATATTACTTATACACCCGAGAGATGAGAGAATCCAAACACTTAATGTGAGGTGCTAGTATGTTATTTCCGTGCTTGTTATGACTATTGTAGAATGAGTTATGTTGTAAATTATATTTAACCCATTGCTAAATGCCCCCGAACTTGTAAATTGATTAGGGTAAAAGCATATTTACTTGAGGATAAGTAAATCCCAAGTGTATGGATATTTGATGAGGTGTAGTTTCATACGCTTTTAAGGGTTTATTTAGCCTCTAAATTTTTACATATTAGATCATTTATCCCCCTAAATCTTTTCTATTCGAGTTTTAGGTACTTTGGAAGCAAATGCTGGAAAAGAAGGCATTTTAGGCTTAATTGGACGAGAAAACGAAGAAAATGACAACACCCAAAAAACTGTCACAAGAGAAGGTGTGACGGCTTCACCACTACAACGTGACGTCGTCGCTTGAAGATGTTTGTGACCACTCAATGGATTGAGACGGCCTCGAAGTGACGGTGTCAAGGCAAAATTTATGAAGGTTGACGGCGTCACAATCCCTAAGTGACGGCGTCACAACTAAGTCGGTGCAAGATTGAAACCCTAGATGACGGTGGGTTGACGGCGTCACAACCTACAAATGATGATGTCACATTTGTAATCCTATATATATTTTCAAATTATTTTCATTATAAGTGTGGAACTTTGTGTGCAACTTTGGAGGCAAACCCTAGTACGAATTTACAACTTTTGAAGGCCATTTGGCCACCAAGAACTCCATATTTTATTGAAGATAAGTTATTCATCTATTAATCATTATAATATGTCTATGTATTGTGTGATTATTGTCTTTTTTTTCTTCGATTTAACATGCTAGGCTAAATTAATTTGTGTTTGCTTATGATTGCATAAAACCTAGTTGTAGTATTTAATATTATTGCTTCTTATTAGTGGTGTGCACGTTAGGAATTATAAAACTAGTTGTATCCCGTACCACAGCGAAGACGTCTAGTGAAACTTGATTAGAATTAAGGATACTCTCGCAACCATAAGTCCACTAAGAGGAGATTCTTCGTAATTATTTATTGCGCGTGATTAATTATTGAGCGACATCGTGTCTGCACCTAACACTTGCCTAGGTTGTCACGTAGATAGCGGACTTGACCAACCCACTGCCAAATTAGGGGAATACTTACATGCACTAACGTGGGTGCCATGGCAATAAGTTAGGGAATTCAACTAGGGAGTGGTGCATGATTAAGTGAGCACGTTTGTTTACCTATACGAGTTTTCACCAATTTACCTTTCTTGTTATTAGTTTAGAATTATTTATTTAGTTTAATTATTAGTTTTAAAACCGACTCTTCCAAAACTCGAGATTTTACCTGCCTAGTGAGTTGCCTACCATCCTAGAAGTTGTGGATCCAAACCTCGCTGAAAGCATTTATTAAACATTTGGTATAAGGTATGGAAAATGGTCGCTAAAAAAATAAAAATATAGAGACATTAAGGTTATCTACGTAAGAAAACTAATTATAACTTGTGATACAATTAGAAAACTTATTCCTAAAACAAAACTTATTCATCTAAGTGGAACTCTTTTAATATATCTTCAAATCTTGACCTTCTAATGTACTAGTACGCTAGAGTCTATTATACTTGGACTAATTTAGGCCAGGTTCTAAATGAAAATGATTTGGAGACCTAATTATGTGTCTAAAAACATGCCTAAACATACGTGGCATGATCCAGATGGTTTGTGAAAAAATGGGTCCTCTGACTGCAGCCATCAGGATGATGTCATACAAGTTTATGCATGAGTTTAGGCATATCTTTAAGCCTCCCAATCACTACTAGGTTTTAAAAGCGCGTCATGGCGGCGTTAAAGCGCCGTTAAAACGCGAGGTGCGACTTTCACATTACAAAATAGATAAAGGTGTCGGCTCTAGACGTGACGTGAGATGAGATGTGAAAAGGCGCGATAAGGCGACTAAGATGAGACGTGCAAGAATAGTTTTTTAACTTAATTTCTTATGTATAACACCTTTTGTAAACCCGATATATATGAAATATGATATAGTATATAAATTTACATATTTTGTGCCATTTTAAGTAACGCCTTAAAAACAGCTATGACTTCGTCATAAATTTTAAGACGTAAGGTCACGTCACGTCTCACGCTATTTATACCTTGACTTAGACGTATTAATCAACTAATCTAATCAAGTTTAATGCTTTGTCTCATAAAATTTACAGAGTAGAGATTCGTAGAATTTTACTAACACCAACATTTTGATCTGAACTCAGTATAGGTCATAACTTGAGCCATACAACCTATCTATATTGTCACTTACATGAAAGTCAACCCTTAAGCATGTAACATTATGCTTATAAAATTGACAATCTCATCATTAGAATTTAGAACTAGAAAGTCAATCTTCCACTTCTAGTAAATATCTCATGTTTAGTGCTTCTTAGGTCTTGCATTAAAGTGGAGATGATTAGGAAACCATCATGGATAAATAGATGGCCGAAACTTGTTTTTATAAATTAATTGAAATAGATTTTGAATTTAAGAGCCCGTGAGAGATTTTTTTCAAAAAAAGAGATTGCGTATTAGCTGTACGTGTTAGTCAAACAAAACATATGTTCTTGAGTAGCTTGTTTTTTAGCTATGAAAAACTAGAAGGAAGTTGAATTCGTTTTAGTGTTTTAAAATCATAGTTTCAAAAACTTATAGTGAAATCAAACAAAGATATTATGTAAATGTAAATGCAAGACAAAAAGTAAATAATGAAAAGATCAAACCAAAACACAAAGATTTATGGTGGTTAGGTAACAAAGCTCCTTCCTCGTCCTATTCCACCCCCGACTTTTCAACTCAAGAGTTCATTTCACTATATCAACAAGCTCCCTTCTTGGCGTAAAAAACCGTACAACATCGCTTAAACTTATACTGATACAAAGCTATGTATCGAATCCTAATCTAAGTAGAATTAATATTTCTCTCTATGTATTTTGAGGACTAAAATATTAACTTAACTCTCTATTTTGGTGTATGGTGGTGTTTATGAACTTTGAAGTATGGTAGTGAAATATAGTAACACAACAAGGTTGCAAATACAATAACTAATAACTACAACACATAAGACTTGAAGATCTTCTTGTGTTTTTCTCTTGCTAGAAAGATGGATTAGTTATGTGGATCACTTGAATGAATTTAAAATAAGATATTGATCAATGAGATGTGTATGAATATATGAAAAAATGCTAGAAAGACGATTGCATCGAGTGAGAAAAATGTTATGCAAATGACTTGCTTAAATAGGGAAGATGGGAGCTGGAACAACCTACGACGGATCCACGGATCCCGTCTTGAGGGGTATGTCCCTCATCTGCAAGCCCGAAAATCTATCCGTTTTTTAAAGGTCGTTCATGTCTTGCGTGGATTATTAAATCTTTTATGATGCATGAGAAAAGCTGATTTTAAAGGGTAAGATGCTTGCTTAAATTGTTAAATACAAAAGACCCTAAAATGTGATAATTATGTTTTCATGCAATAACACGTTAGATGATTTAGGAATTTTACCAAAATGGTTAATCCATTTCTCTATGCAGATTACATTTGAATTACTTTCCAAAGGGGAAGATTCTTGACTAGTTACTCAAATATAGATTAAAGCATTTTCTTATGATAAGAGTAATTTGTTTAATAAAAGGTAAATAAAACTTTTGTGAAAGTTTATAGAAGTATGTAAGATTTTATAAAACAGTGCAATAGCTTTATGCAATGTGTATGATAAAACATCCTTTAATCATTATACAAGTTTTAAAGATTCATATACATACTTTAAGTGATTATTGACAAAGGTTAACTTAAGTCTAAAACTTGTTTACTTGAGCTTTTACTTAACATTTGTTATATATTTGCCATTCACAATGTAACAATTCACATTTTCAGGTTACTAACTAGTCTCGAATTTTTACTATTCATTTCACTATTCATACCAAACTTTTTTTCATTTATCATGACAAGAGAGTTGATACTCGTTGAGTTGTCCTAACGACGTACGTTGAATCCATTCAGAACCGATTTCACAAAACCGTGTCTGAGATTTACTTTTAGGTTTAAACGTCATTCGAACATCTCGATATGTCCATACAACGTTAAAAACAATAGAAATATGTGTTTATCAAATCATACGACAATTCCACAAGTTTTGGAATTCTGCGTTTTCTAGTTCTGCGTTTTACGCAATTTACGCGTTTTAAACCTACGTATCCAGTTATAACAGCGTTTACGCGATCCATTAAACTTATCACTCAATTTATTTATTAATATGGAGTATAATGATTATTACACCCGTAACCCGATGAGGTATTAATTTATAATAAAAGTAATGATATTAAATTATCTAGGATGTATTTTTAGGAAAATGATAAAGTTACAAATTGCATATAAGCAAGTGTCAAGTAGTATAAAGATGTGTGGCTAAACTAGGAAGAATAAGACTTGAGGGGCCATTTTTGCTATTTGTGCAAAGTTAACTAAATAAATATCTATTACTAGATAATTAAAGAATTCCAGAAAAAAAAATTAGAAGAGTGTGGTGTGTTGATGTCGCTCCAGGAGAAGAGAAGAGAGGGAAAAGAACAACTTTGAGTTCTTGTGCTATAGATCAAGAATTGAAGTAGGGAATCAAGCCCTAAAACCTCCCTAATCTATTAATCATCCCAAGTAAGTAATTTGTTAAATTGAAATTAGGGTTCATGAAATTGAATTGGGGAAAATTAATTAAAGATTGACAATTTATTGAATTAATGTTGATTTAGGTGCTAATTAGGGTTAATTCCCTTATATTAAAATTGAAGATAAAGCTTTGATATCCCAAGTAGTGAGCTAGAGAATTATTGAGGTAAGTATATTGACTAAACTTGTTAATGTTTCATAATTTTAATTTATATTAAATTATGATGTTCTATGATATAATGATCAAGGAAATTGTTAATGTTAAGTAGCTTGGATCCAATGCTAGAAAGTTTGTAATGTTAGCATAGTAATTATGCTTGATTAAGGTATGTTTAATGTTTGTGAATGTATTCCTTGATATGTTGTAGCTAGCAAAATTGTTAGTTATGACTTGTTAATGTTAAGTTTATGTCATATACTTACTAAGCGTTTTGCTTACGGATAAGTTTAATGATGTTTTGTAGGTTCGAGTGTTGAAGGTAAAGGTAAGGATAAAGCTTAGATGATTATCAAGGTAGGAGATTAGAATTTTGGATTTGATAAGTCGAAGTCATCTCTTTGGATCAAGCTTGTTGAAAGTTGGAAGCCCCGAAATGTCGTTTTATAGCTTGGTACATCTTTTTGTCTAAAATGGTTATTTTGGTGTCTATGGTTATGGGTTAGTGTCTAGGTTAAGTCGTGAATGTTGCTTAATGTAAACGGTCATGCTCAAGTGTTTGAATTGTGGTTAAAATGGTTATAATGTTGTAGTTAAGTGGTGTTTGGCAACTAGCCATTTTCACCCATTTTGGAATGATATGGGTCAATACTTTGTACTAACACTTTTATCATGTTTTAGTAAAGTCAAGTCATGTATGTGTTTAAATGAATATGTAGTTGTTAAGTGTCTTGGGTACAAAAGTGTGTATTGGAATGGGTCAAAACGGGTGTTTGGCATAACCCCGTAAGTATATGTTCATGGGTTGTTTAGACCACAAATTATTATGAAAATAATGTATTATGTTGAGTTAATGATTTCTAGAAAGTTTCGTTAATTTTCGAGTCATAAAAGTTGTTTTTCCTGAAAATGGGTCAAAAATATGTATAAAAGGGTAATGCAGAAAAAGGGGCGTTTGGGTTAAGTGTGTTCTTACCCATTTTGGGAAGCAAATGAGTTGATTGATTATGTAATTGATTTAGTATGAAATGTTAATGGCTTTGAGTGAGTTTGGTATGGAAATAAGGTAGTATGGGTTTTTTATTGTGAAAATGGGTGAAATTTCGGTATGGGATACACTAAATTTTGGTATGGAACCAAAACTCCCAAATTTCGGTATGGGAGTGAATCAGTGGGCAGATTTTGTCGGTTTTCAAAAAATCATATCTTTTGATCCGTAAGGCGCCACGAGTTGTGCCACCCGGCGTTTCGAAGGTAATTGAGTCTAGTTTCATTTAAAAATAGTCTCAAGGTCCACATGTTTATAGATGTTTGTCAGAATGTCAAAGAGTGACTGTAGGTCATTTTTCAAAGCTTCAACTTCCAAAAGAGCCGAGTCTTCGGCTAGTGATGCGGAACGTAGTGAAAGTAGTGATGGGTCCTCTTCTAGTTCCGAGAGCCTCAATTTCAAAGGGTTCACGGAAGAAGAGACAAAAGAAATAAGTTCTTTAATTTCCAAAAAGGTAGGAAAGGCAGTTAAGAAGGCAATGCCCTACTATATCAAACAACAACGAAGAATCTTAGAAAAGTGATACATGAAGAACTAGAAGATTTTAAAAAAGATGGTGTTGTGAAAGAATCCAAGAATGAGAAAGCCACGTACCGTGACTTTGCGGCATGTAAAGTGCCAACTTTTATGGGAACTCCCGATCCCATTGCTTGTACCCATTGGCTTACCGCCGTTGAGGGTGCTTTCCGCACAAGTCATTGTGAGGAAAGAAACAAGGTTACCTTCGCTACAAACTTTCTTCGTGATAGTGCCAAGATTTGGTGGGAATGTAAGATATGTGAGAAAGATGAGACCTGGGTTGATGCGTGCACATGGAATGAATTCAAGGAGCTATTCAGAATGGAGTTTGCCCCGGCCGAGGAAGTTGCTAAAATCCGAGAGAACTTTCAATCTCTTGTGCAAACTAAAGAGACGGTAAACGAGCTTTGGATGAAATTTGTTGATATGGTTATTTATTGTCCCGAATACCACAAGAATGAAAAGCTTAAGGTAGAAAGGTTTCAAACAATGCTTCGTGAAGATATCCGAGAGGTGGTGTCACCCTTCAAGTGTACCACCTTAGAAGATCTCTTAAGTAGAGCTTGTGTGAGGGAGGCATATTTAATAAGGAAAAGGGATTCGGAAGGGAGGGATAATAAAAGAAAGCAAGATTTTGTTGATCGTGATGCCAAGAAACCTAAGCAGGACTATGGACGAAAAGGAGGTAGAAATCAAACCAAGACTCCTTGTAAAAAGTGTCACAAGTTTCATCTTGGAGAATGTCGGGCAAACTTACCGGGTTGTTACAAATGTGGTTCTTTAAGCCACATGAGTAAGGATTGCAAGAAACCGATGATTATGTGCTATGGATGTAATGAGTTAGGACATAAACTTAGTGAATGCCCAAAAGCAAAGGCGATAGAAGCAAAGCCATTAAGATCGGTAAAAGAAGAAAAGGCGGAAGTTCCTAATCCCAAAGCCCGAGTGTATGTCATGTCCGCCGAAGAAGCTAAGTTGGTGCCCGATGTTGTCTCAGGTACGATCCTTGTAAATTCCTCACCCGCTCGCGTACTTTATGATTCAGGTGCAAGTGTTTCCTTCGTATCCTATGAATTTAGTAAAAACTTATCCACTCCTCTCAATAAACTTTCCTTCCCTTTTGAAGTAGAGGTAGCCGATAGTAAAATCGTAGTGGTGTCTAATGTTTACTATGATGTAGAGATAGAAATTGATGACAACATATTTAGGATAGATTTGATCCCTATCATGCTTGGAGAATTCGATATCGTGATCGGCATGGATTGGCTCGGTAAACATAATGCCGCCATTCTATGTGGTCAAAAGCTCGTGCGAGTTGTTAATCCTTAGGGTCGTGAAGTCCTTATTTATGGAGAGAAAAGGAATGGTGAATTTAGGTTATGTTCGGTGATGAAAGCTAGGAAATATTTGTCACGTGGTTGTTATGCCTTTATGGCACATGTGATAGATACTAGTCTTGATAAGAAAAGTGTTAATGAAGTTCCAGTTGTGAATGAATATAGTGACGTGTTTCCAGAAGATTTGCCGGGTATTCCACCCGAAAGGCAAGTCGAGTTTCGTATTGATCTTGTACCAGGTGCTATTCCTATCGCAAAAACTCCTTACCGCTTAGCCCCATCTGAAATGAAAGAATTGATGAGCTAACTCCAAGAACTACTTGAAAAGGGTTTTATCCGCCCTAGTAGTTCACCATGGGGAGCTCCAATCTTATTCGTTAAAAAGAAAGATGGTAGCATGCGGATGTGCATTGATTACCGTGAATTGAATAAAGTCACGGTGAAAAATGTGTACCCGTTACCAAGGATCGATGATCTCTTTGACCAACTTCAAGGCGCTAAACGGTTCTCGAAGATCGACCTCCGTTCAGGTTATCACCAATTGAAGGTTCGGGAAGAAGATATTCCTAAGACGGCTTTTAGGACCCGTTATGGACACTATGAATTCGTTGTCATGCCTTTTGGTCTCACGAATGCACCTGCGGTTTTCATGGATCTCATGAACCGTGTGTGTAAGCCGATGTTGGATGAATCCGTTATAGTATTCATCGATGATATTCTCATTTATTCAAAAAGCAAGGAAGAACATGAAATGCATTTACGGAAAATCCTTGAAACATTGAGGAGAGAGAAATTGTATGCAAAATTCTCAAAATGTGAATTTTGGCTACAAGAAGTTAAATTCCTTGGTCATGTTATAAATCCTGAAGGCATTAAGGTCGACCCGTCAAAGATTGAAGCCGTGATGAATTGGCAAGCTCCAAAGAGTGTGGGTGAAATTAGAAGTTTTCTTGGACTCGCGGGGTATTACCGTAGATTCATTCAAGATTTCTCTAAGATCGCTTCCTCTTTAACTAAACTCACTAAGAAGAATTCTCCTTTTGAGTGGGGTAAAGAACAAGATGACGCTTTTCGTACCCTACGACAGAAATTGTGTGAAGCACCAATACTTGTCTTACCCGAAGGAACCGAAGATATGGTAGTTTATAGTGATGCATCTTATTCCGGCCTTGGGTGTGTTCTTATGCAACGAGGTAAAGTAATCGCTTATGCCTCAAGACAGTTGAAGAAACACGAGGAAAATTACCCGACTCACGATCTTGAGTTTGCGGTTGTGGTCCTTGCATTAAAATTTTGGAGGCATTATCTATATGGTGTAAAGCTAACAATATACACCGATCATAGAAACCTTCAATATTTCTTACAAAAGAAAGACCCGAATATGAGGCAACGAAGGTGGCTTGATTTGTTAAAGGACTATGATTGCGAGATTCGCTACCATCCTGGTAAAGCGAATGTAGTAGCGGATGCCTTGAGCCGTAAGGAAAGAGAAAAGGTTACGAAGATTCATTCGTTACGGATGATTGTCACAACCGATCTTTTCGAAAATATTAAAATGGCTCAAACGGAAGCATTAAAAGAAGAGAATTGGGAAAAAGAACGTATTGGGTCATATATCCCGCATCTTGAAGACGATAGTCGAGAAATCAAGACTTGGCACGGGAGAGTTTATATTCCCTTTAGAAGTGATGTTAAGGAATTACTATTAGACGAAGCACATAAGTCTAAGTATTCTATTCATCTGGGAGCTACAAAGATGTACCTTGACTTAAAGAAAAATTATTGGTGGCCGGGTATGAAAAGAGATTGCGTGAAGTATGTAGAAAGATGTCTTACTTGCTTGAAGGTGAAAGCTGAACACCAAAAGCCGTACGGAAAAGTTCAACCTTTAGATATTCCGGTCTGGAAGTGGGAGAAGATTACCATGGACTTCATTACAAAATTTCCAAGAACAAAAAAGAAAAACGATGCAATATGGGTTATAGTAGATCGCCTAACTAAGAGTGCACACTTCATCCCGATCAGGGATAATATGCCTATTCATAAGTTAGCAAAGATTTATGTCAACGAGATAGTCGCACGTCATGGAGTACCCATTTCTATAATCTCTGATAGAGACGGGCGTTTCACCTCAAACTTTTGGCAAAGTTTTCAAGAAGAGTTAGGTACGAAGCTAAATATGAGCACGACTTTTCATCCACAAACCGACGGGAAAAGCGAGAGGACGATTCAAACTTTGGAAGATATGTTACGAGCCTGTATGATTGACTTCGGAGGTAACTGGGATGATCATTTGCCTCTAGTTGAATTTGCCTACAACAATAGTTATCACGCTACTATAGACATGCCACCCTATGAGATGCTTTATGGTAGAAGATGTAGGACGCCAGTATGTTGGGAAGAATTTGGAAGGAGGGAATTGGCGAGTACAGATGTAGTGTTGGCAACAACTGAGAAGATTGAGATGATTCGGGAAAGAATTAAAGCGGCACAAGACAGGTGGAAAAGCTACGCTGATAATCGAAGAAGGCCAATAGAATTCGAAGTAGGTGACTTCGTTATGTTAAAAGTCTCCCCGTGGAAGGGCGTTTTAAGGTTCAAGAACAAAGGAAAACTTGGTCCAAGGTTTATAGGACCATTTAAGATAATAAAGCGTGTTGGAGAAGTAGCGTATGTCTTAGAACTACCCGAAGAAATGAATGGTATTCATAATACCTTTCATGTATCCTACTTGAGAAAGTGTCTAGCGGATGAGGCTAGTGTAATCACGTTGGAAGATATTGAGATTGACCCAGAATTGCTTTCACAAAAGGATGAACCGGAAGCGATATTGGGAAGAAAGGTGAGGCGACTTCGCAACAAAGAAATACCATTGGTGAAAGTAAAATGGAAACATCGAAAAGGTACAAGTATTAGATGGGAACCAGAGGAGAAGATGAAGAATAAGTATCCACACTTATTTCAAGAGTAGATTTCGAGGACGAAATCTCGTTTAAGGAGGGGTGAATTATTACACCCGTAACCCGATGAGGTATTAATTTATAATAAAAGTAATGATATTAAATTATCTAGGATGTATTTTTAGGAAAATGATAAAGTTACAAATTGCATATAAGCAAGTGTCAAGTAGTATAAAGATGTGTGGCTAAACTAGGAAGAATAAGACTTGAGGGGCCATTTTTGCTATTTGTGCAAAGTTAACTAAATAAATATCTATTACTAGATAATTAAAGAATTCCAGAAAAAAAATTAGAAGAGTGTGGTGTGTTGATGTCGCCCGAGAGAAGAGAAGAGAGGGAAAAGAACAACTTTGAGTTCTTGTGCTATAGATCAAGAATTGAAGTAGGGAATCAAGCCCTAAAACCTCCCTAATCTATTAATCATCCCAAGTAAGTAATTTGTTAAATTGAAATTAGGATTCATGAAATTGAATTGGGGAAAATTAATTAAAGATTGACAATTTATTGAATTAATGTTGATTTAGGTGCTAATTAGGGTTAATTCCCTTATATTAAAATTGAAGATAAAGCTTTGATATCCCAAGTAGTGAGCTAGAGAATTATTGAGGTAAGTATATTGACTAAACTTGTTAATATTTCATAATTTTAATTTATATTGAATTATGATGTTCTATGATATAATGATCAAGGAAATTGTTAATGTTAAGTAGCTTGGATCCAATGCTAGAAAGTTTGTAATGTTAGCATAGTAATTATGCTTGATTAAGGTATGTTTAATGTTTGTGAATGTATTCCTTGATATGTTGTAGCTAGCAAAATTGTTAGTTATGACTTGTTAATGTTAAGTTTATGTCATATACTTACTAAGCGTTTTGCTTACGGATAAGTTTAATGATGTTTTGTAGGTTCGAGTGTTGAAGGTAAAGGTAAGGATAAAGCTTAGATGATTATCAAGGTAGGAGATTAGAATTTTGGATTTGATAAGTCGAAGTCATCTCTTTGGATCAAGCTTGTTGAAAGTTGGAAGCCCCGAAATGTCGTTTTATAGCTTGGTACATCTTTTTGTCTAAAATGGTTATTTTGGTGTCTATGGTTATGGGTTAGTGTCTAGGTTAAGTCGTGAATGTTGCTTAATGTAAACGGTCATGCTCAAGTGTTTGAATTGTGGTTAAAATGGTTATAATGTTGTAGTTAAGTGGTGTTTGGCAACTAGCCATTTTCACCCATTTTGGAATGATATGGGTCAATACTTTGTACTAACACTTTTATCATGTTTTAGTAAAGTCAAGTCATGTATGTGTTTAAATGAATATGTAGTTGTTAAGTGTCTTGGGTACAAAAGTGTGTATTGGAATGGGTCAAAACGGGTGTTTGGCATAACCCCGTAAGTATATGTTCATGGGTTGTTTAGACCACAAATTATTATGAAAATAATGTATTATGTTGAGTTAATGATTTCTAGAAAGTTTCGTTAATTTTCGAGTCATAAAAGTTGTTTTTCCTGAAAATGGGTCAAAAATATGTATAAAAGGGTAATGCTAAAATTTGGGTTAAGTGTGTTCTAAATCATATCTTTTGATCCGTATGCCAAAGGTAATTGAGTCTAGTTTCATTTAAAAATAGTCTCAAGTCCAGATGTTTATAGATTTTTGTCAGAATGTCAAAGAGTGACTGTAGGTCATTTTTCAGTGTACTTTTAGTGAAAAATTTTCACATTTTTAGTTGTGTCTTTTCAAGGGGTGTTACAATGATAAGTTTAATCATTTCTAAAAGTTTCATATTTTTACGATACCCGATTTTACATTTTGTGACTTAACGACTTACATTTAGCGCTTAGCGGGACCAAAACTCACTCCGTAAACTAGATAATACCTAAATAAACTTAGTCACCCTCCCCCCATCAATGTGACCTCCTATAGGAGGGGTAGTCACTAAGCATGTGGCTTAATCTCAATGTCTTGGTCGATCATTTAGATGTAAACAAGTATACAAGCTTCATTACTAAGTTTCCTTAAAGTCCAAGTATGTAACCTCCTTAAATTCAACCCTAGGTGGCGTTTTATATGAGTCATGAGGGCACTTGGCTTGATTTAGAATGAAGTCTTTGTTAATACAAATAAGCCGTAAAAAAGTTTATTTATATTTTACGATCTTCTAATGTTTTGTCGATAACAAACGTAAAATCATTTTAATGAAACAAAAAGAATACGTAAATAGTTTGAGTCAATAGTTTCCTAACACACTTACGTTTTCACATAAAACACTAAAACAAGTATAAGTGATTTTATGATTTGGATACATATGTACAACAACTAGTGTTTACATATTGGGTTAGCATATACTTAAACTAAGTATACTAAAATGGATAAAAACAAGTATATACTAAAATGGGTAAAAACAAGTATATACTAAATGGGTAAAAACTAGCAAATGGTATTGACCCATAACCCATGGTTTTATATATACCACTTAACCAAGTTAATTGTATCTAGAAAGAAAACCATGGATCAACCCATAACCCATGACCCATGACCCATAACCAAAATTACCCATGGGCAAAGAGGAGCGTTCCACGGATCCCTAGCTTTGTGCTAGCCGGATCCCAAGTGGAAGGGCCCCGTGGGATCCGGGGAACAGTAGAGAATTTTCTCTATAAATAGAGACCATTTCTTTCTTTCTACTCATCACTTTACACACATACTTCCCCAAGTATTCTAACCCTCTAACCTCAGATCTAAGTGATCTATGTAGTTTGTCTTTTGTTTTTGTGTGATCTTATAGGTTCCTCTTAAAGGCAAGATCACCACTTCTTGAAGACGAGCAAGCTCAAGTCCATGAGTTGCCATGCTTCGTCATCATCAAGACAACTAAGGTTCTCTTGTTGATAGTTCTTCCTTTCTACATAGATGTTGGGTTGAAGGCATTAGTGAAGAATGCCGAAAGTGTCAAGATGAAAGCATTAGTGAAAGGTGCTCATCATCCGTGTCAAAGCATTAGTGAAGAATGCTAAAGGTGTCAAGACGAAGGCCTTAGTGAAGGGTTCCAAGCGTTGTGTCAAAGGCATTAGTGAAGGATGCCGAAGAATCAAATCAAGTCGCATTTGGAAAGAATGCCTAGGTCGTATAATCGATGAGGTGCATCGTTATATATATAAGTATTTGTTTATTTCCAAGGATGGTGATATCCTTGATGGTGTTGTAACAAGGAGAGGATCTCCTTGATATTAGGTGTTGTGTTGAGAAGGGTAGTAGTTCCTCCATAGTAATGGAACTAGGTGCTTAGCCTAGTACCTAATAAAGGGTAGGTGACGTTGTGATAGGATTAGTTCTCCAAGGTGTGAAAGAACTCGGTGGTTAGCCTAGCACCATATAAAGGGTAGGTGACGTTGTGTTAGGTGTGGTTCGCCTTGGTGTGAATGAACTCGGTATTTAGCTTTGTACCGAAAAAAGGTTAAGCGACGTTGTGAAGGCTTCTCCGCCATAAGGAGTTGGTGTAGTGCTTACGAACTCTCGAGTAGGTGACTCGGGGAGTGGAGTAGGGCAAGGAAGGTGTCCTTGTAGCCGAACCACTATAAATAACTTGTGTCGTGGTGATATGCTTCTTACTCTTTATCTTTCATTATACGTTTATATATCTATCTATCAACGTCCAACATAAACAACCAAATAGATTGACATAAGTCGATCTAAATAATTAAAAGGAAGTTTTAATTGGTAAAACTATTCAACCCCCCTTCTAGTTTTCCACAATTGGCATCATAGCTTCGTTACCAAGTTTCTTAAAGTATGTTGTACTTTAAAAACTTGATACGATCCGTGTATGTTTGAAAACTACAAAGAAGGATTTTTTTTAAAGGTCATACCTTTTTTAAATCATCTTGTTGGACATTGATAGATCATTCTAACAATTTTCTCTTAAGAAATCTTCATGCTAGAACCTCTTCAAAAATCTTCATTCAAAGAATAATGAAGTCAACGTTCAACGAGGGATCTAAAAAGTAATCACAACTTATGTACACCAAGTACAAAGGATTACTTTAAAAGCTCATGAAGTTTGTTTTTTTTTTTTTTTTTTTTTTTTTTTTTTTGTATTACGCCAAACCAAGAAGCATTGAGGTATGTTTTACTTTTCATTAGATAGGTTACATGAGTTTAATTTATTTCATAGTTTTCTTTGTTTAAAAATTAATAACATCATAAAAAGTCTCTTTCATCACTTCTCTGTCTCCTTCATCATCAGGAATAGTATTCCTCTTGATTCGTCAAACTAACGCCGTTGTCACATATGAATCCTCGATATGTGATTCATCAAAACCCGTCATTCATCTAAACTATTTTTTAAGCTAGTTATAAAAATAATGCCAAACAACCCTTTTTCTGTCCACAGTAGCCGGATCCCTCTAGTTGTACTAGCCGAATCCCAAATACAAGGGATCCGGGGGAACCGTGGAACAGAACTCAGCTATACGCTTTCAAAAAATCACCACTGATCTTTTTCCCTCTATTCACATAACACAAAAATGACTAAGCTATAGAATTCATCCTCATTGGCTTCCATACTTTCAAGTATTCCTTCCTAGAACACCATTGTAAGTAATTACATTAACTTGTTCTGATTTTCATCATCCTCATCCTAGGGTTTATGGTTTCTTAATTTCTAATCAATTAAGTCAATTAGGGCTTTTCAAATTAATCATGAAAAAGGAGTTTTTAACAAAATCACATTATGTTCACAACATTGTTAATACAAATCAAAACCATAAACCCATCCCAACTAAGCTTACCTAATTGAAATTTTGTATTTTTAGGACCAACCATGCCCAAAGCCACTCAACAAGATCATCATGACACCGTCCATTACCTTACTCATTACTATCGTAAAAAGGGATTGACCAAAACCGACCGTAAAATATTCAAAAGCCCTGTAAAACGACTTATCTACGAAGGTCGTGTAGTCAATGAATGTTTTCTTGAAGATACCGACATTCGTCAAGTTTTCTCGACATTCAACTTTGATTGTCTCCTTGACATAGATGAACAAATTTGTCCGGTCTTCATTTTTGAATTTTACAAAAGTTTTAGGATCATTAGAAACACCGATAATAGCATCTCAATCGCCTTCATCATCAACAAACAAAACTTTATTCTTCCTCTCAACACCTTTGCTCAAATTCTTCGCGTTCCTTGTGAATGAATTTGTATTTACTCTCAAGACTGGGCAATTAACGCTCAAAACCTTGCACTTGATCCTAAGCCTCTCTATAACACTCCTCTCGACGATCCCGAAACCATTCGAGATACTATCTTCAAAGTTAGGACCGACCAATCCCGTTACAACTGTAACAAAAAGCTCATTCACCGTGATCCCTTTCAAATGGAACTTTTCGAAATGTATCCCATATTTAGAAAATGGGAAGAAATCCTTAGGGAAAACGTCATTAGCCTAGTTGGAAACAAAGATCATCCAAACGCATGTCTTGTGCAAATGATCTATTGTCTTACCCACCAAAGGCCATTTAATCTTGCCTATTACATGATAAGGAGAATGGTTGGGGTATTCAAAGCTTCCAACATGGTACTTCCGTATGGTATGCTCCTAACACGACTTTGTAAGTATGTTGGTGCATTGCAACCATCTCCTATCAACGATGATCATTACCTTTCCGATCACGTCATGGTACCTCTTACCAAACAACCCTTTAAACGGTTCATGGTCAATGGAGAGAAACCTGAAGCTCTCTCGGACTCCTCGGCCGGTGAAGAAGAAGAAGATGAGGAAGACGTCGATCCCATAGCCAACATCAAATTGGAACCCTTTGACTACTACAAACAACTTCCAACCATTCCAAACGAGACCGCGGAATTTAAAACAATTGAGGGGCATGATTCAAAACCTCGCTTACAACCTCACTAAGCCGTCAAAAAGGAAAAGAAAAGATTGACGAAAGAGACAATAGGAATATGCTTATTTTTCCTCATCTTATGTTTGGATGATTACGTTTTAGTACTTTTGATTTATGGTAACTTGGATATTGTTACTTTATCATGTTTTTATAAGTGGTGTTTTATGATAACATGCTTGTTCCTATTTCTGTGCTTATAGATTTATTAGTGTGCAAAAATCTGCACATCATTTCTGTGATGATTCTGATCTGCAGATGTCGGATCCCTTGGATTTGCCTAGCTGGATCCCTACCTTGAGGGAACCGTGGGATCCGTGACATCAGATCAGCAATACAACATTCCTTGCATCAAGATAACTTTCTAGATAACATCACATTAGCTAAGCACATGTTTTTAAAATCCAACTAGAACCACTTCAAAGATGAGAAAGGCTTAGACTCACTAAAGGCTTACTTAAGATCTTAGTCAAAATAACTCTTGATTTATCAACATATCAAAACTCACCATATTTCCGCTTCAATACTCACGAACTATTTCTCATCTCCCAAAACACTTAAGTGGACAAATTAAACAATTTTAGGAAATTGTTTCTAGTCATTTTTTATCTCAAAATGAGACAAAAATTAGTTTTTCAATTCTTGTGATTTTTAAGATTTTTTTATCACCTCAAGCTTAAATCTGATCACTAGGATCATTTATTATGACTTGACACCACCAAAACTCTTAGTGTTATCCTTGGACATCCATTGGTAGTCATCTTGTCCCATCCTCCTTCCATAAGAACCAATCATTTGCTATAACACTTATTACCTTTGATCATTCAAGTACCCTTTCATCTTAAAACACTTAGGAAAACTAAAACATTCAAATTGAGATAGGCTTTAGCTCCTAGAAACCTCATTTCAAACCTGTCATAACTGCTGAGAGCCGGATCCCTAGGATTAGCCTAGCCGGATCCCTTCAAGAAGGGAACCGTGGGATCCGGGTGACAGTTTATGTCAAACATTGCTAAAACAATCATTTCAAATTCATCTTCCTAACTCAAACACTCCATCTCATCTTAAATGAGTTCCTAGATCAGTGAAACCCTGAACTTCAACTTTGTGCATGTTAATCATCACATTTCCAAGAACATTAGTGGATTAAGTCTTAAATGCACTTGCCAAATCCTTCCCTTTATAAGCCATATTGCTAAGAACACTTTAGTAATCAAACACAAACACAATTATCAGCAATTACAACCATCTCCCTTAGTCATTTCATCATGAGAAAGGCTCCTAGTGCTAACTCATCCACTCAAGAACCACCCAAGAAACTTGCTAGAATCATACACGAAGTTTCCTCAACCGAATCATCTCCAGTTAAGTCCACCAATGCTAGGATTTCTCCTACACCAAGGAAACCAATCAAACTAATTCCTAAGAAAATAGTTCCCACTAGGTCTTCATCACCAACCTCTACCAAACCAAACATACCCTCCACAACTCAACCAACATCATTGATGCCTAGAGCCACCTCACAATCATCTCCACATTCTCACAATGAAGAAAACTTACCTCCTTGGCCATCTCACCTTCCACCACTACCAACAAACTCACTTGAAAAGGTTGGGCAACAAAACCAAAATATTGAATCAACACTTGATCCAATATCAAACTCTCTCATTCCCCCCAATAGTCCATTTTGGATTATGATAAGACATCAAAGTCAACCACCCGACCACATGGAAGTTGAGGCCTCTTTACCCCCACCCTCAAACATTGTAGAACCATCACTTAATGAGCCTCCACCAATTTCTCCTTCATTTTAAGAACCTCAACCCACTTCACTTGAACTTCCACTTCAATAAATTCAAAACCATGACAAGGATTGCTATCATTGTAAACATGTTGAAAGATTGATACATGAACTACGTGAAGAGCAACGTTTCATGTTTCATCACCTCCTCGAACGTTTCAAAGAGGTCAACAAGCCTAAGCTACAATGAGCATCATAGTCACAAGCTCAAACTTAGAATGTTTAGGAAAACTTATCTCATCCTTGATCATCATTAAGCATTTAGTTGAAATTAGAGTTTGGGTAACTCATTAGCATTAGTAGCACTTATATAGCTAGTTCATTCTCTTAGTTTTAGAGATTTGGTTAATCATCTCTTGTTTTTATTGAATGAATATCTATATGTCATAGTTGTTATGTGCTTTATGTGTTGTGCTTGATATATCATATACTACTTCACATATTCGTTAGCATTGATTGAAACACTCTCATTCTTTGAAGAAACTGTCAACAGACAGCCGGATCCCTCCAAAACACCTAGACGGATCCCTCCAAGAAGGGAACCGTGGGATCCGTGGTACAGAAGCACAAATTTCTACTAACTTGAGTTTTATTTGCAGGATATTATGCACTATACTCTTGTTTTCTAACCTTCACTTTGTAGATTTTCAAAATACATATGAAGATTTTGACACCATAAAGCTAGGGGGAGCTTTGTGTCAAACGAAATTGCAAAAACATTTGCAACTTAATCCGATTTTGGACTATACTTCATTGCAACTTTGCAATCTTCAAGGGGGAGCACGTTGTCGTCATTTAGACGAACCATTTGCAAACACAATTAGTTTATTTTATGTTATGTCCTTGACGCCCTCTCAAAGGGATGGACTCGTCAAGGGGGAGTTAAGACGAGTACCATTTCCGTCACTTGCTCTCTTTACATTTTTCTTTTACATATTTTTCTTATAAAAATTGTGTTAGTTTCTTTTAACACTTTTTGTTTCGACAAAAAGGGGGAGAAGAAAGTAAAAACTACTAATTCAAACTCGCTACGAATTTTAGTTTTTCTTAAAATAATTTTATGTTTTGTCATCAACAAAAAGGGGGAGATTTTTAATACAAATAAGCCGTAAAAAAGTTTATTTATATTTTACGATCTTCTAATGTTTTGTCGATAACAAACGTAAAATCATTTTAATGTAACAAAAAGAATGCGTAAATAGTTTGAGTCAATAGTTTCCTAACACACTTACGTTTTCACATAAAACACTAAAACAAGTATAAGTGATTTTATGATTTGGATACATATGTACAACAACTAGTGTTTACATATTGGGTTAGCATATACTTAAACTAAGTATACTAAAATGGGTAAAAACAAATATATACTAAAATGGGTAAAAACAAGTATATACTAAATGGGTAAAAACTAGCAAATGGTATTGACCCATAACCCATGGTTTTATATATACCACTTAACCAAGTTCATTGTATCTAGAAAGAAAACCATGGATCAACCCATAACCCATAACCCATGACCCATGACCCATAACCAAAATTACCCATGGGCAAAGAGGAGCGTTCCACGGATCCCTAGCTTTGTGCTAGCCGGATCCCAAGTGGAAGGGATCCGTGGGATCCGGGGAACAGTAGAGAATTTTCTCTATAAATAGAGATCCATTTCTTTCTTTCTACTCATCACTTTACACACATACTTCCCCAAGTATTCTAACCCTCTAACCTCAGATCTAAGTGATCTATGTAGTTTGTCTTTTGTTTTTGTGTGATCTTATAGGTCCTCTTAAAGGCAAGATCACCACTTCTTGAAGACGATCAAGCTCAAGTCCATGAGTTGCCATGCTTCGTAATCATCAAGACAACTAAGGTTCTTTTGTTGATAGTTCTTCCTTTCTACATAGATGTTGGGTTGAAGGCATTAGTGAAGAATGCCGAAAGTGTCAAGATGAAAGCATTAGTGAAAGGTGCTCATCATCTGTGTCAAAGCATTAGTGAAGAATGCTAAAGGTGTCAAGACGAAGGCATTAGTGAAGGGTGCCAAGCGTTGTGTCAAAGGCATTAGTGAAGGATGCCGAAGAATCAAATCAAGTCGCATTTGGAAAGAATGCCTAGGTCGTATAATCGATGAGGTGCATCGTTATATATATAAGTATTTGTTTATTTCCAAGGATGGTGATATCCTTGATGGTGTTGTAACAAGGAGAGGATCTCCTTGATATTAGGTGTTGTGTTGAGAAGGGTAGTAGTTCCTCCATAGTAATGGAACTAGGTGCTTAGCCTAGTACCTAATAAAGGGTAGGCGACGTTGTGATAGGATTAGTTCTCCTTGGTGTGAAAGAACTCGGTGGTTAGCCTAGCACCGTATAAAGGGTAGGCGACGTTGTGTTAGGTGTGGTTCGCCTTGGTGTGAAGGAACTCGGTATTTAGCTTTGTACCGGAAAAAGGTTAAGCGACGTTTTGAAGGCTTCTCCGCCATAAGGAGTTGGTGTAGTGCTTACGAACTCGAGTAGGTGACTCGGGGAGTGGAGTAGGGCAAGGAAGGTGTCCTTGTAGCCGAACCACTATAAATAACTTGTGTCGTGGTGATGTGCTTCTTACTCTTTATCTTTCATTATACGTTTATATATCTATCTATCAACGTCCAACATAAACAACCAAATAGATTGACATAAGTCGATCTAAATAATTAAAAGGAAGTTTTAATTGGTAAAACTATTCAACCCCCCCCCCCTTCTAGTTTTCCACAGTCTTCCAAGATCCTTACGCATATAGAACCTTAAGTCCTAAGTCTTGCTAATCTAGATACATATGTCCATACTTAGCTGGGAAGAAAGATGACTAACCATCTTTGACTACTCTTGCACCTCCTCAAAGTCCTATATAAAGCCCCTACCCCTCTCCATGTTGACGCCACACACACAAACACAAACATACTTCTCATTTTGTTCTCTACTTCAAGTATTTCAAGAAAGATTCAAGCTACAAATAAACTACATCAAATCCTTGCAAGTTTAGGTGATCCTCTTGAGCTTAAATCTACTCAAGTCACCTAAGATATCATCACAAGCCATTCAAGAATACAAGAAGTATAGAAGGTTTCTAAGGTGTGGGAAATTGCTCAAAGTCTTAGTTCTAAGTCCTTGATTTACTTTCTTATAGAAAACCAAAAGTTGTAAGAAAGACTAACACCCACTCTTGCTCAACATCATTTACATATTTCTCATACTTAATCCATGCTATATATGGTCATTATATTGAATTCATGATGTACAAACCCTTAAAACAAGTTGAAAAAGCTTAAATGTTAACTTATGTAAGTGAGCATGTAAACTAGTGACTTATGCTATGAAAAATGACCAAACTAGAATATCCATGACCTTGGATAGATAACATATTGTTATACAAGATCTTATAATAAAAACATAGCAATTTGAATCACCCAAAACGGACACACGAGTCAAAAGATATGATAAAAAGAAATTAGTGAAACTGAAAAACCGAATCTGCCAAACTGCTTACTATTCAGATTTCAAATTTTTTTAGGCCCTTCTGGTCCGATTCCTCAATAAGTTAAAATAGGAAAGTTGTCCGAAACGATGTTTGATATCCATCGCGAGGAAACTCGGCCTAAAAAAGCATAACGAAGGCTATTTTCTTTAAAAATCTTAACAGCCCTATGTATAGCCAAACGGCTATACACTTTGTCATGGCTAAAGTATAACCAAATGGCCTAAAGGCCTTAGACCGAGACCACAATCGCTGTTAAGGCCAAGGCTGAGGTCTCAAGGCCATGGTAGCCGAGACCAAAGCCACAACAAGGCTACAGCTAAGGCCTCGAGGCTTTCTAAGCCGAGACCATTAGCCAAGGCCTTAGCCTTAGCAAAACAACACAAAAACAATTTGGATCTACTCCATCGATAAACCATGAAATTTTACAAATAACAATCTTCATTCAAAATAAACTTTCCTAAGTTCATTCGACCTTCGGAATTGTAACTTTTGTAAAACAAAGAGAACTTGTAAAACCGTTTAAGTTACTTGTATAACCAAAGGACCAAACTACTTTTGTTAAACATCTAAACCAATTCAAACCCGCCTATGGAACATGACCAAAATTATTTTGAAAACCATGTAACCACTTAAACTGTATGTCATATAATCAAAAAAGCAAAACATATATTTTCCATATCGAGTACTACAAAACTAGGGAGCTTCATGTGAGAGGTTTCATTTGGGTAAACGGATCGACGAGTTGTTGGATTTATGAATTAAGGTGAACTAGATCCTCGAAAGTTTACTACATAACCTCTTAATTATGATGGCCCAAACGGTAGTACGAGTTATATAAACTACAAATGTTTCATAAACCATTTCTATAAAAATGACATACGCAAACAACCATATAAAGCATCATGATCAATATAAGTGACATATATAGACTCATTTATGCTTTCGAATTATTATTCCATAAACTAAGACATGAAACCATATTATAGGTTGCTCGTAGAGGTTTTTACGACTCGACCACCACTTTCACTACTTACTAAACATCATCCAACTCACGGTGAGTTTCATAGCCCCACTTTTAATTGTTTTATACTATCTTTGGGGGAGATACATACTCAATTACTTTCTTTTACTTTTACAAGTATTCTAAACTTGTACGAATTGCGGTGAGTCATAGCCCCATTTTCTATCATATAACTGTTTTGTAAACTCTTTGGGGGAGATACATGCTCAATTATTTTAATTCAATTTTGATTATTTGTAAACTATAGGTTGTATCTAAACTAAATGTTTATTCATGCTAATAATATTATTGCTATATTCAAAGTTTCTATATCATGAACCATTAAGCACTATACGTAGTAAACACGAATATTATGGTTATATCTATTGTGATTAGTGTAACCATTAAGTTGACTCAGTTAGAACAAAAAAACGCAATAAATACTAGGTACAACAGCAAATTACCTACTACCCTATGATTACGATTATTATGCCAATTTCTATTTGCTCGAGGTTATAGATTAACCAGAACGATGCAATGACTATGCCAATTTCTATTGGTATGAGGTTAAAGATTAACCAGAATGATTATGCCAATTTCTATTGGTATAAGGTTAAAGGTTAACCAGAACGATTGGTGGCCCCCTATCGGGTAGATTTTTGATAAACTATGATATCGACATCTACAAAAATGGGATGAGACAAATGATTAGTGGCCCCTACCGGGTAGATTTTTGATAAACTACGATATCGACATCTACAAGAATGGGATGAGACGACTATGGGTATATAATAACGTAACCCACGATTCAACTTGATACAATGATGATTCAACAGACTTAGTACAATCATGAACTATATCTATGTGTTATTGAATTTATGTGCAATAGTCATACACTCGAAGGTTTGATAAACTACATTTAGTATTTATATATACTTGCCACGATGATTTTTAAAAGGCTTCCAAAATTATTTCCACAAAATATATGAACTCGCCAACATTTGTGTTGACACTTTAGCATGTTTATCTCATGTCCATAACGAACGAGGCTGGCACGGAAGAGCACAGATAATCAAGAAGGCTATAAATTTTATTATCATTCAAAAATCCATATAATGTAATTTGTAAACCTTGAAACTACTAGGACCTCATTTTGTAAACTTTGATATTTATATAATTCGAATGATAAATCTTTTAAAACGACTCAATTAGAGTTCGTTTTCAATTGTTATAACTGTTGTGCCATGAAGTAACACCCAGTTTGAATTCCGATGCGTTCACGAAATTGGGGGTGTTACAAACAAAACGTGGAGAATAAATAGAAATAACAATTTTATGCGATTATTTGTATTAACAATCTCCCACTCTTTGAAATGACAAAATATAAACTTACATTAAGTAAATTTGAAATAAATGTGTATTTAGATATGAGTTTAAACCTTTTTCTCCTCTTTTTTGTCGAAGCTAAATAAGAGGTTGTAGCGAAGCAAACGAGCTATTGAAAAGGCTCCCCCTTGGACCATGCTCCGCTTGATGAGAGCATCCAAAGGAATCGAGCTAAGTTGACGTGCTACAAAACAAAGTTAGTGTAAAAGCAAACATACCACACAAAGGTATAAACATAAAGATGTGAACACAACCATCAAACATAAGCTAACATAGATATATAGAGTTTGAATAGTACAAGATAAATCATCCTAGTTAGTTGTCTTACAACCATATCGAAAGATAAATAAAAGATCAAGGGTTGTTTTTCGGAGCGGAGTTTTTGAGGGAGGCGACATGGTTATGAATGCTACAAAGCATGAAACGGGTTTCCTTCCTTAATTGGAAAATTTCCTCATGAGCTAGAGTTGTGCTAAAGCAATATTAACAAGATGAAGCATCTGGCTTCGGCATGGGAGCAAGTGGAGGAACGGGAAGGCAAGTTTAGAACTATATTGATGATCCGGAGGAACGACTTCGTGGATGTTTTCCTTGACAATGAGGTTGGTTATGAATGTTGACATTTGTGGATAAATGAGTGTGGGTTTGTTAAGGAAATTTATCATTTGCAGGTAAGTGAGTGTTGTTTGGTGGAGGAAGGTTAACATTGATTGAGTGAGAGTTGTTTAGTAGAGCTGGCTTATGATTAAAAAGAAGGTTAATATCAACGGGTGATTAAAGGTGAATGTTGACATTAACAGGTGAAGGAGAATTGTTGTGTGGAAGAATGTGCTTATTAGTAAGTGTATAATAACGTGTTCATTTAGAGAAGCTGTCATCGGAGGATGATTCTAGGTTAATAAGGTGATAGTCCCACACACTTATGCATGGTTTGGAGCTCCTACAATTGTTGGTTGAGCCTTCGGATTATGCATATATGCTTGAGGAAGTAATGGTAAGTTGAGGATATTGAAGATGAAGGTGCAAGTAAAGTGTGGTGAAATGTATTGGTATATAAATAAGAAGTGAATAAGAGTTTTACATGGTGGATTAATGAATAAGGAGTATGAAGAAATGAGAAAGTAAGTGTCCTAAGGATATAAGATAAGTTGGTATTGAAAAGTGGTAAAAATTCAAAATTTGAATTTGGTTAATTGGAGGGATGGGTCCCATACGGCAGACATATCCTTTAAAGGATCCATGGATCCATGGCTAACTGTTTGAGGGTCACTTTTCCTATTTTTGATCATTGGTTCGGAGGGTAAAGGTTATGTGTATATGTGAAAGGTAGATGCCTGGTTTAGGTGAATTAATGGTTCAAATATATAGTTACGTTGTTTAGTTCAAAAGCAACTAAACTCCTTGTTTTAAATGGAATGATAAGCTAGTGTAATAAACATAACAAGTCAAGATATCCATAAGAGATTATGCAAGTAAGATCAAGGATAAAAAAATAACAAAGCATAAGTTTTAAAGATATATATAAAGAAAAATCTTAAGGATCTTAACAACAAAAATATAAGTGTTAAAAAAAGTCCTAAACATCCTAATCATAACATAATACAACAATAAAGATAATACAAGTTTATAACAACTACCAAACACCAAGTACCTCTAAAGCTTTTTCTTAAAAGCTTTTGACACGGCTTTGGCTAATGACTTGAACATCCCATGCACCTCCTTGTGCATTTATTGTTGTCGGTTCATCAGTGTGGCTTGACGTCTCATCATCTCTCGGGTTTCATCCTCTCCAACCGAGCTTGGGACTTCATAGGCGATGTTTTTTTATTTCAGGAAGTTATACAATATATGACAACAAAGATAGTTCCCGTTGAGGCTAGATTTATCCTTCACTAAAATCCTCTTGTACTTCATCATCCGATGAGGTGGGGTTAGGTGTGGAAGATGATGCGGAAGGAGTGTGCACGCGTTTTCCTTTACCCTTTTTGACCTTTTGGACGCCTAAGGGTTCCATAAACCAATTATACCCTATGTATTCATCACCTTAAAGGTTGGGGATGGTGATTTTGATATACCTATAGATGTGAGTTAAGAGCATTCCATAAGTTAAAACCTTATTTTTGCAATTCTTAACATTGTACATCCTATGATCAGCATAATATGCAAGATTAAATCATTGCTTGATTGCAAGGCAATAAAGCATATAGGCACAAGATGCCGCAAGATGATCTATATTTCCCGTTAGAGAAAGTATGTTTTCCTGAATGAGAAGTTCCTAAATTTTTTATGTGTGGTAGCACTTCGGAGGTGTAAAATTCATAAGGATTTTCATAGTCTTTATGCTTAGTTAAGCTAGTTCTACGTTCGGATACTTCCTCAATGATGATGTCGGGGCTTAATAGGTTTTTGGCATAGGGAGATGGGATAATTTCTTTGGGGGAGGATAGATTTGAGGAACCAATCTTCGGTGTAGAAGCAATGTACCGTAGACGAAAGATGGAAAAGGTCTTCGAATTCCTGAAGATTGAAAAAGAACTCTTAGTTTTCAATAACAAAGCTTATAAACAAGCTATCATTCTCATTTCTTATGAGATGGATTTATAGGTAAAATTCAATGAAAATTTGGGGATAGATTGTGTCATTGAGGCCATATCAAACCTAATGGCACCAAAGGCATTGGTTATGTCATCTTGTTGTATGAAGGATGGGTCAACGAATCTACCCTCATGAATAAGTAGGTCCTCATGGTTTTTGTCGTTTTCCCTCAGTTCACTAGTGATGTTTTTGGATTGAGAGATTTTGGGAATGTATTGCTTGGTTCATTGGTGATCATTTTGGATTAGGCTAGGCATGTTGAAACCTATCAAGAAATAAGTGATTTCATCATAATAAGTTTTGAATTGCACTTCATTATCAAATTCTCGACCATGGTTCGTTTGAATTGAAATGATCAAACGACCTTGTTGGTTTTGAATTTTCTTGCTTAAGATTTCAATTTGTTCAAAGGTTTCATTTTTAGTTTTCAAAAACCTAGTCCAAGTGTATCTTGAGTAATCATCTACTATAACCAAAGTGTAGAATTTCCTCGATAACTTTGGATAGCGGATGGACAAAACAAGTTCATATGCAAACGTTCTAGACACCTAGTAGTATAAACCATGTTTTTAGCTTTATGATAGTGATTAGATTAAGCGCATGTTGGCATGTTCTAATCTCCTATGCCATAAGGTGGAGTTTTCATCGATAGTGGTAAGGTAAAGTTTATCTTAGGGTTTACTTCCAATTTTCATAACATCTAAGCCATTTTTCCTAACTCCTTTACCTATAGTTACTCCATCCTTAGTCATTTCACTATCAAATTTGGTAAATGTTACCCTACACTTTTTATCGCTAATTTGACTTGCACTAAGCAAATTAAAAGCTAATTTATCTACATGCTCAACATTAGTGATAGTAAGAGAGTTTTGATAAATGGTACCTTTTTTGATGACGTTGCCCTTTAAGTTACTACCAAAAACAACATTACCCCTATCATAATCTTTGTATGTTGAATTTATGCTTTTGTTCCCGACCATGTGCTTGGAGAAACAATTATCCTATATCCATTTATCCGGCTCCAAACCAATCCTTAAACTAAACTATTTCAATAGTTACAACAACTCAAACATTCGGTCCCCAATATCTCATATGCCCATAAGAGTTAGAATCAAACATCCTGTGCATTTGGGGCATTTGTTTCAAGTATGAAAATGGTGGGCATATACCCCATGGAGCATAGTTTTGGGCTTGGTATCTAAATTTGTTACGAAAGTTGTTGTTCCAAGCCATTAGATAGTGCTTTAGGTGTGTTTGGCTTCTTGGTTTGTTACTAGGTTAAGAGTGGGTTGTTTTTCTTGGTTAAGAAGGTTTTGGTTTAGGCTCAGTTTTTCAAATCCTAATCCACTCTTTGAAGATGGTTTATAGAATTGTTCCTTTCACTAACAATGGGTATTTGTTCTTGTTTACAGTTACAAATTCAGTTATTGAGGTTGTTTTTAGTTTTGAAGTCAATTTGGGGTTAACCAAAGGAGGGGACGGATCGACGGATAGGGATCCGTCTATCTCTTGGGATCCGTCTGGTATCTGTGAGGTTTCAGTTTGCTTCACAAAGACTACTTGTTTGGTTCCACTAGTTTTCTTTTGAAGTCAATGGGTATTTTATCACTCGGGAACTCTTGAACACTCAAAATTTCTTTTAAAGAGTGCATACTCTTTTCAAACTTTGTGAACTTAGATGCTTCCTTTAGAAGAGTAATTTGTGTTTCTTTGAGTTTTGAGTTTTCAATACGGAGCTCTTGACATGATTTATATCCAATGTTAATGGCTTTGTTTTTCTCAGGTATTTTGATCTTTTTATTTAATTAAAAATTTTCATTTTCCAAAAGCCATTTCTTAGTTTTCAAAATTTTGTTTTTATTTATGACCTTAAGACTAAGTTCACATAGTTTGTTATACTCACTTTTCAATTCGTGATCATCAATTGAAGAGTTGTCATCATTATAATAAGAAGAGTCGAAATGTACCTCACTAGATGCTTAAGCTATGAGACAAACTTCCTCTTTGTTCTTTTCTTCCTTATCTTCACCGCTATCACTCCACAACCTCCAACGAATGCCTTTTAGTCTTTGTTCCATGGTGGTTTTGGACAATCTCTAATGAGATGGTTTGGTTCTCCGCATCTATAGCATTTCCTTTCACCTTTTCCATTTTTATCATCAAGATTTCTTTAGAATAATTTCTTCTCGTCACGAGGTTGTCTTACATACCTTCCTCTCTTCTTGAAGAATTTCTTGAAGTCTCTAACCGTCATTGTATACTCTTCATCTTCACTATCGGAGGTGGAACTTTCATCAACGCTTGACTCGTTTTTGGCTTTTAGTGAAAGAGACTTGACTTCCTCTTTCTTGCTCCTGATGATTTCGGATTCCTTTTCCATTACCACTTCATATACCCTAAGATTGTTGATGACTTCATCTAGTGGTAATGATGACAAGTCTTTTGATTCTTCAACAACTGTTAGCTTCGGCCTCCACTTCGGATGTAGAGCCCTAAGAAATTTTCTCAAATAGTTTTTGCTAGAATAACTTTCATCAAGTGCTTTTAGAGTAGTAATAATAGTATTAAATCTAGCAAAACAATTATCAATGCTTTCATCTTCAAGGGTAATAACATTGTTCATATTGTTGAACAAGAATATAAATTTTGTTATCCTTGACTTGGGAATTTCTTTGATGAGCGATTATTAAAGATTCCTAAATTTCTTTAGCCATTTTACACGTAAAATTATTTCATATTCCTTTTTAGGCAAGCATTATAAAGAACCATTTTAGCCTCATTATTTTTAGAAAGTTTTTTCTTTAACTTGCCGCCTTGACATTCATAAGGAACCGACTCATCTCTTTGATTAAGTATGTTTCTAGTAATAGTTATAACCTCACCTTCAAGAATAATATGCCAAAGATCGATTTTTATTTTATTTCACATAAGTTTCAAATCTATTTTTTCAATAAATAAAACTGTTGCTTTCGAAAAGTGGTAGTCTTTGCATTAATTGCCCTTCTTTGTAGTTTGGAATCATAGATCGATTCAAGTTCTAAAAAACAATTTATTTTAAAAATCCTTTGTTATGTAGTACTGATGCCAATTGCGGAAAACTAGAAGGGGTTTTGAATAGTTTTGGTGTTTTAAAATCGTAGTTTCAAATTTTTATTGTGAAATCAAGCAAAGATAATATGTAAATGAAAGACGATCAGTAAATAATGAAAAGATCAAAGCACAACACAAGGATTTATAATGGTTCGGTAACGAAGCTCCTTCCTCGCCCTACTTTACTCCCCGATTTTCCGAATCGAGAGTTCACTTAACTATGTCAACAAGCTCCCTTCTTGGCGTAGAAAACCGTACAACATTGCTTAAACTTTTATCGATACAAAGCTATATACCGAGTCCTAATCTAAGTAGAACCAACCTTTCTCTTTATGTATTCTAAGGACTAAAATATTAACTTAACTCTCTTTTTTGGTGTATGGTGGTGTTTATGAACTTTGAAGTATGGTAGTGAAATATAGTATCACAACAAGGTTGCAAATACAATAACTAATAACTACAACACATATGACTTGCATATTTTCTTGTGTTTTCCTTTGCTAGAAAGGTGGATTAGTTATGTGGTCACTTGAACGAGTTTAAAACAAGATAATGATCAAAGAGATGTGTATGAATGTGTGAAAGAATGCTAGAAAGATGATTGCAATGGGTGATAAAAATGTTCTTCAAAAGGATCTTAAATAGGCAAGATGGGAGCTGGAACAGCCTACGACGGATCCACAGATCCCTTAAGGGATTCGTCCGTCTTGGGGATCCATCCCTCATCTCCAAGCCCAAAAATGTATCCGTTTTTTAGAGGTCATTCATGTCTGTTTGGAATATTGCCTCTTTTATGATACATGAGAAAAGATGAGATTAAGGGGTTAAGATGCTTGCTTAAAGTGTTAAACACACAAGACCCTAAAATGTACTAATTATGTTTTCCATGCGGTTAAAAGAGCAATTTTGCCACTAAAAATATATCAAAAGAGTTTATTTGGCACTCATCTTTTAAACTTATTTGCCACTAAAAAAAAATAAGATAGTTGTATATTTGCTTTTAAAGTTCTAGTTGTGCATTTAGGTACTCAGTGACTTAACATTTAGAATATTCCATTAGTTTTGAATAATATTACATTAAGTCATTAGCTCCTACATATCTAAATTTGTATTTAAACATTTTACTTCAATTTCTACTATACATCCTACACAAATAATTTCATTATATTTATATTTAACGTGATAATAAATTACATATTCGCATCTCTTTGCTCTCTAATAAATAAACAAAATATATAAATCTCTAACACTAAACTCTCGTGATTAAGAGTTTCCCTTTTGATAATTAATCATGAAATTATAATACAAACAAAAAATATGACGCTTTTACATATTTCACTAGTGACACTATGATTTATAAAATATATCCATAAACCTATACAACAACTATGAGGGTTTACAATTTATGAAATTTTTAACCAGATTAATGTGCTACTTCTCATCATAAGCTTATACAACAAATATGAGGGTTTACAAGTATTAATGTGTTCTAGTATATAAAATTTTCAATATTTAAAAGTAGCAATTAGATTAAAACTTCACCTATTTTTATAATTTAAATATCTCTTAAGTTAATCGTTAATAAAATATTTACACCGTATGAAAATAGAATTTAATTATCCCTTCAAATGTTCTGATAAAACATATATGATATGTATATTGTGATATTACATATCATATATGATTTAACACTAATTAGTGTTTTATCATGTATGATTTTTACATAAAAACCATGAGTAATTTTAAATTCCCTTGTTCCCTTCATGTTCTGATTTTGTCAGGATATATACCGTGAGTAATTTAATCCGTGTACATCGCTTGCCATTTAGACCCATCAAGATACCATATGAGTCCGAGTCGGACCTAATTATACCTAGCAATAAGTGAGCTAAATGGATGGATGGCAAACATGCTCTAACGGTGAATGTTTAGTGGCAAATAAGGGTTGCTAAAAAGATTAGTGGCAAATAAACTCTTTTGGTATGTTTATAGTGGCAAAATTGCTCTTTTAACCTTTTCATGCAAAAACACTTTAGATGCTTTCCTTATTAGTCTTGGATTTTATCAAAATGGTTAATCTATTTCTCCATGCAAGATTGCATTTGAATTACTTTTTAATGAGGAAGATTCTTGACTAGTTAGTCAAATGAGGATTAAAACATTTTCTTATAATGAAAGTAATTTGTTTAATCAAATGTAAATAAAACTTTTGTGAAAGTTTATGAAAATATGTAAGAGTTTATAAAATAATGCAATAGCTTCATGCAATGTGTATGATAAAACATTTTTTGATCATTATACAAGTATTAGAGATTCATTACATTCCTTAAATGATTATCGACAAAGGTTAACTTAAGTCTAATACTTGTTTACTTAAACTTTTACTTAACATGTTTATATATTTGTTATTAACAAAACGTAGAGAAATCGTTAAATAAAAATAACGTTTTTATGCAATTATTTGTATTGACATTACCGATAAGGTTTAGCTCCTAATAAGCTAGTGCATCAAACACGCTCAGGTGTTAAATATGATTAACGACTTAACGAGACTATCACCTTAAGATGACAAAATTAAGTTAAATAGGATGTGATGTAACTTTATAGCGATTTCTTAAAGACCAAGTGGTTCAGAAAGACAATAAAGTTGAGAAAAGAAGAAAGTGTGGCTATGTAGTGAGTTGTGCAGCCCTCACTTGTTCACCATAACTAAAGTAAAGGTTTAAATGGACTTTCAACTAACATGCTCTTTCTATTTAATCCATGAGACCCAATAATGTAGAAGAAATTTGTTAGATAGTACATATAAGCTTAAAAGTCAAAAAGTTGTCACCCACTTAAAGTCGATACTACTTTTGAAGCTCAATAACAAAGACATAAAGTCAAAGCAAAAGTTGTGTTATGTGTTGGATTAGCATATGTTCATTATGTCAAATCAAACTTTAGGGAACGTCAAATGCCACTTATATTATTCATGAACAAGTGCCTTTAAAATCGCTTTATAAATATCTCATCTTTTGTTCTATCATAAGTTACAAACTAAAGTCATCTTTCTCGCATTTCTGCTGTAATTAGGGGTGTTCATGAGTTGGGTAATATCCGAATAAACCGAAAACCGAAACTGAACCGAACTGAAAATAACCGAACCGAACTCATAACCGAACCGAACTTGCCAAAACCGAACCGAACCGAAATAAAAGTTCGGTTTTCGGTTCGGTTATGGTTTTAGCCATCCGAACCGAAAACCGAATTTAAATAAATATATATATTTTTTTATATATTTATATAAAAAAAATATATTAAAACTCTTTTATAATATATATATATATAATATTTTTGAAGCTTGAAATTATTTTTTTTTCAAAAAATATATATAAATAAATGAATAAATTATTAAATTTGGGTAATTCGGGTTATTCGGTTCGGTTTTCGATTATTGGGGGTTCGGTTTTCGGTTTTCTGTTCGGTTTAGTCAAATTTCGGTTCGGTTTTCGGTTATACCCAGAAAAAAAAATTAACCGAACAAACCGAACCGAACAAACCGATAACCGAACCGATGAACACCCCTAGCTGTAATAATGAATGTTTAAATTTTCATCTTTGATTGAACTAATTGGGCTAAAAAAGATACTGTATTGGTTTGGGCCAAAATACTTTTGAAGTGGGCTAAAATGTCAGGTGCATTCTATAAGGCTATAAGCCGATAAGCCAAATTTTGCATTAGTTTAATGTTTATTGTTTGCTAGAAAAGGTTTGGAGTTGGTGGAATCTCGACCCTCCGGTCTCTTTTCCTTCCTTCACTATTGGTGACGTGGCTTGTGGGAACTTGCCGGCTATTGGTGACGCTTCTCTTACCAAGGTTCTTCATGGTAGGGCTGAGCAATCCCGATCGACGACCGACGCCCGACAACTACCGACACAAACCGACCTTAACTCGGGTCGGGACTCGGGATGGGTTTTCAGCCTTGTCGGGATTCGGGTCGGGAGTCGGGAGTCGGGATTGTTTCGGGATAACACAAAGAAAACCATACAAATCGATTTGTTTCGGGACTCGGGTCGGGATTCGGGATTACCCGAACTAGAATCGGGTCGGGATTCGGTTAGAATTTTCAGCTTTGTCGGTTTCGGGATGGGTCGGGATCGGGTCGGTTTCGACCCGATGCTCAGCCCTACTTCATGGTGTTTTTCAAATCGCTTTGTGGGTCTTGTGGAATTGGAGGAATCGAGTTGTAAACGCGCCAATCGACTTGGCAGATGAATGTAAAATGGATGATGTGTTCCCAAGTATACAACGCCTTTCTCTCCTTTGGATCTCTGCCCGTATCTCTGCTAAGAAGAAGGCGATTTGGACCTGTTGGACGTCAAACCTTTTGAGATTTTTTGTAATAATGGGTAGTTTCTGATGTTGTTGTCTCTTTTCTTCCTTGCACATGGTTTTTGTACAGTCTTTGTTTCTTGTGAGTCTCCTCCTTGAAGCTTTCTAATGCAATTCAGCTTTTCAAAAAAAAAAAAAATTTGTTGAGAAAAATAAGTTTGCTAGAAATGATACCACTGCTATATTATATAAGTCTTAGATGAAACAACAATTTATATGTCACCTTTTTATATTTATTCATCTTCACAGTCCACAACTTAAAAATTAACCTTAACTTATTTGACAAGATCGGGTCTCACCAATAATGTTGAAGCATAATTTAGCCGGGTTTGTCTTGACAAATATCATGGTGCCGTTTGCCTTCAATTCGAGCCTTGAAAAGTGCTAAAAACATAGAAGAATTGGTTAAAAGGGGTCTTAAGGCCGAAGCTCCAAGAACCACCCTCTGACGGTCAAGTCAGAACCTTTGTGTAAAGGATTTAGCATATTATAATATATGAATGATTCATGTGGTATGCATGAACATATTAAATGTATCTTGTATGTGTATGTTGTAGGTAAATGGAGATATAGATGGAGAGTAAGTGTAAGCAGGGGCGGAACTCTTTGGGAGCAGGGGAGGGGCCCGACCCTCTCAAATTTTATGGCACTTAGTGTAAATATTATAGGTTTTAAGGATAATTTAGTTGAGGTTGCAAACAAATCTCCGATTCGGTTCCTCAAAATATCTTGTATGTGTATGTTGTAGGTAAATGGAGATATAGATGGAGAGTAAGTGTAAGCAGGGGCGGAACTCTTTGGGAGCAGGGGAGGGGCCCGACCCTCTCAAATTTTATGGCACTTAGTGTAAATATTATAAGTTTTAAGGATAATTTAGTTGAGGTTGCAAACAAATCTCCGATTCGGTTCCTCAAAATAAATTCGGCCCGCCACTAAGTGTAAGTAAAGAAGTATAGGATATCATGACCCCCCCCCCCTCTTTATGAAATACCTTACTTTTGTGTTTATAGTAGATTTGGATTGGGTTGATTTACCCAATGGACAATAAGGTGCAAAACACTCTATTATCCAGTGAGTAGCAACCAAGTAACTTGTCAACAAAGGTGTTCAGTGCAGCTATGAGGCAAGGCTTGACTCTCGTCAGAGACTTTGTTACTTTCCTCTTTATTGTATTTATTTTTTGTTAGGTCCTTCCTGGACCTATACCTTAAACCCCTTCCAGACTTATATTTCATATCCGAGATTAAGCCTTTTATGGATCAATACCTCTTGTCTGGGCTTAAGCCCCTTTGGACTTATTTCATATCCGACTTCTTGACTTATACTTCATGTCTTGACTTATATTTCATTTCCGGGCTAAAACTCCTTTTGGGTTTATACTTTATATCCAAGCTTAAGCCCTTCCAAATTCATATTTCACATCTAGGTTTATATTTCATATCGGGACTTAAAGACTTGAAATGGAACTAGTGAGAAGAGTTATTTAAATGAGAAGAGTGAAAAAAATTCTAGCCACAGAATTCAAATAAGAAAAGAGAAATAATTGAAAAACGCATCTATTTTTATGGATGCATATAAAGACATGTTTTTGTACAAAGAGTTGAGGATGAGGAAATGAAAATCAATTCATTTCTTATGTTTGCTACCTTAAAAAAAATAAAAAAGTGAAGAATTGTAACTCCTAAGATTTGGTTCTTTTGTATTTTGTGGAGAGTTGTTCTCATCCATTTGATAAAGAAATGAATTCTTTTCACAATTAAATAATAATAATAATAATAATAATAATAATAATTCATTGTAAGGCTATGTAAGTTTTGTTCATTTTTTGGTTTATTTCTATGTTGATACCAAACACTGAAATCTATTTTAATTTTTTTCTGATTTCAATTTTTTGGATTTTAATTCTTTTACTTATTTTATTTCTTTGAATTTCTTTTTATCAAACGTGCCTTAAGATTTGTTGTTGCGGTTCGTTTTTATTGTTCTCATCTTAATTATATTTCTTATTTCATCTTCGTACTTTCGTATCTGGGCTTTAAATATATATATATATATATATATATATATATATTTATATATATATATATATATATATATATATATATTTTTTAAATATAGGCAAAATGCATATATATTTTTTTACAAGTTTTTTATGCACATTTTACAATAGTTTTTATGCATGTTTTAGATATATATGCAATTTTGCATTTTCGGAAGCTCCTTAAATGTATATATATATTTTTTTACAACTTCGAGTATTTTGACCAAAAACTGCTTCGGAACTGCTACGGAAGTACGGAGTAGTTATAATACGAGTATATCAATTTTAACAATTTGTTTATGTGGTGACGTCACTCACATAGAAACAACCACTCGCACGGCGGCGTTAAGACGGACTCAGCGGCCTGCCAAAACTGCAACCGTTGAATGTTAGATCTCTATCTAGTTTCACTATTTCAAATTATGTTGTTTTTATAAAGTCCAATATGTTTACTGTGAATTTGTTGATTATAATTGTTTTGATATGATATGTGACAACTATGGGTTTTTAGGGATTTTGCTTATTTTAAGATTTGAAAATAATCAGATATTAAGATGCCTCATTTTCAAGTGCTGAGAGACTGTTTGCCTTTGTTTATTTAAGTGTTTGTCTGCTTATTGCTTGCTTTTAAAGCTGATAAGCACTTTTGAATGTTTGGATTAAATTCCGTATCTGCTAAAAAAAGTAAGCAGGTGTCAACCTGCTTATGGTTTATTAAATAAGCAGTTTCATCCACACACTCAAATTTGCTTATCGGCTTTGAATGTAAGCGGATAAGCAGATAACCACTTAGATATATAATGGCAAACAGTCTCGGCACTTGAAAATAAGCATCTTGATGTCTGGTTATTTTCAAACCTTATAAGCAATATCAAACACCTATGAGTGTGCCAGTTACAGTAATTAAGTTTGATGTACTAAATGAACTACCCCACTTTCGTGAAATACCTTTGCTTAGCGAGATCCTATGTACAGGTTATAGCCACTTCTGCTGATTATACATTAGAGCTGTGAAACGAGATTTATATTTCTTACTCGTGTTGTCTTTGTTACATATGTTGATGGTACTTCCTTTGATTTTGTTATTCAGAACACGAGAAAATAAGTTCTAAGGGAAGAAATAGCTGGTTTTGTAGGGTCCATTGCATCAAGGAAATAACTGATATGATGCCACGTTTATAACAAGGGAGTAAAAAGTTTGTGTGAAACTGCTTGGAATGGCTACACGACAAGTTGGCCATGCTGCACTTCCGTTGATGAATATTGTTAGAATGAAGGGAGTGCCAATCCTGCAGCAGTTGGAGATGGAGGAGTGCCTACTTCGGACCTCATCGGAGAATTGGTGCATTATTAATGATGGAACGGAGAACCCCAACATTGTCATGGGGATTTCTGGGTAAGTTTCTTTGTAACTCGTAAATACAATTCACGTCATGTTTGCCTTATATTTTTAGTCAATTCCACTCTTAAGAAAATTAGCTTGGAAGATTTTGTTTGCCTTGTATTTTGGTGATCTTTATACGTATGCAAAATGAAAGGTAAGTCATTTTATTTATCTTACTTTCAATGCAACCTTAAGTACCTTCACGACAATGTAGCTATCTATAATATTCACTCAATAATATCGCATCAAAAGAATTCATTTTTGGACGACTGATAAATGGATTTGAAAAACGATATAGATACAATTATGAGTTTTTTCTTACAAACAAGTAGCTTTAGCTTGCCGGTGTTACTTTGTCGGATTTCCAAAGCAAAGATTCTAGTTGTTACGTCTAAAGTACTATCATATGCTTTTACTTAATTGGGGTGCATTACATTTCAACTGGCTGGCCTTCAGTTACAATAGTACGGTGCTTCCACACTCGCTTCAGCACTGTGTTATTCACTGATTGTACCTGTTAGAATAGTCTCTGTCCTTACGAGTTAGGCTATAAACTTAATTCTGTTATAAGTTCTCTTTCTTTGCTAAAGTTAATAAATCTTTGGAATAGTTATTTAATTGTATGACATTTTGTTCAGTCGTGAAAAAAAGATGGTAACTATGTTCATGATATGTTACTAAGAGACATTATGTTATATGGATCTGTAATTAGGAAACCTGCTGAACTTGTTGAAATTAGCCCTGTACTAGAAGATAGAATCCCTGTTATACGACGGTTTACTGGTGGTGGAACTGTAATAGTCGATCATGGGACTATATTTGTTACATTTATATGCAATCAGAAAGATGTTCCTAAGGTACAACCATATCCTCAACCAATCATGTCTTGGAGCAGCCTATTATACAGTAAAGTGTTCGAAGGAGTTGCTGATTTCAAGCTACGTGAGAATGGTATGTAGATTGAACCACATCCTTATCTATAAGCTTTCCTACCACTGTTGGATACTCAGAAATATTGTTGTCTTTATAATTTGCGCTATATTCTTCTGAAAGCTATAAAATCTCAGTTAGCATGACTGAATTTTATTGTTTTTTGCTTGTTGACGTTGTTTGTTTTTTTCAATTAAAATTGCCATCATTTTGATCTGGGAATGCTTTATAACGAATGTTTTTTGGTATGCTACAAGTCTGACAGTGTGACTTTATCTTTCTACAGACTATGTATTTGGCCTCCGCAAGTTCGGTGGAAATGCCCAATCAATTACTAAGAATCGTTGGATCCATCATACATCTTTTTTGTGGGATTTTGAGACTCGTAACATGTCCTATCTCAAGCATCCAAAGCGGACTCCTGAATATCGGCTGGTATGCTAGTTATATCATGAGTTTGTCTGATTTTGTTATATACTTTTATGGAGCTCGTATGAGTGCAATCAGAGGTGAATTATCTCAATGCAAGGTTATGTTTTATCTCAAAGAGGTCAAAACGGTAAAATGATGTATCTAAAAATGAATATGGTCGTAAGTAGCTGATGTGTATGATTAATGCATTTAACCACCTAAATTATTTTGTCCAAAACTTCGCTTTTTTGATGTAATAATATTTTTGCAAAAATTTGACACAATAGTTTTTCAATAAAATTTAGGACAAAAACGTTTTTGGGCCAACTCATCCTGAAAATAAGACCTTTATCGATGCCTATAAAAGTTACCCGTGTTGACCTGTGATTCAGCTTGTCTAGTTTGCCACGGTGGAGTTTTTAAAGCTGAAATACTAAAAGGTTTGAGAGGTGCATTAGTGAAAGACACTTGGAGATGTGTGTTCTGAATGCCTGCAACAGAATTCATGATTAGTGACTAGGAAGGTCATTCGCTTGAATTAGTTTTTAACTAAAGAAAATAGAGGCTAATGTTGCTTGGGACATACGGACCTAGAGAATGAAATTTGCCTGGGACCTATGGTTTTAGTAGATATATTAGTGGCCTTAGTTGCAACATCAGATAGGCCAAGAGTATGCAGAACATTCATTTCTATAAGTTTATAGCCTCATGTTTATCTTATTTTGAACCAATTTTACTTTATGGGTAAAACTTAAATGAAGCAACAATGATTATATGGAAGGTAAGACTAACAAATGGTCGAATTGGTCCAAGTGAACAGGTAAGCTTTTGGTCAGTAAACCATAGCTTGTTTGCATTTATAATCATCTTTTAATGCTGTATGTCAGCCCAACTTATTGGTTGGTCACATGTTAATTTGTCCAACTTATTGGTTGGTCACATGTTGATCCTATTTCCTCTGTTTTAAGCATTTATTATCTACTTTTTGTTTAGGCAAGGGATCATCTCGATTTCATCTGCCCCATGAAGGACTATATTTCAAGGTCGGATTTCATCAACAAAACCATCAATGCAGCAGGAAGTCAATTTTCTATTGAATCGACAGAGTTTGAATCAATTAAATCTCCATCCAACTTGAAATTTACCCCCACCTCCAAATTACTAACTAAACAGGAATTAGAGGCTGCAATATATCAAACTCAACTAATAGAAGTAACTGTCTCTTCAATTTAAATTAACTGTGATCTATATGACAAATGAACACAAGCAAGATCTCCATATGATTGTTTTTGTGAAATATTTTTAGCCACGACATGTGGACTTTCAGATTAATTATCATTCATTGTCTCAATTGCATTTGATGATTTATTAAATTTAGCAGTTTGAATAAAACCCTGTTGGATATAGTTGTCTGAATTGGTAGTTGTTTAACGTTTGCAATGCTTTTCATTGTTTAGACATTACAAAGATATGTTATTTGGATTGTAAACTACTGCATAAACTTTGATAAGATGACTTCTCAGAATGTAGGCCTTGATATATAATACGATGTATACCCTAAATATGTATGAACTAGTTATGTAATGTTTGGTAAATTTATAGTTATGATCTTATGATTTTTTTGGGTCAAAGTTATCAGAATAACATAAAGACTAAATTTTAACATGTAAAATCTACCAAATCATTGGTAAGATTAAGAGTCTTGTTACTGCTTAATAATTTTGTTTAACATAGATTATAACACAACAAAGTGACTAGGGGTATAACATTATAAAGAAATTTTCTCATGCCACCAAGCTAAATGCAACAGGCATCATTGTGGGCATGGTCAAAACACAGAGGTCTCACTAAAATGGTCAAAATATAAAAGTCAAAACCTTAATTTCAAGCATCGTCTTTATAAGCATGAAAAAACAATTATTCGAGACAATCTTCCCCGTGTATACTTCACATTTCCCTGCTCGAATTACTACGATGAACACATTTGAAAGAGTATGAGAAGTAAACATTTACTAGTTAAGAAACCAACATCAAAAATTAACAGAACCCATTAGCAATGAAATTTATATGTATTGCAGTAGGAAATCATTACAGAATATGTACAAAAAAAATATAGGTTTGTCTGTCAGACAACCATGTAACCATGCCGTGACCCATTAGATGGGCTGGCAACGATCCTCTAGTGAGCCATGGCCGAGACCATAAGGCTCGGTTAATCACACTCTAGTTACATGGCCATGATGCATCAACCAGACATGAGTTACTGTCTTGTTAGGTATCAAGAATACAAAGGTACGAGCCTATAGAACAGATCCTGTTCAAGTAAGGTCGTGCTTGTGTGTCGTTTGTCCTCTTTAAATACACCTTTTCTTTTGCACTTTCCAGCGATGTGGGATTAGACTGTAGACAAAATAACGCAACTTTAAATTGAATACAAAAAGTTAGTGCACAAAAATTGTAGACAAAATACACCTTTTCTTTTGCACTTTCCAGCGATGTTGGATAGTTCAGCTATCATTAGTACACAAAAATTTTAACGAATGAATTATCAATCACGAGACAGTAAAAAGAATGGCAACCTGAATTCCATTTCTAAGAGAAGTAAACCTTATGTCCTTAAGCATAACTTCATCAAATTATTTTGGTTAGGGATCATCTCGATTTCATGTGCCCCATGAAGGACTGTCTTTGAAGATCAGATTTCATCAACAAAACAATCGTTGCAGCAACTGAGCCAATTTTTTGTTTCATTAACATTTTGAAGCAATCAAACTTGAAACTTGTCAACTTGATCCCGGCCACCTCCATATTACTAACTAAGCAGGATTTGAGGCTGCATTTATTAGACGTGACCAGTAGAAGCACTTATATCACTTCATTCTACATTAACATTGATTATTTATGGCAAATGAACACGCGTAGTACCTACATCTGATTGTTTTTGTGAAATATTTTAAGCGAAAACATGTGGCACTTCATGAACATTCAAATTTAGCTGCTTTATTAAAACTGTACTAATATCTGGTTGTCAAAATTGGTAGTTGTTTACCGTTAGACATGCTTTTCATTGCTAGAACATCTGAATATTTATAAGCATATGTTATTTGGGTTGTAGACTATTGCATAAATTTTGATTAGATGACTTCCCAGAATGTATGTATCAAATATACATAATGCGATGTACATTATGTATGATCTTCTATCTTTCTATTATTCTTCCTATTTGGAGGTGATCTTATAATTTTGTAGGGCCAAAGTAATCAGAATAACATAAAGACAATTTTTCTAACATGTAAAAACTACCTAATCATTGGTAACTGGTAAGGTTATAAGTTTTCTTACAGTTTAATAATTTTGTATAGTAGAGATTATAAGAACAAAGTGACTAGGGTATGAGAATATAAAATCTCTTCAATTCGTTCCATAAAACTAAATGCAGTAATCTTTAATGTGTGCATAAGCAACACACCCAAGTCTCAAGAAAGTGACCGTTCCATGTTAAGGTAAGCAACTTATCCAATCTCCTACAGAATATATATGCCACGAATGGCTATGAGGAACACATTTCTTGATGTGTTGGTGAGATTGATTGCAAGACATTATCTCAGTCATGTATATAATTGAACATCAAAATTCATTAGCAATGGTCATGTATAGCAGTAAAAAATCATAATACAGAACGATTTACGACTAGATTCAAAAAAGGGATAGGTATGTCTGTCAGACAGCCATGTAACCATGCCAAGACCCATTAGATGAGCTGACAACGATCCTCTACTGAGCCATGGCCGAGACCATAAGGCTCAGTTAATCACGCTCTAGTTACATGGCCATGATGCATCAACCAGACATAGGTTTCTGTCTTCTTAAGTATCAAGAATACAGAGGTACGAGCCTATAGAATAGATCCTGTTCAAGTATGGTCGTGCCTGTCTGCCTCTTTGTCCTCTTTAAATACATCTTCCCTTTTGCACTTCCCAGCGATGTGGGATTAGACTGTAGACAAATATATAAGAATTTATCGCATTTCCATTAGCACCATAAGATAATGCCATTAGGAATTAAGAAACAAGCTTCATTTTAGTTGGTGGAGTATACTGACCTAGGATATTTAATAGCCCACTGTCGGTATGTAGCACTATTTTAATAGCGCAAGCTTACATGATAAACATTGGATTATATATCTATAATCGATTCCATTTATATGAGAAGTAAACCTTAAGGTTAACGACGTCAAATTATTCTGGCTAGGGATCATCTCGATTTCATATGGCCTGTATATGAAAGACTTTCTTTCAAGCTCAAATTTTATCAACAAAACTATCTATGCAGCAACTAGCTAATTATCTATTTAGAGGCTGCTATTATTAAACTCGACCAATAGAAACACGTATATCTCTTCATTCTACAGTAACATTGATTATTTATGACAAATGAACACACGTAGTATCTCCATATGATTGTTTTTGTGAGTTTTCTGAAGTCACAACATGTGGACTTGAGATTAAATAGCATTCACAATCTGATCAAAGGAAATTCGTGATTTGTTATTGTAGCAGTTTGAATAAAACTTTGTTGATTTCTAGTTGTTAAAAATGGTAGTTTAACGTTCGACATGCTTTTCATTGCTAAAACATCTGTAAACATATGTTATTTGGATTGGAAACGATGCATAAACTGAACCAATAGAAGCACTTATATCTTTTCATTCTACATCAACATTGATTATTTATGGCAAATCAACACTCGTAGTACTTCCATCTGATCGTTTTTGTGATATATTCTAAGCCACGACAGGTAGACTTATTCATTGTCCCAACTGCACTTCATGATTTTTTTACTTTAGCTGCTTAATTAAAACTTTGTTAATTGCTACTTCTTGAAATTGGTAGTTGCTTAACGTTTGATATGTTTTTCATTGCTAGAACATTTTTAAAGTTATTTGGCCATGTTCTTATGATTTTTTTTTGGGGACTAAGTTATCAGAATAACATAAAGACTAATTTTTAACATGTGAAATCTACATAACCATTGGTAAAGAGTTTTGTTACAACTTAGAGCACCCGGTGTCAGCTCGTTCTTCCCCTTCGTCGTCCACTCTGGCACCACGGCGCTCGTTGTGACACCGGGGTTGCACGCCGTCGTTCGTTGTTGGGTTGCAAATCGTGGTGACGACGAGAGATAAGCCTGACACAAAGCAGAAAAAACGTATATATATCCGTTATTAAACGGATATATATAACGTAAATATTTTTTTTTTTTTAAAACCCACCACCCCTATATAAACCATCTTCATCTTCACCATTTACACATCTTCAAACCCAAAATCTTCCATTCTTACTTAACCCAAAGAAAAAATAGCTCACAATGTCTCAAAACCCAAATGACGGAGGATACTTCACAAACCTACTTAACTCAAACCCACCACAATACGGGGGTTCTTCAAACCCGTCTACCCCCTCCTCGACCAATTCCAACCTGTCTCCACAAGAAATAATGCTTAACCAACAATATTAGTTTCAACAAGGTTTCGCAAATTACCCCGGCCGATTTCCATCACCTCAGTTTTTTAACCCGTCACAACCTCCACAGTTTTTTAGCCCGTCACAGCCTCCACAGTTGCCCCAAATGGAATCACAACCGTCCGGTTCACAATTCAAAGTTTCAAAAGCACGTGAACCGGCAAAAAGCAGGGGCAAAAAGACGAAGGCAAAAAAAGTTGCTGTAGATTTGGACGCAGACGACGACGAAGATGTTGAAGTCATAGCACAAGCAGACAGGAGGAAGTGGAGCAAGTCTGAAGAAATGTTACTTGCGCAGTGTTGGATATAAGATAGAGATATGGGAAATGACCGTCCTGAGGAGTACTTTTGGAACGACATTCTCGACATGTTCAATTCTAAGACCACCGATAACCAGCGTGGCAAGAATATGATAACTGGTAAATGGATAAGGATTAACGGTGATTGCCAGAAGTTCAACGCTGTTTACAAACATCTTCAGCGTCGAAGTGGTGAAAATGAGCATGATCATGTCGAGAATGCCAAAGTTAACTTTACGCAGCATTTTGGTGGGAGGGAGTTTGGGTCTGAAAAATGTTGGGCTGTTTTGAAAAATTATCCCAAGTGGGATGCCGAAGATCCTATTGACATTACATGTCTCGAGGATATATTCGGTCCCGGCAGACGACCTCGGCCGAAAGAGATGGATGCAAACGAGCAAGAAAGCGAAGACGACTTCAACGTCAACCGCTGCAAGCTCCGGTGGAAGTCAAACGAGTAGTTTTTCGGGACATATATCCAAAATATATGCTCAAAAAGCCGATGCTCAAAGGGCTTGTTACGAGGCGAGGCGGGAGAAGGAAAAACCGTGGCAAGAGAAGATCGAGATGGATTTTCTCATGATAGATCCGAGTACCAATCTTGACCCGGTAAAAGCAGAAATCATCCGCAAGAGGCAGGAACGTCTAGTCAAGAAATATCATCAAATCCTCGACGAGTAGTATGTGTTGTATTTTTTTTTTTACCCGTGTCGTTTTTTTTTCGTATCGTTTTTATTAGTAAGTGTTGTTTTTTTATTATTGTATTATGTATTGTATTTTTAATTTGAATGAAATGAATTTATTTAGTTTATTTGGAAATGAAAATTGAATAAAAAAAAATAAAGTGGTAGTGGTGGCCCCCAAATGAAGAGGTTGAGGTTTGTTATGAGTGAGGAGGGGGTTTATTGTGGTTAGTTGTGAAAAAATAGGATGCTGATGTGGCGCTGAGGTGGCACGACGACGAACCTTAACTTAGTTTTGTCACCTAGTGCTCTTAATCACAGCAAAGTAACTTGGGCCGGGGGTATGAGATTATAAAGAATCTCTTCAATTTGTTCCACAAACTAAATGTTATAAGCATCAATGTAGGCACGGGCAACACACACATGACACAGGTCTCAAGAAATTGATAAAAACCTTCATTTAAGCCGCATCAATCATATTGATGCAAGATTTGCTAAGCATACACTCATTCAAGACTAATTTCTAGCGGTCCGCTCTATGAACGCTGAAAAGCAATTTCTTAAGTACCTGTTAGAAACAAGTGAGATCGTCAAAACGTAATTCATGGAACCCATTAGCAATGAAATTTATATGTATTGCAGTAGGAAATCATTAAAAAAAGATATGGTTTGTCTGTCAGACAGCCATGTTAACCATGCCAAGACCCCATTAGATGGGGAGACAAGTGACAACGATCCTCTACTGAGCCATGGCCGAGACCATAAGGCTCGGTTAATCACGCTCTAGTTACATGGCCATGATGCATCAACCAGACATGGGTTTCTGTCTTCTTAGGTATCAAGAATACAGAGGTACGAGCCTATAGAACAGATCCTGTTCAAGTAAGGTCGTGCCTGGGTGCCTGTTTGTCCTCTTTAAATACACCTTTTCTTTTGCACTTTCCAGCGATGTGGGAATAGACAGTAGACATGATAGAACTGTGTTTTGCTTCTTTTCCTTTATGTTTAGTTGTCTACTATATATACTTATGGTAACAAAACAAATTTATTTTATTACCAACAGCACCATAAGATAAAAAAACGTAACAGTCGCCCAAATAGGTGGAAATTAGGATTATTGTTTGATTAACATTTATGAATAATGAAACTTACTTTCAGCAGTGATTGTATCCTCATTTCCTTGTTGAAAAGTTATTGTTCATTTCCTAGTTGTCAACAATCTTATTCATTTTACTTGGATATGGTTTCATTACTTTCAACATCGATTGGTTATAACTAATAAACACAGGTAAGACCTCCATATGTTTGTTTTTGAGTAAATTTTTTGTAGTCCACGACACATAGACTTGCATAAAAGAGTTTATTATTCATCGCCCGGTCAACCGAACTTATGTGCGTGGTTTTTAATCTAGCAGCTTTTTGAAACTTAAGTGATTTCTTGTTGTTAAAGTTGGTACATGTTTTATCTTTCGTGTTCTACATGCTTTCAGTTGCTACGACATCCATCATTCATACTCCTTGGTATTTGGATTTTGGGATTATAATCTATGGCAGAAATTAGGGGTGTTCACAATTCGGGTAATACCCACAAGAATCGAAAACCGAAAGAACAGAATAAAACTGAATTAAATTTGTAACCGACCGAATTTGCCAAAACCGAATTAAATATTCGGTTTTTAGTGATATAGTTTTGACAAAATGAAAAACAAACCTAAATATTTATACTGCTTCATAATGCATTTAGGCATTCTAAAATTAGAAGGCTTAAAAATTCAGACTTTTTTACTTGCTGATTATGGAAAGAGTTTTTCTAACAAAAAATTAAGATAAGGAGCTCTAATCATGAGATGACATGTGTCACTTCTTAACAAACTCCAAACCTAACTTCTAACAAACTCAAAACCTAACTCCTAACCACTAAAAATTAAGATAAGGAGCTCCAATTATAAAATGACATGTGTCACTTCTCAACTAAAAATTCGTCTTTATTTTCAAATTAAAATATTTTTTTATCTACTTATTTTTTTTATAATCTAATTTCACCATATTTTCTAAAATTTTATGCTCTTTAATTCAACATCCATTTTGATATATTTTTATGAGTTTTTAATTTTTATATTTTTAATGGGTTTATTTTATTTTAATTCAAATTTTTACAACTTTAACCTTTATTTCATTTATTTCAATCAATATAATCTTGATTCGTCAAAATCATATACTTTTGGGGTAGTGTTTGACGCGTAAGAGATTGCGAGGGTATTTCTATATGCGGGAATAATGATGTCGCGGGAAAGTTACGGGTAACCCAAACAAACACTTACAACTAACACATATACATTCGAAGCGTTGTGAAACGAATTCACTAAACGGGTAAGCAAACACATATAACTATACTTATCGCCGCCGCTGTGCGCGGGTACCCGGATAGTATATTTTATATATTTATCTATATCTATACTAATATATAAAGCATTTAGGCCATTCTCTAAATAGAAAGGCTTAAAAATTCAGCCAACACACTTGCTAATTGCGGAAATTTCAATAGCTTGTTTCATACTCACAAATAAATGTTACATCTGGAAAATTAAGTGTATTAAATTCGTAAACTTATAACTGCCCTTTAAATTAATACATTCCATAAACTTGTGCAACTCATTTGAAGAGTCATTTATACACCACAAAAATATCAAATGAAAAACTTAAATACCAATATTTTCATCCCATCCCACGTAACCTCCACAACACACCATCCAACCACCATCTAGCCACCATCCGATTGCCACCATGAGCAGACCACCATGCACACCATACGACCACCACCACCACCACGAGCCGACCACCACAGTTTTTGAGGTTTTGTCTAAATTTATTGTTAAAAAAACCTTATAAATGAAAAACATATGCTCGCCACAAAATTTAGTCACAGGGTACCCACCGCCGCATTGCGCGGGTACCCTGCTAGTATTTATATAAAAAAACAATTAAAACTCTTTTCTAGTATATAAATATAATATTTTTAGGCTTGTAAATTTTTTTGCTAAAAATCTATATAACTAAATGAAAAAAAAAAAAAAAAAAAAAAAGTTATGTAATTCGGGTTATTCAGGTCAACCCGAAAACTGAACCGAATTCAAATTCAGTTTTCGGTTTTGCCCATAAAAAAATTAACCGAACCGAATAAAACGACCCGATAACCGAACCGATGAACACCCCTAGCAGAAATTATGATTAGATGACTTCCCATTATGTATCGCTCCAAATATAGTACGATGTGATCTCTCATTGTATGGTAAATTTGGTTCTAGTGTCGTTGTGCCGATATACCCAGAATTCAATATATGGCCAGGTTGCAATGCATACGTGCATATACGTCTTATAAATCACCTAAGAGTTTTATACAGCTAAGTATGTTGCTATAGTTCTTCTAATTATTGTAAATGAGAGGATTTGAGATTGAAAGGAAATGTGAATTATTCCATTGAACTGAAATGAAAGAATACATCAACTATTTATATAATTATATCAAGTATTGCTACACTACCGATACATGTATCAACTAAACTACTATTAAGCTATTACATGAACTGTAACTTGTACAAAAACACATTAACTAGTAACATTGCATCTTCTGTAAATAAGATTGATGTCTTGTGCAATGCGGTGAGATATATGATCCTATGTAGCTATGTTGCACTCCATTTATGTCTTTGCTTGAACCCTCACTTGATGGCTTATCCACTGTTATGTTGATTGCTGCATTAAATTTGGTATGTATATCATTATCCCCTGACAAGTTGGCAGTGTGTAAGGATCACTGATGCCTAACTTGGATAAGCATTGATGAAATGGATAAGTAGTGAGAGCTTTAGTAGAATGTTAGCAGCTTGAGCAGTTGTAGGAACATAGGAGATAGCAATATGTCTTGCTTTGGTTTCTCTTTGCTTTTCCCCTGTCTCGACATATCATAAGCTTTGGTAGCATTTGGTAATGGCTGAATTAGGAGAATTTGACCTCTCACATTTGAGAAACACTCATCTAACCCCATTAGAAAATGTAACAACCTTTTCCTTTCTTCTCTTGCCCGATTGAGTCTCCCATTCTCACAAACACAATTACAGGGTACACATGTAATGAGCTTCCAATGCATCAATTTCATCCCAAATACCTTTCAATTTATGATAATACAATTTTTAACAGAGTTATTTGTTTGCTTCAGCTGTGTAATATCATTTGTTAGTTGGTAGATCTTGTGTCCATCCAGTTTGTGTCCATCCAGTTGTTAGTAGTGTTCTTGTTGTTCAAGCCACAAAGTTGAGGTAGAGTGAACAAAACTCATATAACTATGTTGAGGATCCATGCGATTATCATATCATTGTTCCTCTCCCATAAAGCTCTTACTGGTGAATCATTACTTGGTTCTTGGTACTCATATGTGATGATTTTGAGTTTGTTCTTAGCGTTCAGTGCAATCATCATGGATCTCCTCCATGAGTTGTAGTTCTCAGATCTAGTGAGATTTTTAGAGATTAGAATGAGTCATAGGTGATCATTTTGGTGTAGAAAGAGTGGGTAATTGACTAAACTTGTGTCTTCATTGGCGTTGTTTAATTCAGTAGATGTGGCAGCTATGATTTCAGTTTCTTGAATGATCTTGATGGTGAATTTTGTCTATTTGATGTAGACAGTTATGGTGGTTTGTTATGGTGGATTATGATGGTTGTTACAGAAGACCTTTGAGGTCTAGCTCTGATACCATATTATAGATGAGAGAATTTGAGATTGAAAGGAAATGTGAATTATTCCATTGAACTGAAATGAAAGAATACATCAAGTATTTATACTGTTACATCAATTTGTGCTACACTATCAATACGTATATCAACTAAACTACTACTAAACTATTACATGAACTGTAACTTGTAAAAAAACACATTAACTAGTACATCGTATCTTCTGTAAATAAGAATGATGTCTTGTGCAATATGGTGAGATATATGATCCTTTGTAGCTATGATGTACTCCATTGTTGTCTTTGCTTGAACCTTCAGCTTGTCCACTGTTTATGACTTTATGCTGACTGTTGCATTAACTTTGGTATGTATACCATTACTAATATAGCTAGATACAACACACAAACTAACAAAATGACAAAGGGGTGCATGACATCACTGTACACAGGTTTGTGGCCAACCAATTTAGGTTTCAAAGTGTGTTTCATGTTTGTGATGATTTGTGTGATTCTGTGTAAAAACTGAATGTAACAGTAATGGGTAAAAACAAGGAGTACTAAAACAGAATTGTATATAAACTAGAATTGTTGTTATATGTTTTCTGATGAAGAAAACATATTTATAGTTTTCTAAACGACACAAGATGACAGTTATACATCTCCCAACCATTGTGACTCTTGGGGATTAACTGCCAAATAACTACCTAATATAACTGCCATCATATGGGATGTTTGGGTTAAACAAGTTTGACCCATATGCAGGCTTACAATTCGACCCATAAATAAATACATAACCATGTCTATAACATAAGTACTTAAGTAAATAATTAAACTAAAGTCACACTTGATCTTAACACAATTATAGGCTAACATTCTCCCCCTTAATTGTTTAAGGTCAAGAGTCTTCTGAGTTGATCTTTGTTGACTTTCTTTAAGCAATGACATCAAAGTCATTGTTGTCTTGGCTGCTTTCATGTCCTTCTTCATCATCACTGTCTAGTCTAACACCAAACTTGTTTGATCTATCTTCATGTGCTCCATCCTTCACTGTGCTTTCCTTCTGGCATGGTGGGTCCCTTGCCTCTTTTCTTCTACTGGTTTCACCCACTTCTTCTTGCTTTTCACCCCAAGGAACTTGTGCAGTTTCATGGTATATCACAATAAGATCAATAAAATTTCTGTAACATACTCTAACTGTATCACCATCTTTGGTGTCTAGACCTTGCAACTGTGCTATCACTCCCCATTTGTCACCTATAGTAACTGAGAAATAACCTCCTAATCCTTCAGCAACCTTATGTAAACACAACAAATTCAACTCCACATCTCTGATAACTGGTGGAATGGTATCTAATGCATCATAATTTAAATGCACAAGATAGAACCATTTCACTAATTCTATAAATCTTTTACTGAACACCTCCCAGTTCTTGTATAACAACTCATCATTCTTTAATAAATTCATGAATGAAATGTACCTTGAAAAAGAGTTTACTTTCAAAGCATAGAGGGTACCATTGTGACTGATGTACTCATCATCAATATAGTCTTGAGTCTCTTGCCTGTTCCAATCCAATTCTTCTAAGCCTCTTATCAAAGAGCACTCATCTGTAGGGTCCATCTTCTCAAACTGATCTTACAATAATTGGTTGTGTTCAGTCACAACTTCTTTTATCCCAACCTGTCTTTCTCCTACTTCTTTGCTTGGTGTCTGTTCTTCACCAACTTGATCATGAACCATGTAGTAGATACTACACAGATCATCATTGATCTCAACCTTATACCCTTGTGATTTTAACAATTCTATACTAAGCATATTAAATGATACTTCAGGAGTATACTGTACATTCCTAATCACAACACTACCTTCATTTGTCTTAACTGTTATATCACCAATTCCATAGGAAAAAATAAATTTCCTTTCACTTTCTTCTTTTCCTATCATCTTAAACTTGTAGTCTATCTCATTAAACTGGGCTCTACTAGGACACATATGGAACTTGTAAAGTTTGCTTGCATACCAGATTTCATTCCAAGTATTTGAGTTTGTACCATTTACCATATAATCTACAGTGATGTAGACTTTCTATGGATATTTTAACTCTTCTGCTATGACCCTTCTTGTAACATCATTTTCTTGTTCTAATTCCATAGCAGCAAGTTTCTTCCTATCTTCACATGCCCAGAATGCATGTCCCTTTTCCTTGCAGATATAGCACTTGGATTTCTTGTCCCTTTTTGTGCCCATGACCTTTCTCTTTAATTTCTTCAAGCCATATGCTTTCTTTATGGTATTGAATTCTTCATTCTCCAAAACAATTTGTGCCAATATCTGTTTTCCCTTTGGTGAAATACTTTTCTTTCTTTTTGTGTTCCACTGGTTCAATCTCTCGGGTGTTTCTCTCAAGAGATATCTTCCAGTTTGAAAACCAGATGTTGGCCTTTCCCAAGGATGAGAGCCAGAGCTCTGATACCAATTGTACACAGGTTTGTGGCCAACCAGTTTAGGTTTCAAAGTGTGTTTCATGTTTGTGATGATTTGTGTGATTCTGTGAATAAATCAATGTAACAGTAATGGGTAAAAACAAGGAGTACTAAAACAGAATTGTATATAAACTAGAATTGTTGTTATATGTTTTCTGATGAAGAAAACATATTTATAGTTTTCTAAACGACACAAGATGACAGTTATACATCTCCCAACCATTGTGACTCTTGGGGATTAACTGCCAAATAACTACCTAATATAACTGCCATCATATGGGCTGTTTGGGTTAAACAAGTTTGACCCATATGCAGGCTTACAATTCGACCTATAAACAAACACATAACCATGTCTATAACATAAGTACTTAAGTAAATAATTAAACTAAAGTCACAGTTGATCTTAACACAATTAGAGGCTAACAATCACTAAAACCCCTTTTTAAACTAATTTTATTTTTCTTGCATGCTTGCTACAACTTTAAATTACCACTTCTTGTTCATATTATGATCGCTCATGTTAGAGGTAACAATTGGCTAAAAAAAAATGATCAAAACATGTTAAGCAGATCATATAAACGATAAACGAGAACCAATACACTATGTATTAAATTACACCGTTCTATAAATCATTTTATACACAAACTAGATTACATTTTGATTGTACCATCACTTTAACCATGCATGTTTCATACATCATATATATTTATACAAGATGGACCAAAAAGACACACAAGTTGTATAGCCTAGTAATGAAGGCTTAGAATTCTTTAGTATATTAGTGGACAAAATCCGACTCGAAACCAACTCATCTCTTTCACCAAAATAAAAAAGCAACCATAAAAAGTCTCACAACACCAAAGGACTAAAATACACAACTTTCCTTTCCCAAAGTACCATTTCCAAAACAATCCCCTCCCATTATTACATCACCACCTTTTCTTTCCTCACCGCTTAATTCGAACGTCACACTCCCGCGAAAACCATGTCACATTTTTTTTACCACCATCATCATATCATCATTCTCATTTACTCATTTTTATAAAAAAATTTAAATAAATATCTTGTCACATTTACATATCACATACTTCACGCATCTTTTACATTACATTTATATAAAATAAAAATAAAAAACTTTTTTCATTTTCTGACAAATATCCGCTTCTACCGCTTATTGCTGACGATCTCAAAGTTAGCCCCCTTTTTATTCTCACAAAATATTGAAACTGTTCTTCAATTCATCTTTATTTTTATAATTAATTATAATACAATCTCATCAAACCTGTTTAATTTCATTTCTCATTTTTCAATTTCGTTTTTCATCCAGTAATTCAAAACCTAGGGTAATTTTTTTATATATTTTTTTTAGTTTTTTTAGTTTTTGTGATAATTTGATGGTTTTATGATGATTTTGTGTTTTGGTGATTGTAGGGATGGGGAGGGTGAAGCTGAAGATTAAGAGGTTAGAGAATATAAGTAATCGGCAAGTGACGTTTTCGAAGCGAAGGAATGGGATTTTGAAGAAGGCCAAAGAGTTGTCGGTTTTGTGTGATATTGATATTATTCTTCTTATGTTTTCGCCTACGGGGAAGCCGACATTGTTTACTGGACAACGAAGGTTGTTTGCTAATTGTGTTTTTTTGTATGTTAGTGATTATGTGTTATTGAGTAATAAGAATCAGATGATTTGTTTTCGGAAAACGGACTGTGGAAAATAGTGTTTGGATGTGTTTATGGGCGGAAACAGTGGGTGGGCATCTGCCGCTAGCAAAAAAAATTGTAGTGTAACTCTTTTAGAGTAATTGTTTGCACCCTTGACAATAACTTTGTTGCTTCGCCCCTATGTGTTCATATTGGATTTTTTGTGTTTGTATATGGTCACTTAATGTAGGTTGCAGAAAAATGGTGTTTAAAGCAATTTTTTGATTGTCTAAGTGTAAGGCATGAATAGATTGATGGTTTGATAGATGTTGTTGTGCGTTTTTGCCTTTGCAACTTGAATGATGTTTGCAGTGTTAAAAATGTGATTTTTTGCCTTTGTAACACAACATTGGTAATGTTTGCAGCATGGATTCTATCCCCATTTAGATACTACTGCATTACATAACTAATAGTAAAAGAAGTTGCATGATGTTGCCATGGGTCAAATGTATATAAAATGTGTGGACATGTTGTGTGATGTTTGTGGTTCCCAGGTTTGCATGATGTTTGTGGCACTCAAGGTTGCGTGATATTAGGAGTAAATGTGGGAGTGATTGTTTCTAATGTCAGAGATTTAGAAGGGTTTAATGTAAACGTTTTTGCCTTTGCAACAATAGCTTAGATAATTTTTAGCAACGTTTTTGCCTCTGCAATACATAACATAGGTAATGTATGTAGGGTTAAAAATATACCTTATTTTGTATTTTCAACACATAACTTGCGTGATGTTTGCAGCATAGCTGATATCCCCGTAATATGTTATAGTATCACACAGTTAATAAAAAGTTGTAAATGTGTCTTCTCTTCTTGCAGCAATATTGATGAGGTTATTGCAAAGTTTGCTCGACTAACACCGCAAGAAAGATCAAAACGGTAAGAAATCAGTCTGTTGCTTGTGATCTTATGATTATTTTTATTTCGAATGTGAATTATAAATTTGACCAACTGTTCCTCGTTTAACTTGAACAGGAAATTGGAGAGCCTTGAAGTAAGACTGCTTCTATATGAAACTACATATTTTCTATTATTAGACTATTTGTTGATTGTTTGAGCATATAGGCGTTGAAGAAAACGTTCAAGAAGCTGGACCATGATGTAAATATACAAGACTTTGCGGGTTCAAGGTTGATGAAAATTTTTATCAGATTTATGTTATCTTCTTTAGCTATATTTTCGTTGTGATGCAACATCTGATCAAAGTTTATTTTGGTTTGCTTTGCAGCAATCAATCAGCTGAGGTCACAAGATACACATGCCAAATTACTTTTATATCGGAAGTTACATCAGATGCTTCTGTCAATTAAATGTTCTAATAGTCGAATAATATTTTCAGGATTTAAGCAACCATGCAATGATGTTGCGAGCTCAGTTAGCTGACATGCATAGACGATTAAGGTACATTTGACTTCTGGTTAGCTGGCTGTTTTATAATCCTTCTCTTAGTTTCTTTCTTTTGTTCTCTTGTCATGTGTTCTTATTTGTTTAAAACAAAAACTCGACGCAATCTTCTGTATATTGCGTGCTTCATTTCCCTTGAAATTTATTTTGGGTCCTCTTGATTAGTTATTGGAGTAACCCAGACAAGATCGACAATGTTGAACATCTTAAGCAGATGGAAGATTCCTTAAGGGAATCACTAGACCGCATTCGCATACACAAGGTATCAATATATCTGACAATATTAGTAATTTCTTTTAAAAGCATTTTATATACCAGCTACTTACCAATACTTGAGCCCATAATTAGTAGTAATAAATGGCTTTTGGCAGGATAACTTTGGACAGCAAAAGCTTATGCCACTAGATTGCACAAGTCAGGTATTTCTAACACTGAAATTTTATTTTGGGCTATTGGTTATACATTTGAGAATATTATATTTACAGAACTGTTGCATTACAGTTCCCAAATGGATTGAATTTTCCTATGATGATGGCCAATAATCAAGAGGATCAGACTATACCATGGCTTCCAAATAACAAAAATCAAAATGTGATTTTACCAGAGAAACAAAGTTACATGCCTCACAGGTCTGTGGACTCCTAACATCAATCTCTTCCATAAATCTTGTTAACATATTTTGTGGAGCTCATTAATGTAAATCAAAGGTGAACAAAATGGGTGTGTATATATGTGCGGGTCGAAACAACACGACCCACTAACATCTTTTTTCCATATTTTCTAATGTGGTCAAATTAATGTATCAAGCTCTTTCAAAACTATGTTTTTTAATTAAAGTAATAATATTAGTTACTTGAATTAGACGCTTTAGGACGTTGCAAGCAATTGAATACGCACATTGACAACTTTTGACATGTTTAACCTATTTGACTATTTTTGAAGTGTTTTTTTCTTCAATATTGTACTTGTTGGACTGTTATCAAATAAATATAAACTGAATTGGTCTATTTTCTCGAGTTTTAATGCTTTATGTTTAACCTCATACATTAATATAATATTTTTTTAGAAAGTTTATTTTATATCACCAATGAATTCTTAGAAAATAGCTTTGATTTTGTATTACTTACAGAGACGGGGAGTGTTCTGGGGTATCCGTTCCAAGTTTTACTAGTTTATTCAGTGCTGGCAAACAGCTAGATATGGATGTCAAAGTTGACCAGTCAAGACAGGATGGTGGTTTAACTGAATTGTGCAGCACATCAAACTTGACACCGCAATTCGGTGAACAATTCCCGTATGGATTTATTAATTTTGCACAACCAAAAGAAATGAAGCTGCCTGAGACATCAACAAATATGCAAGGATTTCTAGATTATTCCATGAATTGCAACTTGACACCACAGTTTGAGATGCATAGACCTATGTACAATGACAATATGTGTCATGCCTGGAACCCTGAACCTGGCCAGTGTCCTCTTCCCATGATGGATGCAAACTCATATTCTCAACACCAGGTAAGGCTTTAAAATAATCGTGTTCATAAAATTGCAACTTTTTTCGTGTATGTTTTTTTTTTATATTATGATGTTATGATTCTTTGCAGCTACCAGATCATCTAATGACAAATAACCAAAGCTGAACGGTCATGCTCATTTAGCAAGTATATGTACAAGTTCTACCCCCGATAAATGTGCATGGTATGCTCAAGTTTGATCTTATAGTTTATTCTGTTATGTAATGCTTAGCTGTATATTATGAGCTATAAAGTATTAATGCATCTTGTAATTGCTTTGATTTGTTCTTCTTCCCGAAATCAAGATATTTATTTTCTGCTAATGAGATGGTGTCAACTGGCAACAAGTTCAAATAAATCATAGATTACCATCTCATATTCCCCTGTACATTACAAACATAGATCTAGGGTGTTACACAAACATAGCAAAACAAGATACTTTCTTTCCCTTTCCTTTAGCTATAAGATCTTTAGTTTCCGGATAGTGTTTGGACAATAGTGTTATGCCATGGGTCAGACAAGTGCTGCAATAAGTTGTCGAATGGCCCTTTCTGGGTCACATTGTGCTGAACCACGAACCCCAAAAATGCCAACATCGCCAACCTCCCTGAGATTAAAAAATAAAGTAGTACTGTAAGTTTTAGCTCTAAGGTGTAAATTAAAAAAAGGTGACTGTTAAATGGGTCGAAAGTCGCCAGAGCGCACTATAATTCACAAAACATCACAAGTTATCTTATTCAAATAGTTAGATCATCGTTAAAATCAAATATAGTTTTTTAAATCATATGTTGCAAGCTAATTATTCATAAAAAGTTTTAAAAACTTTGGACAAAAAGTGTTAACCCAAAATGCCCATTTTAACCATAACAAATGCCCATTTTAACCCAAAATCGTTTTGACCTGTTATGTTTCTGCCCATTTTACCACCTCTAATCAAAATGTACTAAGAGTAGTTGTATCAAGGGTAAGATGGTAGTTTCTTTTTTTACCATTGGCAAGCTCCTTCTCCTTAGCTTCAGCTGTTGGTGCAAAGTTGAGGGGATTGAATATGCCACCAGGGTACCCAACTTCATTAGGAGGCAAGCTGTAGCTTTTAAAGATAGGATCTTGGTTAACACTTCCTGGGTTCTTGATGTCTTGCCATCTTCTGATCTCGACATAGTGGAACAAAATGAACTCGATCACAAAGAGGGTAGATGATGATGCAAAGTATTCTGATTTCCCTGCATCATACCACTTAGGGACATTAAGTATGCCAAAGCTTGTGAAAACCTCTGGGAGTAGCATTCCAGCCACACCCAACATGGCCCATCGTCCGTTTACAAGCTCGGCTTGAACGAACCACTTCAAGTTCTCTGGGTCCTCTGCAAGTCCCAATGGGTCAAACCCGTTGTCACCTGGAAGACTGTAAAGTGAAAACACATAAGTAGTTGACAGTTAGTGGTGTGTTTGGGATTAAAGTGCTGATCTGCTTAACAATAAGCAAGTACCAACCTGCCTATTCTAGTTAACTGAGTGAATAAGCAGGTTTAGCTCGATAATAAGCAGATAAGTAATTAGGTTCATGTAGTAGTGTGTTTGTATAGTACAGTTATTAACGCATACTCAATACATACCTTCCGTTGAGGTAACCAGGTGAGGCCAGCCCAGGTAGCCATTCGCCCTTTTTCGCTTCAACCTTGAAAGAAGCGGATGAATAGGTGTTGGCAGGTTTGACAGATAAGTCTCTGTTCAACTTCCCTGATGATCCTGTTAGGAATCTGGTTTTTGAGGCACACGGCCTGAAAACCGCAACTGGAGCTTGTGTAACAGCTGCCATACTTTCGGGCTGTGTTTAGGTGGAAGTTATATGAATGTGAAGGGTGGTTTGAAGTGGTGAGTTGAAAATGTGTGATGTGTGTGTATCCTTTTGTAATATTGATTGCAGTGGCAATCTTGTGGCTGTAGTTTAAGGTTTGATTATACAGTAGATATTGAAGGAATTGTTAGGATACTGACCAATGAGAAGCAATAGGCTCTTATCCTTATCTGAGGTGTAATATCCACAAAATCTATTACATTGTTATCGTTGCTCACAAGTGTCTGGAGGACCTACTTATTGCCACATTGGAAGATTTTCTTTGATCATGCTATTTGGAATCTGTCAACCATTCATTGGATGACATGTGTTTTTTTAATATAAAACAGTAAAAAGAGGTAATTATTCAAATGCGTCAAAGTTACAAGTGAGGTTACCTTATATGTCTAAACAAATTTTCATTTCTCAAAATGCGCCAGGATGAAAGTCACCCCGGGTAGGTGGGGGCGACTTATAAAATTGCAACACATGTCAAAAACAAGTACATGAGTGGGACACGTGTCACAATTTTGTAGGAGTCGCTCCTCCCCTACTCGGGGCGACTTTCGCTCTGAGGCATTTGGAGAAAGAAAATTTTTAGGGCATATAGGATAAGTGGGGTTCTACTTTTGGGGTAGTCGTAGAATTAGCTTTTAAAAAAATACTTGTTCACTTGATATAATTTGTGATGATTACTTTTATAGGTGTGCTTAAATTATAACGAACGTCATTCTTAGTACAAATGTATAACCAAATTATTGCATAGCTACTATAAAATTAACTATTACGTGGAGTTTGCTAGGGCGGTATTGATATTATGACTTGATTGATAATCAGTTAGGGACTTCACATTTGGATTTGTTACTGAAGGTCAAAAATTTGAAGTGTTGTTGCATAATATGATAATACGAATCTTCTTTCACTTCACGAATGCTGTTTAGAGCGAGAAGTTATGTTAGAAGTGGCGATACATGACTATTTGGTATTGCTAGCTAGGGGCATGTCCTACAAATTACCGTTATTATGTTTTTACGAAACATATGGAGATATTGCTCAAGTAAAGTTTAGATTTTAGTTGATTAGCTGACGTAAAAACCTTTAAATACTCATGAAGCAACTAATTACAATGAAACCAGATTCTAGCTGACTGATGGAGTTTAAGAACCAAAACATTAAAATATAAAACTGCAATATAATATCGTAGCTAGCATCGTTTGGGCTCATTAAGTTAGTTACCTAACTGACTATTATTCTGGGCTTCTTTAACCTTTTGGACTAGGCCTAAAAAGCTAGAATGGAAGAAAGAGGTATAAATGTATAATGATAAAGCCCACTGCTCACCCCCTGGTATAGCTCACTGCTCACCCCTGATTTTAGACAACATATATAGCCTTCTTTTTACATCTCATCCCCTCGACAAAATATTTGTTGTCTGGCAGCGTAAAAGAATGTTTATTTTAGATTGTCGAAAGACCTCCTAATAGAAAAGACTCTAAAAACGTTCAAAAAAGAAAAGAATCTAAAAGACCTCTTAATGTAATGATTCTCTTACCTAATACTCCGTAAGTTGTTATGTTGCTCTTAAATTGAATCAACAATGACAACAACAATACTCAATCCCGCCGGAACGAGATATGGAGGAGGTGAGATGTAGACAGTCACACTGTTACGCGCCAAAATCAAGGTTTCAAACAGGTCACGTGCGAGACACGTGACTATACAAAGACAATTACCAAAGGGCGGGAAAAGTAGTCAACTTGAATTCCATTACAATCTAAGTGAATCATTGAGTTCAAATACGGTTTCATTTCTCTTTTATGTGATCCCCTGTTTGTATCTCATTAACAACTACATTTCTTCTTGATTTCTGGTTGTTATACAATTTGGTACATATCAAGTGGTATTCAAAGCCCTTTTCTGGCACCATATTATCTTCAAGAGTGTTATACTGACATTCTTGATTTTTTCTGATCCTTCTCCGTTTCAATTCTGGCAAGAAACGGTTATTTTTTTGGCGAAGTTAGGCATCACTAACTTCACCTGCTTTTTTACATCAGATTAGTGTCAAACAATTGTACGGTCACAAAATTAGCCCATTAGTGGTTAAAGTCTCTAATCTTGAACAAGCTGATCATAAGCAATTGATTTGAGTAATCAAGAACATGTTAATTGGTAGTTATCCCCCGTAGTTTATGAGTTATGATAATATCAATTCAAGAATGGTGCAAACAAGATCCAGTAGTCATGGTGAGAACCCACATGATGATTCAGTTGGGAATCAGTCTCTAGAAAGCAAAATGGATCAGATGATGGCTGCAATAGCATCACTGCAGACTACTGTAATTGCTTTGCAAAACAAGGTTGATCATGATGAAGGTATTATCCGAGGGCATAGGAACTGCTTTCAGAAAGACCTCTGGCAAATGTATGTGCAGCTTACCCAAAGGTATAGGGAATGCTTTCAGAACGGGAGGTGATTTGCACACTCTATTAATTGATTGGGACATTCAAAAGTATTGTATACTGACATATATACCCTTAGATCACTTTACTCATATTCACCTTTGCAAGGGTATAAATGTAAAAATGTAATACTTTTAAGTGTTCCCTTTCAGAACCCCAGCAAATGTGTGTGCGAAAGCGAAGTGTGAAAGAAAAAGAGAGAATGACTTGCTCTTAAATTAAATACACGTACTATATGTTGCTTTAAAGTATAACTGGATTATGTTACGCCAAGTAGTCCTTTTAAGCCGAATACAAAGGCTTCATCATTCAAAGTGAGAACATATTGATCATCACCAGCACCACTAATTCATGATAGCTCATCTTTATGATATTTATGCATCAACACAGGATATATATAACACCGGGAAAAACAGAATGTATAGAATTTACCAAACATTCTCGTCTTGTTAACGGAAGGTTAATTAAGAAGATGGTTAGAACGATTGACATTTATGTTTCGGAATCAGAGATGACTACGTTTGGAAGATTAACTTCATCTCATGGATATCAAAAGTTCTTGGCACTAATTTTCTTTATGATCAAGAACCACATATCAAAAGTTTAAAGATAATCTTAACAAACATTAAACTAGTAGGGCTTATCCTCCAACTAAAAACCAATAAGCCCTATTTAGGTCTAAATAACTATGTACAACTTTATGTCTACTAAATACTAACTCAATCCGATGCACCAAGATTTCTCGGTGTCACAATGGTTCAAGTGGAAAGTCTCGCTAGAAAACATTTCCCTAGAGCATTTTGCAAGGAAACTGTTTTTATGACTTGACCCATGTCAAACTACTATCTAAGAGCTATGCAAGAAGCAACTTCTTGCTTGATTGATTCCTCTCTTTAAGAATCAAATCATTCTCAGTTGACTTTAATGGCAAATTATATGAAATTTCACCAATTGAAGCTAAATTTAACAGCTCGGACTCTTCTAATCCTTTAGCTGGACCAAGATCACAAACATCTGGCTTATGCTTTGACAATGCATATTTGAATTTCTTGATCTGTAGGCATAAAATCAAGTTTCACCTCTCATTAGTAAAAATTAATCTCATAAAGCCAATATTCTTTCTCACATTAAATTTTATGTTATCAAAATATGACTTATGTATGGTTTAGTACTTTAGTTGACTGTTAATTTAACATTCATACAAATTATACAATAATTCCATTGAAAACCACATTCTTATTCTGATCTAACATAATAACATTAGATGTTAAATCTGACATTTTTATTTCAAAGTTAACAAAACAAATCAAAGATCATGACTAAAATTATGGGTGGCAATTTTTTACCCGACACAAAACCGACCTGAAACCGATACGCAAATTAACAGGTTCGGGTTGAGTCTAAATAGATTTGGGGTTGGGTTTGGGTCGACCTATCTAACCCCTTTATTAAACACAACCCGAAACCGCCAACCCGAATTGTCACCCCTAACTAAAATATAAATATGCCACATTATAATACACGGAGTATTCTGTTTAGAAAAAACCAAAAAGTATTATTATAAAGTACACCTTTTCCCCTTATCCATTTGACCCAATAAATTTATTTTTTTGACATGATACAGATCAAATATTAACTCAAATCAAATTAAACAATCTCAAACCTTGAAAAAAAAAAGGCACTTACAGTTGCAATAGTGCAGCTAAAGCTACAAATCTTGCCCTCATGACCTTTGTAGAATCTAAAGAATGGCAAAACATGAACATGTAGAGATTGACACATAGGTTTCAGTTCTTCATAGTTCACTTGAGCAAAAATTGCATCAGGGTTTGACTCAGCCAGTTGACAGATCTGTTATTTGACAAAACATAAAAATATTACTGTACTAAAAAAAACTTTATAAATCTTACTGTAACGGATGTGTTTATAAATATGCTCATACCTTTGGGTGTAATGCTTTACAGCCACCACAACCAGGTGAATAAAACTCCACAATGACCAATTTACTGCCAGCATTTGCTAATGTATTAACCAATTCTTGAGCTGAGTTTATCTCAATCATGTTGGCCTTAAGTGTCTTTTCCCACCATCTCATGGATTTACTCACACATAGTGATGCATGTGCCTATATTAACAACCAAAACAAACACAAAAATGTCAACAAAAAAAAAAAAAAAAAAAAAACTCCATTAGTATAGAAAAATATAAACAAATTATAACATACATGAACAGGGGTTTTAGCACTCCAAGAACTTGAACTCAAACCCTTGTGATCCAACAAAAGATTTGATCTTTTTGTCAAATCTGATGAAATAGCTGAATTTGAAAGATACCCATTTGAGTTTATTTGTGTTTCTTTAGAATTAGCAAAATAAGCTGGCAAAATAATGGTGTTTAGTGAAGAAGCCATTGAAGATATGTTTTTGAGCTTTGGAAATGTTGTTTTTGGTGATACTAAATGTGGGCTTTATAAAATCCAGATAAAAAGAATCCAAAGAACATAAGTTGAGAATATTGATGTATAAGAAGAAGAAGATCAAGAAAACACATAAAGATGTGATGAGAGAGAAAATGGATATGAGGGTTTGGACGAAAGTGAAAGTAATGAGTTTGGTGGGGTGTTTCAGTTGTTTTCTTTTTCTTTTTTGTATAATCAACTTTATCCGCTCACAAAATTACTGTGACACTAGATACTGTTGTCAGGATTAATTGATTATTAGATAATGCGAAATTATAATATACAGCAAAGTACGGTATAATAAGTGAGTTAGAACTCTCAATAAACTAGAATGGGTCTTAACCAAGAGTCCAAGAGCATCCGAAATGTACAAGTTTTTAATAGCTTTTTACTATTTTACGAAATTATTTGATAAGTTTTTTCTATTGTGGTAAAAGCTTTTGAAAATAACTTGGTTAACTTTAAGTTTTTTACAAAGGCTTTTTGCTTTCTATTGATGTTATTTTACTATATTTATTTATTAATTACAAAGCTTTTAAAAAAAGAATTGATGCACACTTCTATTTTTTATTGGGACACTCTAATTATTGCATCAATAAATTGTACTATATTAAAATTCTGCTTTGATTACTTGTATTGTGAGTGTGCAAATAAAAAATAAGAGTGTGTAAATCACCTCTCTTTTAAAAGACTTGTGACATTTGACAAATGACTTTTAGATGACTTTTTCAATAATAAAAAGATGAGTTATTAAATGTGAAAAGTCTTTGAAAGACTTGAGCATTATGGATGCTCTAATAATAATACACTAACAACCTTTCGCAATTTAAGCGGAAAAGGAATGAAGTGTCAAACTGGAACAGAAATCATTAAATTACGCATACGGTAGTCCTTAATAAAGATGTCCAAAAACTGGTAACAAGAAGTCATATGAAGAACTCGAACCTGACCAACATCAACTAAATCGTGTACAAAATTTATATCAATCTCAATATGTTTCATGCATTGACGTTGTAAAGGATTAAAGGACAAGTAAACCCCACTAAGATTATCACAATAAACCAACGTAACCGAAGATAAAGGTGTATGAAGCTCTCGTAACAGATTCCGCAACCAACAAGTCTCAACAACAGAATTAACAATACTTATATACTCGGCCTTTGCACTAGACCGAGAAAGCGTAACGTGATGATGGGAAGATCACGACAATAAATTGTTCTCAAAAAATACACAATAACCTGATGTTGACCGATTAGTAGTCGGGGAATCAGTCCAATCTGCATCCGAGTATGCAACCAAAAAAGTTCTACAGGTAAAGTAATCAAAAGTATAATTTGGTGGGTGTTGATTGTTGAATCACTCGTGGGTGTTGATGATGTGATATAAGTATATGTTATAAAGTTGCAAATTTTAAGATGGTTATGAATTTTGAAAGTTATTTGGCTATGATTTTGGTAATGGGTTAGTTCATGTTATGTGAAAAATACAACTCAATGTGCGTTTGGTTCATGGGTTTTGAAATGGGGTATGTGAATGGGAATGTTTTAAAGATGTTTGGTTGAGAAATATGGGTTTTGATATTGGTTGAAATCAACAAATAAGAGTGTCACATACCTGCCTATAATGATGAGTTTAGAAATCTATTCTCACACCTATCACAACATATTATCAAACTCTTACCAATAGTTATTATTAATTGCAAACCAAATGCACCCTCAATTTTATGAACACATGCTACAAAGAAGACAATTCAGTTTTATGTTATAGTTGTCATTAAACAATAATATAAATATTATAAACTAAAACCAATTAAATTAAAGAATTTGGATCAAATGAGAAGAAATTTTAAAATGAGAAATTGAGAAATAACTATAACCATAAATTAAAGATGCATCGACTTGAAGTAGATGCGTTCCTAATCTTTTAGATGCACCATAATATATATTATAGCAAAAAATTAGATGCATATACCTATTTTAGATACATTTCATTAAGTTAGGTGAATCCTATGTACTCACATATGCGTTGCACATGAGAAAACTTAACAGATTAAACTAACATACGCTAGACCAAAGGATTATTATTAACTTAAGAGTAAACTGCAAGAAATGTCCCTAAGCTTTTTGAAAAATACAAAAAATGTCCGCCAAAAAAATCTGCAAAAAATGTCCCTGACGTTTCATTTTTCTGCAAGTTATGCCCTTGAAGGGTTACTGTAGTTGCAAAAACCCAATCTTGGCTAACGCTCGTTATTTTTTCACGTTAGTTGGTCCTCAGGTGCGTTGCATGTGAGAGTATTTTCGTCATTTCACTTTTCCCGCCATCAAATCCATCTGACAGGCCCACTATTTCACCTACCTTTGTTTTGAGGGGCATTCTTTGCAACAAAGTTTTACTTCTTTCATTTATTAACACTTAACACACCTACACACCTATTCGATCGAACCCTTGCTTCTAACTTCTATATTGTCCAAATCACCTCAATTAACAGTAGATCCAACATGGATGGCTGGCAAATTAGAGCTCGGAGTTCACCGATTCCGAATATTGCTTTGTATACGGTACGATTTTTTTTGGGTACTTTTGTTTCGAATGACCATGCAATGTATATCCGGAAAGTAAAGCATGTTACCTTGATTGATAATAATGTTGCGGATGTTTTTTGATTTTGGGTTTTTTGTTTCGTTGATTTATGTTCCCAGAATCGTACCCAAAGCTCTTCACTATTCAAATCCACCACACTGGTGAGTTTTATAACCCACCTGGTAGAGTGTACAAGTTTGATATGGTTGATCATGTAGACCTAATTGATTGTGACAAGTTCTCCATGCGCGAGATGGTCAAAATCTTAGCTAAACAGTTGTTGTTTACCCATTTTATGGTCCTAGGCCTGTCTTTAGATGATGGATTAGTTCCATTGATTTCGGATCAGGACGTACGAACATTGTTAAAATTTTTCCCTAGGTACAAGGAAATAGATGTTTATATAAAGACTGATGTATCTTTGGTAGAAAAACATATATTGCTGGTTAGGGGTTTTCAGTCCTCAAATGGTCTAGTGATTGAAGAGATTGTTGAGGATAATGTGGTCAATGCACCTGTTAAGAAGAACAAAGGAAAATTGTTTCTGTTAGAGTGGTATAATGATGAAATGGCACCAACGCAAACTTCAACCACAAATGTTTGTCAATTGGTTGAAACTACTGTTAATGCTGATAATGTAGGATTCATGCATTGTGAAAATGAGCCAACATCCTCAACCCATGGATTCAGTTACTTAAATTTGATGAAAGACAGTGATTGTGACCCTGTGGGTAGTTTTATGCCTTCGAAGCGTAAACAAGCTGAGACATATTTTGATGACGACTTGTTCCAGCAAGATGGTGCAGTGAATTTGGAACAGGATAAATTCTTTGATGATAGGCCATAAGATATGGCATAAATGATTGAAGAGTACTTATATCCAGAAAATGGGGGTGTGATTTTCCGAAATATTGTCGAAGAGGTTGATGAGGAAGTTGTGAAAAGGGAAGAACTTGATATTGAAAACGCCCTTGCCCAAAGGAAAGAACCAGAACCATAAGGGGGTGGTAGTGATTTTGAACATGATGCCCCAACACCTGAACCTGAGGTTGACATGCGTGGTTCCTCATTTCAGCTGGATTCAAACATTCAAGACAATATGAGAGAAGTTGCTGCCAAACTTCCTCCGAAAGAGTCTGTTGAACTTGTACTTGCACCTGTAGTTGAAATGGATGATCTTGATAGTGCTGATGAATGTATCTAAACAAGAGATGTTACTACTGCTACATCTAGGTTTCTGTCAACTTATGTCATCGAGATTCTTCATAGAAATTCCAAAACCTCAGTTAAAGCATTACAACTTGAATTAACACAGAGGTTACAAATAAACGTATCATTAGATAAAGCTTACAGGGCAAAGGAAATTGCTGAGAAGAATATGACATGCGATCACAAACAACAGTATGCCCTCCTTAGAGATTATGCTATGGAGCTCAAATCAAAAAACCCATACACAACAGTCAAGATCCAGGTGGAAACCAACACATATCTGACTCTTAATTCAAGGGTATTCAAAAGAATTTATGTGTGTATTGGTGCACTTAAAGCTGGGTATAGATCTACAAGAAGAGAGATATTGGGATTGGATGGTGCTTTCATAAAAGGACCATATGCAGGGCAAATTTTGACGGTTGTTGGTATTGATGGAAACAATGGTATTTACCCTCTTGCATATGCTATTGTTGAGGCCGAATGCAACAGTTGTTGGTTATGGTTCCTAAAAAATCTAGGTGATGACCTTGATTTACAACCAAACTATAACTACGCTTTCATTTCAGATAGACAAAATGTATAATAAATATCATTAATACTGATTACGAAATAATTCGTTACACATAAGCAATGTTTTAATCCACTATGTATTACTTGTAACATGGTATTATACCAGCTATTCGTGAGCTTTTTCCTTCTGCTGAACACAGATTCTGTGTTAGACACATCCATGAGAACATGAAGCAGATTTTTAAAAGAATGGTTTACAAGGATTTTCTGTGGAAGTGTGCAACAACCACCACTATGCCTCAGTTTAAACAACTAATGGAGGATCTAAAATCCTATGACCCAAAAGCTCATGAGTGGTTAAAAAATATACCACCAACCTCATGGTCAAGGGCTTATTTTTTAGCTATATCATTTTTTATATTTGTACTTTAATTATGTATATAGTGGACATTAACTTATTCTTATTCGTTAATCAAAAAAACAGGGAGAGCTAAGTGTAAAATTCTGGTCAACAACCTTTGTGAGTCACTCAGCAGTAAGTTGGTACATGGTAGAGATAAACCAATAATAGGGTGTTTGGAATACATTAGGGATTAGTTGATGAAGAGAACAGTGAATGCGCAAAAGCTCATAGAAAATTCTGATGGTCCCTTAACCCCAACCGCAACATCCATTTATGAAGTTATTAAGCGAGAAGCTAATGATTATGATGTTATTTGGAATAGGGCTGACATTTACCAGTGTAAGGGACCATAGAATGACCATTGTGTGGTGAAATGAGGTTAAGGACATGTACTTGTAGGAGATGGGAGCTAACCGGTATTCCATGCAAACATGTTGTGGCAACAATGTATAACATGGCAAATGATGGTAGGGAGGTAGGTATACCTGAGAATTAGGTACATCAAACATATTGGCTAAGAACATGGAAGGAGACGTACAACCTTAAGATAGAATGCATTGCTAACAGTAAATTTTGGCCTAAGTGCAGCATCCCTAGTATCTTATTGCCCCTACACCATCATGTTCCAGTTGGCAGACCAAGGAAGAAGAGGAAAGTGAGCCAAAGATGAGACAGCTGAGAATGCGTTGAAGGAAATGGTCAAGGGTGGGAAGCTTTCAAAAAAGGGAAAGATTGTCACTTGTAGCAAATGTGGTACAACCGGTGATAAAAAAAAGAGCATGTACATGTCTAATAAAGAAGAATGCAAAGGGTAAAGTCGAGAAGAAGGCAAGATCTAAGGGTGTTGCAGACACTGAACCAACTGAAACTGATGCAAGACCAAGTCAACCAATGGATTCACAATCAACCCAAGAGGTTGGTAGTCAGAGGAGAAAAAGTACCAGAAAGTCTTCCAAACAAGCCGCAATTTGAATGCCTTTATGTATGAGTGACAAAAACAGTTTCTTTTAAGTTTTTATGGCTGTTTGTGAGTTTTAAATTAAGAAAATTGCTACTTCTGTATTTATGTTATGTTTGTTAGACAATGATGATTAATACAATTGGTATGTATTTATTTCTGCTTTATGTTTGTTGACTGAAATAAGTCAAAATTGATGTGGGTCGGCTTTGAATTTTTTATTCAACTGCGATCAAATAGCAGCCCAACAATCTCATACCACACAATCTAAATCACTCCTAAATGGGTTTTTATACTAGAGTAAAGTACATTGTATAACTAACTGTTACTCTACACTACATGCTACATTCTATTACAATTAGTTAAGCTATTGTGCAATAGTAAATGAGTCTTGTGTAGAGAGGTCTTTTGCACTGATAAGCTTGCAGCTGAGTGAGTATGTGAGTGTCCATAAGCTTGAGCTGCTTCATTGCCACTATATGAACCTACATAAGTATTTGGTTCATTATCAACACATAAACGATACACTCCTACTCCATCAATCTTTTTTTTGTGAACTGGTTGACATCATCAGTATTACAACTAAATCATTAAAACTGGTTCTTTAACAGATGTTTAAAGATTCATTCACAAATTCACCTAAAGTGTTATTGATTCTACTCTACCAATTCACCCTAAACACAATAGACCATAACTTCGACTCATGATAGCCATCAAACCCACAACCAGTCCTACTCCCTCTGTCCCAGACACTCCTCACACAGACAATTCTTTATCTTCAACGCATACCCCAAACACTGTTTCTACTCCACCATCCAACCTTACTGAACACACAGACCACAACTTCTACTCATGTTAGTCATCCAACCCACGACCAACCAAATGTTTATGTTTGACTTTTAAAGCATATTTATGGACTTGCTTAATGAAATGAATAACACATAATCCTACTTCACTAACAAATAACACAAATAAAAAACAATCATAATCCTACTTAACAAACAAATAACACAAATCAAATTAGATAATTAAATATACTTGAACTATTGTTGTCATTCGATAATGTACATAAACTACATAACCAACCATCAACATAAGACATCATTTATATACACCTAACATAAACACCATCAACTACTAGAAACCCAAAAAACCAACCCACTTTGACCAAACCCAAATGGTCAAATTTGCAGGTAAACATAAGAAGCAAAGAAAACCCAACTGATGATAAGGTATTTCCTCAACTTGTTAGCCAGCTACTCCTCCATTTTTGCCCGAAGCTCCGCCTGGTTTTCTCGGGTCTCCTCCTCGTTTGCCTTGTGCTCCTCCCAGTCAGCCCTCTCTTGCTCTAACGCCATCACATCTTCCCAAGAATCCCTGGTCCTAAGTAGACCATGGATGATGTCTAAAGATCGGTCGCACATCGGCGGATCCACCCAACCAATGAAGGGATAGCTCGAGTTCTGTAAAATGAAAGACATGTAAATAAAATGAAGAAAACATAGGCAACTTGTAAAATGTCACATTATTATTGTTTTGATCAAGTGACAAACTTACGTATGTCGAGCATGAGTAGAAACGCCGACCAGGATTCCTATTCGTCCATGATGTTCATACGACATCTTGAAGACCACAGGCGCAAAGAACCATTTTTCGGATGAATAAGATGATGAGCAGTAACATTAGGTTCAAGGAATAATGGTTGCTTAATCGTGTTATATAAGGATGAAAGAAGAAAAACTTTGTTGCAAAAAATGTCCCTTAACACAAAGGTATATGTGTTAGTGGGCCTGTCAGATGGATTTGATGGCAGAAATAGTGAAGTGACGAAAATACCCTCACGTGCAACGCACGTGAGGGCTAACTAACGGGAAACACTAACGAGCGTTAGCCAAAATCGGGTTTTTGCAACTACAGTAACCCTTCAAGGGCATAACTTGCAGAAAGTTGAAACATCTGGGACATTTCTTGCAGATTTTTTTTTTGTGGACATTTCTTGCATTTTCGGAAAGTTTAGTGATATTTTTTGCAGTTTACTCTTAACCTAAATAGTACGCTCATACCAAACTAGTAGTTGCTTTTAATGGTTTCTCGGAGTGAAATGATATATCGTCATTGTTTATGCTTTAAGTTCTCAAATTTAACTTTTTATTTATTTATTTATTTTAAATGCAACTAACTATCTTATAATATTACATTACAAATCAATCTCACAATATGTTAAGCATAACTTAAACCCACAACTATTTAATTGGAGTACATTTTCACACATTAAATATTATTAGAATACAAGCCCTTTTGTAGTTCTCAAATTTCATATTTTTACCTATTATGCAAGATTCATGTCACAAAAAAATTCAAGCCATATTTGACACAAAGAGGTAATATCAACATAGATAACAAATTTTTGAATATAAAAAAGATGAAATTTTCACCACTTATTTTTTTTATCAAACTAAAAAGGCTTGTAGCAACCATTCATTTTAAAAATTAAATATTACACAAACTATTAATCGTTATGTGTAACGGATCGTACTATTAAGATGAGATTTAAATAACTTTTTATATATAAAAGAACACTTTTATATACTTTTGACAAACATTTTTATGATTTTTTTATGTGTATTAAAATTTATATACTAAAAAATCACATGTGATTCGTCAAATACGTTGATTATGTACCCTAAAACCCGAAACCTAAAAACTTAAGGGTCCGTTTAGTTTAAAAATGAGGTTGTATTATGATTTGGGTATAATATAATATTTGGATTTGGTGTAGGTTTAGGGGAGATATATTATATTGTATTAAATAAATTTTTTTAATAAATTTTAAATAAAAATATTATTTGATATGCTAAAGAAAACAAATAAATGTGATGATTATTGATGTAATGGTGGTCCAACATATATAAAGAGAATGAAAAGAATTGTAGCCCACAATAGTTATAAACCCAAGCGAAACCACTCAATATTGTCTACTATAAAATTTGATTCATAGAATCTGTTAATACAAATATCGTCATTAAACGTTATTTATATTTTTGATCTTTACCTAAGTTTTGTTAACGACAAAAGTAAATTTAATTTTTATAAAGCTTAAAGCTTGTCAAGTTTAATAGATATTAAAACAAGCTTTTTCAAACAATATCTTCATCATTTAAGCATTTACATTGTGACTAATCATATCTTAATATGAGTCTAAGCATAATGTATGATAGTAGTTTTTAGAATGGTTTAGTTTCTTAAAAACTAAACATTACTTATGTATTTGCATATTTCTAAAAATAGAAAAACAACACATGACATCATGTGATGCATCATGGAAATCATTGGAAGATTTCATTAGATATTTTGTGTAGATTTGTACTCTTCGTATCTTACACAATCTTGCATAGATATGGTTGACTTTGGCAAGATCTTGATATCTTGCTGTCAGACCCCGGCGGCACCAAAATGTACAACGGACGGAACCCTTTCAAGGGGTCCGCCGTCCGTGGTGCCTGCTGATGGTTTTGGCTATAAATAGCAAAGCCAAACCAAGTAGTTTTTCATCCCTTTCCATCAGACTCTCATACATATCTTCTCTCTAACCTTTCTAACTCAGTTTCATATCATATTAGTGATCTCTTTTGTAGCAAAGAAGATCAAGTCACATTCAAGCTTCAATGAGAAGTTGGAAGTCTTGTTTGTTTAGTGTTGTATGATCTTGTGTTGATTCATACTTCATTGTTGTACTAAACCATCATAATCTTGTGAGTGTGAGTGGTTAGTATTTTAGTCCTCAAAATACATTGTGTGTGGGAGTGGTTGTACCCTTGTAAAGAACTCGACATTTAGCTTAGTGTCGGAAATAGTGTAAGCGAAGTGTAAAGGTTTCTCCACCGGTGAAAGGAGCTTGTTGACTAGTGAAGTTGAACTCTCGAGTGTGAGACTCGGGAGTGGAGTAGGGCAAGGAAAAAGAGTCCTTGTAGACCGAACCACTATAAACAACTTGTTGTGGTTTGATCATTTCTTTCCTTATTTACTCTTTACATATTGCTTACATATTTCATTTACATATCTAAGATCAATATCAATTGATCTATCAATAAGTTTCAAACCAAAGTTTTTAAGTGGTAAACTATTCAACCCCCCTTCTAGTTTTCTACAATTGGTATCAGAGCCTCGTTGCTCAAGAATTTCTAAAATAATTTATATTTTATAAACTTGAAACGATCCATGGATTCTGAAAACTTTAAAGAAGGGCAATCTATGCAAAGACCACCACTCTTTGAAACCAATGGATTTATCTATTGGAAAAACCGTTTTGAAACATATGTAAAATCAAAAGATATAGATCTTTAGTTTGTTATTGTTAAAGGGGATTTTAGTTCTACAACAAAGGATATTTCTGTTGATGAACAAAAGAAATTAATTGCTAAAAATAATGAAGCTAAAATGATGCTTTATAATGCTTTGCCTAGAAAAGAATATGAAAGAATTTTTATGTGTGAAACCGCCAAAGATATTTGGGAATCTTTGATTGTTACACATCAAGGTAATTCACAAGTCAAGGATAACAAAATTGATCTTCTTGTTCAACAATATGAACAATTTGTTATCCCTGAAGATGAAACCATTGATTGTGGCTTTGCTCGCTTTAATACTATTATTACATCACTTAAAGCACTTGATGAATCTTTTCGTAGTAAGAACTTTGTCAGGAAATTTCTTAGAGCACTCCATCCGAAATGGAGAGCTAAAGTGACCGCTATTGAAGAATCAAAAGATCTCTCAAAAATGTCACTAGACGAGCTAATCGGTAACCTCAAAGTACACGAAATGGTGATGGAGAAAGATTCGGAGATCATCAAAGGAAGAAGGGAGAAGATTAAATCCGTTGCTCTAAAAGCAAAGGCGGAATCAAGTGATGATGACGAATCTTGCTCCGGTAGTGAAGATGAGGAGTATGCCATGGCCGTTAGAGACTTTAAAAAGTTCTTTAGAAGAAGAGGAAAATTTGTAAAACAACCTCTAGAAGAAAAGAAGCCATTCCGAAAAGATCGGGATGAAAAAAAGGGTAAAGGTGAAAGAAAGTGTTTTAGATGCGGTGATGCAAGTCATCTCATAGGAGAATGTCCCAAGCCACCTAAAAGCAAAACTCAGCGAGCTTTTGTAAGTGGTGCTTGGAGTGATAGTGAAGATGATGAAGAGTCAAGCAAGAAAGAGATCGCTCTAATGGCACATGAGTCAAACGAGGTACATTCCGACTCTTCTTACTCTTCTATTGATGATGACACTTTGCAAAAACAATACAATCAATTGTGTGAGCTAAGTCTAAAAATCATAACTAAAAAGGAATTTTTGGAAAATGAAGTCTATGAGTTAAAAGAAAAAGCAAAACGACTAGAAAAAGGAAAAGCAAATGACGATGGTTGCAAATCATGTCAAGAGCTTAATCTTTAAATAGAAAAACTAAAGCTCACGCAAGATGTTCTAATCGAACATAATTCTAAATTTAAAAGGTTTAACAAAAACATCGCTCTTGCCGATGAAATAGTTAAAATACATAAAACACCAGGAGACATGAATGGGCTGGGTTTTAATGAAGTATTAATTCCAAAGAGTCAAAACAAAACGGCCGAAAAAGACGAACAAACTGTCAAAACTGCTACAGCACAGCACGGACCAGACGGAACCAAAATAAGGGTTCCGTCCGTTGAAAAGAATGGTGTCGTGGGTACTTCAGCAGGACAGAATATTTGTGATACGGACCGTAATGAATTTGTTAAAGTAACAAAGAAAACCAAGGATAGTGTTAAACTAAAACCAGCTGTTACATCAGGAGTAGGACTTGCTAGAAATGAATTTAGATCAAAAACTACTCATCAACGACATAAAACACCTTTTGCCAAACGCCCCTTTCCTAAAAGCAACCACAATGTACAACCCACCTACCAACACAATGGTTGGAATCAAAACTTTCCTAGATCATATCAAACTCAAGATTACATGCCATGGAACTCTTACCCATCATTTCCATACATAAATCAAATAAACGGTATGTTTAACCCAAACGGACCCATGAGATATTGGGGACCAAATGCTTGAGTTATTTGCTTCTTAGGTATGCTTAAAAGTTGGATTGGAACCTGATGAGTGGATAAAAGATAGTGGATGCTCACGACACATGACGGGCAACAAAAGTCTCTTCTCATCATACCAAGAGTATGACGGAGGTAATGTCACTTTTGTTAGCAATCTCAAAAGCAAAATCATTGGCAAAGGTACGATCGCTCATAACACCCTAACTATTGAAAATGTTGCTCATGTAGATAGGTTAGGATTTAATCTACTTAGTATTAGCCAATTATGTGATAAAAAGTATAAAGTACTATTTGATGAAAATGGTAGTAAAATACTAAAAGATGGTATCACTATAGCTAAAGGAGTTAGGAAAAATAACATATACGTCATGAAAATAGATAAAACATCTAATGACAAACTTTGTCTAACAACATTAGATGATAGCTCATCTCTTTGGCATAGATACTTAGGTCATGCTAATATGAGACTTATACAAAACCTATCTTCAAAAGAGCTAGTTAGAAATTTACCAAAACTAAAATATGACCAACACTTTTGCGACGCTTGCAAAATTGGTAAACAAACCCATAGTAGTCATAAATCTAAAAATATGGTGTCCACATCTAAATGTCTAGAATTATTGCATATGGACTTGTTTGGTCCATCCGCTATAAGAAGCCACGGAGGCGACCTATACACTTTGGTTATAGTAGATGATTACTTAAGGTTTACTTGGACGTTGTTTTTGAAAACTAAAAATGAAGCTTTTGATAAATTTGAAATTCTTAGCAAGAAAATTCAAAATCAACTAGGTGTTAAAATTGTGTCGATCCGAACGGATCATGGTCGTGAATTTGACAACGAAACTCAATTTGGAAACTTTTGTGATTCAAATGGTATAACACATAACTTTTCTGCTCCTCGAACACCTCAATCAAATGGAGTAGTAGAACGTAAAAATAGAACGATTCAAGAAATGAGTAGAACAATGCTTAATGAACAAAACATTCCTCAAAAGTTTTGGTGTAACGCCGTTGACACTTCTACATATATTTTGAATAGAGTCTTAATACGTCCTTTCTTAAACAAAACTCCATATGAACTTTATAAAGGTAAAAAGCCAACTTTAGGATATTTTAGATTCTTTGGATGTAAATGCTTTATTCTTAATACTAAAGATTATCTCACCAAGTTTGACCCAAAGTCTTATGAAGGTGTATTTCTTGGATACTCTCAAACTAGTAAAGCTTACATTGTCTTAAACAAAGAAACAATGATAGTCGAGGAATCGTTGAACATAACATTCGACGAAAGTCCACCTCCCTCTAAGACATCACCTTTGGTAGATGATGACTTAGTTGAAAGTCAAGTGATAGAAAGTCAAGAAATAATTAAAAATGACAAGGAAAATGAACCATTAAATAAAGAGTTTATAAACATCAAAGAATCTAAAAGTCATCCTTTAGAAAAAGTCATAGGACAACTTAATCAAAGAACCTTAAGGTCACAAGCCCAAAATCAAAGTAATTATTTTTGTTTTGTATCCACCATTGAACCGAAAAACATAAATGAAGCAATAAAAGATGGATCTTGGGTTATTGCAATGCAAGAAGAGTTAAACCAATTTGTTAGAAATGATGTTTGAAAATTAGTTCCAAAACCTAAGGATCAAACTATAATTGGAACGAAATGGGTTTTTCGAAATAAAATGGATGAAAATGGTACAGTCTCTAGAAACAAAGCTAGGCTTGTAGCGCAAGGTTATAAACAACAAGAGGGGATTGAGTATGATGAAACTTATGCACCGGTAGCTAGACTTGAGTCTATTAGAATATTACTTGCTTATGCATGTGCCTATGATTTTAAATTATTTCAAATGGATGTTAAGAGTGCATTTCTTAATGGGTTTATTAACAAAGAAGTGTATGTTGCTCAACCTCCCGGTTTTACCGACTTTGAGAAACCACATCATGTTTTCAAACTCAAGAAAGCATTATACGGTCTTAAGCAAGCACCAAAAGCTTGGTACGATCGTCTTAAGACTTTTCTTGTTGAAAACAAATACACTATGGGATTAGTAGATAATACTCTTTTTACCAAGAAAAAGGGGTCACATATTATTATTGTTCAAGTATACGTTGATGACATCATATTCGGCTCAACTTGTCAAGAGCTATGTGATGATTTCTCTAAAATCATGCACGACGAGTTTGAAATGAGCATGATGGGTGAATTAAATTTCTTTCTAGGACTTCAAATTAAACAACTAGAAGATGGCATATTATTTAACCAATCTAAATATATAAAAGACATGCTTAAGAAATTTGGTCTTGAAGATTCCAAACCAACTAAGACACCCATGTCCTCGGACACTAAACTCACCAAGGATGAGGAAGGTGAATCCGTAGATAACACTAAATATAGAGGAATGATTGGTAGCCTACTCTATCTTACGGCTAGTAGACCTAACATTATGTTTAGTGTTTGTCTATGTGCTTGCTTTCAAGAAAACCCAAAGGCATCACACTTAGAAGCCTTGAAAAGGATTTTTAGATACATTAAGGGAAAAACGTGTTTAGGATTATGGTATCCCAAAGGAACGGGTGTAGAAACCATAGTGTATGCCGACTCGGATCATGCCGGTGACTATGTCGATAGAAAAAGTACAAGTAGTATTTGTACTTTTGTTGGACATTGTCTCACCTCATGGTTTGCAAAGAAGCAAACAACTTTAGCCATCTCAACTACTGAAGCCGAGTACGTCTCAGCCGGAAAAGCATGTCAACAAGCTCTTTGGATGAAGCAAGCTCTCGTAGATTACAGAATTCATCTCAACGATATTGTTATACTTTACGACAACAAAGGAGCCATCGATCTCAGCAAAAATCCCGTTCAACATGCTCGTACAAAGCATATTGAAATCCGTCATCACTTTCTTTGTGACAATGTTCAAAAAGGAAACATCTCAATCGAGAAAGTATCCTCCGAAGACAACATTGCCGACATCTTAACTAAGCCTCTTAAACGAGAACCTTTTAATATTCTTAGACTTGGTTTAGGGTTAATGGAACCAAACATGTAGGATAAACATAGCCTAAAACATTAGAATAGTCAAAACAAAACAATTTTATTTTGTATCTGCTACTGTAGCCACGACACCAAACGACAACACGGACGGAACCAAAAATTTGGTACCGTCTGGTCCGTGGTGACAACAGAAGCAAAACTGCTACCTACAAAACATCTTCTTCCTCAAAACGCATTTTACCAAAATGTGTAAACATTAAACCAAGCTCATTATTGACACCTTCTCACTCACTAATCACTGGAGATAACATCATTGTAAGTATCCTAACTACATTTCATCTCTTAATTCTGAGTCTAGGATTCTTATTTGTGCACAAAATCATTACAAATCATTACATGGGGTTTATATATACTTTTGTACTAAATATGAATTCAATTGGCAAATTGCATAACTAGTCATTGAAATTAGGTACTACATTATCATATTGCATAAACAAATCATGCTTCCCACTAATCAATAGATAATGACTATAAGGCCTTATTCAAATAACCAAACACCCCATGTCAAAAAATTTGAAAAGCTTCTCACTTGTAGGAAAACAATTTTTCATTGTTAATACAAATAGAAACGTTAGATTTTCATCACTTGCATGCTCTTGAATACTAAAGGTATTGCATAACTAATATGCATTCCCGGGTATATTCAAATGAAGCCACATTGAATTAGGAGCATTTGGGTTATCTCATGGTATTTGCCAAACACCCAACTAAAATCATTTTTGTGCATAAAATGAGTCGAGATAACCGCAACTCCAAATCGTTTTCATATAGGCACACACTAGAACCAAAACATTAAGTTTATTCTCATTTTAACATGTTAATTCTTTCTCCTAGGAATAAACATGGTAGCCGCAAGATTCTATGATCACAAGGACACCCTTGGCTACATTCCCAAACATCACAAAACCAAAGGACTTTCCAAGGAACAAGTAGAAATCTTGAAGAGTCTAGAATCAAGGTATTTCCATGAGAGTAGAACCATTCACTCGTCTTTCATTGAAAATACCAATCTCCGTCAAGAACTATCCGCCATTCAATTCGATTGTCTTCTTGACATCGATGAACCGATTTGTCCTAGGTTTATGTTAGAGTTCTATGCTAGTGTGGCCGGCTTCATTGACGATGATGATGAGTTTAGCCTTAGGTTTAAGATCAATCAAAACGACTACACCATTTCTTTAACCAACTTTGCTCAAGTGCTTGGAATTCCCAACCGAGGGACATGTGGCTACTCGGATAAGTGGTCACTCACCATCCTTGATGCAATCAATGACCGCTCTCGTCCTTACCAAACACCTTTAGTAAATAAGGACGTCATCCGTGAGCACCTATTTGTCCCAAGGTGTAACACCCCCAAATTTGGTTTAGCGGAAGCATACGTGTTATTTGGGAGCGTTACGAAATTGGTGGATCACAACACAAGTAATAAAGAACGGAATACATACTCCGTTTGATTTCATAGAATGGTTTTTAAAACATTATCTTTCAACATTGTTTAGATAAAATGGGCACAACCCATAAGTTCAGTGGTCCCAATTTGAAAACATCGTTTATGTGTAAAACACTTCTTTAGGAATCACTACGACCATTTACCACCTCTTGCCTTGCATCCATGATCACAAATAAACACCTGAGAAAATATGCTAAAAAGGTCAGCTAAAAGCTGGTGAGTTCATAGGTTTAAGTTAAAACAGTAAGTTTGGACCATAAGTCAAGTCATATAATCATTATAAAGATTATAATGATATATGGATGAAAGTCTATTACGTTAGCTCTAAGTTCATGCAACCGATACTACGACAGTTTCTGTATGCTAAAAGATGTCATACAATATAGGGGCCCATAGCAAGTGTTTTGTCCCTCAACACTTGGTTCCGACATGGTATACGTTTCGCTTTGGCCTAAGCATGGCCAACCGAACGGAGGAGTCACCCTCAATAGATCTATTTATAACATTCGCGTTTCCCAATGGGGAATTGACGGTTCATGAAAAAGGGCATTCTCTAGGGACATAAGGGCTTAGGCTAAACCACGTAATAGAAATCATGTAATAGTTTTGGTCCATAAAAAGGGTTTTGCATATTTCTCACCCCAAAATGTATAAAACAGTTTATCAAATAAAAGAGGGGCTATGAAAACTCACCTTAGCAAATGTGCAATCCAAAAGTGGGATTTAGTGAATGTTATGATGCGGCACCGACACGCGAACTAGATAAGGAGGGCAATGTTTTAGTTCATTGTTTTAAGTATTGCTTACTCAAAGTAGTTTAATTGTATTAAAACTAAACTTTAGTTTGTAAAAGTTATAAAAATGATTTTACTAGTACGTATACGATGTATATATATACTTTTCATGTTGACATTAATATGGTTTTAATATCCAAAGTTTGATATGAAAATGAATACAATGTTCCACTAGTAAGTATACAAATGTGTATATACTCATTTAAGTTGACACCAAATGGTGTTGTCAAAAATACACATATAATTTATTTATTTTCTAATTGTATTTAGAAAATATTCAAGTTATATTTGAAGACTTTCGAACTTAATATATGATAAAATGACGTAGCGGTCTCTATTTATTTATCAAAGTTTATTTTTAACCTTTTTCATTTCCGACTAATAGTTTACTTGTTTTAAATATGTCTATGCGTACATATTGACGTAGGCACATTCAAGTGAACCATGTTTTTAAAGCATTTGATTTGTGTATTAATACCTTTACACTTGCTTATTTGCCGGTATAAGTGTGTTTATATCTTAGTTAAAGAATTTTGATTATGCGGAAAAGAGTATAGTTATTTTTTTTGGACAACCGGTTTATGTTTCGCGTTCCTGACTTTGGTATGATGTAATATTAGTTACATTGATGCTACAGTGGGTTGCGGCCTGGTCTTGTTTGCAGCAGTGGACACGGGTTGGACCAGGGCCCAAACTAACTTGTCACCTCTTTCATTAAGATCAAGTATTGTAACTTGGGCTGTGGCCCACTTTGTGATATACACGAAGGGAAGGAGAAAAAAAGAACAAAACTGATCCAGCAGGTAATACAGCAACATTCCCTATCTCACTAAATGTCTACCAATTTCATTTCATGCTTTGTTATTGATTTTTAACGAGAAGGAGAATAACCAAACGCTATTTCGGTTGATCAAACGGACCTAGATCAAGTTCTAAATGAGCACATAACAGTAAGTATATAGAATGTTAGTGTGGTTGTTTTTGACGCGGAAAAACTCAACGTGACCGGTTTGACTTCAAGGTGTTACTTGTCTCTAGTATGAGTTTGTCTTGTGATTTCGAGATCATTTGACCATAGTTTAGATCCTACCAAAACACATTGTCTCGCTAGAGAGCACCTACGGGTTTATTGAGGGATGTTATGTGTCTCGAAGTGGTTTCATATCTAAACTATACGTGAAGCATTAAGGAAGTAGATGAGGCTAGGTAAGGGTCGAGTACTACTCGACTCAACTTTACCACATTATGCAAGTTTTCGAGCACTCAACACGGCATCACTAGATTATCATACCACGCAAATCCTCGAGTACTAACCAAGGTGACTAACATTAAATTTCCAGGTCCAATATTATGAACAAAAACATGGTGCTTACGTCCTACGAGATTTATAGCACTAACTTTCAATGATCTTGGGTTCGGATACTCGACAGAAAAACAAGGTCCAACAAAGACAACACTTCACAGCTTAGTGAGTGCCTAATTTTTTTTCGGTTCTAACTAGTGATACTCACGTTTCCACCAGATTCACGACATCTATGCTACTCGAAATTTTTATAAAACTTAAATTTTGTTTTCTTTGACTTATAACATCGACAAGATCATCACAAAGGAACCCAATAACCCACCAAGTTTTTACATGAGAGATTATTATTCACCAACAAACATAAACATCAAAACACTAAGTCTCAAAATCAAATGACCATTTTCATTAGCTATTCGAATAGAAATTTTTAACAAGACAAAGTTTAGAAATTTTCTTACAACAATTCGATGACTATGAATCCGAAGACCAACCCAAGAGTTTATCACCTCCACAAAACCCAATAGATCTAGAGCAAAACCCAATTGATGTTCTTCACTCCTTGAAGTTTCTTTATCTTTTTGTGGTGAAATATGGAGTGTGACACTCTTGAGGGCCTCGGCTGAATAAAAAGGGAACACAAGAGGAGTTTTTGACTAAGCTTTCTCATCTAGCCACTTGGTTTGAAGCCAAATATAGATAACTTCCAAACTAAACGAATCTTGGACATAGGCTCAAGATGGATTGGTGTAAAGATTTGTTTCTCTCTTGTGGTTTATCTTGATTTTCCTTAGATTCCATCGAAGGGTAGCGGCGCATCAAGAGGGATTTGGGAAGCAAAACTTACATGGATTTGGGTATGAGAGAGATGGATATGTTGGATGAATATGTTGGGTTATCTTCTTTTAGAGAGATTCGGCCTAGGTGGGATCGCAGGGCTAGGGAAGGAAGAAGAGATTGATATCTTTCTTTTTCTCTTATCTCTGCTTTTAGTGTTTGGTTTTTGTCGTGTGTGGAAGAGAAAGACAAAGAGGGTACATTTAATTTTTATAAAGTCTTTTCTCTTAAATGTATTGTATGCAAAAATAAAAGTATAATAAGGTAATGTAAGTAAAAGTGAGGGTATATGTAATGTATACTTATAATTTATTTTGTGTACATGCACTTGGGTTCTACTTGTATTTGAGTCTTATAAAAGTTCATGATTAATGGTAAGTGTGTTATATACTTTGTGTCTCGCGATGTTACATTGTGACCAAGGTATCGTTGTTTGATAACTTTTAGATGTAATATCTTATGGTTACGTATCGGAGATATTATTATTTTTGTAATATTGTTCATTACGGTAGTTTGTCATTTGTTTTATCAAGACCTTATCATAGTGTCGGTACGCGTGCAGTGTCGGTCACTGGGGTAAACGAGATAACCTCTCGTCTTACAATTTAAATCATAAGACAAAAAAAATGAAATATTCATAAAATGATATGAATGCAAGAGTGGTGAAATCTTTATTGTATGCGAGTTATCTACTCAAATGATCAGGCAAAGCTTATGCATGCTTAATGAATTTGGCTTAGTAATAATAAATTACTAATCATCAGTTAAATTTTAGTGAAAATTTACCGTGTGTCACATCCTCCCCGCCTTGGAAGAGAAAACCGTCCTCGGTTTTCAGTTAGGATTACTTGATGAAGTAGAGAAAAGGTGTGGGTATTTGCGCTTGAATTGGTCTTCACGTTCCCACGTGTATTCTGGACCTCTTTGAGAGTTCCAACGGACTTTGACGATCGGGATGCGGCTTTGCTTAAGCCGTTTGATTTCTCTATCCATAATTTCAATGGGTTCCTCGAATAAATTCAATCTTTCGTCAACTTGGAATTCTTCCAAAGGAATAGCAAGAATTTCGTCAGAAAGGCATTTCTTCAAGTTGCACACGTGAAATACGTTGTGCACAGAGCTGAGTTCTTGGGGTAATTCGAGTCGGTATGCTACCGGTCCGATTCTTGCGAGAATTTTGACGGATCTAAAGTAACGAGGATTTAGCTTTCTATATTTCCCAAGACGGATTACGCCTTCCTATGGCGTTTCAAATTCCTAGTATGAAGGGTGGTTCTCCGAGTTGTTCGCACCAGACTACTTGTGCACCATGTATAGTCTTCATGGTAATCCGAGTTGGTAACTACCAGCTCGATCTTGGGGAGGATTTGATTAATATTACGAATTTAGGTTTTTCCCCTTTTTGCGTCCCGTTGGGTTGGGTTACGATTTCCGGAGACGGAACTTCAATCTAACTTTCTTGCCGACTTGAACCTTAAGTGACCTTTAGCCCTATATTTATTGGCTTTGCTAATCAGATTTGTTTGCATTCAGTCTCTGGTCTGCACACTACTATCAATGGTTCTTGATAGCCGCATGGAACCACTGGATTGGTTCTTTGCCGCTCTCTATTTTAAACACGATTGATTTGCGCTTGTGACCATACAGTGCCTTATGAGGTGGCATGTTGTTGTAAGTGAATTTGATTGAAGCAACTTGCCTACCCCATTCACCTTTCGAAACACGTTATTCGTGCTTGAAGTATAACTTCTATAGCTTGAATGGTCCTTCCATTCAGTCTAGTAGTCGAAAGACGGCAAATGGTACTCATTTCTCATTGAATTTCTTAGAATTTTGGGAGTGGTCCTCGAAGGTTTAAGGTGAATGGCTGTCGCTATTTGGAATGAAGAGAATTGAAGAGCTATGACTTGTAGTGCTTTGCTTCGAGCAATCCATGCGAGTTTGTTCATGCTGTCATTCTCTCCGTTTGGTGGAGATAGATGGACTTGGTGAGATGACCCTTTAGTATCAAATTAAAGTCAAGATCGATAGGGTTCTTTGGTGACTTGGTACTAGAGTCCATTGTTAAGCATTCCCATTTCTATCTGGAATTTTCGGTTTGTACCGGTTGGTTTGACGGTTCCTGGTTGTTTTGAATTCTTCCTTTCAAACATGCTAAGTATGATTTGGCACAGGTCAAATATTAACCTTCGTGTTCGATACTCATAATAGCTCTATGGATCAAGGTGCATCTTTTCCGGACACTAAATGAGCATAACTCCTGGCCTTAATGAGGTTCCCACATAATGAGATTACAAACCCTTTCATGACGTGGGTTTCAATGTTGGTTCTTGGAAATAAGGTTTCCTTCGTCTTTTACAAGTTCCATCTCGCCTTCAATTATGTCGTAAGAGTTTCATGTTGTTGGTTCCTCCGTGAAGTGATACCACTCGAAATGTTCTTGCTTTAAAAGGGTTTGTTTGCTAGGCGGGCATGAAGTATATGCGGTTATGACAGTTTTTCCTTGTGTGAATACGAACGTTGTAATTGAACTCACGTTGCGACTACAATTGTTGGTGTCGTCACATGGTCAACTTCCCTTTTTGTTTCCGTATCCTTCGTAAGACATCGTGGTCGGTGTACACTGTACTTTCTTGTGTAGAGAAGATAACATTCCTAGGTTTTCCTAGTGTGATCGTGTTAGGTTCTGATTCAAATTTGTGCACTGCGTGGTGTTTCTCATGGATCTTTGGGTATTGAGTATTCTATACCATTATTTTTCCTTTTTGGATCAGGATAGCTTTCAGCTCTGGTGTAAAGCGTCTTCCTTAAACGGTAGAGTCTCTGTCATACTCAAGTATGTCTAAAACAGGTGCACCACATGATTTTTCCTTGCGTCATGTGTGTGGAAGTTTGCTGGGTTGACCTATGGTATATGACGATCTTTGCTCAGTATGGATGGTAGGGTAATACGTATGGATATGCATATCTGAGGTGCCAGTTTCTGGTTCCTACGTCCTACATGGTGCTAAGTCATTGTCGAAGGTTCAAATGTTCCACATTCATTTCCTTAGTAGAAGATTTCTTCTCTCGGGTGGTACAGTGTATGGCATTTTAAGGTGGGGTGTCGACGTGAGGAAAGAACACGAACTTTTCTATTTCGTGATAGTGAGTTAAGCACTTCCTTTAGCATGATCGGGTAAGAATTTCAAGAATTTAACCATGTCCGTGTACGTTACCCCTCCCGAATTATACATAGGTGATCAGGCTATGTATAATTGGGGACCGGTGACGTGTTGTTCGGTATAATCTAAATCTTGGTGTACTTATTCTTTGGTCAGCAGAAATGTTGTAAGAGTTCAAGTGCGAAGTTTTGGTGTGATGGTTTATAAGATTTGCTAGGCCGACCAGTTTTGTCAACATGGGCTATAGCTCGTTTGACCAAGATGTGTGAAACAATGGCGACTTGGTTAAGGATGGAGCGTTGAATCCGTGATTTTGGTGAAATAATAGTTTGAGTTGGTCTTATCGGTATTGACAATAATACCTTCGAAATTTTTTTTTGAATGTGGATTTTCTAAAACATCTCGTTGGGTGATACTAATTTGACAAAGAGATTAGTCAAACACCCAAGATGACTTTATCTTATCTTCAGGGAATTCTTTTCATTGTGACAAGATAGTTGATATCCTCAATGTTTTGGTGAAAGTGGTCATGGAGAGGACATGTATTAAGACAACACGATAAGAACAATTGATACATTGTAAGGAAAGGCTTAGTTCATTAGGGTTACATAGGGAAATACTTAAAGTAGATTCTCAATATTACGACTTGGAAGTTTAAGCTAAGCTTTATTTCAACCAGCATCTCTAGCTAACTTAGTTTCTTCCATGGTGTCCGTTGGGAGCTTGAACAATTCTTCACACTTTCTTGTGAAATTGTTTTGACGGTTGCTGCCTTCACTCTTACCTTCCCTATCCGGGCACATGCTCTTGATGTGGTCTTTCTTTCCACATTCATGACATGTCATTGTTTCCCTATAGAGTTGCTTGCAATCTTCTATCTCATGCCAAACTCTTTTACAAATCCCACAAGGTATAGGGCATTTTCCATAGTGATAATATGGGTATATATTACACTTGGGTTTTGTCCCGGCATACCTTACTTCTCGCTTGTTCTTAGTAGTCCTAATCTCAGCCGTCCCTTGACGTTTGTTTGACTGTTGCATTTGATCTTCCTCACCATCATATTCCCTGTTCCTCTTGCTACCACGACTCCATTGCTTTGCCTTGAGGCAGTGACTTTGTCAATCCAAGAGTCGCACCAGTAGCTTCTTGAGTGACAGTGGGCGCGAATGCAACAACGTTCTTCCGAGTTTCGGGAGGACATCCCCAGGAGTATGCTTCGAGTCTCTTTTCCTCAGGTCCTATTATGTTAGGACATAGTTGGGCCAGTTCGCGAAAGCGATTGGTGTACCCCTCGAGGTCATTTCCTATCATGGTTAGTCCACAGAGCTCTCTTTCCATCATTCGCAGTTCATTTCTTGAGCAGTATTCTGCAATCATCATTCTCTTCAGGGTGTCCCACTGAAGTGAGTAAGCGGTGTCCATTCCCACTAATCAGACATAAATGTCCCACCATGTGAGGGCTTGGTGTCGAAAGGTGCAAGTAGCATACTTGACCTTACAATTGTCCGTGCAACTCTGTTCGCGGAAAATTGTCTCTATCCTTTCTAGCCATTTTGCCAAACTTCTAGCTCCTTCAGTCCCCTCAAATGCTGGTGGTGTACAGTTTCTGAATTCTTGGTAAGAGAAATTTCGTGTTGTAGGCGTCCTACCAACAATTTATTCCCTGTTCCCCTGGATAAGGTTGTTGATTTTGTGATTGGTTTGGTAGTTAGCAATTCTTGCAGCAACTCGTTCGCTAACAGATTTCTCAATGGTGGTTGTGTTCATGTTCTGCTTTACTGGAAACATTTTCCTTCAACCACAAGAAATGACAACAATGAGTTTTCTATGAGTGTGAGGACCATGGTGGAAATAGAGTTACAATGTATATTACTTCTCAATCAAGTAATTTCCAGGTTGTATTGACTGAATATCGCGTAATCTTAGTCTATCAAGATGACATTAAGAAAGTAGAGACTAGTTGAAGCGGGTTTTAATAGAAGGTTATAATCCACAAGTCGTTGTTTATTATGCATAGTCGTTCGTCACAATAAACTTGATTACATACTAAGGAGATTCATGGCTCATAAGGCCGATACATAACATGCGTTCATTGACTCGCTCTAGCTTGTCATACAACAAAACTACTACAAAGCGTTTTTATTGAATTCACTCATTACAACGTCTAACACAATTGCAAAGTGAAATTTAAGCATTCCCCAATGCTGTCCCGAGTTGACTTTGTTGAGTTGCCTTTCATTCTTCTAATTCCCTGAGTTGGGCCTCCATCCTGGCAAATTTGTTGTTGACCTCATTTGCCCTACTCTCCATAGTACGTCTTTGAAATTCCACGACACCCTCTAGGTATCCTGTCTCAGTTAATGCTATTGTAGCTACGGTCTCCAACCGTGTTAGCCTACTTTCAATCTCTGTGAGACGTCCCTGAGTGTCTCCTGGAGTTTGCAGAGCACTCCTTTCAATGTGGTCTTCAAGACGGGCAATTACTTCGTTTAACTTCTCGCGGGTTCCCTCTATTGCTGTCCCAACATCGTTATAGCATTCCTTGAGTGTTTCGCCAAGTGCTTGTAGTTCTCCTACCACTTCTTCGATCCCTCCAATCCTTTCTTCTGGTAGTATCCCCAGATGATCCGACATCTCTTCTATTTGTTCTTCATGGCGTGTTATGCGTGCCATAACTGTGTCGAGAGTTGGTGGTCTAGCAGTGGCTGCTCCTGAAGTTTCCCCAACTTTGAACAAACTAGAGGGTGGTGTACCAGAAGATGATGGTGATGATGCAGAGAGACAGATTCTCTTGCTAGCAGGTATCTCCCAACTGAGGAGTGAGTCTCTTTGGTGTCTTGGTGAGAGTGTAGGAGTAGTGGAACTGGTAGGTATAGTACTTGGCATGTAGTTATGATTTGGAAGTGAGCAGGTGGAGTGTGGGTAGTACCCTCCTGGTGAACTTGATACACTACCCTGTACGGGTTTCGGTGTCGGGGTGAGTTGAGAAGTTTGGGCCGATGCGTTCAGCAGGTGACAGACCTTCTGTTATGTCATCGCATCCAGCTTCAGAGTGAGGGGAAGGCATGGTCTGTGACAAGACGGTGCATATGTGTAAATATATGTAAAATATACTTATAATAGTTATGGGATAGTAAATAGACAATATATCATGCAGTCATGTCTAAATGAACTCTAAGTAGTATGGCAAGTAAGGCAAGCGGTAATTGGCGGTCGTAGAGTGATGTTTTAGTAAAAAGTAGTTATAGTTTAGGGTTTATATGTACCTAGTTCTCTATAACCTAGGCTTTGATGCCAATCTGTAACACCCCCAAATTAGCGGAAGCATACGTGTTATTTGGGAGCGTTACGAAATTGGTGGATCACAACACAAGTAATAAAGAACGGAATACATACTCCGTTTGATTTCATAGAATGGTTTTTAAAACATTATCTTTCAACATTGTTTAGATAAAATGGGCACAACCCATAAGTTCAGTGGTCCCAATTTGAAAACATCGTTTATGTGTAAAACACTTCTTTAGGAATCACTACGACCATTTACCACCTCTTGCCTTGCATCCATGATCACAAATAAACACCTGAGAAAATATGCTAAAAAGGTCAGCTAAAAGCTGGTGAGTTCATAGGTTTAAGTTAAAATAGTAAGTTTGGACCATAAGTCAAGTCATATAATCATTATAAAGGTTATAATGATATATGGATGAAAGTCTATTACGTTAGCTCTAAGTTCATGCAACCGATACTACGGCAGGTTTATGCTAAAAGATGTCCTACAATATAGGGGCCCATAGCAAGTGTTTTGTCCCTCAACACTTGGTTCCGACATGGTATACGTTTCGCTTTGGCCTAAGCATGGCCAACCGAACGGAGGAGTCACCCTCAATAGATCTATTTATAACATTCGCGTTTCCCAATGGGGAATTGACGGTTCATGAAAAAGGGCATTCTCTAGGGACATAAGGGCTTAGGCTAAACCACGTAATAGAAATCATGTAATAGTTTTGGTCCATAAAAAGGGTTTTGCATATTTTTCACCCCAAAATGTATAAAACAGTTTATCAAATAAAAGAGGGGCTATGAAAACTCACCTTAGCAAATGTGCAATCCAAAAGTGGGATTTAGTGAATGTTATGATGCGGCACCGACACACTTGAACTAGATAAGGAGGGCAATGTTTTAGTTCATTGTTTTAAGTATTGCTTACTCAAAGTAGTTTAATTGTATTAAAACTAAACTTTAGTTTGTAAAAGTTATAAAAATGATTTTACTAGTACGTTATAACGATGTATATATATACTTTTCATGTTGACATTAATATGGTTTTAATATCCAAAGTTTGATATGAAAATGAATACAATGTTCCACTAGTAAGTATACAAATGTGTATATACTCATTTAAGTTGACACCAAATGGTGTTGTCAAAAATACACATATAATTTATTTATTTTCTAATTGTATTTAGAAAATATTCAAGTTATATTTGAAGACTTTCGAACTTAATATATGATAAAATGACGTAGCGGTCTCTATTTATTTATCAAAGTTTATTTTTAACCTTTTTCATTTCCGACTAATAGTTTACTTGTTTTAAATATGTCTATGCGTACATATTGACGTAGGCACATTCAAGTGAACCATGTTTTTAAAGCATTTGATTTGTGTATTAATACCTTTACACTTGCTTATTTGCCGGTATAAGTGTGTTTATATCTTAGTTAAAGAATTTTGATTATGCGGAAAAGAGTATAGTTATTTTTTTTGGACAACCGGTTTATGTTTCGCGTTCTCGACTTTGGTATGATGTAATATTAGTTACATTGATGCTACAGATGGGTTGCGGCCTGTCTTGTTTGGCATGGACACGGGTTGGACCAGGGCCCAAACTAACTTGTCACCTCTTTCATTAAGATCAAGTATTGTAACTTGGGCTGTGGCCCACTTTGTGATATACACGAAGGGAAGGAGAAAAAAGAAGAAAAGCTGATCCAAGGTAATACAACAACATTCCCTATCTCACTAAATGTCTACCAATTTCATTTCATGCTTTGTTATTGATTTTTAACGAGAAGGAGAATAACCAAACGCTATTTCGGTTGATCAAACGGACCTAGATCAAGTTCTAAATGAGCACATAACAGTAAGTATATAGAATGTTAGTGTGGTTGTTTTTGACGCGGAAAAACTCAACGTGACCGGTTTGACTTCAAGGTGTTACTTGTCTCTAGTATGAGTTTGTCTTGTGATTTCGAGATCATTTGACCATAGTTTAGATCCTACCAAAACACATTGTCTCGCTAGAGAGCACCTACGGGTTTATTGAGGGATGTTATGTGTCTCGAAGTGGTTTCATATCTAAACTATACGTGAAGCATTAAGGAAGTAGATGAGGCTAGGTAAGGGTCGAGTACTACTCGACTCAACTTTACCACATTATGCAAGTTTTCGAGCACTCAACACGGCATCACTAGATTATCATACCACGCAAATCCTCGAGTACTAACCAAGGTGACTAACATTAAATTTCCAGGTCCAATATTATGAACAAAAACATGGTGCTTACGTCCTACGAGATTTATAGCACTAACTTTCAATGATCTTGGGTTCGGATACTTTAGAAAAACAAGGTCCAACAAAGACAACACTTCACAGCTTAGTGAGTGCCTAATTTGTTTTCGGTTCTAACTAGTGATACTCACGTTTCCACCAGATTCACGACATCTATGCTACTCGAAATTTTTATAAAACTTAAATTTTGTTTTCTTTGACTTATAACATCGACAAGATCATCACAAAGGAACCCAATAACCCACCAAGTTTTTACATGAGAGATTATTATTCACCAACAAACATAAACATCAAAACACTAAGTCTCAAAATCAAATGACCATTTTCATTAGCTATTCGAATAGAAATTTTTAACAAGACAAAGTTTAGAAATTTTCTTACAACAATTCGATGACTATGAATCCGAAGACCAACCCAAGAGTTTATCACCTCCACAAAACCCAATAGATCTAGAGCAAAACCCAATTGATGTTCTTCACTCCTTGAAGTTTCTTTATCTTTTTGTGGTGAGATATGGAGTGTGACACTCTTGAGGGTCTCAAATGAATAAAAGGGAACACAAGAGGAGTTTTTGACTAAGCTTTCTCATCTAGCCACTTGGTTTGAAGCCAAATATAGATAACTTCCAAACTAAACGAATCTTGGACATAGGCTCAAGATGGATTGGTGTAAAGATTTGTTTCTCTCTTGTGGTTTATCTTGATTTTCTTTAGATTCCATCGAAGGGTAGCGGCGCATCAAGAGGGATTTGGGAAGCAAAACTTACATGGATTTGGGTATGAGAGAGATGGATATGTTGGATGAATATGTTGGGTTATCTTCTTTTAGAGATTCGCCTAGGTGGGATCGCAGGGCTAGGGAAGGAAGAAGAGATTGATATCTTTCTTTTTCTCTTATCTCTGCTTTTAGTGTTTGGTTTTTGTCGTGTGTGGAAGAGAAAGACAAAGAGGGTACATTTAATTTTTATAAAGTCTTTTCTCTTAAATGTATTGTATGCAAAAATAAAAGTATAATAAGGTAATGTAAGTAAAAGTGAGGGTATATGTAATGTATACTTATAATTTATTTTGTGTACATGCACTTGGGTTCCACTTGTATTTGAGTCTTATAAAAGTTCATGATTAATGGTAAGTGTGTTATATACTTTGTGTCTCGCGATGTTACATTGTGACCAAGGTATCGTTGTTTGATAACTTTTAGATGTAATATCTTATGGTTACGTATCGGAGATATTATTATTTTTGTAATATTGTTCATTACGGTAGTTTGTCATTTGTTTTATCAAGACCTTATCATAGTGATGCAGCGGTGCGATTAATCGGTCCTTTGGGGTAAACGAGATAACCTCTCGTCTTACAATTTAAATCATAAGACAAAAAAAATGAAATATTCATAAAATGATATGAATGCAAGAGTGGTGAAATCTTTATTGTATGCGAGTTATCTACTCAAATGATCAGGAAAAGCTTATGCATGCTTAATGAATTTGGCTTAGTAATAATAAATTACTAATCATCAGTTAAATTTTAGTGAAAATTTACCGTGTGTCACACAAGGGGAGATACAACCCGAGTCACCCGAAAAGGAAAAGAAGTAAACCGAGATCCATATGGAATGGAGCTAAACGAACTCAAGCCCGAATTTAAGAAATGGGAAGAACTGCTTAGAGCCAATGTCATTAGCACCATAGGAAATAGGGATCACATCAATGCTTGTCTTTGTCATATTCTCTACAACTTGTCCATCGTCAACCATTCAATTTAGCCTACTACATCACTAGGAGAATGATTGATATTCCAACACAAGGATCGGTTGCTCTTCCATACGGGATGCTTCTCACCCGTCTCTATAGAGCCTTTGCACCAATTCCACCAAGCCCAAAAGGGATGCACCTTCACTATGAACTCATCCTTCACATCTTTGTACCTTTGAGTGATGAACGATTTGCTAAGACAAAAGGCAAGAGAGCAAAACCTCCAACTCCATCATCATCAGCATCAAATAGCTCCGATGACGGTCTTCCAAACTCTCGCCTTCCACCTCATGAGTATTATGCATCTCTTCCCGAGATTGAGAATGAATCAGCGGAGTTCAAGCAAACCAAGGGGATGTTCAAGTGCCTTGGTAGAATGATGACCAAGATCTACAAGAAGTTGGATAAGTGAGAATCGTTTTAAGGAGTGTTTGGAACAATACATTATCTCTAATGTTTGATACAATTTGGTTGTTTTTATCTTGTAGGATGATAATATAACTCGAAACAATGATGTATGCTAACAATCTTATGCAGGAGGATAGCACAAGTATGCTATCAAATTTTACCCATTTTTACTATAATGTGAAAATCACTTGGCCTTGCTCCAAATCTATCCTCCATTATGTTTGTGCATATGTTATTTACTTTTCCTAACTAGAAATGTTTAATGTCACATGTTTTGAGCAAAATTTCAGGTTTCGAAAATGTCCCCGACACTTAAATTTACACTCTGTGAACTTTTCTGGTCTGCACGGATCAGACGGCACCAACGTTTTGGTTCCGTCTGTTATAAGAAATGGTACCGCCACACCTGTACAGGCGGACCAGACGACACCCTTTTAAGGGTTCCGCCCGTGTAAAATTTTGGTGTCGTGGATCCTACAGGTAACATTCTGAATTTCGGTTCTTTCAACATTCCAAATTACAATAAATTGCTTGTGAGTCAATCTTAACTAGTTTGTACCCTTATTAGAACTAGTATAACACACTTAGGCATATAATAAATCCACTTCCCACCAAAATTCAAAAATTTGAAAATTTCACCCAAGGAGGCCTTTTGCATAAAGGAAGGAACCAAAATTTTGGTACCTTGCAATCCGTGGGTAATCTGACTGTTAGGATTTTACAATCATTAGAACACATTTATTGCATATCTTTGCTTCTTCACTCCATCCCTCTTGTATGGCTTGACTTGGGTGATATGCCTAGCATTTAACCCACTTCCAAATCATTAGGAACCTCATCCCTTCTATGGTTTAACATCAAATCAAACACATTTCTCCATAATTTTTTCACTTCTATAAATTAAGAGGGTTTACCATGATCATCTTCACACCTTCTTCATTCTTACCATCAACTAGCAAAAACACAAGTCAAAATGACAAAATCTTCACCTTCCACCAAGCCTTGCAAGAAAACCGCTAGGATTAGCGTAAGGCCTTGTTGTTTCGTCAACTTGAGCTCTTCATCCGAATCCTCTCCACTCACCATCTCATCTCCCATAAGGGATGACACAAGCCTAACCTTGGCTACTCCTACTCAATCACCTATGGTCATCACCACTCCACCACCTACAAAAACACCAACCTCACCACCTCCGGCACCTCTCCAAACATCAAAAACACCATCACCACCAAAGTCTCCAACCCTCATTCCTTTGGAGTTATTCTCCACACCTCCCACCTCTCCAAATCCTTTCTTGGAGGACTTGGAAGATTTGCCTCCTAGGCCTAGTCATCCACCACCATTGTCATCATTTGGCACTATTGAGCGGATTGCTCATGAATCACCTAGACCATCCTTTGACCCAAACGCCTGTTAGGCCAACAAGACCTCTTCTCTTCTACCCCATTCACAAAGACATCCATGGTCCTTTGTATGGGGATCAACCACTCCCTACATCAATGTCCCCTCACATAGAGGACATTGAGGAGTCCATGTGGGATGATAATCCCACAAGAGAGGAAGTTCATGCCGAACTCCAACATCTCCACCAATTCTCAAATATGATGGATTCTCACCTAAGTGAGACAATGCAAAGTGCTTTGCTAGCCTCCATAATCACCACCCCAAACACCAAAACCAACACCAACACCTCTACCATTCCACCACCACAACCTCATCAATCATACTTAACTTGTGAGCAAACCGCCCAAACAATTGATCGGACCCGGGTAATGGTCCATGACTTCCAAAAGGAAATGAGGTTCATCCTCAATCACATCCTTGATCGACTCAACGCTCTTTCTCATCCACCATCTCATTAAAATGGTCATCGACTAGTTTTTTTTAAGCAATTTTTTTTACTTTTACTTTTCTAGGATTATTGTTTTTTTTATTGTACTAAAACACTTCATTGTGTTCTCTTTTCATGGTTTTTAAATCATGAAAAATTTTAACTAATGAATGGTGTTTTATATAATTGTTGGTGCTTATTACATAGTGTTTGGAAATGCTTGTGAATGATGATTATTACTAACAAATCTTTTTGTAGCTTTTCACAATCCATGTATCTTCCCATTGGCACCCAATTTAGGAGGAGCTTTAATCATGGGGGAGATAATGGCTCGGGCTCATTATACATTCCGCATCGCATCTTCTTTTTGTTGAGACAAAAAGGGGGAGAAATATATAGAACTTGGTTACATTTGACTTTTCTAAAAAGCCAATGCATGACTTTTTGAAAAGTCTTAACATGATACCGGTAATACTTGACTTTTGAAAAGTCAACGCATGCATACTGACTTTGAAAAAGTCAAACATCATGCCTCAACTAGTGAAGACTTTGACTTTGTCAAAAAGTCATCTTGCATTATCATTTCTTTTTCAAGTTCTAAAACTAATATTTTTATAACTCTTGCACAATCTTTGCATCCTTTATAAAAATAAAATTTATATTTTGTCCTCAACAAAAGGGAGATTGTTGAGCAAATATCGTCATTACGTTATTTATATTCTTGATCTTTACTAAGTTTTGTTAACGACAAAAGTAAATTTAATTTTTATAAAGCTTAAAGCTTGTCAAGTTTAATAGATATTATGCTTTTGCAAACAATATCTTCATCATTTAAGCATTTACATTGTGACTAATCATATCTTAATATGAGTCTAAGCATAATGTATGATAGTAGTTTTAGAATGGTTTAGTTTCTTAAAAACTAAACATTACTTATGTATTTGCATATTCTAATAGAAAAACAACACATGACAAGTGATGCCTCAAAATTGGACATTGTATTTTGTGTAGTGTGCTTGCTTTGGAAAGATCCTTGTTGTCAGGACCTGGCACAAAATGTTATGACGGAACCCTTTCAAGAATACCGATGGTTTTGGCTATAAATAGCAAAGCCAAACCAAGTAGTTTTTCATCAATACATATCTTCTCTCTAACCTTTCTAACTCGGTTTCATATCATATCATATTAGTGATCTCTTTTGTAAAGAATATCAAGTCACATTCAAGCTTCGTCTTATTTGTTTAGTGTTGTATGATCTTGTGTTGATTCATACTTCATTGTTGTACTAAACCATCATAATATTGTGAGTGTGAGTGGTTAGTATTTTAGTCCTCAAAATACTTTGTGTGTGGGAGTGGTTGTACCCTTGTAAAGAACTCGACATTTAACTTAGTGTCGGAAATAGTGTAAGCGAAGTGTAAAGGTTTCTCCACCGGTGAAAGGAGCTTGTTTACTAGTGAAGTTGAACTCTCGAGTGTGAGACTCGGGGAGTAGAGTAGGGCAAGGAAAAAGAGTCCTTGTAGACCGAACCACTATAAACAACTTGTTGTGGTTTGATCATTTCTTTCCTTATTTACTCTTTACATATTGCTTACATATTTCATTTACATATCTAAGATCAATATCAATTGATCTATCAATAAGTTTCAAAACAAAGTTTTTAAGTGGTAAACTATTCAACCCCCCTTCTAGTTTTCTACAGAATCATTCCTCAAGTCAAAAGAAGCAACCGAAAATATAATTAATGTCAAATCAACCTCAAACCCAATCCACACCCTCAAAACAAACACACCCTAAATGCTAAAACCCTAAACACTAACCCCTCTAAAAACCTTAACCGTTAAACCCTCTTAAAACCTTAACCCCTAAAAAGCCTAACCCTTAAAAAACACATAACCTATAAAAAAGCATAACCTCTAAACCCTTAAAAAGCTAACCTACAAATCACAACAAAACCATAACCCCGCGACACTAAAAAGGCCTAACAATTAACCTTAAACGCTAAAAACCTTAACCCCGAACCTCTAAGGGCGGAGGGTGTGCTGAAGGATTTTCCCTCGCCACATTATCTCCATCAACTTCGTCACTCTATAAAATATTTTTATTCAATTTTCCCTCAATAATTGTAACACTTTCTATATCTTCCATTATTTTATTTTTTCTATTTTTGTATCATATAGAATACCCTCAAAATACAAATACATATACACAACAACCAATAGACAACACCATCTCTGATCCAAACGTTTTTCTCTCTATTATTTTTTATTTGCGACTCAAATGCTGAACAAGAGTTTTCTTTTTAGTCCTCTACTTTCCTTTGAAGCGCGGTGTGAGGTTTTTCTTCTCGAAAGGGAAGCTCCTTTCCCGTGTCCCACTGATGAGTGTGTAAATACTCATCATTTTTAGTCAAATTTGAACTGCAAAACGTTTAAAAATGCTCAGAAATGCATCAAAATACTGAAAATATCTCAAAATTGCATTTTATATGTTTCAGATGCAAAATGTTCAAAATCGATGAAAATGAGCAAAGTTTGCATAATTGGCGCGTTCAGGTCCCCAAGTTTCAAAATTGTCAAAATAGTCCCTCGAGTCCTAATTTCAAAAGAAAAATCACTAAAGGTCCTTTTTAAAATCATAAGTTGTCAAAATTAGTCCTTTGGTGAAAAATATCAAAAGTTTGAGAAAATTACAAAATTGGTCTTTCAAGTTTGAAATTTGGCGAAATAGCCCAAATTGGAAATTGTCAAGTTTGGTCCCTATACTTTTGAAGCTTGTCATTTTCAGCCCTTGGAAACAACTTTGCGTTTGGCGTAACAGGTCCTTCCAGCTTTGAAATTACAAATGAAGTCCTTGTATTATTAGACCTTTAATACTACTTTGGACCATGTCTTAACCAAATTAGACCACCACCCTTTTGGACCCCTGCCAAATGCAATTTGGACCCTTCCCTATTATTAAATCCATCAAATACAGCTTGACTACCCACTTTCCCTCCCACCTCACGAGATACCACTTCTCCATCATTTCCCCCCTCCTGCAACCCCTGCTAACACTCCACCATCATCACCAACCCTACCCTCTACCCTCCTCCAAACACAAAACTCCAAGGATTCATTAAATGCCCTCTAAACCTAACACTCAATCCCACCAACTGTTAAAAACAGTTTTGGCGCCAAAAATGCATAAAGGGCCAAGATCACTTCTACACATCCAATGGTTGGTATTGTTGCTGGGAACTATTCAGAGAGGTGAGAGAAAGAGGAATTGGGTATAAAAGAGAAGGAAGACAGAGAAAACAAGAGTAGTTAGTTTTAATTTTCACCATATATGTCGTTTTTAGCTTAACTTGTCTTAAACTAGTTTTCATTTGTATTTGCAAGCTTATTTGTATAAAACAAAGATATTTAAGTGTTTTGCAACTTTGTTCAAGTGATAATTCAAGTTCTAGTTCATCTTTTACATTTTCTCTCCTGTTACAAAGCTGAGTTTCATTTCTTATGTTAACATCTCTAGCGACTTATTTATAAGCTCACATAAGCTTATTTTAGCTTATAATAGCTTTTGTGAGCCTGTTCAAGTTCCATGCACTTTTGGAGTTTGGTCAAGAAAAGTCAAAAATGGGTAAAACTGATGCGTAAAAGGGTAAAATTGATGCGACCATGGAAATGGGGTGATTTGATTAGTTGGGTTGGATTTGATAGGGTAGTAGTTCTTGTTTCATAGTTTGCAAGCCATTGTGGCTATGGACAAATGTAAGTCAATTTCTAGTTCATTAGCATAATCTTTTAATGGCAACCAAGAGTTGAAATCTGTTCTAATAGTAGTATTTAAGTGATATTAAGTTAGTTTGATCATAATTGCAAGTTTGGTTCGATTGCCGGATTAGTTTTGAGTTCAAAAGTTAAATACAAGCGGTGTTTGGCTCAATGGGTTTAACTGTCATTTAGGCTTGTGCAGTGGTTTATGTCTGTTGGTTCATGTTTATTAAGCCTATTTAAGTTATTATCAATCAATATTTGGTTCCTGCTAGTTCAAAAAGTCAAACTTGTATCTAAATCTGTCTCACTGCTCACTATTGTGGTTTTTGGATTTGCAATCTCTGGATTTGTGTTTAAAAGTGTTAAACATTGCTTGCATTGTACTCATTACATCATATAACATCAACACCAGTCCTCAAATTTGTTTTAAATTTCATTTTGGTCAAAGTACTCAACTGCTTCTCTTTTAGGTGTCAAGTGCCCTGCTCCACAGGTCTCATTCTAATCTGAGTTTTCTCAGATTTTGTGCAAGGTGCACAGGGCTCATAAGAGCTTCCCTTGGTCTGGTTTTTGGCTCATAAACTCTTGACCAGGTCTAGTTGAGGTCTCATTACTTGTTTTCTAGTTTCTGGCTTATTTAAGTGCTTATTCTTTGGTACGCCAAGTAGTACCCGAAAATGTTTTTTGTTAAATAAGCTCAACACATCCAAATTTGTTAATCTTGCATTCTAGTGTTTAAAGCTTGTTGTTTTTAGTTGAATTTCAGTACTTATAGCATATTTAGACTTCTGTAAACAGTTGGTGGCTTGTTTTGTTCATTTGGCTTATTAAAGTGCTTATTTATAAGCACTTGCTATAGCAGTTTCATTTTCTTGCAAACAAGCACCTGTTTTTCCAATTTTCCTAGCTTTCTAATATCATTTTAGAGTTTTCCTGAAATTTTCAGATTTTTCTAAGTTGATTTGCTATTTTTCTTAATTTAAATTAGTTTTTAAGCATTTTTAATTAGTTTTTATTACAAAAAATTCAGAAAAGGTTCAAAAAAATAATTTTTCATTTTTCTTAAGTTTAGATAAATATAAAAAGTAAAAAAAGTAATTTTCCAGATTTTTCATAGTTTATTTTGTAATTTTTAATAATTTAATTAGTTTTTAATAGTTTTTAATTCCTAGAAAATAGAAAAATAATCAGAAAATTACAAAAATAGTTTTGAAAATTCTCTTTTGATATTTTAGATTTTTCCAAGTCATAATTTTATTTTTCTAGCTTTGGTTCATATTTTCTTGTATTTTAGGTTATTATTTAATAGTTAAAAATAGTTTTTAATTAATAATAATTAATTAAATAGTTGTAAAAATAATTTTATTTTTCTATAAATTTTCTTTTATCATTAGGTTTGTAAAATTATCATTTTCATATTTTTAGGGTTAATATTGTGTAAGTTTCACGTTTTCATTTGTACGTCGCGTAGATTTTAATTCAGTTTTATAAAAACATAAAAACAAAAACATCATTTTAAATATAGTGATAGCGTTTATTTAATATTTTTTATCTTTTTAACTTTCTTTAATTTGCATTTAAGCCGTTGTAATTTGTTGGCTTTTTCCTTAGTTATAATCATTATCAGAATCCTTTTTTCGTTCAAATTTCTCGATCACTTTACGTTTGATAATCCATTGCATAGCTCATTTGGGACATAACGACGGGGAGACCCTATACTCCTCGATCTTCATTGCATTCGTGCTTAGGCGGTTTAAGCTTATTACGATCCGCCATTCACAAGTGGCGTGGCTTGAGTGATTTAGCTTGGCCCATTTGGCACGCATCAAATTTTAGCCACGGGGAGATTTGTGCTAATTGTCTTACGTTTAGCAGATTAGTTGTTTGAATACTCACTCATTTGTTTATATCATCCATCTATCATCTATATATATCCATATTTTCTTATAAAAATCCAAAACCCAAAACATCCAAAAACGTATAAAACACAAAAATATTTTCCTTTTGTTTCTATATATGTATCAAAAATATAAAAATACAAAAAGATTTGTCGTTTTCTTTAATAATAACAACTTAAAAGATTACCACAAAAACCAAGGCAGTGCACTACCTAACTGGGGGTGCGACCATAATAAGTTCCAGAACTAAAGATTTAAAACTTGCCTTTGTGTCCTTGTGATTGGTGTACCTTTTTCAAAGAAGCCATTCATATTGTGATTATTGGTTTAAGTTCACTGTTGTTTTGCCTCGAGTTTGTTTTAATTGATTTTGTTGGTGTATCTAATTATCGAACCGAGAAAACCCATAAAGATTCTTCTCACCCCATTTTTCATAAATACCTTCATAATTCCCATTTCTCTTCTTAACTCGAAGTTTCCTTAGAGTTAACTCTAGTGCATCTCGTTCTTCTAGATCATTAAGTCCTTTCGCGTGATCTAGCGAAATTCCTAGAAGACGTTCTCGTAGAGCGTCTTGCCCAAATAGTCGAACCGAGATTCGTACTATTTCAAACAACAATATGGCGACGAGTACTATGGCGGAAATGCTCCGTGCACCCACCGAGGGTTATGGAGATGCCATCGTTTTACGATAATCAACTCGATCACTTGAATTGAAGACACACTTGATCCAACTTGTGTCTACAAATCAATTCCGCGTCCGATCGTGAAGACCAGTATGCACACATCCGTTGGTTTAACAAGTTGACTTCAACTATCAATTTCAAGGATGTTCCACAAAAAGTCATCAAGTTGATGCTTTTCCATTCTCTCTTGAGGGACAGCCGGATTTAGGCGGAAAAGAACCCCTCGATCCATCGAAACTTGGGAAGATCTTGTTCAAAAGTTTGTCAACTATTTCTTTCCTCCATCAAAGACGACTAATCTAAAAAATGAAATTTCTAGATTTCGTCAAAATTTCGATGAAAATTTTGGAGAGGCATGGGAGAGATTCAAAGATCTCCTCAGGAAATGCCCCATCATGAATTCACGGAGCTTCAACAAGTTAATATCTTTTATAATGGGTTGAACGGTAACGATCAAGATTCTTTGAACGCATCCGCGAGTGGCAATATCTTGAATCGTAGACCTAAAGATGTGCTTGAAATTTGCGAGAATAAATCAAAAGTTCCTATTTCTCGAAACAAAGTCAATGTTCGAACACTCCCTTCTTCATCCAAGAACTCTTCCGAGTTAGCATCCAATAGCAGCTCTAACGGACATGAGCCATTGTATGATAAAAGAGGTAAAGGAAATCAAAAGCGAAATTCATAAGCTGGAACCAATCAAAGCCATAAACAAGGTGTGTGAAATTTGTAGTGGTCCACACGCGTATTATGATTGTCAAGCAACCGATGCTTCTTTTTACCAAGCTCCCGTAGCTTCGATAAACCACAATCAATACCGACCACAAGCTGATCCTCACTACCGTGCACCTAGCGGTATGACACCACCGGGTTTTCCTCCTGTGCAAAACCATGGCAATCAAAACCATGGCAATCAAAACCATGGCAATCAAAATCGCTTTGTTTCGAATCAAGGACACAACTTCAATAACTCTCAAAATTTCAATCAAAACTGGAACAATTTCAACCAACCATATCAAGCTCCTAATCATCAAAGTTATCAACAACCTCCTCAAGCTCCCATGCCAAATGACTTCATGAAAATGACTGAGTCAAACATGCGTTCAATGCAAACTCGGATCAATAACATGAGAGGTGAGCTTAAAAGGGAAATTGATACCACATTATCTCGGCGGACAAATGAGTTAAAGAATATGATGAGCAGTTTCATGAACATGAATATGAACAAAGCTTCATCATCTTGGAGGACTCCCAAGCAATACAATTCCCAATCCAAATGTCGAGTTGAAAGCCGTCACCACTCGTAGTGGTAAGACGCACAATGGACCTTCGACTCCGATGCCCCTCCTCCTGTGGCAATGAGTCAAGTTACCAAGGATACAACGGACAAGGTGCAATTCTCAAGCCCATGGTACGCACACGTCCCACCTTCGGTAGTCCAGTTTTAAGTCCGGAACCCAGTTTGAAGACAAATTCTGAGCCAAATGACTTCCACCCGGCTCAAAAGTCTAGTCAGCTTCCTTACCCATCAAGAATGAATGATGAGAAGCTCAAAGACAAAAACAGAGAGCAAATGGAAAAATTTTTCCAAATCTTCAATGAGCTTCACTTTGATATAAGCTTCGTTGATGCTCGCGTTCTAATGCCTAAATTTGCATCCACGCTTAAAGGCTTACTCACCAACAAAGATAAGCTATCGGAGATGGCTAAAACTCCTCTCAATGAGCAATGCTCGTCATTCTCAAGAAGCTTCCCAAAAGCTTGAAGACCCTAGCAGATTTCTAATCCCATGTGATTTCTTGGGGATGGTTCAATGCTCCGCCTTGGCCGATCTTGGCGCTAGCATTAACCTCATGCCACTCTCGATGGGAGAAATCTCTTCCTAAACTTACATCCACTTGTATGACACTCGAGCTAGCGGACCGTACCATAACTTGTCCACTTGGGATAGCCGAGGATGTCGTGATGAAAGTGGGAAAGTTTCACTTTCCTACTGACTTTGTTGTAGTAGACTTCGATGAGATCCTAGAGTTCCCTCATCTTAGGGAGAGCTTTCTTGAGAACGAGTCGTGCTTTCGATTGATGTGTTTGTAGAAGAGTTGACCATACGGGTTGACAACGAAGAGCTCACATTGAATATCAACCAGAACTCCAAACCTTTGTACAAGCAGTGTTGCCACAATTAATCAAAAATCGAAGATTCAATGCAACACTCTCAAATTTCAGGTTAAGGCGAGTCACCAAAAACGTCTTTGAGCTCAAAGCTTTGAAAATTACCCGGTTCAAACAAATGGTTTAAAAGTCTGTACGTGGAAGTCAAGAGTGTTCATGATGATGATGATCTAGAATCGGAGACTTCATCGGAAGTGGTGGAAACTGCTAGCTCTAAGAGCACACCACTTGCCCCACCTCCGAATCAGTTTGTCGCATTGAGTTTGTTAACTCTGTGGATGAAACCAAACTCTCCTCGGTTTCATCTGAATTGGATGATGATATTTGTGATCCAATGGGAGACATTCTTCCCATTGATGAATTGCTCAAAAGAATCCATCATCTTCTAGTCTTATTCCCGACTCTTCCATCCCTTCTCTCACTCATGATGAGGAAGATGACAACTTTTGGAATGAAGTCGATGCATTTCTTAGTGATGAGTCAATTCCAACGGAAATTGATAACACTTACTTTGATCCGGAGGGAGACATCCTTTTTCCTGGAAAACCTGCTTGATTGAAGAACCGTTTCCCACCCTCCTCCGGACATCTTCTTGAAAATCACCATCTAAGCTTCAAGTTTAAGCTTAAAAATGTTAAAAATGGTGATTTGCTTCTTTCTGTTGAGGAATGGACTTGCATTCTCATGTACGTCTTTCTTCCATTCTTCACAGATGGTGTGGTTGCTCTTTCCCTTTCTCTTTCGGGAATGAGGACACCATCTTTGACCCCGGTATCATCCCTTATAGTTTCTACTATTAACAATACCGCGGTTGTATCTCGTCGGTGTGGAACTTTCTGATGTTCATATGTTTATTAACACCGTGAACGAAAGTCCGATTGAGATTGGTTTTCCACGTTACTTTCCCCATGAACAAATGAATTAGGGGTCGAGTCAAGCTAGCGACTTCGGGAATCAAAAACAAGATAGCGCCATATGGGTTTTCACCCATATTTCCGACTTCTTTCTACTTTCTACCACCTAGTGTGGGGGTTGCCCCACATGTTGTGTATATATGCAAGTAAAAAAACCTTTTAAAATAATGGTCGTAATATTTCCTTTTTCGTTTCTTTGTTTCGGCATAACAGCCGGGACTTTGAATATTGAGGGCAATATTCATTTCTAAGTGTGGGGGGAAATTCTCACGAATTTTATCATGTAATTATACCGCCTAATTCCCCCGTTTTTGGCCAAAATATTTTTTTGGAGTAAGTGTTTTGCACTTACTCAATTGGTTATCAGTCCGCCTTGTCTAATAAACAAAAGGATTGGCTAATCCAGAGCAAACGGCTCTTGATAAAGATATCTCAAATCCGTTAACGGCTTGCAATTTGCCCAAAATTGTATGGTATTCAACTCACCATATCCTAAAAAGTGAAGAGTTGGCTAGCCCGCAAGTTTATGGCTTGTGGTAAAGGCAATGGAAAACCATAATTGGTAATCGACTCACCAAAGATAATATTGATAATTTATCTAAGAGTTGGCTAGTCGAGCAAACGGCTTCGGTAAAGACAAAATCAAATCCGTTGGAAGCTGGTGGTTTGCTCAAAATCACATGGTTATCAGTGTACCATGGTTCTTACTTGAACCAAAACATTTGGCTACTCGTAAGTAATGGCTTTTGGTAAAGAGATTCAAATCCATTAAGTTTTTTCAAAAGATTGCTAGGGACTAGCAATAGTTTAGTGTGGGGGATTGATGAGTGTGTAAATACTCATCATTTTAGTCAAATTTGAACTGCAAAACGCGTTAAAAATGCTCGAAAATGCATCAAAATATGAAAATATCTCAAAATTGCATTTTATATGTTTCGATGCAAAATGTTCAAAATCAGATGAAAAATGAGCAAAGTTTGCATAATTGGCGGTTTCAGTCCCCCAAGTTTCAAAAATTGTCAAAAATAGTCCCTGAGTCCTAATTTCAAAAGAAAAATCACCAAAGGTCCTTTTAAAATCATAAGTTGTCAAAATTAGTCCTTTGGTGAAAAATATCAAAAGTTTGAGAAAATTACAAAATTGGTCTTTCAAGTTTGAAATTTGGCAGAAATGGCCCCTGGAAATTGGAAATTGTCAAGTTTGGTCCCTATACTTTTGAAGCTTTTCATTTTCAGCCCTTGGAAACAACTTTGCAGGTTTGGCAGAACAGGTCCTTCCAGTTTCAGAAATTACAAATGAAGTCCTTGTATTATTAGACCTTTAATACTACTTTGGACCATGTCTTAACCAAATTGGACCCTGCCACCCTTTTGGACCCCACAAATGCAATTTGGACCCTTCCCTATTATTAAATCCAGTCAAATACAGTTGACTACCCACTTTCCCTCCCACCTCACGAGATACCACTTCTCCATCATTCCCCTGCTGTAACCACCCGCATTTTTAGGTTACTTTTTATTTTCGAGAATTTACTATTCACTTTTACTATTCAAATTCACTATTCATCTCATTAAATTTTTAATCCACATTCTCGTAAGATAAATTATTTTAGTAATAACCTGAGAGTTCGACCATCGTTAGATCATTTTCGCAAAAATTATTAAGTAAACATCGTTTTAAAGTTTCGTTTAGACGGGTCCACCGTTTAAACATCACACGATATCGAAAATCAACTCGACAATTTTCCTCGCATCGATAAATTTTAGATCACTCATGATTAGTTTGAGAATTTTAAGATTTATTATTTTTTAATATTACCAAATAAGCCCAAATAGTAACAAAACTAAACTTACGTTTTAAATAATTCTACTTACATCGGACTTAACGATTCTGCGGCGTGTTTCTAATATGTTTTTGATACTTTTACATTTTTGGAAAAGTCAAACATATTTCCCTCCTCCTTTGACCTTAAAGGAATTAACCTTGTACGCTCTACATTTCGCTAAATTTAACTTTTAAACTTCACAAATAATCAGTAGTTATCCCGCATATGAAGAAAACCACATTTTAACATCTCATATCACTTTTAGACTAATTTTAGTCTACTCTAAATAAATTCACGGTCGCTTTCCCGAAATTTCGTTCTTTCTCAAAAACTGCAGATACGCTTTTTGACTCAGACGTATTTTGCAAAAGGCTTTTGCACCCAATGAGACTTATCACCTATTTTATATTTTTAAATGGAGTATAATGATGAGTTTCATCATTCCTACAAATTCTCAGTAAATATACCATGCACGTTTTATGGCTTCAAGAAGACAATCTGGAACCAAAACTCACCTCGCAACCAAGATAAGATCAAAACTAACCACATAAGTCATCTTATCTCTTCCATGACAGAACAGGGGAGTCATCATATTGGTGGCATCATCCTAACCTTGGTTCATTAAGATCATTACAAGTGTCCTAACCTAACCATGGTTAATATTTAACCCAATATATGGTTAACCAAACTTACCCTCCTATAAATAGGAAGTGAAATACATCCCAAAGACCTTCACAAACTGAATTGGGTCGTTCATACTCTAAAACATTCATATCTTCCATCATTTGATCTATAAACTCCAAGTTTATGCAAGGAAGTTCCAAAAGATCAAGCTACTACATCAAATCTCTAGCAAGTTTAAGTGATCTTCTTGAGTTTAGATCCACTCAAGTCACTTAATACTTCATCACCAACTCTTCAAGATTGCAAGGGTGCCAAGGTGTAGAAAGCTAGCTCAATCCGAAGTCCTAAGTGTTCAATCAAAGTCCTATCCTTACTAAGTACTACTCCTTATTTGAAAGCCAAAAGTTGTAAGTGCCTTATCACCACCATCATCTCATCTTTATTATTCATAATCTTAACTATTTCATGCTATATATAGTTACTATGTTGGATCATGATGTACAAAAAATCTTTAAAACAAGTTATAAGAACCTATATGTTAAACTTGGTTAAAAGTGTATAAATGATAAACTTTATACAAAGTTTCCACAAAATCGACCACATATGGATATGATACTTTACATATTCTTGTAGATAATATTAAAACTAAAACGTAGCAATTTGAATCACTCTAAACGGACACACGAGTCAAAAGTTATGACAAAAGAAATTAGCTAAACTAAAACATGAATCACAAATAGCTTACTGCCTAAAATATGAAATTTTTAGAGGCCCTTCTGGTCCGAATCATCAAAAAGTTAAAACACGAAAGTTGTCCGTAACGACGTTTTCCTTCAATAACAAAGCAGTCGGACCTTGAAAACGCATAAATAGGCCAAAATCTTTCAAAACAGAAACTGCCGAATATAGTCTTTACTACTACTTTTGTCACAATTACAAGCAAACCAAGAGGCCTAATGGCATAAGCCAAGACCACGGCCACGCTAAGACCAAAGCTAAGTCTCAAGACCATGGTAGTCAAGACCAAATTCACTTGCAAGGCCATGCTAAAAGCCTCAAGGCTTGTTTGCCCAAGACCGTTAACTATGGTAATTATACTTATGAAACGACGAGAACTTGTAAAAACTAGATACTTATTAAAACATGATAAACTTTATGTTATAACAACCATCACTCAAAATATATGTTGTATTTACTAAGTGCTACAATAGTAGGGAGCTTCATGTGAGGGGTTTCATTTGGGTAAACGGATCGACGAGTTTCGGATTTACTAATTAAAGTGTCCTAGTTCTAACGCTTACTACATGACCTCCAATTATGATGGCCTTAACTAGGTAATAAATATATATAAACTAAACATGTTTTCACAACTAGACCATTTCTATAAATGACATACTCAAATACCATGTACTACATCATGATCAACATAGGAATATATATAGGATGGTTTATGTTTTCTTAATCATTATTCCAAACTTAAGTCGCAACATTTCATTTCTAGGTTGCATGTAGGAGTTTTCCGACTTATCCATCATCCGTTAAAGTACTTAACATCATTTATACTACGGTGAGTTCATAGCCCCACTTTCTATTACCTAAATTGTTTTACAAACCCTTGGGGGAGATACATGCTTTATTTTAAACCGAACACATTGCTTTGTTCATATGCTTATCTCAATGTATTATGTGCACTAAGTACCACTATTGCCAAACTTAAGTCCCTATTATCATGAACCATTAATCACTTACGGGTGAACGCGAATAATGTGGATAGATCTACTGGATTTAATCCCGTTTGTTTGACCAAGTCCTGCAAACAAACGCGACTCTATTTGAAGAACCATAGGTTAATTGGCAAATTACCTATTAGGCAACCGTTTGACCAATGACCGCAAATTATATCAATTTTTATTGACAAGTCAGTAACGCTGTATCATGAGCTTAGTGCAATAATATCTGCTGTTTTCAAACCATTGGTGTGGAGCTAATTAACTCACACTATCAACATAATGTGTTCAACCATTTAACAAACTCTATGAATTTCACTCAACCTTTGTGTTACGCTTAAGCATGTATTTCGTGTCCATAATGTCGAAGTCATAACGAAGAGCAAGGATACCTAAGAAGGCTATAAATTTTATTATCATTCAAAATCAATTTAATATTTTTGTAAACTTGAACCATTTGGGACCTTATTTTGTAAACTCGAGTATTTATATAAAATCTAATGATAAATCTTTAAAACGCACTCCATTAGAGTTGCTTTCTATTATGATCATTATAAATTTAACACCCGCTTGAATTCGCCATGTATCTAAATTGGTGTTACAGATTAGTATCGAGCCATAGTTATATAGAAACTGCCTAATTGAGACTTAAACTATAACGACTTTACAAACAAAAAACATTTATAGCCTTCCGCTTCTCCCGTGCCTTCCATCCTCCATCATTTATTATGACTTTTGAACATTTTAAGTAAAAAACATACTAGTATATAATAACACTGACATATTTTCAATCGTTTTAGCTAAACGATAGACTAAACATATCTGCGTATGCCTATTCTAAGGCATTGCATAATATATTTTTTCCTAATCTGCCAATCATGCATCTAGTCATGCATTTTAGGAATACAAAACTTCCTCCAAGACATTGTAACTGACTACAATGTTCTTTCCTACTTCCCAGACATTGTGAGATACAATGGTCTCATTCATTTTTCAAGACACCGTAAATCCTACAGAGGTCTCTATTACATTCTTAGACACTTTAAATCCTACAGTGGTCTCATTTATTTCTCAAGACATTGCGGTTACAATAAATTCTCTCATTTATTTCTCAAGACATTGTGGGTTACACAATGGTCTCTCACTTATTTCTCAAGACATTGTGGGGGCACAATGGTCTCTCATTCATTTCTCAAGACATTGTGAAGTTACACAATGATCTCTCCATCATTTTCAAGACATGCGGAGTTTCACAATGGTCTCTATTATTTCCAGACGCGAAGTTAACAATGATCTCAACTATTTCTTTAGACATTTGTGAGTTGCACAATGGTCTTTACTATTTCTCTTATTAGTGAGTTGCACAATGGTCTCAACTACTTCTCAGATATTGTAAGTTATACAATAGTCTCTAGAAAATTATCTTATAAACCTTATATGGTATTGTTTTTACATGAAACCCATCACAGTGTATCAATTTCCCTAATGGAAATACAAGGAATGAGATTTCTAAAGGACAAACTAATTCATCATCTACAAAAGCTGAAGTTCAACAACTTTCTTTACATTCATCAAAATTCTTTTCTGAAACCTTCATTATTAAAGGTTCGTGATTCTACCCATACTATCTTCTATGCAATGGAATGTGAAAACATAGGTTACAAGTCTTTTATACTGTGACTTGCAACGGATGGTTTGATATCACCTTTGCCTAGTGGACAATTTCTCAAAAGCTATGGATATATCACAAGTATACCTAATTTAGGTATTTGAAAATTTATCGAACTTCTGCTAAATATAGTCTAGTCACCTATATTTAGCCTAGGGATAGTGGAACATAGTCCACTAACTATGTTCGATTTAAATTTTCAAACACTGAGAATAGTTATACAAGGGTTATATTCAGGTTAATTTCCTACTTAAAACTCGATAAACCACCGTAACTCATTAAAAGATCTAGAGGCACTTATAGTGTCTTACCACTCAAAGAAAATCTTAACATACTACCTAATTTCATTCTTGAAATTTTATACATGAGATAAAATCAACTACTATCTTCGATAGTCATCAAATCTTCTCGTCATTCCTTAGAAGTAATCGGCCCGGTTAGGTTTCAGGATATTATTCGCCATATTCCTTTAAAATTCGCTTTTGATTTTAAAACAAACTTGACATCTCTACCTAAGAATAATGTGTAAACGTCAAGCACACTCTTCTAATCACAATATGTCACATCATTATCTCTAACCCCATTGAAATTCAAGATGAAATTCCACCTGCATCCATGTTTCCTTCAAACACTAGTTGACATAAACACTATAAGATATGACCTTCATCCCGAAACCACCTAAGACATAATCAATTTTGGAAATGGTTTGGATAACCACTTGCCTCTAGCAAGACTTTCCTACAACATCATTACAAACCATTTCACATCAAACAACAGTTACCCTAACAACAACAAAAACTATTCCATTTGAGGCACTACATCGATGAAAGTGTTAGTTAACCATTTGTTTAAACTATGCTTTTAGATCACCCACGAAACAACTAAGGAAACTATACAAATATAAATTAGGCTCCATGCCACACACACACCACAAAACTCCATGTTATAAATTAAGGTTTTATTGATAGCCTGATATAATAAGATATGATTCGCTGAGAATCAAGAAAAGCCAAACTTTAGGTATATTGGACTCTATAAGATTTTAACAAACCCTTTATATCAACTTAACACATGGTATATAATACATTCTATGACCAAAAACTTGAGAAAACACAAAGATTAGAATTCAATACATCCACATTTCTCGTAGACAATTCAACATCGGTACACACCTCAATTCCTGGACTAATTCTGGGTGGCAGACCACCAAGATTTTAGGTTATTCTATTTTCGAATTTACTACCTTTTACTATTCAAATTCACTATTCATCTCGTAAATTTTTAATCCACATTCTCGTAAGATAAATTATTTTAGTAATAACCGAAATACTCATCGTTAGATCATTTTCGCAGAAAAATTATTAAGTAAACATCGCTTTTAAAGTTTCGCTAATTTGTCCACCGCTTAAACATCACACGGATAACTAAAAATCAACTCCACATTTTCTCGACGATAAATTTTAGATCACTCATGATTAGTTTGAGAATTTTAAGATTTATTATTTTAATAATTTACCAATAAGCTCAAATAAGAACAAAACTAAACTTACGTTAAATAATTTCACTTACATCCATCTTAACGATTCTCACAGACTGTGTTTCTAATATGTTTTTGACACTTTTACATTTTTGGAAAAGTCAAACATATTTCCCTCCTTTGACCATAAAGGAATTAACCTTATACGCTTCTACATTGCTTAAATTCGTAATTTTAAACTTCACAAATAACCTTAAACTGCATGCATTAAAACCACATTTTAACATTCATATCACTTTAGACTAATTTTAGTCTACTCTAAATAAATTCACGTCGTTTCCTAAATTGCTTCTTTTCAAAACTGATAGCTGCTTTTTGACCTTGATTTCAGCATTTTAAGCATGCTTTTGCACCCAATGAGACTTATCACCTGTTTTATATTTTTATAAGGAGTATAATGATGAGTTTCATCATCCTACAAATTTCAGTTTTTTTACTATACCCCTTTTACGCTTATGGTTTGGTTAGCGTATTAACGGAACAAACTGTCTGCATCCAAGATAAGATCAAAACTAACCACATAAGTCATCTTATCTCTTCCATGACAGAACTTAGGGGGGGAGTCATCATATTGGTGGCATCATCCTAACCTTGGTTCATTAAGATCATTACAAGTGTCCTAAACCTAACCATGGTTAATATTTAACCCAATATATGGTTAACCAAACTTACCCTCCTATAAATAGCAAGGAAATACATCCCAAAGACCTTCACAAACTGAATTGGGTCGTTCATACTCTAAAACATTCATATCTTCCATCATTTGATCTATAAACTCCAAGTTTATGCAAGGAAGTTCCAAAAGATCAAGCTACTACATCAAATCTCTAGCAAGTTTAAGTGATCTTATTGAGTTTAGATCCACTCAAGTCACTTAATACTTCATCACCAACTCTTCAAGATTGCAAGGTGCTGTGTAGAAAGCTAGCTCAATCTGAAGTCCTAAGTGTTCAATCAAAGTCCTATCCTTACTAAGTTACTCCTTTTTATTTGAAAGCCAAAAGTTGTAAGCGTTTTATCACCACCATCATTTCATCTTTATTATTCATAATCTTAACTATTTCATGCTATATATAGTTACTATGTTGGATCATGATGTACAAAAAATCTTTAAAACAAGTTATAAGAACCTATATGTTAAACTTGGGTTAGTAAGTGTATAAATGATAAACTTTTATACAAAGCCTAAAAATCGACCACATATGGATATGATACTTTACATATTCTTGTAGATAATATTAAAACTAAAACGTAGCAATTTGAATCACTCTAAACGGACACACGAGTCAAAAGTTATGACAAAAAGAAATTAGCGAAACTAAAACATGAATCTGCCAAATAGCTTACTGCCTAAAATATGAAATTTTTAGAGGCCCTTCTGGTCCGAATCATCAAAAAGTTAAAACACGAAAGTTGTCCGGAACGACGTTTTCCTTCAATAACAAAGAAGCTCGACCTTGAAAACGCTAAATACAAAATCTTTCAAAAATAGAAACTGCCGTAAATATAGTCTTACTACTATACTTTTGTCACAATTACAAGCAAACCAAGAGGCCCTAATATAAGCCAAGACCACGGCCACGCTAAGACCAAAGCTAAGTCTCAAGACCATGGTAGTCAAGACCAAAAGTCACACAAGGCCAGCGGCGCCTCAAGGCTTGTTTGCCCAAGACCGTTAACTATGGTAATTATACTTATGAAACGATGAGAACTTGTAAAAACTAGATACTTATTAAAACATGATAAACTTTATGTTATAATAACCATCATCACCAAAAATATATGTTGTATTTACTAAGTGCTACAATAGTAGGGAGCCATGAGGGTTTCATTTGGGTAAACGGATCACGAAATGCTGGATTTACAATTAAAGTGTCCTAGCTCCTCAATTACTTACATGACCTAATTATGATGGCCTGGTGGTAGTACAAATATATATAAACTAAACATGTTTTCACAACTAGACCATTTCTATAAACGACATACTCAAATATCATGTACTACATCATGATCAACATAGGAATATATATAGGATGGTTTATGTTTCCTTAAACATTATTCCAAACTTAAGTCGCAACATTTCATTTCTAGGTTGCATGTAGGAGGAGTTCACTTATCCATCATCCGTTAAAGTACTTAACATCATTTATACTACGGTGAGTTCATAGCCCCACTTTCTATTACCTAAATTGTTTTACAAACCCTTGGGGAGATACATTTTATTTTAAACACACATTGCTTTGAAACTTATGCTTATCTCAATGTATTATGCTTAATTAAGTACCACTATTGCCAAACAACTTATTATCATGAACCATTAATCACTTGGCGTGGTGAACGCTAATAATGTGGATAGATCTATCGATTGATCTAACCCGCTTGTTTTCCAGTCAAACCAAACAAACGACTCTATTTGAAGAACTATAGGTTAATTGGCAAATTACCTATTAGGGCAACTGTTTGACCAATGACCTGGCAAACTATTATATCAATTTTATTGACAAGTCATAACGCTTTATCGCTATATTTAGTGCAATATTCGCTTTTGTTTTTAAAACCACTGTGAGTCTAATTAAATCACACTACCAACATAATGTGTTCAACCATTTAACAAACTCTATGAATTTCACTCAACCTTGTGTTGGACAAATTTTAAGTATTTGTGTCCATAATGTCTGAAGCCAAAGAGCAAAGAAAAGGAGCTATCAAGAAGCTATTATCATTCAAAAACTCATTTAATGTATTTTGTAAACTTGGAACCATTTGGGACCTCATTTTGTAAACTCGAGCATTATAAAATCGAATGATAAAAATCTTTTAAAACGACTCCATTAGAGTTCGTTTTCTATTGTTATGACTGTTATGCCATGAAGTAACACCCAGTTTGAATTCCGCTGCGTATCACGAAATTGGGGGTGTTACACCTGCAACCCCTCAAGTAACACTCCACCATCATCACCAACCCTACCCTCTACCCTCCTCCAAACACAAAACTCCAAGGATTCATTAAATGCCCTCTAAACCTAACACTCAATCCCACCAACTGTTAAAAACAGTTTTGGCGCCAAAAATGCATAAAGGGCCAAGATCACTTCTACACATCCAATGGTTGGTATTGTTGCTGGGAACTATTCAGAGAGGTGAGAGAAAGAGGAATTGGGTATAAAAGAGAAGGAAGACAGAGAAAACAAGAGTAGTTAGTTTTAATTTTCACCATATATGTCGTTTTTAGCTTAACTTGTCTTAAACTAGTTTTCATTTGTATTTGCAAGCTTATTTGTATAAAACAAAGATATTTAAGTGTTTTGCAACTTTGTTCAAGTGATAATTCAAGTTCTAGTTCATCTTTTACATTTTCTCTCCTCATGCTACAAACCGAGTTTCAGTTTCTTATGTTAACATCTCTAGCAGCTTATTTATAAGCTCACATAAGCTTATTTTAGCTTATAATAGCTTTTTGTGAGCCTGTGTTCAAGTTCCATGCACTTTTGGAGTTTGGTCAAGAAAAGTCAAAAATGGGTAAAACTGATGCAGAAAGGGTAAAAATTGATGCAGCCATGGAAATGGGGTGATTTACAGTTAGTTGGGTTGGATTTGATAGGGTAGTAGTTCTTGTTTCATAGTTTGCAAGCCATTGTGGCTATGGACAAATGTAAGTCAATTTCTAGTTCATTAGCATAATCTGTTTTAATGGCAACCAGTAGTTGAAATCTGTTCTAATAGTAGTATTTAAGTGATATTAAGTTAGTTTGATCATAATTGCAAGCTGGTTCGTTAATCTGATTAGTTTTGAGTTCAAAACAGCTTAAATACAAGGGTGTTTGGCTCAATGGGTTTAAATCATTTAGGCTTTAGCAATGGTTTATGTCTCTGGTTCATGTTTATTAAGCCTATTTAAGTTAGTATCAATCAATATTTGGTGCCCTCTAGTTCAAAAGTCAAACTTGTATCTAAATCGTCTCACCGCTTCATCGTTGTGGTTTTGGATTTGCAATCTCTGGATTTGTGTTTAAAAGTGTTAAACATTGCTTGCATTGTACTCATTACATCATATAACATCAACACCAGTCCTCAAATTGGTTTTAAATTTCATTTTGGTCAAAGTACTCAACCGCTTCTCTTTAGGTGTCAAGTGCCCCGCTCCATTGTGTCTCATTCTAATCGAAGTTTTCTCATTTTGTGCAAGGTGCACTGTGGCTCATAAGAGCTTCCCTTGGTCTAGTTTTTGGCTCATAAACTCTTGACCAGGTCTAGTTGAGGTCTCATTACTTGTTTTCTAGTTTCTGGCTTATTTAAGTGCTTATTCTTTCGCCAAGTAGTACCAGAAACTGTTTTTGTTAAATAAGCTCAACACATCCAAATTTGTTAATCTTGCATTCCAGTGTTTAAAGCTTGTTGTTTTTAGTTGAATTTCAGTACTTATAGCATATTTAGACTTCTGTAAACAGTTGGTGGCTTGTTTTGTTCATTTGGCTTATTAAAGTGCTTATTTATAAGCACTTGCTATAGCAGTTTCATTTTCTTGCAAACAAGCACCTGTTTTTCCAATTTTCCTAGCTTTCTAATATCATTTTAGAGTTTTCCTGAAATTTTCAGATTTTTCTAAGTTGATTTGCTATTTTTCTTAATTTAAATTAGTTTTTAAGCATTTTTAATTAGCTTTTAATACAAAAAATTCAGAAAAGGTTCAAAAAAATAATTTTTCATTTTTCTTAAGTTTAGATAAATATAAAAAGTAAAAAAAGTAATTTTCCAGATTTTTCATAGTTTATTTTGTAATTTTTAATAATTTAATTAGTTTTTAATAGTTTTTAATTCCTAGAAAATAGAAAAATAATCAGAAAATTACAAAAATAGTTTTGAAAATTCTCTTTTGATATTTTAGATTTTTCCAAGTCATAATTTTATTTTTCTAGCTTTGGTTCATATTTTCTTGTATTTTAGGTTATTATTTAATAGTTAAAAATAGTTTTTAATTAATAATAATTAATTAAATAGTTGTAAAAATAATTTTATTTTTCTATAAATTTTCTTTTATCATTAGGTTTGTAAAAATATCATTTTCATATTTTTAGGGTTAATATTGTGTAAGTTTCACGTTTTCATTTGTATCGCCAGTAGATTTTAATTCAGTTTTATAAAACATAAAACAAAAACATCATTTTAATTATAGTGATAGCGTTTATTTAATATTTTTTATCTTTTTAACTTTCTTTAATTTGCATTTAAGCCGTTGTAATTTGTTGGCTTTTTCCTTAGTTATAATCATTATCTGAATCCTTTTTCCGTTCAAATTTCTCGATCACTTTACGTTTGATAATCCATTGCATAGCTCGCTGGGACATAACGACCCGGGGAGACCCTATACTCCTCAGATCTTCATTGCATTCGTGGCGGCAGTTTTAAGCTTATTCCGGTCTGCCATTCACAAGTGGCAGGCTTGAGTGATTTAGCTTGACTGTTTGGCACGCATCACCCACACCCTCTACACTAAACACTAACCTGTAATCTCTAAAACCCGAAACTCTAAACCCTAATCCGAAAAGAGCATAAACCCTAACCCCTAAAAATCCTAAACCCCCATTAAACACTTTTTGTTAAAATCTTATAAGTTAAATCACAAAATCAGGTGCAATTTTGTAGTGTGTAAATTTTAATACCCACACAAAAAAAATTGTCAAAAATACGTAGAAGTGTTTCTTTATTAAAACACAATTTAATTTTTATCGCGATGATATGATTCGTTTTTTGTAATAATTAATGTTTTGTGAGATATTTAATACTTTAAATTTTTTATGAAGAAGAGTTTTTTTAATTTAATAAAAATGAATGACGAAGATTTGATCTTTTGATATTTTACAAAATTTGTGATTTTTCTTTCACTTTTCTTTTAACGCATATGTTTTACAAATCTTCTGCATCAATTTAATTTTCTATAAAAGTTTCATATGATTTACATATTAAAGATTAGTTTTATGAAATTAAGAACTTCGTGAAGACAAAATTAGTTTTTAAGCAACGAGGATGACTGGATGAGTCAATACTTTTCTTCTTTCGATGCATCATAAATCTCGTATAAAACATAGTTATCTACGAATCAAGTAAGTTAAAGATTTTTACTCATAAAAGTAACTTTTTAAAACTTACAACACAAGTTGAATTCACTTAAAATCATGTCATGTTAAACCTTTAAATCTAACTTTAGTTATCTTACTCCTTTGAACATAAAGTATTTAGGCATTTTTTAAATAAAAATATTTAAAAATTCAGTTCGCTTATTACAGAACTTCAATAGCTTAAAAAATAAGAAGCATAATGTACACTACTTTAATGCACATATTTAAAAAACAAAACACAAGTCTTACTAGAACCATAATGTACATTACTTTAATGTTATTAATACAGTCAATGTTTTTAATGTACTCAATTAATTAAATATAAGTTATTAAAATACTTTTTACATAAAACATACAAACTATTAAACATATCGTACAATCAATTTAAACACAATTCCTGCACTAAATGTCACTAATATAAATAATGAATCACATTATACAAATATTCAAGCCCGAACAGGTAACTGGCCAAACGGGCACGGGCCAAACAGGCTCACGTTATACGAAACGCTTTAAAAAGTCCAAAACAGAATCCCATATTAGAAACTAACGGGCTAAACGAGCACGAGCCAATCGGGCTCATGTTATAGAAATTGGCACCTCTAATATTAATTATCACAATTGTATAATAAAAGACATTGTCATTAGTTAAGGAGTTGAAATACGTCACATGAAATTCTTGATATCCGTAAATTTATTGTCAAAAAGAACATAAACTAAAATACATGATTCACCGAAATTTTTATTTCAGAGCACCCGCCGTCGCAACGCGCATATACCCTGCTAGTCTATTATTAAATGTGATAAATGTGATCTTATAATGGCTGATGAGTGTGTAAATACTCATCATTTTTGGTCAAATCTGAACTGCAAAACATTTAAAAACACCAAAATATGATCAAATTATGTTAAAAATATCCTCGGAGTGTGTTTTATGTCTTGCAGGTACAAAAGGATGGAAAACAGATTAAAACGAGCAAAATTGAGCCAAATCGAAATGTGCCAATCGCATGAGCCGAGTGGATTTTCTACAATTTTCAGAGTTCGAAACGCGTTTTTAGAGTGAACAGGGGGAAACAAACCTTAAAATCTAAACCAAAACAAAAATCACCCATTTTTTCTATCCCGATACCCAAAAATATCCAAAACACTTTTTAATCCCAAAATCCATTTTAACCTTTTAAACCATTTTTCTTAAACCCAAAAATACAAAAATAAAATAAAACTACAAACCCTTTTTATTTTTACCTATTTATTTTCTTCTTCCCAGAACACAACACCACAAATAATTATACAACCCATCCCCTGCTCAGCATTCCCACGCCTCACCCACTCACTTTTCCTACTGTCACTCTTTGTCACAGATTCCCCAACCCACTCACTCCATCACTCAATGCAATGTCACAAGTTACCCATTGCCACTTTGGCAATCCAATGTGCAAAACTTCATCCTATGGTTGTGACATCAAGTGGATCTCCAAGAAATCATCCAATGGATGTGAGAAGCTCAAGAAAGCACAAAGCTCATTTCACTCTTTCCCTCTCACAAAGAAAACACAGCAGATGAAGACAACAAGAGAGAAGACTTTTTATTTTTAGTTTTAGTATAAATAGGACCTAAGTGCTTTTGTAACATTTTTTTGTCTAGAAATTCCCTTCTAGTCCTTGCTTTATTTTCTGCATTTAAATTCACTGTATTGTCTTTTAAGTTTAGATTCAATTTCAGATTCTCAGTCTTGTAATTTATTTCTTTTTTAGTCAATGAAAATTTGGTTCTTGGTTAAAAATCAAGCTTTCTTTTAATTTAATTGTTAAGATTGTTTCACTGTTTAAGATAAGTTCTTATAAGCTCATTTAAGTTTTTGTTTAAGTGTGAAAATTAGTTTTTAAAGTTTCAAAGTTCCCACAGTTTCAAAATGAAGAAAACTGCTCCTAAAGGAGTGTTTGAATTAGCCTCGTTTATGGGTCAAAAATCCAAGGTGACCCACTTTTGATCTCAAAACAATTTTGATTAGTGTTATTATTAGTTTGTTTGCTGGAAGAATGGTTCTTTAAGTAGTCTGATAAGTTTTTATTGTGATTCCAAAATCGTCCACAAGAAAAGCACCTTTGTACAGCTTATTTATAAGTCGCAAAATCTTGGCCTCCAATGAGTTTCTTGTTAATCTTTGCTATGCTAACTCTAATTTTTGTAGTTTGTCCTTGCTTTGGAAGATCTTGGGTAGCTTAAAAGAAGCTCAAAGAGATGTACTAAAAAGCTGTTTTAAGCTTTCAGACCCATAGCAGATTCGACATCTCTCGTCTAATGTTCTTATCGTAATTCTTTCACTTATTAGTTTTCATTTAGAATATTTAGATTAGATTAGACCTAGTTTAGACCTCTTAGTGCTTATTTATGTAATTGTAGCTTTAATTTACTTATCTTCCCTTATTTTAGTCTTAGGATTTCCCCTAGATTAGTCATGATGCCAACTGCTTATTCCCATGCTTTTTGCGAGCTTTTATCCCTTGGACTGCCCTTTTTCCAAACACCCCCTTAGGGCCTGCTGCTGTTGTAAGCTATTTTCACAGCTTATTGTTTGTATATTTTTGCTTCTTATTGCTTTTTTAGATTAGGTTTAGTGTTTAGAATGCTTATTTAGGTCTTTAGGATTGATTAGTATAGCTTAGTAGTAGTCTTAAGGTAGCTTATTGAAAAGATTAGATTGAATCAGCTTTATGTTTTAACTTGTTGGCTCATCATCAGTTAAATCTTGCTTTTTCTGCTCCAAATAGCTGTTTCAAGAGTGATTTCTAGTTTCCATTAGCTCTTTTAAAGTTTATTCATTTAGTTTTAAAAGAAAAAAAAAAATAGCAAAGAGTACAAGCTGGGATTCGAACCTGGGACCTGCAGGTCTGCTTCCCACGCTTCAGTACAGCACACACAATCCATCTGCTCTTTGGCCTTCTTTGGTTCTAATATTACTCAGTTAATCCTTTAAGGACGTTTGGCAGTTTTATTTTTAAGTTTTGCTTAGCTTATTTTATGCTTATTTTCCAAAACAAGTTAGTGTTTTCTTATTTTTATTAGATCAAGCGTAAGTAAAAGTAGATTCTGTGAAATTTTCATAATTTTCTAAATTAGCTTAATATTTTTAATAATTAATTTAGTTTTAAATCGTTTTTAATTCGTAGTAAATTAAATAAAAGTCGAAAAAAAATATTCCGTTTTTTTTTATTTAGTCATTTAGAATGTAGGAAAATTAGTTTTGTACCCGTAGACTTAAATTGCATATTTTTCATGTACGTTTTTAAATATAGAATTAAAATGACTTCAAAGTCTTTATTAGATTTAATTTCCTTAGTGTAATCAATCATAACCCCTTTCCTGTTCAATATCACCCGATCACAGATTCGTTGTATTACAGTTTACACACCTCGTTGGGACTTAACGACCCGGGGAAACACTAAACTCCTCTGGATAATTGCATTGCGTTCCCAAGCTGTTTGACTTTTATTACGGTTGACCATTCACAAGTGGTTGACTTGTGTGATAAAAGATAGACCGTTTGGGAGCCGATCAATGGCTCAAATGACCATTGGAACGTCTCTAATAGTATCATCTCATAGTGTAAATGTTCTGACTGGTTAAAGAAGACCTTTAAAAAAATAGATCATAGGTTCAATCGCAACTATTTACTAAAAGGTCATTTGAACATTTGCTCATTGTCGAAGACCGAATCCTTAAATAAAAACCAGTCAGACCTAAAAGGGTACACGGATGAAGGTTTCCCTACCTATGTAAACCTTTCGAAAGATAATAGCTTAAATGTGTAAATTGAGAACACTTACTTATAAAATAGAACTACTTATGTCAAACATGTTACAACACACGATACAAGCGCACCATAGACATTATGCGCATCTATGGCGCGAAGCCATGATACCGCTATCTATGTTATAGGCAAACATGCGATCACCATGACGTTGTGCCATTTTTTTTTTTACAAACTTTATAGATACAAGTGCTTGTGTTTGTATTTAAGTCATGTATGTGTTAATAGTGTGTGTTGCAGGTTCGTGACAAAGAAGGTGGTACCTTTTATCACTTTAGTTTCGTAGGTATATTGTGTTATTGATGAATTTACATTTTTTACATTTTTGCTCTAAAATGTAGAAAATTTGGTTTAAGACTAGGTGTAATAGAGGGTCCGAGACGCATCCTTCCATCTTTAAGGCGTGTTACCCATTACTATGCCTTCTCCTGACTCGTCATCAAGCAACTTTTGGGAGAAGTTGGTCTTGGTAGTGACCGGCTTGTATGTTGGTGTGATATATTTGAGTGATGATGTGATTGACTCACCGTCCTAAATGTAAATGGCTTAGATTGTTTTATGAAAATGGCTTAGATTGTTTTGTATTATGCTTCACTTTTATTGTATTATATTAATATGTTCTTTTATGAAAATGGCTTAGATTGTTTTGTATTATGCTTCACTTTTATTGTTGCAATTATCATTTCAATGATGAAACTTATTCTTTTGATAAATGCTAATGTACTCTATTTAAGTGTAGTAAGTTAAACATAAACACCTCTTTAGGTTTAGTAAATGATACATTAGCCTTTACATTAAGAGAACTCGGTACCGTAACATATTAATACTAAAAAAATATCGTCACATCAAAGTCTCATCATTTGAACACCAACCTTTAACAAATTAAAAAGAGTAAATTGCATTTTTGGTCCTTGTGGTTTGGCCAAATTGCAGGTTTGGTCCCCATCCTTTCGAAAGTGCAACGATGGTCCTCATTTTGAAGTTTTGGTTGCATGTTTGGTCCCTGGCCAAACTTAAATGACTAAAATACCCTTGTCTTCTTCCCCCTTTAATTTTCTGATTGTTTTTTCTTTTTATTTATTGTTACAATTGCTACAACCCATATTTGATTCAACAATAATGATACCTTCATTTGCTACAACAAATTATTACATCGTATATCAATTTGCTTTCTCTCAAGAACACCACTAACTATCCATTTATTCATCCGAATTATCATCTTCTTTTTTCACATCTTCATTTTTGTTTGGTTTTTTCTTTCATCAAAGGAACTAACAACAACAGGATTCAAAGAAGAAATCCAAATAATCCGATTCAAAAATAATCATCACAACATCAAATCGCCACCATCGTTAACCCAAACCACCGCCACGAAATCACCATCATTAGTCCACTACTAAACCCCCATCCCCGCCACCATCAGTCCGCCACAAACCTCCACTCACCCATTTGGTACATATTTGTGAACGATGGTAAGGCAACGAGATCCAAACGTCACCATCACCATCATCGAACTACTCCGAAGGCGAACACCCATACCAAGCCACCACCATCGTTAACCTAAATCACCATCACCAAATCGCCACCATAACCCTTAACGGTTCACCAACCAAACCCCACCCCACCACCATCACCGCCAACAAACCCCCACCCCACGACATCAAGGTGGTGTTGCGAGGTTGACGGAAACAACGCAATAAAGGATGAAAAAGTGATGCTAAGGCATGAAACAACATTTTTTTGGATCAAAGATAATATATGAACTGGATGGAGAAATACCACATTCGTAAAGAAAAAGAATCGAGTGACAAAAAACCATCAATTGGTTATGTATGGCTTTGAGAAGAGAAAAGGAGTATTATTAAGATAGAGAAAGAGTTGTGGAAACTAGATGGGTACCTTGTACATATTTCTGGCAGTTAGTCAGGGGAAGAAGACAAGGGTATTTTAGTCATTTAAGTTTGGTCAGGGACCAAACATGCAACCAAAACTTTAAAATGAGGACCATCGTTGCACTTTCGAAAGGATGGGGACCAAACCTGCAATTTGGCCAAACCACAAGGACTAAAAATGCAATTTACTCAATTAAAAAATGGGAACGGATGAGGTGGCTGAGTGGATATAACGTGTCAAGTGTATTATTTAAGTTACGGACACGATACCAACCAAATAATTACCTTATTCTTACACGGAGTAACATTATGCATACACATGCAGCCAATAAATGCTGTTCCTCTTATCTTATAATTTTAGAAAAGGCCAGAAAATAGCAAACAAACATTTTTTTAAAACTCTGTCTTAATATGTGAACTATAAATTTTTTTATTAAATATAAAGAATTTTTATGAAATATTTCAATATGCATATTATTATAGTAGAAAAACTGACATGTATCACTCTTTTTAATGTGACAACACATCAAAATGCGCATCTTGAAAGACTTTATACAAATTCGTTGTATTCATTAATACTTTTTATAGTCACTCATCAAGACAGAACTTTAAAAAAAAAATCGTCGGTATCTTGTGACCTAAACCCTTTTAGTAAAGGCATTGATTTGTACACACATGTTTTTAATTTAGACACTTTACTCTATGTAATTATACGTAGTTTGCATTTTACTTCATCTACGTAAAATATGTAAATCAAAATAAAATGTGTGCGAATAACCTTCTTTCTCTAACAGAAAAAGAGCATTGATATATTTTCTTACATTTGTTCTTACTCATACAAAATAATTACAAGTATTTTTCACTCATTATCTCTCTTCATCTGAACCATTTTTTTCACGTATCGGCATTCTAAAAGTAAGAGAATATGTAGGAATACTAAGTACGAATAAATATCATTTCTCAAAGAAAAAAAACTGTTGAAGGGAAACAGGTGAATGTAAGATCCATTTTCTTCTTTCAATGTTTTTAACTAAGACACTCTACTCTAGATATATTTTGAATTGATTATTCAACTCAGAAACCGGCTCAACTCGTAGAAATTCACGTTGCTACCCGAGACTTACACTATCAGTGAGTGTAGATCAATGTTGAAAGACCAGGTCTTTTAACCGACTAGGGCGAGTTTTTGGTTCTCGATTTAACTGATTTTTTGCTCAAAACCGGTTTAAAACATTGATGCAGATAAATTATCGACTACACTTGGGCAGTGAAACGGCCAATGGTTTTTTCTCTTTGACTTTCTCGATAGGATGCCTCGTGTTGAATCATGATGAAATATACTACACCATACACATACCTTATCGAATTCACAGGAAAAAAAAAAAAAAAAAAAAAACAAACAAATTATAAACACAAAGTATTGCGATACCCTTATAACCTTATTTAATATTGGTTCACATGTTAGAAATTAGCATAAGCTATTTGATAAGCTGTGTTTTAATACATTTATCTTTGTAATTGCCAACTTCAACTACGTTTGTTTTATGTCATTTGTATTTTAATAGATGATATGATATATCTTTGGATTTATTAAATTTGCACAACATACTAACAGTAATCTATATTTATTTTTAAACTTTTTATTTCCTCTGAGAAGATTGTTGTAATTTTTGACATGCACAAGATAAATGTAATAATAGTATGACAATGAGAAAAACTTGAGGCCCACAATATCTTTTTATGTTATGGGACTTGGTTGATGAATCATGAATGCAATATTTCACATACTTGGCCCAAAATAAAGATGAGATGGCTTACCCATGCTTCTATCCGATCTTTCCAAAGTTCCAAAAATCAATTATTCCAAACTAGCATAGTACCCGCGCAAAGCAGTGGCGGTACTTAACATGTAAGTTTTTCTCATACCTTGATCTTTAAGTGGTATGCAATGAGAGTTAGTATTTGACGGTTTACCCGTTTGATAGTTCAAAAAAAATAAATGCGTATTTGAATTTCCGTAAAGTATATCAATACAAATATAGATATTCATACTTATACTCATTTGAACTTTGTATAACTTGAATGTTTATGATAAAAATTACAACTATAAATTTGTATTATTGTAAGTTTGTAACATCCATTTTAATACTAAAATTTAATGTGTCATTAGTGTATTTTATAATGCATTTATTATAGTGTAAAATTTAATTATATGAATTACTAATTATAGTAAGATGTGTAGGCTTAAAAAATTAAGACTTCCTTATTTAAAAAGTCCTAAATACATTATAAGATAGTATAGATATATAATGATACACAATATAAATATAATAAAAGTATTTTTTATTATAATTAGAGAAAAATTTATTTTGCTTACTCTTATTTTGATACTTATTAAGGGACAATTTCCCCTATGATTTAAGATAATTTGCATACCAAACTTTATCAACATACTAAAGGACTAATCCTCACCTTTCATTACATTAGATCTAATGGCTAGGATTAAACCCAACATTAACACTACAAGGGCATTTTGGTCAATCATATAAACCCAAAATTAAAAAACCCCCCTTTTCGAGTCTCATAAAACACACACATGTAAGGTGTTTCTCACTCACCCATTTCATCCCCAATTCAACTTCAACTTTTAATCCAGTCATCAAACCCTAAATTCGAAATTCAGTTCATCAAATTAATCATCATATTCGTCGTTTTTAATCATCATCATCATTTTTCATTCTCGTTAAGCATCGAATTCGATTCCACTAGATTCAGTTTCTTGATTGAATCATAAAAAAACTCATTATATTACTAAATTGAAGCTAATTACGAGTAAGTGTATGGTGCTTTACATCCATTTTTGTATAATTTGATGATATTTTAATATTTTTGTTATTAATTTGTTCAATCTATTCTAGTTTCTTTGAACATCATATTGGTTTGTCCATGTAGAATACACTTTAGGCAAAATATTATTTAAATGCACACCATGTGTTTGATGAAATGCAAAATTGAATTTTAAATGTGGTTAGGCATATCATTGTGTCTTGATGTATATTCAAACAGTGATTTTTTACATTTGTAAGGATGTTAATTTACAAAAATAAAAGAATACTTTACTAGTTTAAATCAACAAAATATGGTATGAGTCTAGACGGACAAACCCGTTACTAACTCGGAACAAAATGTTGCGTAATACAAATAAAAGAGAACAAACGAAACGCATTTAATTGTAAGCATCAAGTCTATTAACAGCTAATATGTACTTGAGTTCTTGCTACCTATTGCTTTTATGGAATTGACACATGTCAAGAGCTGGCATCAGTAATATTATGTACTTTAGTTCTTACCATCCCTTCGCTTTTACTGGGTTCACTGAAGTGTTATTTGCTCGAATAAGTGATAAATTTCGGCACTTAAGCGTACAACAACGCATACAATTGGATGACACGCCAATGATGATTGAAATTGAAGGCTCCAGTTTTCCTATTTCTGCTCGTGTAAATGTTGCTGGAGGTCTAAATCGACAGAGGACAGTTGTGATGAGGTATTTTACGACTATCAACATACTAAACATGCCTAGCTGAAATGGATCTTGTTTTCGGAATTGAAAGAGTTGAACAATATTTATAAAACTTTGAACATGTGTTTTTTATGCTTACCGTTGTTTTTATTTGTAGGACTGTTGGCTAGAGGATCAAAAGTACATTGATCTGGGTGGGAACTATGGCGATTTGTTTGTGCTTAGTGCTTGGTATTATATACTGTTAGTATTCATACCAGAAACATTTTCCATTATGATCAATTGCAACTTAAGAGGAATCACCAGTTATGTAGTTTTTGTCGGTTTATCTTATATTTTTGTGATTCCTCACGCAACTATTATGTAGGGCTTATCCCATACCTTCAAATTCCGTTGAAAGTGTGCCTTGTAGTGTAGGCATATAAGCATCTAGACATTGCCTTGGTTTGCCCTGTGTAAATTATTCATATGTCATCACTCGTACATGTCATGTAATTGTTGCACACATATTGCTGATATATATTGAAATGAAGCTCGCAATAATTCATGTTTGTACTATGTTGAACGGTTTTTACGCCGAGTTCTATTAATTTCATGTGCTAGGTGTTATTGGAAAAGTTGACTTCACTGTTAGAAATATATGTTTGGTAAATATATCACATGTGATATTTAGCATTTGATTAATATGTTTTTAATGAGCTTATTTGTTAAGTATATCACATGTGATATTTAGCATTTGATTGAATAAATTTTCATATAGCATTTGACATAAACAAGGTTGATAGCCTTAATAACAGATTCAAATAAATAAAGAATCAATTACGATGTTTTTTCTTTATCGATAATGATATTATATTGTTTGGCAAGTGCAACGTGATAATCGTGGTGGGTTTTGTTCCTCGAATTCATTTGATTAATCATTTTGTTAGAAATCTTAGGAATCTTGCTTTTCAAGAAACTCGCTCAATGTGTGTATTTGCAATAAGTGTATGTCCAATATCATATATCTTGTGCTTAAATGGTCGTTGTTTCATATCTTGCTTCATATCTTTATTTTCTTTTGGAATGATATTTTTGAACTACTTTGTAAGGTGGAATCAATAATTGATGGTCAATGGTCAGGATAATCCGTAATTGATGGTCAGGATAATAAGCATCAATGGAGCTTCTTGGACTTGAATCCCAAGTTACTGCCGTTTCACTTTAGCCCTCAAAGACACTGATTTTGATCGTGCTTTAGAAGGCATCGTCAAATTCAAGGAACTTGTTAAATAACTGAATTCTCTTAAGTAGATGACACCTTTCAAATATGTACTTCTATTTTCATGGTTTTGGTGTCTCCAAATAAGCCACTTACTGTAGCTATAGAACTAGAACTGCCCATCATTGCTTCGTCGATAAGTGTAATATGATTGATATGTTAAATATCACATGTGATTTCTTCCTTTAATGGCATTTTATTTTTTTCAAATTACATATTATTTAGTATTAATGAAATTACATATCTATTTACTTTCTCTTATTACAAAAGGTAGTAAAAAATCACATGAGATTTTTCTAAAAATCACATGCGATTTTTTTGAAAATCACATGTGATATAACATGTGTCTCGTAATAATTTTTATATCTCATGTGATCATGCATTGATTATTTATTATAACAAAAACAAGCAAAATATCACATGTGATTTTTCTAAAAATCACATATGATATAACATGTGTCTGGTAGTAATTTTTAAATCACATGTGATAGTTTCTTACCACCTTCTTAAATCATATATGATATAACATGTGTATAGTAATAAATTTTATATCACATGTGATCATGCATTGATTATTTATTATAACAAAAACCAGTAAAAAATAACATGTGAAAGGATTGGTGTGAGGATACAATCTAGCCAAAGTTCAAACCATACTAGTTCCTTTGAAGAAATAAACTAACCCACCAAAATTATTTTATAAAAATGAAGATTTCAAGTCATGAGTGCAACATACATGAATCCACATTAAGCTAAATAGAAAAAAACATAACCAAAAATCCTTCAATATTACTCTTGAATTCCACCAATGATAACACACCATCTTCAAGTACGTACAGAAGCTCCTGGACTCGCAAAGACCACCGGGCGAGGACCCCGCCGAATTTGAGTCAGAACCACCGTAAATTTCACCTCGTATTAAACTAATATAATATTCTAACGAAAGAATACTTATCCATTTTCCACGTCCAATTTTTTTTAAGAAACGATATCCTTTTATTTGATCACAACAACTAGCCAATGTGATGAAACTCACATCTTAAATAAACATAAACATCTATATATGTAAAACTATAAAAGTTTTCAACTTTTATTTACCACTTTACGTTATTACGTTAACGTACAATTATTAAACTTTCAAGTTAAACGTTAACCATTTATTTGAGTTTACATGAAACCCTAATTTATTATAACTACGATTTTTCATAAATAGTAAAGTACAACATTTTATACCTAGAGTACAAGTCTTTTAAGCATGGGTACAAGTCCTTAATCCATAAAGCTTAATGTTTACATAAAATCCCATTATAAACCTCAATGTACCTACCTTAAAGCACATGATACAAACCTATAGTGCACAAGCCCTTAAAATTGACTTTCCTAAATTTTCAAACCTAATGTACAACTCTCTAATGCTTGTGGTACAAGTATCCTATGCATAAAGGTTACTTATTCAATATACATTAACATAAGATTAAATTTAAATACATAAACTAACTTCACCTAAGCCCTAAAACCAAGTTACTACTTCACCTAGACTCCATGTACAACACACAAAGCCCTAGGTACTACCCCTAAAGCCTAACGCCCCCCCCTGTTACCATGGTTAAAAATGAACTAGATACTTACCCTTTAGTTACTTACACACTACTTGTAATTACCCTAACCACATGCATTTACTTGCATATTAGAGTAACACATCACCCCTCCTCTTCTACCCTTGGTTAAAAATGGTGATACATGGTGCCTTTTGAACCACTTGAGCCAACAACATGGTGCATGGACATATTGAGAACACCATGCTCCATTTCCTCTTGGACAAGTATCCCTTGTTGTAGCCATACATTGCATACAAACCCAAATTCCTTCTCCTAAATAAATCAATCACACTTTTCACTTTTTCTCTCATCACTAATCGAAACACACACTACAAAAATACACCATTATAATCTGATATTAAGTACCAAGGTGAAGTAAAGGAAGGGTACATTAGAGCCTAGAAGGAGAGAAAGAGTCTTGTTCCATTTAGAAGCCAATCTATTCTCATTTTTGTTCTTGTCAAATCCCAAGCATGTAAGTCTTTTAAACTCAATTCCATTTCGTTTTAACTTTTAATATCAATTGCATACTGTTAAAAAGGATTTTATAAGGAAAACTTAGCAATTTGAATCACTTAAAACGAGTACACGAATCAAAAGTTATGACCAAAAGAAGTTGCTGAAAATCTGTCAAAAACTTTCTATGACAGAAAGTTAGGACACGCAAAACGAGGCACTTCTGGTCCGTTTCATGAAAAAGTTAAAGCACAAAAGTTGTCCGGAACGACGTTTTCTTCAAAAACTCAGGTGCACGGGTCTAGAAAACGCATAACGAAGTCATAATTTAATAAAAATTCCAACAGCTGTTATATATATGTTACAAAAACAGCCAACACCCCCTACTTGCGCACCATTTATTTACATCATGTCAAAGGTATTAGGGTCAACCAAAGTACCATTTTAATCACCACCTAGGACACTCTAGAACGCCCCCATAACCCGGTTGAAAAGCCTAGTCGCCATGCTTAAAAACAGCCTTTCATTATGGCTAAAAGTCCTAAAACACCAAAAGTATTTTATAACAGGTTTGTGGGGAAAACACGGGATTTTTTATAAATTTGATTATGAACTATCTTAGAAACATTAGAAATGAGTAAAAAAACATTTTACAAGGTTGCATGCAAAAGACATAAAGTTTCATGGTTTAAAAACGAGAATTGCAATTTGGCAAGAATAGCCTAAGTAGCCATTTTCCGTAATTAATATCTTGCTAATTAAAGGGTTTCAAAGTACGAGGTTTACACCGTTTTAAAGGACTTGCTGCAAAGATTTTAATGCCCCAAAAACGTCTTTAAAAGCACTTATAGTCTCTTTTATAATCAACCACAAAGAAGGTGACTCGCGGGAATTTTCATAAAAAGGCCTTGTGTACACTTTTCAAAATTTGAGTCGTAGGAGTTATAGAATGTTAGATAATGACTTAAAAAGAGTTAATAAACATATTACAACGTCCCTAGGTGACACCGTAAAAGTTAACGAGTCAAAAATGAAATTTCCTTAAAACGCGTCGTGACCAAGTGGCCATGTTCGTGGACTTGTATCTTTCTAATCAAAGACGACTATGACATGAGGCCTATACCATTTACAAGATCTTACAGCAAAGTGTTTAAAGGTTCAAATGCGTTGTAGAAACACTAGCTTGCCTTGTGTAAAATCTGCCCTTGTTTAGCCCTTTTATCGCCCAAAACCAACAAAAGGCACCTAACCCCCCTACTTTGGAAAATCATTGCAACCAAACCGTAAAAGCTTAAGACCTCTAGTTTGAACCATTAGAAAGATCACCGAACAAACTCTTGAAGGGATAAAAAATGTAGTAAAAACCTCTTAAGGCCTCACTTATATTTACCCGCACTTTTGTCAATTTAGGCAAAAAAACAAGTGAATTTTTCTTATAAAATTATAAGCATAAAAATTGTAATTTTTGTAAGATAAAGTTTTTCTTGGACTAAAAATGTAATTTCTGCGAAGTTAATTATACAAGGGCTTATTTTGTCAATAACCCATAGTTGAGGGTTTAAAGTGTCATTTTTGAAAGTGCAAGGGTAAAAACTGTAAATATTTAAAATTGTAAATTATAATATTTTGGAAACATAAAATATTTAACAACTTGGGTTTCGATAAAAATTTATTAACAACCATTCAAGCCATAAAGATAAGTATGATAAGTATTATTAATTTTTGAAGAGACTTCATGTTATCTAATTATCAATAAAGTATTAACATCGCATAAAATTGAACACGAATACTAAATACATGACATACTAACTCTAGTCGAGAGTCGGAGCAGTTTGTTCATATTACTTAATTTGTTTTCCATCCAGACTACGATAACACCAAGGTGAGTCATAGCCCCTCTTTTCCTTATTTTGAACGTTTTGGGGGAGATACATGCTCAAATATTGCTTGATATGTTTACATTTATTTTAAACTCTTACGAATTACTGTGAGTCATAGCCCCTCTTTTCCTTATTTTGAACGTTTTGGGGGAGATACATGCTCAAATATTGCTTGATATGTTTACATTTATTTTAACCTCTTACTTAAATATACGAGTTAAGCCCATTTTCTATCATTTATCAGTTTTGTAAACTCTTTTGGGGGAGATACATGCTCAACTGCTTTCTTTTACTATCACAAATACTCTAAACTTTTTCATATTACTGTGAGTTCATGGCCCCTACCTTTATTTGTTTTTAAACTGTTTTGGGGGAGATACATGCTCAATTACCTATTTTTACTTTCACAAGTACTCTAAAGCTTTTACATACTACTATGAGTTCATAATCATACTTTATACGTTTTGCTACAAACCTGAACACAAGTATTTTTCTATGCTACACCTACACCTGATTGCTATTGCTTAAGTTACTTACACCTGCCACTGAAAGTCCCTCATATCATGAACCATTAATCACTTGCGAGTGAACGCGAATATAGTGAATAGATCTATTGGCAGTTGACGCCCCATTTGTGTTAGCCGGATAGGTAACAAAATGCACTTTATTTGAGAATACTAGGAGAATGGCAAACTCCTACCAGAGGGCATTGTTGCTCACATCATTATTATGATGTTTGTAACTTAAGTCATTATTGTGACGCTGCTCGTGTTAAGGTTTATGCTCATGAGACTTAAGGTAATATATAACCGGTTGCAATGATACAAATGTTGCAACTACTGAATTTATGGGTACAACAACATGGCCCAACCTTGAAACTTGTGTTCAACTGATTACTAAACAAACGAACTATGGGTGTATAACAACAGAGCCCACTACTTATTCTATCGATATTCAGATTTATTACGATTATCACTAAAAATCGAAACTACTGAACTCAACTGTTTTAATCATAAACTCTATGAACTCACCAACCTTTGTGTTGACACTTTTAGCATGTTTATCTCAGTTTCATAATTTACGAGGATGGCACGGAAGGGCACGGATACTCAAGAAGGCTATGTTATCATTCAAAAACTTATTTAATAAACTGTAAAACCACTGGGACCTCATTTTGTAAACTCTGATATTTATATAAGTCGAATGATAAATCTTTTAAAACGACTCAATTCGGGTTCGTTTTCTATTGTTATAACTGTTGTGCCATGAAGTAACACCCAACTTGAATTCCGCTGCGTATCACGAAATTGGGGGTGTTACTGGAGCATCATCCTGAAACAAATACAAACATTTAGCTGTCGCACATACATCAAACTTCAAACCTTTAGCTAATTACTAGTAAATACTTACTGTAATAAAAAACTTAGCCACAGTCTACGGCTAATATCATATGTGATATGCAATAAAAACATAAGAGAATGCTTACTGTAATAAAAAACTTAGCCACTGTCTACGGCTAATATTAGCCGAAGGCATAGCCTTCGACTTTGCCGAAGTCTTGTCCTTAGACTTAGCCTATCATCACAAAAGTATCAACTTAATTTTACCTTATAGACTCAAATTTTTACACCTTCTTCTTAGCTTAGTGCATATATGAAAGCTAGGCAGCCGGTAGAGCTAGTCTGTTGATTAAAAGTCATTGGAATGTATCCAAATAATTTAAGTTTTCTAAATTACTAATTTAAAAAGTTTCAGATCAAACCACAACAAAATAGTTTTCCAATTTTATTTGACACATTAGTTATATATAAAGTTGCAAAAAAGGTATTTTACGCCCGCCACTACCCATCCATTTTTTACTCCTTGTTTTGGTTTGTTCTAAAGTCATTTTTAATATGTTATTATATTTGCATCACCCACCCATTTTCTACTTCTTACTTTGTAAGTTATGATCATTGCTTCATAGTTCATTAGTTCATTCTATATGATAACTTCATTCAGGTTGCGGCTCTTTTTTATATTGGCGCAACCAAATCCCATCCGCCTATTCCTGACCATCTTTCTCTCGAGGCACAGGATTTACTACTAAATTGCTTACACAAGTACGTTTATCTAACGGTCTTGCATCCACTTATATGTCATTTGTTAGAGTTCATAGTCTATACAAAGTCAATAAATAATGAATACTAAAGTGGATAGGCTATGCTCGGCTGCTAAGCCGGTTTTGGCGCCGGTTTGGACTTGAGCTTCACCTTCTTCTAAGCCTTCTAACCTCACTTTTTTTTACAATAACATCAAAACTATCTCTATAACTAGTGAAAACCTAAGTTTGAATCACAATTTTCTTCAAATAAAAATGACAATAACTTCAATAAATATTCATTAAACATTATAAAATCACATACAGAAACTATATAAACCACATGCATCATTATCTAAGCATAAATAACAAGAAATAATAGTAAAACATGTGTTTAAATCAATGAAGGTGTATTATTATACCTTTAATCGCTTTTTGACGGTTTTTTTAAAGCAGTTCGATCGGAAGTTCGTTCTGAGTAAATGCCGCGTTTGTGCAGTTTATTTTTGCCGTGTGATTTTACGTTTAATTTAGTAGATCTAGTGTTTGTTTTGCGGTTTATATGACAAATTTTGATCGGTTTTTCTATGTGTGTACTGTGTGTTTTTAGTGTGTGTTTGGTGAGAGAGTGATAATGATAGAAATGAGGGGGGACAGGTGTGTTTGTGTGAGGTTGTTAATGTACGAAATTACCCCTCCGTGTTTATTATCTGATTTAATCTTGACCGTTGGTTTTTTTAAGATGAAGGGTGGGGATGTGTCCCTTTGTATGTGAGCATTGTTTGGTTTGCAAAATAACTTACCTCTTTCCCCTATTCATCTAATTTAATTTAATGGTGGAGATTAAATATTTCAACATAAGTCCATGTCTTTTTTTGTCTTTCTAATTTATTAACATTTTTTATTCACTTTCATACGTTTTCGACTGTTTTCAGACTTTTTTATACGTTTTCGTCCGTTTTCAAACATTTTAGTCCGTTTTCATACGTTTTCCTATGTTTTCTTACGCTTTCCTCCGCTGTTCGATTTTTACGCTGCTCGCTTTTTATATCGCTTCGTTTTCTTTCATTTTCGTCCATTTTCAATACGTTTTCGTCCGTTTTTAGGCGTGTTTTTACGCTTTCATACGTTTTCGTCAGTTTTCATACGTTTCTAAATATCACAAGTGATATTCTTAATATCACAAGTGATATTCTTAATATCACAAGTGATATTCTGTGATATTCAGAATACCACTTGTGATTTTCTGAATATCACTTGTGATTTTCATGTTACATAACATTAGTTGAAAATCACTTGTGATGTTCATGTTACAAACATTAGTTGAAAATCATTTGTGATATTCATAATATAGCTTGTGATATTCTAAATATCGCTTGTGATATTCATAATATCGCTTGTGATATTTGAATATAACAGAATATCACTTGTGATATTCAGAAACGTATGAAAACGGCCGAAAATATTTTAAAACAGAAGAAAACGTATGAAAATGGACGAAAACGTAACAAAACGGACGAAAACGTATGAAAGCGTAAAAACACGTATGAAAACAGATGAAACCATATGAAAAAGGACAAAATTGGACGAAAACGTAAGAAAACGAATGAAAACGGACGAAACATATGAAAATGGGCGAAAACGTATGCAAACAGATGAGAACGTATGAAAACGGACGAAAACGTATGAAAACAGACGAAAACGTATGAAAGTAAAAAAAAACGTGAATTAAAAATATAAAAAAAATGTGAATAAATAAGAAAGTCAAAAAGACAAGAAAAATACATAGACTTAAGTTGACATATTAAATCTTAGGTTAATCCCCACTATTTGATCAAACTAGATGGATGGTGGGGATTTGTCCCTTGATAAGCACCAAAATAAGAATATGCAAAATACCTCACCTCACTACGATCAAGTGTTTATAACGCTGTTATATAAAAGTAGGCAAATGATTCTTGTAATAACACAAACATGTAGAACATGCAACTCCTAAGAGCATAAGGTATGATGACCGAGAGTTATAATTTACTCACCACGCCACGTCAGCACCACATCAGCTTTAATATTTCAACCTTAACACCCAAAAAACACCCTTATCGTAACTCAACCATAACACCCCTAAAAGCTTTAACATTTCTCCATTATGTGAAGTTTAACGCTATGTTACCATGGTAACGTAGGTGCAACGCGTTAACTTAACGTGAGTGGGCGGTGTGGTAACTCAGGCTTAACGCATGCCAAGTTAAGCCATAACTCAGCTGCAAGGTTACCATACCCTATGCTCTAAGGGTACAACAAAAAAAACTCAATGGCTCCATCGTAGTGCAACGGCAACTGCGTTATTGGCTCGTCGTTCGTCTGCTCGTTGCTCCATTGGCGAGCGTTGTTTTTTTTCTTCTTTTTTTTTCTGACCGAGTTGGGTATTTTGGATGGTGTGTTTTGTGAGACATACGTACACCAATAACAATTACTGATTGTTATTACTAAAAAAAGTATTTTAGTTATTACGGTGCTATTGAAAAGATACTAAAATAACGCTAAAATGACACATCAATAACAATTATTAGTGTTGTGCTTCACCTAGCTCTCTAATCATTTCATTTTGGACCGTCTCTTTTCATTCTTTAAATCACAAAGAAAGGCATATAATAAAAGTTAATAATGGAGGCATTCTCGCTACCCATTTCCTGTGTGAATCAAAAGCCACTTAGAAAACCCCTTTTTTCTTTTCTTTTTTTCTTTTTTTTTTCCTTTTGTGCGCATGTATACCTTTTGTAAAAGTTGCATATCAGCATATCTACCAAAACACAAATTTTTAATACATAATATACAATGATGTTTAACCATGTTTTGAGTAAATATGCAAATTCGCAAGCTTTAATGGGTATCTATGTAATTGCTTTTAAAAAAAAGATATAAATGCCTAATTTCAAATGCACGGCACCTGTAATTACAAATAAAAAAACTAAAAATAAAAATAAATAAATATATAAATAAACAATCACATACTCTACCATATTGTTGATTATACTCCGTAATTCTTTTAAAAGATTGAGATCATCTCATGTTCACCTTAAACATGAGAAGTCATGTTGATAATGTTGTGAAAGTAAACAAAAAATGGGCCCTTAACTTCATTAAGAAATGAACTCTCATTTCATGTATCTTGTTTCTAATTGTAACATTTCATGTTTATTTGAATATGAGAGGATCTTAATCATCTTTTAACTATATTATCATCATCATCGTTTTATGTAATTGTTATGAATCCCGAACCAAGGTAATTAATATTTTGACTAAAATACACCGTTTGTCCCTAAACTTGTTCATGTGCATCGCGATGGGACAAAGTTGGGTATTATCATCGATGGAGGTCCAAAATTTGTGTTTTATACTCGTGACTAGTCCCTTGACCAGGATTGCCATAGTCAACATGAATTTTCTGTCTTTACTTCGAGGGTATAATAGACCATTCACAATTTTAACCCAACCTTCAACCCAGGGACCAAATGTGATTATGCCTACTAGCCGTTTCTTCCCTGATACGCTAGCATTTAATTTCAGCAACCAATACACCCACCCAACAAACAACTTTACCAATCATAATAACACCATTATCCAGAAACACGCTTCTACTGAAAATCGAAATCCGAATCTAAATCCTCATTTCCAGAACTCAAAAGACCAACCCAACTTCCAACATTACCATGTCGATCGATCGTATTAGCAACATGTCAGATATAGTGATCAGTAAAATTTTGAATCGGTTGCCTTTGTTAGAAGCGGTGAGAACTTCTAGTTTAGCGCGAAACTGGAGGTCTAAGTGGACTTTGCTCACCGATGTCATAGTTGATGAGGATTTCTTTTATTATTTAACAATTGAGTTTGATGGGAGGCTTGTTACTAGACTCTTAAATCGGCTTATGGGTCCAATAAGAAAGTTTGTCTTCTTTGTAGAGCCAAGATCAATGCTTGGAAGAGACGACTTTCATTATGAAGAGATTCGTGATTGGCTCTTGTTTTTGGCTCAACATGGAGTTGAGGAGCTGATTATTACAAACTGGTATGGTGAACGAGTTACGTTCCCAACCCAACTTTACTCTCATAGGGAGTTGAAAAATCTGGTACTTCATGTTTGTGGTATGGCTACTTTGAAATATTTTCTTGGCTTTCCAAATCTACTGAGCTTAGAATTGATTCATGTCACTTTTCTAACCGGTACAGTTTGAGAGTTTATTGCTAGTTGTCCCTCACTTGAGTCTCTTAAAATGAATCGTCCTACTACAAACGAGATGAGACTATGGGATATTGCAAAAGTTAGGAATTTGAAGAAGTTAGATTTGAGATTCGGTCTTTATAATGTTGTGACGACAATCACAACATCCGATATCTTTCACCTGACAAGACTTCAAAATCTTGAGACCCTTACATTGGATTTTGGTGATTGCACGGTAAGAACAATTTGAGTTTTACACTTATAGTTTTACAATGTTAAAGAAATGTGTAACAGTAATGAAATTTAATCTTTAAAACTTGTTGTAGTTGATACATGAAGCTAATTCTAGGATGAATGTGCCCTTTGTATCTCTGATTAACCTTAAGCTGTCCAATGTTGATTTTGGGAATAGTGTTATGGTATCGTTCATCATTGAAATGATTTGTGGATCTCCAAATTTGAAAATGCTGGATACCAGAGTAAGTGTAATGATGTAATGCATATGCATCAAATAAACATTCTTAAATTGCCATGTTTGTGTATCTCAACACTATTTGATTTTTCAGGCTGCAAACACGCTTAGTGTTCTACCTTTGGAAAAAATTTCCAATGTTGTAGACAGAAACACAATCAGCCATGGCCAGCTACAGATTGTGGTGTTTTGAGCTTTTCCTAGAACAGAGCATGAATTAACTTTAATAAAGTTTATACTTGCGTGTTCCCGGTCGCTAAAGACAATCAATGTCAAGCTCAGCGATAGGAGTCATGATAGGAATGAAAATATCAGGAAGGACTGGGAGTTGGCTAGGAAGTTGTTGAAACTTCATCGAGCTTCCCCCACAGCCGTGGTAGATTTCTTTGAGTGGTTATAGTTTATGTATGGGTTGAATACCCTATCACAATTCATGTTGCAAAATAGTTTTTGTATTTTGGTACAGTATTTGTTTATATGGTTTGCTTAATATTAGCTTGTTCATATGTTGTTGTTTGTGCCTATTGTATGTGGTTGTAGTTTATGGTGAATGACTATTTTGTACGTAGTATTTGCATTTTGACTTTGTAAAGTCAAAATTGCAAAACCATTACTCAATATTTGTTTTGGAGTTTATTGATATGTTTTAGAAATATAACTTAACAAAGTCAAACTTCTAATGGTTTTGTGTTGTTTAATCTTCAACTAAGTTGTAGTATACGTAACTTGGCAACTTGAGGGACCAATTGTGTATTTTAAAGTGATTATTGGGCGAGAGTTTTAAGTATGACAACGGCAACCATGACAAATTCAGGGACCGAGTGTGAAAAAAAAGTCACTATTAGAAATATAGGTTGGTAAAAAGGGTATGTAAATTGGATCTTTTGTTTGGTTGTTGGTCTTGGTTTGATGTAGTTGTTTCTGATCTTGTAACCGACTATATTAATGATAAAATATCATCTAAGTTTTGTGTAATTAATATGTTCTTGTATTGTGATATTGGGTGTATTTTAGTCTAATTAGTATCAGCAAAACCAAACATCCCCTTGTATCAGCAAAATCAAACAGCCCCTTTTATCAGCAAAAGTTGTATCAGCAAAACCAAACACCCCCTTGTATCGGCAAAAGCAAAGGCAGTGGTTTGAAAATATGTGTTGAAAATGAAAATTCTTTAGCACTAAATCATAATGTATCACCAAACATCCCGTTGTATCAGCAAAACTAAACAACCCCTTTTATCAGCAAAAGTTGTATCAGCAAAACCAAACACCCCTTTGTATCAGCAGAAGCAAAGGCTGTGGTTTAAAAATATGTGTTGAAAATGCAAATGCTTTAGCACTAAATAATAATGTATTGACAATGGTGTATTGTTTAGGAAGAAATTGGTTTGGTGTTAGTGTTGACAGTGGGACTGAACACGCCCAATGTCTCAAATTGTAACATCTTGAATTTTGACTTACCCAAGTCAAACAAATTTATGAAAGGCAACAAATTGTAACTTAGTATTGTGGTATGACTTGGGTAAGTCAAACCTATTAAGAAATGCAAAACGATTTCAAGCAGATACAATGCACAACCAAACACAATTACTTACATAAGAACCCAATTTTTTATTCATCGATTTCATGTTCTCAACAACTACAAAGTTTCCTATCATCTAAACATACACTTAGCTAGACCCACAACTCTCCCTATCATCATTTTCCTTCATTTCCTTCCTTTCCTTAAGATATTAAACAAAATTTCCAGATTTTTAATCCTTTCTCCCAAATCGTTAAAACTTTGATAACACGATGTCAGCCTTTTCCTTCTCCTTCTTAACACCCAAATCCTTTTCATTTGGGCAGTCTTCTTTCCTCAACGAACTCAACAAAGCCTTCCCCTTATCATTTTGTGCCATTATAGTTTTTTTTTGCTTTGGGTAGAATGTGTGTTGCTTGTATTTTAGGGTTCAATGTTGTGTGTTGCCGGTACTAATATGATTGAAGGTTGGGTTAGATTTTAACTATGTTGGGTCAAAATTGTGAATGGTCTATTATACCTCGAAGTAAAGCCAGAAAATTCATGTTGACTATGGCAATCCTGGTCAAGGGACTAGTCACGAGTATAAAACACAAGTTTTGGACCTCCAACGATGATAATGCCCAACTTTGTCCCACCGCGATGCGCATGAACAAGTTTAGGGACCAACGGTGTATTTTAGTCTAATATTTTTTTTGTTACATTCTTCTATAAAACTATAAAATTATTATCAAACCCCTTCAAACACTTTGATTACAATATGAAGTTAGGGTTCACTAATCAGACACGAATAATTCATCAAAACCTCTGGTTTCATTGTTTGTTCTCATAATGCGTGCTATCTTAGTTCATCAAATCACAACATCTGGGGTGTTAACTTAGAGCAGATGTCAGGGTAGCACGTTATCATGGGAGGGACATCACAAATACCTCTAACTTGATAGTTAAGTTGTTCAACTCATTCTAAACGTAAGTCCGTAATACTAATCGATCAGCTAAGGGACATCACAAATACCTTAAGTATTGTTGTTTGTATTATATAATACTTGATAAAAATTATACTTAACGTAGGTCTGTAATACCCATGATAAGGTATTTGTGATGTCCCTCCCATCATATTTCGACTCATTGTCGGGTTATGTATTGTTTTAGGTCTTTGATTCAGTTCGCTTGTGGTCAACCAAATGTTGGTTCTAAAGGATTGTGTTTGAAACTTTAACATAGAGATCTTTGTTATTTTACGTGTTTGGTGATTCAATTCAAAGTGCTTGTTGTGATAATTTCAAATCACTTCACTAGAACGGCCACAAACAAGATAATTTAAAGACAAATAAAATTGGGTCAATTGCATATATACCCATTAAAACTTGCATATTTGCATATATACCCAAAACATGCTTAAAATGCATTGTACATCATGCAATAAAAACTTGTATTATGGGAAAATATGCAAGTTTTTAAGTTTTAGTGGGTATATATGCAATTCCCCCAATAAAAATACATGTGATTTAATAAATCAAATATTAGCTGAGGTGGGTGGCTTGTATTGTGCTATAGTTGTTTTTTTCGAGATTCTCAATAATATGTTGCATTTTAAAAAAAAAATGAGAAAATATTTTAGGATACACATGACTAATGCGAAATGGAAAACCCATTAATCGTGTATTAATAATTTATAAATTTAGTACATGTATATATTCAATGTATGAAGTAAAAGAATGGGTGGTGGGCTAGACTACCCATAGTTTGGATTTGTATAGACGTGGTTTGATTCAATCCGGTGGCTCAACTACGATGAACTACCCATTGTTTTGGTGATCAACTACTAGTAGTCTACGAGCATGAAATAATTACTATACTACCTTGTATTTTGAAAGATACTATTTCCGTTTTAAAATAATTGTCCCTCGACAAAATATACACAATTTAATAAAAGAATAATTATTAATGTTTTCTCTCTTACATTTTATAAAATGACATTTTTAACTAATTAATAATGTTTTTCTTTTTTTAAATTTGTAATATTAACTTCAAAATAAGGTAATATGGTAAACTCGATCAAACTTCCTTATCTATTTTTTGTAGTGCACAATTAAACTGAAACATCTAAAAAAAGACGTGAACTATTAATTTGGGACAAAGGAAAAATTATTTTAGACGTACTACATTTGTAAAAATGTTCAAAAAAAACTCACAAGTCCTAAGGATTATATTTATATTTAAAGAAATCAACTCGCAACTTAGCTTGCGAACTTCTAACTTGCAACCTTGTGAGTTGTGACTTGTGACCCACTTTTAAACCTTGTGACCATGCGAACGTCTAAGCAAGCAAAAGCACCTCCCATGAAGCAACTAGCAAGCATGCAAGTAACTCCACAGATTCAAAGGTTTTGAATCTGTCGCGAGGTTGGTTGCAAGATTATAGGCTATTTTCGCAAAGACGTAAACTTTTGACGAGTTTGTTGAAGCTAAAAGGAAAACTTGGCTCACCATATTTACATCAGTTTTACGTTTTGTAAAGTAAATACACCCTTTGATCAATTTGAGATAAACAATGCGTGTCTATTAGCGGATATATGTTAGTGGACTCATTTGGTTTAGCCGTTTTGGATCGACCCCATTTCGTTTGATTAGGCATATACCTTTTGTAACTATCTATTTAAGAAGGATCAATGTAATGAAATGATCAAGAGGCAATACCAATGTTTTCAATTTTGAAGTATTCGTTTTGGTATGTGTTTGGCCGGAATTTGTGATGATCGAGGTGAAAGGATATTCTAAACGAGATAAAAGTTGGGTTATGATACCATGAAAATATTGGTATTGTCCCTTAGTCATTTTATTACATGTATCGATCTTAAATAGATAATCACAAGGGTATATGCCAAAAACCCTAGTCTATACATAAGGGCTCGGTGCTAAACCAAATGAGTCCACTAAAATATATCCGCTAGCAAAATGGTTGCATTTGTTGGTTTTGTATGCTACGAAGATTCCGGGTTACTTGCATTTATGATATGTTGAAAGAGTTTTTCTATGAGAAGTTGAAGAAACGAATCTGTATATTAGATTCTCGTCTAGCTAATCATTAACTTTATTATCAAATAAAACCGCCGTTAAAAATCTATGTGAGTTAACTTCAAGACTAGAAAGCTGTCTTTGAGGGAGGGCGACCTTCTAAAGCCCCGAAGGCACCAAATTTTACCACACATGTTATTATTATATAAAAGACATGTAGTTTTCTTGAATATATAAAAATACATAAATAGTTAGATTGTGTATATTCAATGTTGCAAAAATCGTGAATCGATAGTCGGGCGGTCGACCACCCCAGAATGAAGTAATCACAAAGTCGGGATTAATCGGGGATTAATCGGATTGGTATTTCCTGCAATTTTTTGGTATTTCTGGAGACCAAACTAAAAATCTTAACTGATTCCAAGCCTGCAATGTTTCCAAACCTCAATAAAAGGCTCAAATTCTGATTATGATGCCCATTGTGCGTTATAAATGAAATATACGATCCCCAAATTAAGTAGAATGCCTAAATTATTATTTTTTTAAAAATGACCGATTTGACCGATTTGGCCGATTTTTGACCGATTCGGCCGGTTAATCGGCCGATTCAGCCGATTTTTTGACTGCTTAGTGTTGATTTTTTTCCTAGGCCGATTTTTCGACCGATTTTCAAAAATCAACAAAGTACTCGGCCGATTAACGATTAATCTGCCGAGTTGACCGATTTTTGCAACATTGTGTATATCTATATTATGAGGGAAAATACGTAGGAAATTATACCTTTAAGGCTCTTTAATGCTCAAAGCATGAACTTTATTTCATAAAACTAACAAATAAAAACTAAAAAGCATTTGCTAACAACTCCATTAGTCTTGTTTAAGCATTTCATGTATAAAAAACGTATTTAATGAACTCATATATTATATAATTATACACTTTTAATCATTTTAAACATGGTATGTGATGTTAAGTATGACATGTTTGGAGATCATTAATTGCTAATTATCTAAACATGGAATGCTTAAACAACACCCATGAGGTGTCGAAAACTCAATCCCCACTTCCCCACAATGTAATGATTCCGTTTAATCATCTCTTACATTCATTTAACTCAACTGATGATCAATTACTCGTGTGATTTTGAGAAGTAAATCAATATGGAAATGATCAAATAAAAAGGATTCAATTAGCACGTATATGGGGCGTGATAATTGGAATCAACTTTTATTATGGAGCAAATTGACTATAAAGATTTGATTGTGTTATTTGAATTTTATTTGAGTATTATTTGAATAAGTTTATGGTTATTTTTCATAAGATCTACACTTTATTTTGGAGCAAATTAACTATAAGATTTGATTATAGATTCTGCATCAAACAATGTCAAAAGTGTGAGGCTTTTAACCTAGCTAGTTTGTATATGTCGAAACTTTTTATTTAGTGTTAAGTGTTAACTATTAAAAGGCCTTGTTTAAATTTTCGCCAAGGGCCTCCAATTTCTGGGAGATCGCACTAGCCCCGGATTAAAACTTAGACAAGCCCAAACAAGGACATTTGAGATTTCTGTTTAAATTTTGGTCCTATCAAGACCAGTTTGTGGTGTTACGGGAAAAATATGCTTGATTGCTTATATAGGACCAAGCCCAATCTAGACCAGACCACCAAACATATGAAGTTCAGAAGTTGCTATAATTGTTATTTGTTACTTAATCTGTGCTTATCAGCATATGTTAACACTGAAAACTTAAATCAGTTTCTATTATTAAAAAGTATAATGTGTTGCTACATCATATTACAATGATAATTATATCCCCAAAATGTAACCCCAAGAATACTAACTTACGAACTACATATTATACTAAATTACCTCCAAAAAGGACAGGAACAGAGGATCATGACTAATGTGTAAGCTAGGACTCGGCTTTAAGGATACCATCTGTTTATTAGTGCGTTAATGTGCGCTACTGCATCTCTATCTGACCTATTCAAGATCAGATAGAAGAACAAAGTTAATCTAGGCATTCCCGTTACATATAATGGTCCATCTTTTACATAAAGCTGTTAGAAAATTTAGTGCACTTGTAGGAATAGTTCACACCTTGTAATGGGTTAGGAGGTACGGAGGTACACCCATATCCATGAACACCTCGACTCTTGTAGTGGTTTGTATTGGTAGCGGTGAAAGCAATCATGTGGTTACCACCGATTATCGCTGTTTCCAATCGGCGATTCCAATCGAAGCACCGGGTGGTGTTTCAATCAAGAATGTTTACATCAGAAGTGGTGTTTCCACCGCAGCTGTAACCACCGATAGAACTATGAAAGACGATTAAAGTATCAAGCTTCTAACGGCTTGACCTATTCAAGTGGCAGCTTCAACCGCTTAATGACCACGTTTAATAGGTCATGTAACTACTAACGGCTATAATGGGGATAATTATGAGGCTATTAATGGGCCGATTAATACTCATAATTCCATTGGACTAGCTAAGAGTAACCTCCTATAAATAGGAGATCTGAATATGCATGAAGAACAACGTAAAAAACACAAAACACTTATAAGCGCAAGGGTTATTGAATTGTGCCTAATTCCATAACCGTGATTTGGTCTTATCCCAAGTAGATATTCGTGTAACCCGGCATTAGGGCCTCGTGAATAGTTTACTTTGTAAAGTGATCACACGATTCCAAGTGATATCCGGTAACCACTTAGTGGTATTTGTTTCACTGAATAGTTGTTGTTTCACTGGGTTGATTATCTTACCATGTTTTGGGAGTTAACCAACAAAAGCTATCTAAGCATTATAAACCTTCGTATAATTTATATTCAGCTTTAGAGCTCTTGATATGTACGATAATATTCGACCCTAATTAATTTTGATCATTTGACGAAAGCTCCCTCCTTGGACTTCTTCCAACTCACGTAACCCTCCAACCTTTCTCGCCAATCTCTTCTATCAACTCTTCACGCCTACAATGCCGCCAAATTTTCTTCTATATCATCTTGTCAGAATAAATACAATGTATCATCGTAAACAAATGTCAGAAAACCATATTCATTGTATGACATATCTTACGAAGGTGTATAACCGACGTTACCTTTCATAGACCCAATGCCCTGCCCATCTCCTCCATCTTCCTATATTGTTCTCGGGAGTCATAATAATGGATCCTAAAACGGTTCATGGTATTAAGTATCCCTATCCGCTTTTAATTCTCTTGATACTTTTAAGTATGGGCAGTCAATTTGTTTTACTCTTGTTGCACCAAAGAAGCAACAACCCCAAACTCGTGAACATGATGTACAAAGTATCTCGAAAACAAAATAGAACAACGATTTAATTTGTAATTTCATTTGTAAGAAATGATTTGTACGGACGAAAAGAAAACCGAAAGTAAGCACTCATATGTTCTTGATTTTGTTGATCTGAGATGCCATATGGATTTATGGGTGATGAGGTCTCTTTGCCTTCCATGTGTTCAACTAAAACCGCCATTAGCAAGTGTCAACTGGTAGAGCATTCAATCTAATTCTTTTGATATCTTCACCAAATGTGATTGTCGTGGTTCATATGGACTGCATTAGATTTGCAAAAGAAAGTAAAAACGCTTCTTTTCCCAAGAAATAAAAAATGACTATTTTTTCATTTGGGTAGGATGTAGTCATGCCATCCCTATATTGTCTCAGCCTGTATCATTTATACTTTTTGAGTTTTGACTTATGAAGTCAAACAAACGAATTTACGTGAACTATATTGGACCCATGTTGACAACCAAGAAGTAGCATATATTTTCTTGCAAACTATCAGACAATAGTTTCTAATGTCTAGTAATACAGATTCCCCATACCACGGTAAATCACGCCTCATCGGATTGTGTATATTGTTGTTGTGTAGTAATAATAGATTCAAATAGTCAAACTAATTTTTGTTTCAATTTATGCTATATACTTCCATTTCTTTTATTAAACTACATATTTAACAAGAAATAAAGATATAAAAAGGAGGGGATGTTGATGTTTGAAATGAAAAATAAAATAAAAATGATTACTATGGTCTATCTCAAGCAATACAAGTTAAACCTCAAGTCAAGAAAGAGGGATTTGATTAATCTTATTGCACCCTACATCAAAAGATTTAATAATAAGTAATAAACACCATGATTTGTGAGGGTGACTAGAAGGTTGCCCTATAGAAGCCATTAATTACAGTAATATTTTTTGCCTTATAGTCATCATCTATATCTTAAAAATACATGTTTATATAAGCCCATTATCCAAAGAACTATAATTTCATGAATTACATGTTGATGAGTAGAAGCTAACTACTAAAATGGAAGCCAATATTGAGGAATCTTTAAACCTGAAATGCCTGAGCTTGAAAATAGAAAACGTGAATGTAAGTACAATGATATAAAATACCAAATGCATGGTAAAATGAGATTAAACTTCCAGAATAATTACTGATTTTGATTCCAATCTAGTGCAATGAAAGATTTATTTATTATGGATATGAGGGTTGATGATTTTGAAGCTCATTATTATTATAGCTTCTGCCATTGATTATGATGAGCAAACTAAGACGAGGTCTAACACTTGTGTACGTTTTTTGTTTGTTTTCTATTTCTTTGTGTTGTTTTGGTTGGATGTGTAGGAGGATAAGGAGCCCATTTGTAACCACCCTTTCATTTCATCTCATGAACTACAAAATATGGCTAGAATACAACTTTTATTCTAAGTGCTATTTTGAAAATAAATAAATAAGCTATTTTTTGTTAGATGTCAATTCAAATTTACATATTTGTTTAGTTACATTTCATTATTTCGTTTGATAGATTCATATGTTTGAGTACTTTATTTGAGTACCATATAATGTTTTACTTAGAGGTGTATGAATGAACGGGTCGTTTGAAGTTGACCCACGATTTATTTACTTCCCTCTTTTATTATGTATAAATGTATAATTTACGCTAATAGTTCCTATAACTTAGTAATCCTTGCCGGAAATATTCTTTCAGCGTTGAACCTTTACATGCTATTGCTAACGTGGATGCCATGTACCAAACTCGCAACTGTTCGGGTTGATTAGACACCTATTACGCGCCTTGTATACTGTTAGAATAAAAATCCGTTGGTTTTCGCTTACTTAATTGACATGGTTTTTCAACTTGAGTGAGACATGTGAATGCCCTTACCTATATATCTGATTATCTTAAAAACAGGATTATTCCTGCCGTAATCGATTAAGTGATGTATGCTAAGCAAACAACATTGTAAATTGTAATGGTAATCTTGTATTCTTATAGAATCCGGGTACATGCAATAGAGATACATGGACTAATCTAGAAGCCGGGCTTTAGCCCAATACGCAAATTAGGAATTCACATATCTATCTTCTTGATTCATGAGAAGAAAGACAAATTTTGTGAACACTGAACACTCTCTAAATAAAATAGAATCTATAATTTGGTTTCGAATCAATTTTGCGAAAATTAGTTTTAAGAAAAATCAAATTGATAGGAAACATCGATTTTGTCAAGTAGCAAACTGAGCCCCATTAGTTAACAGAAGTTCAAATTAAATTTCATTTTAGTCAAAACTGAATTAGATTAAATTTATTAATATTTTTAGTAAAACAAAATACATTATAATCATATGAGCTCTTTTCTTTTTTTATATAAAGAATACAATAACATTACATTATCTTTATATAATAAAAAATTACATCATTTCTAGAGTGCTTTTCAGAAAAATCCTTTCCTATTAAAAAAAAAATAGACCAATAAGAGAGGCTGATTTTGCCAATGCAGTTTAAATTCGGACGACGCTAATTTGCTAATAAAGTCAAAATTAAATCGATTTGGTCAACCTTTAGTTTATTTCCATGTAAATTTCATTGGTGGGTTAAAAAAACACATAAATATAGCACAAATTCATGTAAAACAAAACTTTAAAAACAGGGGTAATTAAAAACTCTAGGGTTAAATTTAAAAATTATATAGAATTAAGTGTACATTATAAGTTTCCATGTTTTTTAATAACTTTGAAAAATTAAACAAATAATTCTTTTATATTTTATACCCCTCTATACTTTATAACTTAAAAATACAATATATATGTTGTTTTTAAAAGATAAAACTCCAAATATATAAATATACATAAGATTATAAATGCTTATTTTTTTAACTATGTATGTTTACTAAAGACTCATTTATTCACATAAAAGTATGACAATGCATACTCCACTGAATATTAAATGGGCTTAATTATTGAAAAACGAGAATATAATTATCAAATCAGAAAAGACGAAATGCATCAATATTAAAAAATGCCATCAGACTTATAACAAATAATTATGTAACTTTTTATTTATTTATAAGGATATGTAGAAAACATTTTAAAAAACTTTAAGGAGTATATTTTAACTCATCAACACAAGTATTATGCGCGACTAAACTCAGACTTCAGGTACATCATAATATCAATAGTGAAATTTAAATAGTGATCATCAACATCTATATCAGCTAAATATAGTTGAATCTCGAGTTATCTAACAAATTTTTTTTTACAAAATTTGATTCTACAAAATTCTAATGGATATAATGAATAATGAAAAACTCGTGCATAAGTATATAATTATATGTAATTATCTTTAAAGACATAATATTTTGCATTGATACAATTTTGTCAAAAACCTTTGTATGTGTACGTATTGCAACTAGTTATTACTAAAGGACTTGTATCTCAATACTATGGTGTGTGAAAATTTTCGTCAATTAAATGATTGTGAGTTCAAGTAATGCTTAAAATATGTGAGATAGATTTGTAATGTAAATATTGTCAGATAGTTAAAAATTATTTATCTAAAAAAAAGTTACATTATTACTGGTTAATAGAATTTACGATCAACTGCAAAACTTTTGAAAGGAGCCAATACTAAATTCAGTTTTATAGATTTAAGTATAAAATATTCATTTTTCATAATTTCTAGTAAATTTATAAGTATAATAAATACCCAATGAATTTTAAATTTTTACAAAGAACAATTTTATACATACTATTACTTAATTTTACTATTATTTTTAAGATGGTGTTTGGGATTAAGTTTTAAAAGTGTATTATTTGATTATCACGCTTCAAAAATGCAGATGATTCATTTGAAATGTTTGACAAAGATATATATTGATAATTGTTTTTTGCGCTTGTATGGCATCAAAGTCAAGCTTTGGTGGCAAAGCAGTGATAAACCTAGAACATTCCTATAAAATCTAGCACATCTGGGGATAAGGGTAGGGTTCCAGATTTTTCGACATTACCACACACACATACCTCTCAGATCATCGAAGCTAGGATTCAATTTCGGTTTTTGGTCGGAATATTACAAGTGGCCTACAATTATACTTATCAAAATAGTAGCATATTGTAGTTTCAAATGGGGGTTCTTTTGCCGATAGATCTTTTTGGTTTATGGTCGATTGATGTTCAATTACACTTACTTGGTACAATCAATAAGGTATGTAAATCTAATGTCAGGATTCTTGATTATTATATATTTATATGTGTCACACCCCCAATTTACCTGTTTTGCAGCGGAATGGAATTCTCGGGGGCATTGACCGTCATAGCACCACATCACAGTTATATTGAACGACCTAAAGTGTCGCTTTAAAAACACATCGTTGGATATTTCATAAAACATAATCAGAGTACAACATCGGTCCCAAAAGGTTTAACAAGTTTAAGGAAATACAAATATGTTACAAATCCAAACGATGTTTTGAAATAAAGAGCCATAATGTACATAATGTAAGTCGACGCCGCGACTCAAAATATAGGTCCCTAAACCATGTCATGATGAAATGCCTCGCCACCAAAATACATTGCTAAATCGGTCAACAATAATGTTGGTGAGAAATCATAGGTTTATGTAAATGTTTTATACGACTACACAAGTATCTAGCATGCATGACAATCAAGTCAATGAAAAATAATGTTACAATTGCCTTAAGCCCATGACCCCGAATCTAGACTGATCAATTATGTATGCCCTCCACGAGTGTTTGCCGACAACTCTGTAATGATATCAAATGAAATGCATCCGTTTTCCTGGTTGGGATTCACCAACCCGGATGGAGGCATCACCCTCGATAGATCTATCCACTCATCCTCGCTTCAATGATTAACGGTTCATGTTCAGGAAATGGGGACTTTCAAATTGGCATATGTGGTAACTTAAGCAATGTAATGAATTTAACATACTTGGTATCGCACAAAGAAAAATGTAGTGCAATGTATTCTCCCCCGTGGGTTTGAAAATAATCGAAAGCATGTAAAACGGGCTATGAAAACTCACTTGGATAAACTGGAATAATGGCAAAAGTGAGTACACCGAGGTTTAAAGTGTGATGCGCCAACCGACCTATTATCAATGAAATGATATGTCATGAATTGCAATGTAATGTTATGCATGCACTTGATATGTTATTTATACCATTTACGACCTTTTGAAAATATTACTCGACGTCGAAAAATACTCTTTTGACGCCTTGACCAATCAAAAATCACTTTACATGTTTTTACGCCAAAATGTCATCCTACAATGGTTTTATAATGATTTTTAGAGAAATTACCACTTTTCGTCGCAAAACAATGTCGCCGGAAAAATCATGAAATTACCAAAATGGCTTCGGAAAACAATCGTAATGGTGTACGCCGATCGTTAGAGAACGAACTCGACGGTTTTGGAAAGTTTGTATCCATATCTAAAAGTTTCAGTTCAAGAGTTTTCGTTCAAAAGGTCTCGGACATAAAGATAATAAGGGTTAAAGATGGTGGTTTTTGGCCAATAGTGTGCGTAAAATTAGTTACGGCAAGTTTAATGAAAAAGTGCATATCTTTGTCGCTTCAAACCGCTTCACGCTTTATATGTCCTTAGCTTTGTATTGAAGTAAACTAATATATTTTTGAGAAGTCGAAATAATTTGTGAAGCTTAAGGCTCGCTTTTGACCCGAACAAACTAAAAACATGTTGCTGAAATTTCTGAAAATAATATATTTCGTCGTCAAACTTGTAAAATCCATAACTTCTTCGTATAAGTCCGCTTTTATCCGCTCAAGCGCCACGGATTCGCTTTTAAAGTATATTTTATAAAAATCAAGGCCAAAGTTTAGTACCAACTGTCGGATTTTCCAGAAAAGCAAAACAAGGACAGAACTCAAAATATAGTTATCGAAAATAGTTTTTCTCGGACAAAACCTATTCTAATCCCTTCAAATCAACTCCAAAACTAATCTAATCCTACCATACACCTTCTTAGGGTGTCATGGGTTCCTAATCACCATCAAGACCAAAGATATCCATGGGAATAATTATAGGATGACCTTAGGTATATATATATAACTTAAAAATCATGACATAAATGGTATAAATCACAATACTTGCATAAAAGCTCCAAAAATGATAAGAAACATATGAAATGAAAGAGGAAACATAAAATGATGAAAACATGCTTACTAGAGAAATGAAGAGGTGTAGGTAACAAGGATTACACTTAAATACCCTTGGTTTTTATTTCAAAACCATGAAAAGGATATGATCTAGGTTGATAAAACACACTTGAAGTTGCAAAAATCTCTTGATCCCTTGGATTTCTTGATGAGGCCGGTTCTATGGAGCCAAAGAAGAGAGGATTTTGTGTTTTACACTTTGAGAAAATGAGGTGTATGTGATGATAAATTGAGGTTGCAAGACTTTTTGTAGCAAGTAATAATTTTTAGACATGAACCATACTATAATTAATTTTCACACCCTCCCCTTGGCCGGTTTTGGGGAGGGTTGTCTACCCATTGATTATTTTTTTTTAAATCTTGCAACTTGTGTTATTTTGTAAGACTTGTATAAAAGTGTAAGTAAATTGCAAAGTTAAGTTATGGTGAATGAAAGTTTTTGGTACAAGTAACTTTTTAGTAAATCAAAATAGATTGTATTGAGGTAATAAAAATTGTAAAAATACTTTCCTTGTGAAAATTGAGTGATAAAATAATTATCGTAGGATTTTTAAGAAAACAACGTAATAATTAAACTTTAACGATTAAAATACCAAATAAATTTGAAACACTAGGAAAACTAAAAATATAGTTTTTATAAACTAAATGTAAGTTTAAAAATACCTCGAGATCATTTTTGAAAGTAACGGGTTAAATATTAAAATAAAACTCACGCTGCGTAAAGATTATTAAACATAAAAATTACGCGTAGAATATGAAATGAAATGTCGTGAATGAATTAATGAGATGCACATGATGTCAATGAAATGTAGACTAATCATAGTCCATATGAAATGTACGTGATGTCATGATCATGAATTCGCCTCTAAACCTCCAAGGTTACGCGAATTTGAAACAAGTAAACCAAGTTTACTAAAAATGTTGAAATAATGAAACATGAATCGCGGTCGAAATGACCAAAGTACGGATTGTCACATTCGCCATCCAAAAGAGAATTCAGTCCCCTGAATTCAATCGTTGTTAGGTGTAACGTGTCGTGAAAAGATGAGGATACTTGCGTCGCGATCCGTCTTCCCGCTCCCAAGTAAACTCAGACCTCGCCGAGAATTCCAACGAACTTTCACAATAGGAATTCGACTGCTTTAACCGCTTGACCTCGCGGTCCATGATTTCTACAGTGTTCTTCCACAAAATGGAGTTTGTCAGCCGTCAATTCGCCAATGGAATAACGAGTGATTCGTCCGAAAGACACTTCTTCAAGTTTGAAACATGAAACGTGTTGTGCACATGACTAAGTTCTATGGAAGATCAAGACGATAAGCTACCGGACCAACTCGGCTCAAAATCTTGAATGGTCCAATGTATCTCGGGTTCAACTTCCCACGCTCCAAACGCATTCACGCCTTCCAAGGCGATACTTTCAACATAACTTTGTCACCCACTTGAAATTCCAAATCCTTGCGCCTAACATCCGCATAACTTTTCTCGTCACTTTGCGCTGAAGTCTATCACAAATTTGAACAATCTTTTCCGTGGTTTCCGCATATTTCGACCAAGAAGTTGTGCGCCTCCTACCTCGCCCAACAAACAGTGAACGGCACTTACGACCATAAAGGCCTCAATGGTGCCATCTTGATACTGGTGTGATAACTATTGTTGTACGAGAATTCAATCAATGGCAAATGGTTAGCCCAACCATTTCCAAAATCAATCACACATGCCCTTAGCATGTCTTCTAACGTTTGAATGGTCCTTTCACTTTGACCGCCGGTTTGTGGGTGATATGCGGCTCATCTCTAACTGTTCAATGAATCTTGCAATGAATTCCAAAAGTTTGAAGTGAATCGACTATCTCTGCCGGAAATGATAGAAATTGGTGCTCCGTGCCTCGAGACTATTTCCTTGACATAAAGTCTAGTGAGTTGCTCCATGGAATAAGTCTCTATAATCGGTATGAAATGGGCTGACTTGGTAAGGCGATCAACAATTACCCAAATAGCGCCGTAACCTCCCGATGTCTTAGGAAGTTTCGTAACAAAGTCCATTGTAATGCTCCCATTTCCATTGAGGAATTTCCGGTTGTTGGAGTAAACCAAGGCTTCGATATTCAACTTTTACCTTAGAGCAGTAAGACATTTGCTAACGCACGTGGCAATCTCCTCGCCATGTTCGCCACCAATAAAGCTTCTTAAGATCTTGATACATCTTATCCGATCCTCGATGAATAGAATACTTTGACTTATGCGACTCATGCATAATCAATTCTCGTATTCCGCCATACAATGGAACCCACATTCTATCCTTGAAACATAGTACTCCATCTGCTCTCTTTACAAAACCATTTGCGCTTTCGGGCATACCATAAAGCTTTTCACTTGGTCGATTTTCCTCCTTAAGTGCTTCGACTTGTGCTTCATGGATTTTCGATGGTAAAGGAGAAATAATCGTCATTCCCAATGATCGAACTCTTAAAGGTTTAGGCCTCTATTTCCGACTAAGAGCATCAGCCACAACATTGGCTTTTCCCGGGTGATACTTGATTTCACAATCATAGTCGCCGAGTAACTCCAACCAACGACGTTGCCTCATATTAAGCTCCTGTTGATCAAGAATATATTGCAAACTCTTGTGGTCGGTAAACACTGCACTTTGTACCGTAGAGGTAGTGTCTCCAAATCTTGAGCGTAAAAACTACGGCTCCTAACTCGAGATCATGAGTTGTGTAGTTCTTCTCATGAGTCTTAAGTTGTCGAGAAGCATACGCAATCACCTTCTCGTTTTGCATTAAAACAGCCCCAAGTCCTTTATGCTAAGCGTCGCAATATACAACAAAGTTCTCAATGCCTTCGGGTAGTGCCAAAATCGGCGCACCGCAAAGCTTTTGCTTCAACAACTGAAAAGCAACTTCTTGTTTCTTTCCCCACTGCATTTTGTTTTTCTCAGGTCAACTTGGTCAAAGGTCTCGCTATCTTCGAAAACCTTCATGAACCTTCGGTAATATCCTCGCTAGTCCTAGAAATTGTCGAATTTCAGAGGATTCGTTGGAGTAGCCCAATCTTTCACGGCTTCAATCTTTAATGGATCAACTTGTAGTCCTCGACTATCAATGACATGACCAAGAAATTGCACTTTGTGGTTCCAAAAATCACACTTCGAGAACTTGGCATACAACTTCTCATTCTTGAGTAGCCTTAAAATCATCCTTAAATGCTCTTCGTGCTCTTCTTTGCTCTTGGAGTAGATCAAGATGTCATCAATGAACACTATAACAAACTTGTCCAAATACGGCTTACAAACTCTATTCATGAGATCCATGAATACCGTCGGTGCATTAGTCAATCCAAACGGCATCACTTGAAACTCGTAATGACCGTAACGTGTTCTAAACGCTGTTTTCGAATATCCTCTTCCGAACTCGGCCGATGATAACCCGATCGAAGATCAATCTTGGAATAAATACTAGAACCTTGCAACTGATCGAACAAGTCATCAATTCTGGGGAGTGGGTAACGATTCTTCACCGCTAACTTGTTCAATTCTCGATAATCTATGCACATTCGGAAGGATCCATCCTTCTTCTTCACAAACAAGACCGGTGCTCCCAAGGCGAGGAACTCGGCCTAATGAATCCTTTGTCTAGAAGCTCTTGCAATTGATTAGACAATTCTTGCATTTCGGATGGTGCTAAACGATACGGTGTCAAGCAATCGCAGCTCCGGCACTAAGTCAATATGAAATTCTACTTGACGTGCCGGTGGAAGTCCCGTAAATCCTCTGAAATACTAAAATTCACGAACAATAGGAACATCTTCAAGTCGCTTCTTCTCCGACTTTTTCTCAGTTACATGAGCTAAGAAAGCAAGACAACCTTTCTTAATGTACTTCTCCGCTTTGATGCACGATATGATACTAAGTCTGGTTCCACTTCGCTCCCCACGAATAATCAAAGTTTCGCCGTTATAGGGAAGATGAACAACTTTCTCATCACAAATGATCTTCGCACGATGCTTAGATAACCAGTCCATGCCGATGACGACGCCAAAACTACCAAGCTCTACGGGCATGAGGTCTATGTTGAAGGGATGATTAAGAAAATTGAATGTGCAACCGCGAACAATGGTGTTGGTGTTAACTACGCTACCATTAGCTAATTCGACGATGTATGATATGTCTAATGTAGTTGGTTTAATGTTGAGCAAAGGTGCAAATGCATTGGACACAAAACTTTTATCGGCACCAATCAAATAAAACTCAAGCATAACGATTATTGAGAAGAAACGCACTGCTATGACATTCGGTCCTCCCTATCTTCTCCGCCCAATGACGTGAACCCTTCCTCGTACAAACCTTCTTGATTCGGATTTGCTTGGTTCTTTCCCTTCTTACAATCCTTCTTGTAGTGTCCAGTTTCCCCGCAACCAAAACAAGTAACTTGTGGTGCCTTGCAATCCCTAGTACGGTGACCAACTTTCTTGCAATTTTCACACGGATCGTGACATCGACCGGATTGTGGTGACTCAAACACTATTACATTTCGCAAAACTCCCGTGATATCCTTTTCCTTCTTCGTCCCGCAACATAAGCCTTAGCAACCTCTTGCCTCTTGGGCGGTTGTTGAGTAGCATTCCTACCCTTGTTGTTGTCCCACTTGCGCTTGTTGTTGTTGTTATTGTTGTTGTAGTTGCCTCGGTTATTGTTGAAACGGTTGTTGGGGTTGTTGTTGTTGCTTCGGTTGGTGGTGGTGTACTTACCTCGCTTCACCACTTGTGCCATCAATTTCGAGTCACACGAATAGCTTCCTCAATTGTTTGTGGATCAAACGAAGTCACATCTCCTTGAATCACTTCGGGAAGTCCTCCAATAAAAGCCTCTAGCAACTTTTCATTATCCGATACCATCGACGGGCATAACGCTGGCTAATTCCTCGAATCTCCAATGTAAGTGTCGATATCATACCCAATGGTTACCAATTCATAGAACTCCGCTCCAACTTTTTGATTTCGCTCGAGGACAAAAACTTAGTCACCAAGACCTTGAATTCCTGCCACGTAAGCTTAAAAGCATTCTCCATACCAATCGGTTGAGCGTATGAATTCCACCATGACAACGCTCCATCGAGTAAAGTGCTCGTGGCAAACTTAACCTTCTGTATCCGGACAGTTACATAAGCAAAAACACCGATTCCAATTTCTCAAACCATCGTATCCATTGCGTAGCTCCCTCGGTACTTCAAACTTAGTGGGTTCACCACTCTTGAAATCTTTGTACGAACATTTCTTAACCCCGTGATCCTCCCAAGATTACCAAGAGTGAGCTAGCCTAGCGCTTCAAGCAAATCAAGCTTCCCTTTTCGACTCTTAGAGCAGTAGCAATGCTATCATTCACCAACTTTTGAATTTCTGCTTGGGTCATTTCCTGTGTAACTTTCTTAGGCGCCATAACTCTTCAAAATCACAAGATGAAACAATCATGAGAACTCGTAAGTAGAAACAACCATCATACAAATATATCCACAACCACATCATGCATAAAGATAAATGGAATCACAACGAAACAATAACGAAATATCACAAATATAATCACAACACACGTGGATAATATACATGAAAATTTCGCCTACATGGACCGATATCATAGATAATAATAACCATTCCTACATAGTAGAGTCAATACTTGATACATTTGTTTGTACAACAACCAAAATACAACAAGTTCTTAAACTACGCCACACACCTTGTGACTAGGATAATAATGGTCAAAACTATACAATGACAAAGTCTACATAAGGCACCTCATGGTGCTCCGCCGCCCTCTCAAGATCGCTAACCCGAGTAACCAAACTATCCACCAAACTCCTCAACTCATCAATCTGACCCAGCAAAAGAAGCAATACTCTCCCCGCCCTCTAACCGCCTATTCTCAATACTCGATGAGATAAGTCAATACAAACCCCTTTGCCTAATATCAAACCCTCGACCTCCTGTGATGGGCTCAATCCTATCTACCGACAACTCTCCAACCGCCGTGTCAAACTATCAATCAGAATCGCTGAGCATCAATGCGGGCTCCTAGTGCCAGTGAGAAGGCCGACGTGCACCGCTGCCTCTAGAACTCTCACCTAACTCAAATCTAGCGGGTGGCTCGGGCTCGTAAGATGGTGGTGTAGGGATATCAAACGAGCACGCTTTTGGGCGGCAAGTCCGTCGAAATGGCAAAGGATCCCTAAGAAAATATGATGATGATGGTGATGATGGTGGCCGGATGGTGCCGGTGTAGTGATGATGGTGCGAAAGCAACGGGTTATGAGCCGGGCTAATGTGAGGTGTGGGTGCAACCTCGCCTCCTCGAAGGGTTCGGTCTCGGTCGGTCCATGATCGGTGAAAGCATAGATCCAATGGAAGAGATCTCGGAATGGCATCATCCATGATGGGTTAGCTAGCTAGAGTCCCATGATATGGTGATGGGATGTGAATCAAGACATGTCTCGTGACAACCGATGTGGAATAAAAGTAAATAATCTCGAATAAAGTGTAAGTGAATCCGCATGAAAAACATGAATATGTACTATGATGAAATGATGAGATGCTATGATAATGTAGCTATAGTCTAGGGTCAATGATGCAACCTAGTTCTCTATAATCGTAGCTCGTACCAATCGCTGTCACACCCCAATTTACCTTGGCCGGAATGAATGGAATTCTCGGGGCATTGATCATAGCACCACATCACAGTTATATTGAACGACCTAAAGTGTCGTTTTTAAAACACATCGTTGGATATTTCATAAAAACATAATCAGAGTACAACATCGGTCCCAAAAGGTTTAACAAGTTTAAGGAAATACAAATATGTTACAAATCCAAACGATGTTTTGAAATAAAGAGCCATAATGTACATAATGTAAGTCGACGCCGCGACTCAAAATGTAGGTCCCTAAACCATGTCATGATGAAATGCCTCGCTACCGAAAATACATTGCTAATAACGGTCAACAATAATGTTGGTGAGAAATCATAGGTTTATGTAAATGTTTTATACGACTACACAAGTATCTAGCATGCATGACAATCAAGTCAAGTAAAAATAATGTTACAATTGCCTTAAGCCCATGACCCCGAAACTAGACTGATCAATTATGTATGCCCCTCCACAGAGTGTTTGCCGACAACTCAGAATGAAATCAAATGAAATGCATCCGCTTTTCCTGGTTGGGATTCACCAACCCGGATGGAGGCGTCACCCTCGATAGATCTATCCACTCATCCTCGCTCAATGATTAACGGTTCATGGTTCAGGAAATGGGGACTTTCAAATTGGCATATGTGGTAACTTAAGCAATGTAATGAATTTAACATACTTGGTATCGTATAAAGAAAAATGTAGTGCAATGTATTCTCCCCGTGGGTTTGAAAATAATCGAAAGCATGTAAAACGGGGCTATGAAAACTCACTTGGATAAACCTGAATAACGGCAAAAGTGAGTACACCGAGGTTTAATGTATGCGTCAACCGACCTATTATCAATGACATGATATGTCATGAGTTGCAATGTAATGTTATGCATGCACTTGATATGTTATTTATACCATTTACGACCTTTTGAAAATATTACTCGACGTCGAAAAATACTCTTTTGACGTCTTGACCAATCAAAAATCACTTTACATGTTTTACGCCAAAATGTCATCCTACAATGGTTTTATAATGAATTTTAGAGAAATTACCACTTTTCGTCGCAAAACAATGTCGTTGGAAAAATCATGAAATTACCAAAAATGGCTTCGGAAAAACAATCGTAAAATGGTGTACGTCGACCGTTAGAGAACGAACTCGACGGTTTTGGAAAGTTTGTATCCATATCTAAAAGTTTCAGTTCAAGAGTTTTCGTTCAAAAGGTCTCGGACATAAAGATAATAAGGGTTAAAGATGGTGGTTTTTGGCCAATAGTGTGCAGAAAATTAGTTACGGCAAGTTTAAGAAAAAGTGCATATCTTTGTCGCTTTCAAACCGCTTTCTACGCTTTATATGTCCTTAGCTTCAGATTGAAGTAAACCAATATATTTTTGAGAAGTCAAATAATTTGTGAAGCTTAAGGCTCGCTTTTGACCGAACAAACTAAAACATGTTGCTGAAATTTCTGAAAAATAATATATTTCGTCGTCAAACTTGTAAAATCCATAACTTCTTCGTTATAAGTCCGCTTTTATCCGCTCAAGCGCCACGGATTCGCTTTAAAGTATATTTTCTAAAAATCAAGGCCAAAGTTTCGTACCAACTGTCGGATTTTCCAGAAAAGCAAAACAAGGACAGAACTCAAAATATAGTTATCGAAAATAGTTTTTCTCGGACAAAACCTATTCTAATCCCTTCAAATCAACTCCAAAACTAATCTAATCCTACCATACACCTTCTTAGGGTGTCATGGGTTCCTAATCACCATCAAGACCAAAGAATACCATGGGAGTAATTATAGGATGACCTTAGGTATATATATATAACTTAAAAATCATGACATAAATGGTATAAATCACAATACTTGCATAAAAGCTCCAAAAATGGTAAGAAACATATGAAATGAAAGAGGAAACATAAAAATGATGAAAACATGCTTACTAGAGAAATGAAGAGGTGTAGGTAACAAGGATTACACTTAAATACCCTTGGTTTTTATTTCAAAACCATGAAAAGGATATGATCTAGGTTGATAAACACACTTGAAGTTGCAAAAATCTCTTGATCCCTTGGATTTCTTGATGAGGCCGGTTCTATGGAGCCAAAGAAGAGAGGATTTTGTGTTTTACACTTTGAGAAAATGAGGTGTATGTGATGATAAATTGAGGTTGCAAGACTTTTTGTAGCAAGTAATAATTTTTAGACATGAACCATACTATAATTAAGACACTCCCTCCCCCTTGGCCGGTTTTTGGGGGAGGGTTGTCTACCCATTGATATTTTTTTTTTTTTTTTTTAAATCTTGCAACTTGTGTTATTTGTAAGACTTGTATAAAAAGTGTAAGTAAGAACAAAGTTAAGTTATGGTGAATGAAAGTTTTTGGTACAAGTAACTTTTTAGTAAATCAAAATAGGTTGTATTGAGATGATAAAAAAAATTGTAAAAATACTTTCCTTGTGAAAATCGGGTGATAAAATAATTATCGTAAGCTTTTAAGAAAAACGACGTAATAATTAAACGTTAACGATTAAAATACCAAATAAATTTGAAACACTAGGAAAACTAAAAATATAGTTTTTATAAACTAAATGTGAGTTTAAAATACCTCGGGATCATTTTTGAAAGTAACGGGTTAAATATTAAAATAAAAACTCACGCGGTAAAGTTTATTAAACATAAAAATTACGCGTAGAATATGAAATGAAATGTCGTGAATGAATGAATGATATGCACATGATGTCAATGAAATGTAGACTAATCATAGTCCATATGAAATGTACGTGATGTCATGATCATGAATTCGCCGCTAAACCTCCAAGGTTACGCGAATTTGAAACAAGTAAACCAAGTTTACTAAAAATGTTGAATTAATGAAACATGAATCGTGTCGAGAAATGACCTGAAAGTACGGATTGTCACAATATGTAGTATTATGTTGCTTCTGGAATTAATCGCCTACTATAGTATGATTAGCTAATGATGATGGTTGTCTGAAGCTGTTGGAAAGATTGAGTATTCAGCCCGCTATTTACCCTAAAGGGGGAGGGAGTGGTACTCTAATACCCTAAGTGCCACATCACCTCTATCTAATAAAAACCCTCCAACTCAAAGCTACCCAATTCTACCCTAACACTACTCGATTGGAGGAGTGGTACCTAGAACTGATTTTTTAATACATAAAATCGCATACAATATTAAAATAAAAACATACCATTTCATTAAAAATAAAAACATTACATAATACTTAAAAAACTACAACTTAAAAATTGAAACTACAACTTTAAAAAAAAAAAACATTACATAAGTTGAAATTAAAAAAAATTGAAACTACAACTTAAAAATTGCAAGCCCATCCGTGTTTGGCCGCAAGTTCACGTTTTTGGTTAAGAACGAATTCCAACATAGCGGGATCGGGGAATGTGATCATGCGGCTCCAAAAAACTTCATCTCCGTGTGTATTCTTGAACTTCGCCTCGAAATTGTGTAGCCAACAATTGTTTCGCCAACGCATCCTTCTCGCGTTTTTCTTCCAAATATTGTGTCATCTTTTGTGTGTAGGAGTTGATTTCATCCGCAACACTTGAGATCGACGAGGAGGATGGGCCTTGCTTCTTTTTCATCTTTCTTGATTCAAGTGGAGGGGTGGGGTCTTCATTCATGTCGGGAATGGTGTTTCTTGCCGATTCATACTCCCCCGACTTCCTTTTTGAAGACTTGCTTGTCGCACCGCCAATATCTTGAAAACATTCTTGCTCCGTCCATTTGTCATGACCTCTGACAACCTCTCATGCCAAGCTATGAGTAAATTGTCTTTTTTTTTGCTGTATAGTAATCCGACTCAGCTTGCCTCACCACGTCCAAGTCGTTGCACCCACTAGCCTTAGCATGTTTCTACATTATATACAAAATAATAAAAAGTATAGCTTAAACAAAATAATGTAATTATAAATAATAAAGTATAGATTATGTAAAATAAAAAGTATAGCTTAAACAAAATAATGTAATTGTAAATAATAAAGTATAGATTATGTAAAATAAAAAGTATAGCTTATACCGCTTGGAGGTAGTAGCCGTTGAAAATACTCATAGCCGTGTTCATTGTTTTCCACTTGGTATTCAACGCATGAAAAGTTCGTGAAGTCGAACCCATAGTTGCCTCGTAATGCTTGAGAATCCGTTTCCAAAACCGCCGGACTTTGTTCATTACGACAACACCACATTCGGAGATTTGAATCCATGCTTTCGCCAAAGCCTCCTCTTGTGCCGACGACCAAACTTCACGGGGCCTCCTCCCGCCTAAGGCTTTTTTCTTCCCTCTCGGATCGACTTCTTGAACGTCCTCATCTTCGTCTTCTTCGTTTGGTAGTTGTTGTGTTCCGGCACGTACTCTACGCTATCGCCATTGTTTTCGAATCCGAGAGAACTCGCTTGTAGTAGTGATGTTGTAGTGTTGTGGATTCAATTGAGGAGGACCCATATTATATTGGTAAAATTGATGTGGAGATGGGGTTGTGGAACGTAAAATTGATTCGGGGATGATTGAGAATAAAATTGGTTTGGAAACGGAGTTTGTTGTGGTTGCGGTTGAACGGGTTGAGACCTAATGACGCGAGGTGGAAGTTTTTACCTCTTATTGGATCAATGGTTTTGTGTTTTGAAAGATTAGTGTGTTTTATTTGTGTTTTGTGAGTTTTTATTTTGAAAAAAGCGAAGTTTTTAATTGCAAAGTAGCCGTTGCTACTCCCCCCAACGTTCAAATTTTTCAAAATTTCTCTTCAAACCCGCTCGGGCTATGAAACCGATTACCTCTACCCGCGCCCCCTACCCGACTAACTGGGAATGGTGTTGCCGATCGGGTAACCCTACCCGAGCCCCCTACCCGATCCCACTCCCTCCCCCCTAAGTTTACCTTTGTATTAATCTTTGTAATATAAGAACCGTCACGATATCTAATCAAGGATATAATGGTTTTCATTAGCTCATGGTTTTATTTTTTGTTTCACAGATAATTAATGAAGTCGAAGACGGTTGTCGGTTGCAATACCATCCTGAGGTATAATATTTTTCATTTTAGATTTTGTTGCAAAAGCGAGTCGTTTGTGCAAAAATGTTAGTTTGTGTGCCGTAATTTTTTTTTTTTTTTTTTTTTTTTTTTTTTTTTGCGCACTTATCAGTTAATTGTCATCAAAGAAATGCAACATGAAATGGAACAAGTTTGGGGAATCAAGTGAGAGGGTTAGCCTAAAGTTTTATTTTTCGTCATATACGCCTTTAGTCACGCGGAAATTGTAATCATAATTGTTTACCAGTTCAAATTTTGAATTTGCAGCTTCCATTGTATAAAGGGTGCTATAGTTTGAAACTAGCTGATGTGACGGAATGGAACAAATGACGCGTTGGGGAGTTAACACTCGAGTACATTGCACGTACCCCAAAACAAGTTGTTGTAATTAAGCTCCTTCTCATTTTAATACATGATGAATCAAGCATTTAATCAAATAAATTTTCATTCGCTCATTTTCATATGACTCACACGATGTTGGTAATTTATCTTGGCTAAGATAAGTAGTTTGAATTTCGTGATATGAAGGTAAGATAAGTAGATTGAGATAAGGTAAGATAGGGGTTGTTTCGAATTCTTGAAAAGAAGGTAAGATAAGTAGTTTCAAATAAGCTGGCAACAATGAAATTTGTGAACATTGTGGATTCTTTTAAATCGAGGAATAAGTATTTATGGTGTGGTAATATAGGCTTTTAAATTTGTGGATTTCGGAATTTTGCATATTTGCATGACCTGAAGTAACTTACTTGCGTGAAGGTGCAAGTAGTGGCAACTAACTGATAGTCAAGAGATTATAGACTCGGTGAAACAAAAAGAGGCAAGATATACCAACAAAGAGAACACCGGTGGATGGCAAAAACACCCAAACCCGACGGGAAAATCTGAAACCCGAACTAATTGGGGCGGAGTGGGCATGCTAATCGGGTTACGGGGCGGATTTAGGGCTTACACGGGGAGTTTAATCGGGTGTGGGCCGGTGAGTGGGGAATCCTCTCCCCGACCCGCCCCACCCGAATAATATATAAACATATACAAATATACTTAAACCTATATAGTATTTGTTATTATTTACATAATAAAAAAATATTACTCTAATATTGTTAGTTTTTTTATCTTGTAAGATTGCAAATTGTGATTATAGAAACTTATTTAGTGTCATATTTTTATGTTTTAATTTGTGGTTTTGTAATTTATCATTATTTATGTATAATACTATCGTTGGAAACTTAATAAGTCATGTTTGTAATTGATTATTTATAAGTTCTTAATTCTTCAAGTTTTTACTAACGGTATAAAAATAATAATAAATGTGACATGGTCCGGCTTCGGTCGGGAATTGCACCCAAAGAGGACACCCCAATAAAATCCCCGATTAATACGCGGGGGGGGGGTTGGGGAGCACCATGCCCCGACAGGTCGCCCCAATTAGATCTTCGATGGGGATCGGGGCGAACTTTGGTAATCAGGTTTGGGGGTGGGAATGGCCGCCCCGCCCCAAACCTGCCCTGTTGCCATCCAGACCAGTGAAGTAGCCGAGGAGAAAACGCCTGAAAAGGAGGTGCATGAAATTATTTGCCTTTTATGACTGTGATCATGCGACATGTGGATATCAATATTATTTCATAAAGAGTGACTCTTAAGCTTTTTTCATGTCCACATCGCGGGAAATGAATCTAAACGAGTATGAAAAAGTGCTAGAAGAGAAGACAAAAGTGTTGGTGTCTTTACAAAGTGACGAACAAAACGTTGAATTGGTGTATAGATACTATATATGTAATACTTATGGTGACTACAGTCTGTGGTTGATTTTTTGCTTTAACTTATAGTACTACTTTTTGGACAGTTTGTTGTCATAATAGGTATTAACAATGGTGTACAAAATGGTTACAACAGCTCGGGTACATAAAATACGCTATCACATTCTTTGGAAGGTAATTTACAATCCTATTACGTTTTTCTATCCGTCTCATATACGTTGCGTATGGTCAGGGCCGGTTATTATTTTGACCAGAACTTTAAAGGTTAGCCTCAGAAAGAAGCAAAACCGAAAAGGGACATTGGATCCAATCCCTAAAGCTCAAACTACTCAATCTCAAGACTTTAATGATTAGCCTAAGAAATAAGCAAAACCCAGAAGAGACGTTGGATCCAATTCCTAAGGGTGACACTACTGAATCTCAATAAAATGTTACGACAGGACTTGATCCGTAGGTACTAATCTGATTTCATTATACAGTAATGGTGTTTGAGAGATTAATTTTAAAGTTCATATACATGATTGAAATTTGAGGTCGCGAAATGGGCGGTAGTAAAAACATGTCTGGGATTATACTCACATTTTTTATATGGGTCAAAAGGGTATGTCCAATCTGATATATTATTATTCCGTATACAAAATTTATATGGTTATTTAATATGTATAACTTATTTGATAAACAATCTTGGTCTCTTATAAGCCAAACTAAAATAACTCAATAGTGCACAACTGCACATGACTATTTTAGTCATTTTGCATGTTAAGTCATAAATAATTTTATTTGTCAAACACTTGTAAAACTAATTGTATGATTATTGAGTTATCATATAACGTAATCAAATCCAAACACTACATATTAAAACCGTGTTTTATAACAGCTGATTATCTTATTATCCGTTTTCAAAACGAATAATCTCTTTTCAATAAGTAATCCCAAACACCCCTTTAACTGATAAGTAACACTAAAAACTCCATATAGGTATCGAGTATAAATATTAAATTGAAGCAGTAAGACTAAATGTAATCGTCACACCGGGTCACATTCTATATCAGCGCCACCTCAACTTTCTCTCTCATCTCATTTCCCGTCACACCACCTCAACTTTCATTAAAAATACAAACTTTATATAAACGTACCCCACTAAATACCTTACACACACTCACAAACTAAGTAAACAATAAGAAAAATGCGCAAATTCCTAGAAGTTTTCAGCTCACCCCTATAAGGCTTTTGTGACCATTTCACACGTGACCAATATATCAAGTAATGGTGTTGGTGGTGTGAGGGGTGATGGCCTCACACCCATCACCTTAGTTTAAGGATGAGCATGGGTACTAAAGAAATGGTACCAGTACCGCTAAACAAGTCAGGAAAAAAATGGTACCATTAAAAAATAGTACCGGAAAAAATGGGATCCAAGGTTTGATACGGAAATACAAAGGCCTTTTTTTCTTTTTCTTTTTTTAGAATGCCGATCCAAACATTCCTGAAGTCCGTCTCATGCAGTTTAACGATGGTATAAATAGGCCTCACAACCAAAAGTCCATTTCATACATTATGGATTGCTTGTCTTTGACTAAAATAACAAAGGTTTCATATGTGAAGTATTCATTTTGTGCCATAAGAGTTATGCTATTTAGACCTACAACACAAGCCTAAATATATACCTAATGCATAAATCACTTGTACAATTGCATTAAATCTTTTCTCTCTCTAAATTCCCACCAATCAAATTTTTAAATCAACCAATCAAATCATTAGGTTCATTTGTAGGCATGATTAGTAGGTCTAACAATCATTTTTCTTTGTGAAAATGTTCAAATTTGAAAAGAAAAGAAAAAAATGTGTAAACCAGTACTTACTTGGTTATGGTACCGGTTTATCCAATTCCGGTACCGTTACCGGCTTACCACTCGACATGGTCATTCCGTGAATTTCGGAGACGCTGTATGACTACTGCAAAATAGGCCCAATTGACATAAAAACATTGACCAAAGAAGATATATGCTTTTCAATCATAAAAATAACCCATATACTACTTTAAACTTTAAACTTTAATGTACAAACTTAAACTTATAACTGTATTTTGATAGTTATATATCATTTTAGAATGTTCTAATGCTTTCCAAAACATATTGAACACAATAGGGCTGAGCATCGGGTCAAAATCGAAATGAATCGAAAACCGATTTTGTAAAAGACATGAGAGAACAGTACCGAAGTGACTCAGTTTGGTTTGGTTTTGTGTGGTTCTGTTCGGTTCGGTTCGATTTATATGGTTTAGGTGCGTTTCCTCGGTTTTGGCTTGAACCGAACCGAAACCGAAAATCATAAATATACAGAACTGAAAACCGAACCGAATATTGTCAATTCGATTTCATTCAGACCGGTTCGACTCGGTTTTTTTTATTCAATTCGATTTTCGATCGGTTTTTCTCAACCCTATAACACAATAAGATGTGTTGTTACATAGGTAAAATCAACGGGTAGGGACCTAATATCTAAGGCTAAAACTGGGTTGCATTTTGTCACACCCTCGCCGGAGGCGGAAATACGAGGTGTAACGGAAGGGAACATAAGCACAAGATAATAGAACATACCAACGTTAATATTAAAAAGAAATATTACACCATTACAATACCAGTTTAGCCGTCATCGGCAAATATATTACAAAGTTTAGATTCCAAAATATTAAGTTTTAATACATACGACTTGTAGCGACAAGTGAAAACTTCTTTATGCAAGACTTGATAGAAAAGCTTACTAACGATCACCGGAAATGCATGAGAGAAAAACGGGTCAACTATGAAAGTAGTTGGTGAGTAAACACGTTTAGCAAAAATAAGAAAACTCGAAAGAAATAAACAAAGCTTTCGGTCGACGAAAAATAGTTCTCAAAGCAAAGGCATTGTGTATCCACTCGCCCAAATTCGCCCATACAAAACTTGCAACCTGTGTGTACACAACCCATTGCACAAAATATAGTGCGTCAAGTAGTCAAGTGTAAGCGGTCATAATAGTTCACAATATAGTACCAAGTATATAATAATTTAGGTTGATGCTCCGAACATGGGAGACTTTGCATGCTCGAACAGGGGAGACTCCTTTGTCACTCGGCCACCTAGGCGAGATTTATTGAGACCGCTCCACCAATAAGGCGAGACTTTATAGTGATGCTCCGAACATGGGAGACTTTGCACTGCTCCAACAAGGGAGACTCCTTTGTCACTCGACCACCTAGGCGAGATCTATTGAGACCGCTCCACCAATAAGGCGAGACTTTATAGTGATGCTCCGAACATGGGAGACTTTGCACTGCTCCAACAAGGGAGACTCCTTTGTCACTCGACCACCTAGGCGAGATTTATTGAGACCGCTCCACCAATAAGGCGAGACTTTAGGTCAAGATCATAACACGTACGGTTCATTAAGTTTAAACAAGTCATAAGTTCGTAATTAAGTTCAAGGATCGATTCGAGTTCACAAGTTCTAGTCTAGAGAGTTCATAGAAGTAATAATCAATTTAGTTCAAATATGGTTCATGCATTTCGCCCCAAAAGTATAGTAAAACGGTAAAAAGGGATGTGATTACTCACCGTAAACCGGTGTGATGACAAGAGTGAGTACAATCGAGGTATAATGTGATGTGTTAACCGGGACCTATTACGAATGATATGATATGTAATGAGTTGCAATGTAATGTTATGCATGCATTTCAGATATTATTTATACCATTTCATGAGTTTTGAAAATAATACATATCGTCGAAAAAATACTCTTTTGACGTCTTGACCATTCAAAAATCACTTTACAAGTTTTTACGTCAAAATGTCATCCTACAATGGTTTTATAATGATTTATAGTGAAATTATCACTTTTCATCGCAAAACAATGTCGTCGGAAATTCTTGAAAGTGATAAAAATGGCTTTGGAAAAATAGTCGTAAAATGGTGTACGTCGATCGTTAGAGAACGAACTCGACGGTTTTGGAAAGTTTGTATCAAAATCTAAAAGTTTCAGTTCAGGAGTTTTCGTCATAGAGGTCTCGAACATAAAGATAATAAGGGTTAAAGATGGTGATTTTAGTTACCGTAACACTTGTATCGTAAAAATAATATAGTTTTTCAGAAAATAATAGTTACGGCAAGTTTATGAAAAAGTGCATATCTTTGTCGTTTCAAATCCGTTTTCTACGTTTTATATGTCCTTAGCTTCATATCGAAGTAAACTAATATATTTTTGATAAGTCGAAATAATTTGTGAAGCTTAAGGCTCGTTTTTGACTCGGACAAAGTAAAAACAGCAAGCTGAAATTTCTGAAAAGTATATTTTTCGTCGTCAAACTTGAAAAATTCATAACTTCTTCGTTATAACTCCGTTTTAATCCGTTCAAGCGGCCACGGATTCGTTTTAAAGTATATTTTCTAAATATCAAGGCCAAAAGGTCGTGCCTACTGTCGGATTTTCCAGAAAATCAAAACAATGACAGAACACAATATATACTTATCGAAAATAGTTTTTCTCGGACAAAACCTATTCTAATCCCTTCAAATCAACTCCAAAACTAATCTAATCCTACCATACACCTTCTTAGGGTGTCATGGGTTCCTAGACATCATCAAGACCAAAGTATACCAAGGGGATAATTATAGGATGACTTTTATATATATAACACTTAAAAATCAATAAAAATGGTATAAACATCAATATAACTTGCATGATTTTATTAAATATGATAAAATGAATATGAAATGAATATGAAATATGATCATAAAAATGAAAAGCTTACAAGTAACTTGATGAGGTGATATGAACAAAGGATTAATCCTAAATACTCTTGGTTTTTATTTCAAAACCATATAAAGAGTAATAACTAGATTGTGTTAACACTTGAGCTAGCAAAATTTTGTGATCCCTTGGAAGACCTCTCTATGGCCGGTTTTGGATGAAGAGAAACAAAGAAGAGAGAAAAATTTTTGGTACTTGCATTATTGCCATTTAATGAGTGAAGTAAATTTTCTTGAAGTATAAATCTTGCCTTGAAGAAAATCTACCCAATTTGATTTCCCTTACCCATTGGAGCCGGATTTATGGGGATATGGTTCCCAAATAATAATTTTTTTTTTATTGCATATATACTTGTATAACTAATTGTAAAAAGTGTAAGTACATATGTAGATAACTATAACTTGTAAGGTTAATGGTAACGTTTTGGTACAAGTAAATTTTTAATAGATCAAATTAGAGTATAATGAGATCATAAAAATTGTAAAAATACATTCCTTGTGAAATTTGAGTGATATAAAAATTATCGTATAGTTTTTAAGTAAAACGTCGTAATAATATAAATTTAGCGATTCATGTACAAAATAATTTCAAAACACTAGGAAAACTCAAAATATAGTTTTTACAACTAAATGTAAGTTTAAAAATATGTCGGGATCATTTTTGAAAGTAACGGATTAAATATTCAAAATAATAACTCACGCGATAACGTTTATTAAATATAAAAAAATTACGCGTTAAATGTGAAATGAAATGCCATGAATGAATTAATATGATGCATAATTAATTTAAGAAATGGCCGGAATTTGAGAATTGTGACATTCTTCCCATGTCAGCGGAATCATGTCCTCATGATTCGATTAACGATACTATGGTCCGAACCTCGACAAGAGTTCTAAAAGTTCATGCTCGTACGAACAATCTAAATGATCATATCAATGCCCATGCGTACAGGTTCCCCATTCAACTAAGTACGTGCCCGTGATTAGATTTGATAGGGTAAACTTACCCAATATCGAACGTAGCTCTCAAAAGACCTTTAGGTTGTCGATTATAATCTAATCTCACAACTCATCAAACAAGAACTGTCATGAGATTAAACTAAACCGACTTGAGTAAACTTGTCTCTTAGCTTGATTTTCGCAACTCATCAAACAAGAACTGTCACTAGATCAAGCTAGGAAACAAGTTGTTAGAAAGGTAGGATGCCACATCCTTGAATGAAGTCTTTTGAAAGATTCGCTCGATATTCGATTTGCTTACACAATCAAATCCAATCAACAAAATATATAACAAATAAGGTCGATATCAATAGGTCTCAAATTAATCGATGTCGTGAACGTGGTAAAGATTGGAAGGAAGTTATGCACTCAAAATTATGTCGCATTGAAATAAGGTAGTTGTTTGAAAGAATGTACCCGTTAAGCGTTGCGGGCTTCCTCGGTACCCAAATAGAATGCTCGACCACGTGCGGGAGGAATTTCAATGTTCTGATCTTGTGGGCCTTCTATTGCCAACGCCAGGTTTGGACGATTTCCTCCTTGATTGTGAGTTCTTTTCAGCTTTGGACAGGTATTGCGAAGGTGATCTAGACTTCCACACTCGTAACATGCTTTTCTCTGTCCTTGATTTCCAGTTCTGTTTGAGCAATTTCGCGTGAAGTGGCCCGTCTGTCCACATTTGCCGCACCTTGGGCAGTCTCCTGAGTGATGATAATTACATCGAGTGCACAAAGGATGTGGACCTGCATATCCTTTGCGCTCCGGGTGGTCGCCCATAGTTCGGGTTATTCGCTGCCTCTTGTTTTGTTGATTCTGGTCTCGGTTTCCCAGGTGATCCTCCTGTCGCTTTCGTCCATTGTCGTTTGCTTTTGTTAGTTCTCCGCACTGATCACATCATTTGTCAAGCGACACGCCATACTCACGGCTTGCGAGTGGTTGGTTCGACGAGGTGACGTCCCTCCTAATTTCCGGTATCAATCCCCATATATATCGGTCGATCAACTTCTCCACAGTGGAAACCATGTGAGGAACCATCCTAGTTAACTCGTGGAACTGGATCGTGTACTTGTCGATCTCTACTCCTACCATCAAGTGGTTCCAAAATTCTTCTTCCGGTTTACGACTTCATCTTTTCTGTAGTACTCATCAGTTAGTAGTTTCTTGAACGCTTCCCAAGATAGTGCATTTGCGGCCCCTCTTCCTCTCGATGCTGTAGTTGGTTGTTCCACCAGGTCAATGCTCGACCTTATAGTAGACCAGCAGAGAACTCAACCTTGTTTCCTTCAGCACATTTCGTGATACTAAGCTTCGACTCAACATTCTCGAACAGGTTAGCAGCCAATGGCACCCTCGTACCATGAAATTCCATTGGCTTACATGTCATGAAAGTTTTATAAATGCATCCTTGACCAGAGTTTGAAGTACCTTCTCCGTTGTTGGTTCGCCTAGCATCGAGTTGTGTTATAATTTGGGTGAGTAGATCCGCTATTCAGAGCGTTGTTGCGGATTTTCATTGTTGTTTGGGTTGCCGTTGTTGTTACCTCCTGAGCGTGTGTTTCTTGCAGCCATGATCCTATAGAGGACCAAAACATCGGGTTGAGTAAACGACATTCGAACGAAGTCAGATGAGGTGCAGAACGGTGGTAATGTGTTATAGTGATCGAAACATGACAGAAACAGAGACATGCTATGTCTAACAAGTCGAAAGATGGAAAAGAGAAGATATGAACGAGGTACGGTAATGTAGACGTGAACGTAAAAACATGCCATGCATACCCACCTGACCAATGCAACTTCAGGTGACCAGACTCAAAAGACTCGACTAAACATGATTTAAAACTACCACTCTTATCATTGCATGGTTCTTCATAAATTAGACATAGTTGATCAGGCTATGTATAATTTATGAGTAACAATCAACGATAGGACTAATTGACTTCGAATGGTGTTCAATGTTTAATAAAATAATATATAAAAAATTTATTCGGTTATAGCTGTGATTTTTATTTTTGAAAATCGGCATTCTCTATAACCTTTGGCTCTGGTACCAATCTGTCACACCCTCGGAGGTGAAAAGGAAATACGAGGTGTAAGGGAAGGGAACATAAGCACAAGATAATAGAACATACCAACGTTAATATTAAAAAGAAATATTACACCATTACAATACCAGTTTAGCCGTCATCGGCAAATATATTACAAAGTTTAGATTCCAAAATATTAAGTTTTAATACATACGACTTGTAGCGACAAGTGAAAACTTCTTTATGCAAGACTTGATAGAAAAGCTTACTAACGATCACCTGAAATGCATGAGAGAAAAAAACGGGTCAACTATGAAAGTAGTTGGTGAGTAAACACGTTTAGCAAAAATAAGAAAACTCGAAAGAAATAAACAAAGCTTTCGGTCGACGAAAAATAGTTCTCAAAGCAAAGGCATTGTGTATCCACTCAGTTCCAAATTCCGCCCATACAAAACTTGCAACCTGTGTGTACACAACCCATTGCACAAAATATAGTGCGTCAAGTAGTCAAGTGTAAGCGGTCATAATAGTTCACAATATAGTACCAAGTATATAATAATTTAGGTTGATGCTCCGAACATGGGAGACTTTGCACTGCTCCGAACAGGGGAGACTCCTTTGTCACTCGGCCACCTAGGCGAGATTTATTGAGACCGCTCCACCAATAAGGCGAGACTTTATAGTGATGCTCCGAACATGGGAGACTTTGCACTGCTCCAACAAGGAGACTCCTTTGTCACTCGACCACCTAGGCGAGATTTATTGAGACCGCGCCACCAATAAGGCGAGACTTTATAGTGATGCTCCGAACATGGGAGACTTTGCACTGCTCCAACAAGGGAGACTCCTTTGTCACTCGACCACCTAGGCGAGATTTATTGAGACCGCTCCACCAATAAGGCGAGACTTTATAGTGATGTTCAACATGGGAGACTTTAGGTCAAGCTCATAACACGTACGGTTCATTAAGTTTAAACAAGTCATAAGTTCGTAATTAAGTTCAAGGATCGATTCGAGTTCACAAGTTCTAGTCTAGAGAGTTCATAGAAGTAATAATCAATTTAGTTCAAATATGGTTCATGCATTTCAAGCCCAAAAGTATAGTAAAACGGTAAAAAGGATGTGATTACTCACCGTAAACTGGTGTGATGACAAGAGTGAGTACACAGAGGTATAATGTGATGCTTAAACCGGGACCTATTACGAATGATATGATATGTAATGAGTTGCAATGTAATGTTATGCATGCATTTCAGATGTTATTTATACCATTTGCGAGTTTTGAAAATATTACTTATCGTCGAAAAAAAATACTCTTTTGACGTCTTGACCATTCAAAAATCACTTTACAAGTTTTTACGTCAAAATGTCATCCTACAATGGTTTTATAATGATTTATAGTGAAATTATCACTTTTCGTCGCAAAACAATGTCGTCGGAAATTCTTGAAAGTGATAAAAATGGCTTTGGAAAAATAGTCGTAAAATGGTGTACGTCGATCGTTAGAGAACGAACTCGACGGTTTTGGAAAGTTTGTATCAAAATCTAAAAGTTTCAGTTCAGGAGTTTTCGTCATAGAGGTCTCGAACATAAAGATAATAAGGGTTAAAGATGGTGATTTTAGTTACCGTAACACTTGTATCGTAAAAATAATATAGTTTTTCAGAAAATAATAGTTACGGCAAGTTTATGAAAAAGTGCATATCTTTGTCGTTTCAAATCCGTTTTCTACGTTTTATATGTCCTTAGCTTCGTATCGAAGTAAACTAATATATTTTCGAGAAGTCGAAATAATTTGTGAAGCTTAAGGCTCGTTTTTGACTCGGACAAAGTAAAAACAGCAAGCTGAAATTTCTGAAAAGTATATTTTTCGTCGTCAAACTTGTAAAATCCATAACTTCTTCGTTATAACTCCGTTTTATTCCGTTCAAGCGACCACGGATTCGTTTTAAAGTATATTTTCTAAATATCAAGGCCAAAAGGTCGTGCCTACTGTCGGATTTTCCAGAAAATCAAAACAATGACAGAACACAATATATACTTATCGAAAATAGTTTTTCTCGGACAAAACCTATTCTAATCCCTTCAAATCAACTCCAAAGCTAATCTAATCCTACCATACACCTTCTTAGGGTGTCATGGGTTCCTAAACATCATCAAGACCAAAGTATACCAAGGGGATAATTATAGGATGACTTTTATATATATAACACTTAAAAATCAATAAAAGTGGTATAAACATCAATATAACTTGCATGATTTTATTAAATATGATAAAATGAATATGAAATGAATATGAAATATGATCATAAAAATGAAAAGCTTACAAGTAACTTGATGAGGTGATATGAACAAAGGATTAATCCTAAATACTCTTGGTTTTTATTTCAAAACCATATAAAGAGTAATAACTAGATTGTGTTAACACTTGAGCTAGCAAAATTTTGTGATCCCTTGGAAGACCTCTCTATGGCCGGTTTTGGATGAAGAGAAACAAAGAAGAGAGAAAAATTTTTGGTACTTGCATTATTGCCATTTAATGAGTGAAGTAAATTTTCTTGAAGTATAAATCTTGCCTTGAAGAAAATCTACCCAATTTGATTTCCCTTACCCATTGGAGCCGGATTTATGGGGATATGGTTCCCAAATAATAATTTTTTTTTTTATATTGCATATATACTTGTATAACTAATTGTAAAAAGTGTAAGTACATATGTAGATAACTATAACTTGTAAGGTTAATGGTAACGTTTTGGTACAAGTAAATTTTTAATAGATCAAATTAGAGTATAATGAGATCATAAAAATTGTAAAAATACATTCCTTGTGAAATTTGAGTGATATAAAAATTATCGTATAGTTTTTAAGTAAAACGTCGTAATAATATAAATTTAGCGATTCATGTACAAAATAATTTCAAAACACTAGGAAAACTCAAAATATAGTTTTTACAACTAAATGTAAGTTTAAAAATATGTCGGGATCATTTTTGAAAGTAACGGATTAAATATTCAAAATAATAACTCACGCGATAACGTTTATTAAATATAAAAAAATTACGCGTTAAATGTGAAATGAAATGCCATGAATGAATTAATATGATGCATAATTAATTTAAGAAATGGCCGGAATTTGAGAATTGTGACACATTTGTATGTGTGTATATGTATACTAGAAAGCATTTGAGGCCCCTTTAACATTAGGGCCATGTGTTATAGCATCACTTGCACATGCTAATCATCAGCCCTGCCACTTGGTACAGAGAACGGGACCCTTACTTTTAATCGGGAAAGTAACCGATATCTTGAAAACGGTGTCGGTTCGGTACCAAAATGCAACCATTTCATCCCTATGAAGCACAATTTATTGACATATATAAAAGGGAAATTTCATATCTCCCCTTCTTATATTTGTAAATTTCATATATACTCAAACATAGGGCTGAGCATCGGGCCGGATCCCGACCCGACCCGCCAAGTCCCGATACCGAAACATGAAAAAAAACCATTCCGATACCGATCCGATTAGGATGTCGGGTCGTTCGGTATAAGCCGGGCTCAATCGGTTCGGTTTCGGGTATAAGTAGCCCAGCCCGAATATCATATGAGTAGCAGCCCAAATCCAAATCCAGTAGCAGCCCAGTCCAACACAAACGCAGTAGCCCAGTAGCCCAAAATAGAAATACAAATCCAATAACCCAGTAGCAACACTAACGTAGTAGCAAACTTTTTCTAGAAATCCAAATTAGAAATACAAACGCAGTAGAAAATCCAAAGGCATTGCAAATTTTACAGTAGCAACATTCTTGAATCACAAAATACAAATACAAATCACAAATCACAAGTTCAAGTGTTCACTTGTTCAAATAAGCAAACAAATACGAATACAAAGCAAAAGTCCGATGACAACATTCTTGAATCATGGCGCAACATTCTTCTCTTTTTCATGTTCTCCTTTTTGTTTGTCTAACGCGTCTTGAATTTCTAAAAAAAACATGACAACATAATTTTAACATAGCATTTCACATTATACTTACTAAAATAACCAATAAACTTATATATAAATATTTTACCTTTGGCAAGCTCATCGTCTTCATTAAATCCTCTAACGTATCCAAAGTGATGTTTCTACTTGATGTACGAAGCCAATCTTGTGTGCATATCAAAGCCTTTGCAATGCTAGGCGCTAAAGAATTCCTATACAGGTCCAAAACGCGACCACTAGTGCTAAAGGCGGATTCGGAAGCAACGGTGGATACTTGGATGCACAAGATATCTAAAACAAAGTTAATAAAAAACATAAGTTAATAAAAAACAAATCACAAAAATATCTAAAATTTAATAAAAAAAATAAGTTATTCCCTTTCGCCATCCTTGATACAATTGGAAATCTTGGACTATTTAACTTCCACCAATTAAGTATGTCGAAGTCTTCGTCATCCTCTAGCTCAAGATGCTGTTCTTTAAGATATTTGGTCAACTCGTCTTCACCCCCGCTCAACTTATTTCCAACTTTATCTTTAAACGCATTTAAGAAAGAATTACCGCGACGACTTGTGTTAGTACTTTGACTTGACGTTGCTTTTGGTATGTCACTTGATATGTTTGTGCCATATTTTTCTTTGTACATGGCAAACAAGACCGTCATATCTTTCTCAACCTTCTTAACCAATTTGTCACATAATTCTTCGTCGGTTAAAAATGGAATTGGCGTCTCATCACTTTCTTCATCGACCTCCATGGGTATACAACCATTTTCTATCAAATGTCTAAACCCATAGCCAATTATTTCCGACTTCATTGTGGGATCTAAGATAACGAAAAAGTACATATAATGGTTATTTTTTTTTTGTAATCACCCCAATATTTGTCATACTTTTTTCTCATTTCTTCAATCATTACCTTATAAGAAGCATTTTCTTCCCACTCACGAAGATGCTTATCAATATCAAGTACCTCTCCAAACCACAAATGAGCTACGGGACATGATACGTTTGACACAAGTTCGGTTGTTTCCTTAAATTTTTCCAAAAGTGCAACTACCTTCTTACAAACCTCAAAATCAACCTGCTTAGGTATTTCCTCAAGGTCTCGAGCAAAACAAGAGTTTATAAAATCATAATCAACACATTAACACACAAAATCAGTAACGTTATATAATATATTCAATATTTCAATCATTAATTCAATATCAACTCATTATATATGTTTCTTAAACATAATTACTAGCTAGTCTTTGTATAGTTTTTAAAGATGATAATAGCGATTCGTTGAATTACTTCTAAATACAATATGAAGGTGTCCCACTTTTCTTTCAAAAATGCTTATTCGTTCAAAAATAAAAATTTGTCATCGTTTCTTCTCCAAACTTTACACTCCACTAGGTTATTTCAAAAAACAAGTAACTTGAGGGTGTCCCACTTTTCTTTTTTTTCCTACTTGGAACAGTAGCCGATCATCTTCATGGAAAACTAACAAACTCAAGCTCTAGTATAATATATATTCATCTGTATCTTTAGTCGTGAACTTTATTTGTTATTATTTTATATAATCATCTAGTTTCAATTACTTCTAAATACGATTACTTCTAAATAAGATCAATAATCAATTACTTCTAAATACAATCTAAACTATATAAAACATGTTCAAATACTTACTTCCATTATATTGTTTTGTTGAGATGAGAATGATTCATATGTAGGTACAGAAGATGAGATTGATTCACCCTTCATGTTTATGAGATGACATTGATCCATTCAATTGTTAAAGTAATCGTGTTTCTTGAGTTCTTGAGTTAGTTGATTGACTTGAGAGTGAAAGAGTGTTCTGAGAATGATTCATACGAGAAACTATAGAAAGATTAGAAGGGGCGCATTTTTTTTACATAACCATATGTTTTGAATCGGGCTGATGGGCTAAATCGGGTTGGAGTCGGTTTTTATCCCGACACGACCAGATACCGATACACTCTATTTTCCATAACCGACTCCCGACCCGATTTATGTCGGTTCGGTTTCGGGGTGAATTCGGTTCGGTCGGTTTGTCGGGCTTAGTCGGTTTCGGTCGGTTTTGCTCAGCCCGACTTAAACATGCTTTAAAAATATTGTACGTTATGTATCCAATACTTACACTTTAGGTATATATGAAATTAATCATGAAAGTAGCATGATATATAAAATGAACCCTAAAAATAAATACGCGAGCCTACACTCAAATTTCTCAAATGGTACGATCTATATAAAATTTGTTTAAAATTAAATTAACTTTTATACTATAATTCCATGTATGCATGGGTTATAGCATATATAAACACATATATTCACTAAATTTGAACTTATGTCAAAGCCTGATGCGTTCACAAAAGTCAGAAACTAGTTATTAACCATATGCATTGTTTCTCGCATAATACAACCGATTTTGGGTATCTCGTCCAATAAGCGTGCCTCTTTAGCTAGTGTTGTAAAAAGCGGCTTAGACGACGCCTAGGCACTAGTCTTTGAAGCAAGTCGGCCGAATTAGGCATTCCGGTCAAAAGCGGTCGACATCCCGCCTAGGCGGATCAAATCGTTCAAGTTAGGCTAGGAGGGTCAAATCGGGTAAACAAATTGGCCATTTTTGGGGTTTCGATTTTCTTGATTTTGTTTAATGTTGAGCCATAGTGGTTGTTTTCTTGAAGTAGAACAACTGCAGAAGAGTTGAAGAGAGAAGAAGGTGAAGGGGAAGATGAGTGGAGGCTATTTTAGTAAATTGTGTAACCCTAATAATGATATATGTTATTTTTTTTTCATTAATGAGTTTATTCAATACGCCCAATACGCATAATGTAAATTTTGCAACATATGCAAAAAAGATATATAATTAAAATTATAAAAACATTAATAAAATTATTAAAAGTATATAAATTATGCAGAATTTATTTCAAATACATATAATTTTTAATTTTTTATATAGAAAACTTCAATCCGTTTAGGCGGTGCTTAGATGGCCTAGACGCTAGGAAGTGACTCTACTAGTGCTTAGCGCTTTTTGCGATCTTCTCTTTAGCAATTAGAAAAGCAGAAATTTTCAAACACGTGGTGACAACTTTGAAGTTAAATATGGTATTCTTTTCGTCATTTCGAGACTTCCAACTTTAAAAAAAAATGGAATTCATGTCTTCATGATGTTCAACTAATCATGTGTCTTGTTTGATAGCCCAATTTCATACTCAAGTTGTTTGATAGCCAAATTTCATATGAGTGACTATAATATTCAATATTTTATTTGATCGGCATGTGCCTAATTGCACTATAACACAGAAAATAGCAAAAACGAGTGTGGAAACCCGCGCGATGCAGTGGGATTGCTTTTGTAGACGTGAATTTGGAACTGATGAATGACCGGAAAATTTGTTTGTCTATTTATTTGGTTAGTCATTGAAGGACCTACGTTGCAAAGACAATTCAAACCTTAGGGACTATTTTTTGTGGCTACAAAGGACTTACTTTGCAAGGACACTTAAACCGTAGGGATTATTTTTGCCAAATTGCTATAGATAGCAATTAATACTACAAACTTTATTTGGTTAGTCCTTGAAGGACCTACTTTGCAAATACAATTCAAACCTTAGGGACTATTTTCGTGGATACAAAGGACTTACATTGTAACGACACTTAAACCTTAGGGACTATTTTTGCCAAATTGCTATAGATAGCAATTAATTCTACAGGACTTACTTTGCAACGACACTTAAACTTTAGAAACTATTTTTGCCAAATTGTTATAGATAGCAATTAATGCTACATGACTTACTTTGCAACGACACTTAAATCTTAGGGACTATTTTTGCCAAATTGCTATAGATAGCTATTAATGTTGCAAACAATGTGTCTTGCTCTATAGTATATATAGATAATAACAGACTAACTAAAATATCAAGTTTCTAAAAAAATACTCATAAAAAATCGCAAGCTTTGTGAAAATAGTCCTTGCAGTGCATTTTTTATGGAAGGGTTATTGTGCGATTTTAATCTCTAGTGCATGACTTTTCTTTTAAACATCTTTTAACCCTCTTTCAAACCCTTTTGAATCACTTTCACTATTTTCTTTTCTCTAAAAAATCTTGACCGCCCACGTACTCCATCATTTTACACTAAATGAATACTCTCACATAACGACAGTTTATAGTGGCAAATAATTATACCAGTGAACTTATAGTTCTGATGCAACACTTGAGGGTTCAATTATAGTAATTGCGAGAAAAAAATGCATGAGTTAGAAATAAAATATAATACAAAATTAAGGATTAAAATATTTAAATTATTAATTTCATGATTGATGTTGTTGGTATTTTACTTAAAGGTATATTATTAATTATACTTTTATCATTTTGAGAGTTTTAACTAAAATTATACACTCTTTGTATGTAGTAGAGATGAGCCACCAATTCTCCGCCTTCTCCCTACCCAACATGCATCCAAAATAAATCCAACAAAACTCAATTTTAAAAACACAAAACATAGGCTTAAAGCACAACAAAGTACAATGGGGGAAATAGCAAATGAGTTTGTTGTTTGTTTGATTATTTTGTTTCAAATCATAAAATAAATTTGTTGTTTGATTGTATATGTTTTGCCTTTTGTGTCATATAATGTTTTAAAAATATAGGTTCGCATAAAAACCGATTCTGTAAAAAGGTCGCAGCAAGAACTAAATTGCACAAGAGAATTGCATGACAGACTAAATTTACAAAGTTTATAATTTTTACAGGTATATTTATAGTTGGTTTGTGAAAGTAAATTAATTTTTTACCTTATTTTTGCTATTTCTTTTATTATATATTATCGGCTTTTGCTAACCACAACTCATAGAGGTGTGGTTAAGCCATATCATTTGTATAAAAATAATATTTAATGAACTTATTATTTTTATATTTATATATATTTAAAGATTATAATTATAAAAATATGTTGTTAAACATAAGATGTTTGATGTTAATTAGTTATTTAATTTTTAGTTAAAGTAAGTTTAATAATAATCAATAGAGTTGTGTTTACCAAAATCCTATATTATACTATATATGAATAACAAAATATGATGTTTTTGATAGCTTTTTTTTAGAAGTGATTGATATGGAAGTAAGACCATGAAGATCTGATGAGTATATTGAGAGTTTGCAAAATGCAAACCAATTAAAAATAAAAACCTAACTGCATTGAATAAAACTAGCAGGGTACTCGCGCGATGCGGCGGCGGGTACCCTGTGACTATTTTGTGGTGAACAAATGTTGTTCGGTTACACGTTTCTTTCTAACAATAATCGTACAAATGAATAATAATATAAATCTAATTTATGCAAATACAACTAATTAAGCTACGTATACAATTAATGTATGCATCAACACATACATATAGTGACTTTTAACCAAAACAATTTTTATTATAAATAATTTTTTGTTAGAACATAGCTTGGACCCATAAAACGAAATACACATAGCTTGTTGCCCGTTGGAAATGTCTTGAGCCTATGTTCTCTTTTCACAACACATTTTAATTACATTGATTACTATTTGATATTAAACTTTTGTGTTTATGATGATTGTACCTTTAACTTTCTGAGTTTGTATATTTTGGTGAAGAGGTTAATTAAATTATGTATTAATTGTATGGAGAAATTTTCATTTGCTTACCTTTATTTTAATGCTTACCAATGGACAAATCCACACCATCCATCTATTTTGATCTAATGGTGGGATTAACCTAAGATTTAATATGCTTAACCTTAATTCTCCCAACTATATATTCTCCCAACTATATAAAGCCTTTTCTTTTTTTTATTCGCTTCCATTTTTTCACACAATTACTGTGTGTTTTTCTTCCAACCTACTCTCATCATTTCCCTCCAAAAAATAGTTATTCCAATCAACTATTACTGTTTGATCATCACCAGTTGGATCAACATCACCATCACCATTCCAATTACCATCACCATCACCATTCCGATCATCATCTCATCATCACCTCCCGATCATATCATCCTTTTTATGTCTTTTTTTTATTTGAATGAACCGTTTGTCTCAGAAGCTGATTTGATTGATGTTGCGGTTGATAATATTGTTGATCGGTTGTTAATTATGTGGATCAAGTTGTTAACATTCCTTTTTATTAAGTTGCACACCAAGTGTTTGATGAAATGTGTGAGTGAAAAATGTTTGATAATCATGTTATCTGCTCATGTAATTATGCTTATTAATTAAGTTGTTAGTGAAATTTTTGTTTTTAACTGCATTTGAATGCTGTTTTTATGTCTGATTGTTGTTTTGAATCTGCTATGTATAGTACGTGTAGTATCACCAGTGATATTTGAAGCTGAACTGTATATGTGTATTATCATTAGTGATATTTGTATTATCACTTGTGAAATTTTGTTTATTTGATACTTTTAGTTTATGTTTTAAATTGTGAGTAGCATTAGGTTTTAGTATGATATCATGTTGGGATGGATGAATTGATGGAAATTTGATGCATGGAAGGTGTTTGACAAAATGCCTAAGAGAGGGATGCACAAGTTGAGAAGCAATCACATGTTCCTGTTTGTCCCTCATTTCATATATAACCAAATCAAACATATTTATTTGGATAAACAAGCTTTAGGGAATTAATCAAAGTGCACTGTAGTTAATGTAAATGAGTAATCATATCCTATGTTGCATTAGTTGATGCTTATTTTCACTTTTCTGAATGGGGTCCTTTTGAATTATTTTAGTGTGTTTTGTGTTTTGCTTTCTTCATCACTCTATATATGAGGTGATGCAAATTTGATGTACTGTTCGATCTGAGCAGTGACCTAGAGCTTAAGCCACAAGAACTGCTTACCTTAACAATCCTGAAGGTAAATAAATTGAAAAACATGGAAATGATTGGGAAGTCTGATCATTATGTGATTGCATATATTCGGCCACCTGAAAAGTTCAAAAGAAAGGTTGTTGATTACAACTTAAACCCTGTTTGGAATCATGTAATTCGGTTAATTTTAGAAGATAAGAAGACCCATTGTGTTGTACTTGAGGTTACGTTTTTCTCCTTTTTGCTTTTCTGTATTGCTGGTTTCTCAATTGTATCACAGGTGTGTCAGCTTTTTTTTATTTTGTTGAATCAGTTGTGGTAAGGGATGATCTTATGATATCACAGGCGATATCAAAGTTGTTTGAGCTTCTTCAATTTGTTTTGTGGAGCTGTTGTGCTTTTTTGAACCACAGCTGTAGTTGTTGTTGATTCTTTCGTTTGATGGAGCCCTTTTTTTTTTGCAAATTGCAATCATAAATAGTTTGGTGATGTCGTCTCTTTTTATACCACATACAAAACAAACAAGTATGCTTTTTAATTTGTAATATCTCCTGTGAGATTTCATTGTTTTTATTATATTTTGTATATATTATCATCTGAGATATTTCTCTTTCCAGGTACTTGATGGTTTTTGTGCCTTTTACTGCAATTGACAATCACAGAAGATGTGTTACTGTTGGTTCTGGCCTGCTTAAGAATGAAACTACTGAATCTTGTGTATGGTTACTCCAAGCATTCAAGAAAGTTTTTGTGTGTTATCCGAATATCATTGTAATTGATCAAGATGGTGCTATGTGAAAAGCAATTGCAGCTGAGCTTCCTGGTTCCAAGCCCAGTCTTTATCATAAATTAGAAGTTATGTATCTCTTGTCATAAATAGTTGGAATTAATTTTTATGAGGTATTTGTGTGTTTATGAATTATTTTGTCATTTTATCATTTGTGATAAAGCATGAAAATGATGAAATATTTACATCATTTATGTGTTTACTTGTTTTTATTTGTTTCTGACATGTATAACTTGTGATATTATTCTTTAATTGATATATATGTTGACCTTTTTTTGCCGAATCGTTATGTTACTCAAATGCAATACTTAATTAATCCTATTCTTGTTTGATTTTGAGAATATATCATTTTTTATTTTCATAGTTTTCTTCATGAAGTCAACGGTATTTTTATCTGAATTTTCATTAATATCACTTGTGATACTCTAATAAAATTACCAAAAGAAAGTTATATTCAGATAAACCAAAAGTATTTTTTACAACTTAATAGAAATTACCATTGTTTACAATTTAAGTAGTAAGAGAAAATTACAATTTAAGTAGCAAAAGAAAATTACTAATTGATGCTTTTGTCTTTTTATTTTCTACAACTTTCTTCTTGCCAGCTTTATGAGCATCCCCTCCTTTTGTCTTCTTTCCCACTTCATTCTTTTTAGTTTGCAACTTCTTCTTCTTCATTCCTCTTCTTCTTTTTCTACAATTGTCTTTGCTTTCTTACATGCAGTCTCTGTTGTGAGTTTAACAGTTACTGTTAGTGGTGTTGGTGGTTGTAGATCCTGTTATATCACAGGTGATATCACAGATGTTTCTTTCAGTATTTGTTGGTGGTGTATCTGTTTCTGTTCTTCGTGTTTTCTAAGCTTAAATGTCTAGCAACGGATTTTGTTAATTTGCTTGGTATTGTTAGTGTTGTCGGTGATGATGTTGTTTCTTTGTTCACTTCTTCAGTTTGACTTGGTTGTTTTTTCGCGAAGGTCTTTTTCCTTTCACCTTCAACCCCTGCTTTTTTTCTTCTTGATAGTTCTCAGTTTTATATTCAAATCTGCATAAAATATATACCATGTTAGTGCATGAATAGTTCATTGTTTTTTAATATCATACGTGATATATAAACTGAATAAGTATACGTCATCAAATATCATAGGTGATATACTACCAACAAGCAATCATTACAACTGTTGTATCACAAGTGATATACTACTAATAAGCAATCATTACAACTGTTGTATCACAGGTTATATACTACAAATAAGCAATCGTTGCAACTGTTGTATCACAGGTGATATACTAACAATAAGTAATCATTGGAACTATTTGTAGTGATTGTACCTGAGCTTATGCGGTTTGCAATAGTTCAATAAGCGTATAAGCCAGCCAAATAAGCTTAAACAAACACCCCTAAAGAGATACTTTAAAATAAGGAGCTCATTTTTGGGATACCTAATAAAAAACCAACCATATCGGACACGTCAATTCAATAAGTACTAATGACGATTAAAAAAATACATAAATTATACCTTTCCCTCTGTGGCGAGGAGTACACATCCTTGGAAGAAATCCAAGGGAACCATGTCTCTGGTGCTCAAACTTCGTGTGTGATAATCTTCCACTACTTTACCTTAATACATACAGCAAAAGCCCAAATCAACAAATTAAAACACGACATATATCATACCGAAAAGTAGGAAAATAAGCTGATCCAAACATCCCCTAATAGAACAACAAAACCCATACCATAAAAGTCTAAATTAAGATTAATATATAGGCTTAATTTCTTTTGAACAATAATGGAAAAGAGAAATGATAGACAGACCTAAACTTAGGCCTAAACTTAGACCTAAAACCAAGTGGCATCATCTTGATGGCTACAGACACGGACCCACTTATGTTACAACCCATCAGGATGATGTCAATTGGTTTTAGGTCTAAGTTTAGGCCTAAGTTTGGGTCCCTCTATCATTTCTCTAAAATCATCAGGGCAAATTTGTTTTAAATATTTCTTACTCGTCTTGTGTCGCATGTAAATAATGACTGAAAATCTGCAATTTCATTGTCGTGATCACCTGTTAAAAAGAAAGTACACCGAGGCACATTAGTTAACCGAAATTAGTTTAAATACAATTAGGAACAAAGCCTTCAATACCTCCAAAAATGCATGTCGCGCGGGTTCCTCCTCGAAGTCTCTCGTCCTCTTTGCTTCCAATAAGCAATTATTACAACTGTTGTATCACAGGTGATATACTACAAATAAGCAATCGTTGCAACTGTTGTATCACATATGATATATTAACAATAAGTACTCATTGGAACTGTTGTATCATAGGTCATATACTACCAACTAATACTAGAATCAAATACCGCTTTTAAATATATCGAAGCATGCCCAATCTATCCATTATGCACATATATCTACCACAAATCTAACAAAAACATGTTACAGTCACAATATTTATTTTAGCATGTGAAGTCTCTCATATTATCACAATAATCATCTAACTTTCTCAACAATCCCTCAATAAACTACTAAAATCTACAAAAACAGCAAAGTGTTCATACTGTAGAATAAATATCCGTGTTTTTAAGGATACCATTATAACATTCTACTGAAAGTATACATACACATTCTACTGAATGTGTATGTATCACTGGTGATATAACACATAAGCTAAATGTTAAATCAAGTACGCCGCATACATTCGGGGTTTTATCACAGTTAATTCGTCTAAAGGAGACATGCTTATACGTTACAATATACCTTTACTTTTATGTATCTCTGGAGATGGAGTCAAAAAGTTGATTGATGACAGAACTGCATTTACTCACAGTAAATAGTATATCATCAAAAATTTTAGAAAAAAAAAGTGTAACTATAATTACAAAACAATAACAATAAAATATCAAAAGTAATACTATACATGACATATATTAAATCTTAACAAGTAAACAAAAAAACCTATCAAATAAACAAAAAATTCACAAGTGATAATACAAATATCACTAGTGATAATACATATATACAGTTCAATTTCAATTATCACTGGTGATACTACACGTATGTTACTTTTCACTCACACATTTCATCAAACACTTGGTGTGCATCCATGTATACAAAGTGTTTACTCAGAAACTTAACCAAATGCAAACACTAAAAAACACAACCAAAAGCATGTCACAATCACAACAAAAATCACACCAAAACAAATTCATTTTTCTGTATTTTATAACAACATTCATCAATTTATTATAACAATCCCTCAATAAACATATAAAATCAACAAAAAATACACATGCATCACATGAGATACTAATAAAACTCAAATAAGTATATAATCATCACATGCATCACACAGTATCACATCAAAAATCAACAAAAAATACACAAAAGTCTTCATAAGTAGCAATAATATTCATAAATATGTACAAAATCACTAGAGATTCTAATAAAACAACTAAATAATTAGTCTGAAGCATCGTACCTTCATCTTGAGACTCAGTAGGTTCATTTTGAACCCGTTTTTTTGTAGATCTGCTTGTGCACTCAATGATCCTTCCATTTTTGTGTTTTTATTTTTATTTTAACGGTTTAAAAGCGGTTGATTTTGATTTTATAAAGCAATTTTTATTTTGGTTAAAGAGAGAAAGTGCAGATTTTGTTGATAGGAATTTGTGAAAGTGAGAGGTCTAGGGGTGAGATTGGTGGGGTAAGTTTGTTGAATTGGCAGGAGTGGTCCCTCCGTGTTTTTAATTATTAAATGATGTCTTTTTGATCCAACGGTTGAGATCCGTCCCTTGGTAAGTAGCAATTTTTGGGTATCCAAAATAAAGCACCTCAATTGTATGTGTTGAATTTTGTTTTTTTAGTTTTATTTATGCTTTAAATACTTGTAAATGATACTTGTTTACTTGTGTTTGCTTAAAAATCTATTTTAAGAAGTGTTAAAAAATTAATAGGAAGTAAGTGTCAAACTTTATAAGTGGTATATATAACAATTAGAACAATTCAACTAGAAACTTCACATATCAAAAACCAAAAACTTCTTCCATTTAATACCTAAAATAAATGATCATGATTGACTAGTATTCTAGGGCTATTGACGGCTTTAAATGAAACTTTGAATGCTCAACAAAATATTTCAAATGCATAAAGTCAAATACTGCTAGCATCATCATATTTAAAATAATAATAATAATAAATAAATACTGCTAGCATCAAATAAAAAAAATACTATTGAATCTTCTAGATTACCAAATGATTTATTAAAGGGTTGTGTTAATAGGAAGGGCTTACATGTTTTGAACTTTTAACAACTTTCATCTTTTTTTTAATTTATTGTTCACAGTACAACACAATTTTTTATCAGTTTTTGTTTGGTATTTGTTTATTAGTTTTATACTTTTAACTTGTTAAGCTTTATATTTTTTGTCTCACACTTTTCGTTTAACATATTTATAATATATAAAAAAAAAAGTCAAAAAAACATGAGAAGGTGTTACTTGTAAAAATGGAAGGTCTTAATCACCACACCTTTTATAAAATTTAAGTTTTGCCAATCAACAATTAACACTGTATTTTTGAGTTTTTGATTAAAGAAAAAAAAGTGAAAAAGAAGAAAATAAAAATAAAGAAAGAAAAGAGTAGAAAAATATTTATGTTCTTGAGTTGAAATATAAGTAAGAGAAAAAAAGATTAATAAGTTTTTGAGTTCTTGAGTTGAAAAATAAAAGGGTGAAATGAAAATATTAGATCTATTTATAATTACTAGACGAATACCCACGCCTAGCGGCAATGATGTCTAGTTTCGACAAAATTTTAGCGGCGATTAAGTTTGTTTCAAGAATCAGTATTTTAAGCGTTAAGGAATTCATTTTGAATGATTATATTGTTTTTCCGATAGCGTTGTTTTGCATTTGAGATTGTCTTTTTTGATATCATTTTTGTAAGTTGCATGAATCAATTAATATTAAATAATAATAACGCCATTTTTTGTTGGAATGAGCAATTAACACCATTTTTGTGTGTCCTAATATGTGCAAAAACACATACTTTTTCTTTACCGAAACAGGCCCAAAATAACCAGAAAAGAGCCGTTAATACCTAATATTTGTTGGTTTCTTGAGTTTATGCATGTGCAGGTACGGATATGACAAAACACACAAAAGAAAGACAAATCAGACAAAAACCGAGCACGAGAAGAAAGAGAGTGCAAAAAGCTGAAGCCGGGAAATCAAATTGAGTGAATTTGAAGATTTTGATGCTCAAGGGATGATTTTTGGAAGCTTGGATCAACTTTGAATAAATTACGGATTCAGCCCTTCAAGTTTGACAAGTTGGCAAAATCTACCCTGGAAATATCAGAAATGTCAGCATTGGTCCCTCATCTTTCTCATAATTGCAAAATATACCCTTGTGTCTCTTAATACCAAATTACCCTTTCACTTTTACCAATTTAAACATTAAACCCTTTGAATAATAAAACATTTCATTTTAAACCATTAAAATAAATCCATGGTTCAAAAACCTTTAACCCTTTCAAACCTAAAACTGACCAGTCAAACACTAAATCCACTTGAACCCTTTCCACCAAAAGAACCCCCATCAAATGAACCATGAACCCTCACCTTTTACCCCCGTCAAATAAGTCAAACAACAATAAAATAACCCAAAAACTTACCCCGCGCCAAAAATCACCCCCAATTACTTAGAACCCTAATTTACCCGTACATAAATTCACAGCAATTAAGAGCATAATTGGTACTTTCTTCTAACATGTGCTGACAAAGGAATGCCACCTTGGCAATCCGTGTGCCAAGGTGAGCTTTGATTGGAGGAATCGATGTCAACAGGAGGAATTAAGGGTTGAGATTGATTGATGGATGATGGGATTAGGATCAAAGGCTCATAATCACTCAAAGAAGCACAATCCACACCTTCTTGAAGCTTCCCAAAGCTTGGGCTCAGCTATAAAAGGACCTTCAATTTCACTCATTGTATGTAGATTTTAGTAGGTGAAAGTAGTGTGTAATTTAGTTTCTATAATGTTTTTAAGTTTTTAAATCATTTTGTATTTCAGCTTTCTAAGTATTGTACTCAGATTCTAGTTAATGAAAAGTTTCTATTATTGTTTAATTTTCCATAAGCTCTTATTTTCTGTTTTAAATCATTAAGAATCATCATTAAGTTGTTGTTTCAGTTAATTTAGCTTATAAATCATCTATTTACTTTGAAATTGTTTCTAAACCAAAAATCACAAAAAATTAGAAAAATACTTGAAAAATAAAAAAATAATGTCAAATCAGTTTATAAGCTTCATCAAGCTTTGAACTCTGTTAGTATAAGCTTAGATAAGCTCTATATAACTTATTGTAAGTTCTGTTTTAGTTTCAAATCAGTGTACACACTCAATTCACCTAAATCAGTCAAATAATCAAATATACCTATGCAAAAGTGGAAAGCTAAGGAAGTTGCCTGCATTGGAGGGGAAAGATGGACTTTACTCTAGCTTATTAATAAGCTAGAGAGCTTGTAGCTGCCTTTTAATAGGTGATCTCTGTTCAGCTGAGATCCAAGTTGAGTTTTCTTCATTTTTTGCTTTAAATTGCATATTTATTGTTCCATCATTGTATACTTGTTAAATTTAGCTTAATATTGTTTGTTTAGATTATTTGAATCTATTTGTAGCTTATTATGTTAGATTTGATCATTATTTTACTCATTTCTCATATATGCATGCTTATCTGTGTTGATCTGCACTAATTGGAAGTTTATGGTTTAAGACTGTTTTGATCTATAACACTGCATCACATAGGTCTAAATTAGTCATTTAAATTTGAGATAAGTGCTGGTTAAGTTTGGATAAGTGTTTAGCTTGGATAAAATTGCAAATCAGTTAACTAAGGGGTGTTTGGAGCAGTTGTTAAATCTGCATTAGAGGATGGACTAGTGGTTAATTATAGTGTAGACATTCATATTTAGGTAATATTAGTTGAATTTAGTCATAAATCAGTACTTGCATTTGCTCTAAAGTCAAAATTAGTTTTTAATTTGCTTCATGTGCACATAAGTTAGATTTAGGATAACATAAGCTTGCATTTAGTTGTAGAATGAGTTAGGTTATCTTAATTAGGTCTTAGAACATCTCAAAACATCATTTAGAATTAGATTGAAGCTGTCAAATCTCAATTTAGTCAAACTACAAAGTTTTTCAAAAAGTCTAAATTCACTCGTTAGTTTCTAATTGAGTTAACTTTTGCATTTTTAAATTGCTCATTTTAAGTCCATTTCAGATGAAACTTTGGATTTTGGGAATTTTGTTGGTTGTGTTTAACTAGATATTTTTAGATTATTTTTGGGATTTTTGAAAAACTGCTTAAATTGTGCTTAAAGAGGACTTGTTTTCACAATAGTGCCCTATGTCAAGTGAATCAGCTTACACTGAGCTTATACTGAGTCCAAACCAGCTGATTCACAAGCTTCTCAGAAGATTAATATAGCCCCTTATAAGCTTCTTTTTGGTCTATAAGCACTTTTCCAGGTTGGTTAGGTTTCCCAATTTGTGGATTTCATTAAGCTCTTATTTGCAAGCTTTTAGATCAGCTCAAAGTTGGTACCTCAGGTATGCTTTTGCTGTTTGGATCTGAGTTTAGATAAGTGCTTATTGGCTTTGAGCTTGTGCTTATTTGATCATAATTAGTTGCATTAGGTAGCTTTTAGTTAGTTTAGACTTATTTCAGCTAGTTGTAGCTTATGGTAGCTTGTTTACAACTTTTAGCTTATTTCTCATAGCTTATTCTAATCAGTTGCATATCCAAATGCTCATTCTGGCATCACTAGTTATTTTTGATAATTTTCATAGATTCTCAGTAATATTTAGAACTTTTCTGCAAGTTTTCATATTTTTCCAAACCCATTTACTATTTTTCTAGATTAAAAATCAGTTTTTAGCATTTTTAAATAATTTTAAATTCAAATAAATCAGAAAAAAGTCACAAAAATATAAAATTAATTTTGTTAGGTTTAGAAAAATCAAAAATTCATAAAAAGTATTTTCCATATTTTTCCTAGTTAATTTAGTATTTTCTAGATATTTTAGTAAATTTAATCAGATTTAAATTCATAAAAAATTGAGAAAAAGTCAGAAAAACATAATTTCAGTTTTGAAAATAATTTTTAGTTAATTTAGATTTTTGAAAAATAGTTTGGTAATTTTCTTGTAAATTTTTATATTTTCTAGCTTCTTAAATCAATTTTAAAAATAAAAAAATAGTTTTTAATTCAAATAAAATAAAGAAAAATCAAAAAAATTAGTTTTAAATTTTAGATAGTTTTTAAATCATATTTTTAGCTATAGAAAAATATTAGTTCACTTTTAGGTGATAAATTAGTTTAACTTGCATTTTAGTACACGTTTTAAATTTTATCGTAATTTGCGTTTTTTTCGTTAAAATTTGCATACTTAGTTGACATTTCTTGTTTGCAACATAGGTTTAGTATATTTATATGCCTTTTATTATTATTCCTTGCCCCGTAATTTAGAAATCACCAAAATCCTTTTAACCATTCAAATCCCGAATAACGCGACGTGAGTTTTTAACTCCATTCATCCTTCGCTAGGAACGATCCGGTGATTCAAATCTAATACATTTGAATTACCCAATACTATAATTGGTTTTAGTAAATAATGTCCATAGAGAGCTGTAGTATATAAATAGTTAGTGCACATAAACAAAAAAATGCGAATATACACATTTATCTTTCTTCTTTATGTCTCAACCTTTCAATTATATATCGTATAATTTCATAGATTAGCATTCATGTGAATATGGTATGTTGGATTCAATTTTGCATTTTAGGAAGAGAATGCATTAATCTCTCCGAGATTAGTAATAGTTTCCTTTAAATGCCATGGTTGAATACAACTTTTAAAGTTTTCATTTAAACACCTAGGCATGGTGATACGCGTACAACACGCGTTCGGGGTCAAAGGAAACTTCCTTTTCTTCGAGCAAGTTTTTCAACCACATAGGCAGTGAACCTAATCGTTGTAGTGTAGTATTAGGGTAAGCCTCGGGGATTGATATCGTTATCTAGGGGAATAGGAATGCTAGTGAGAAATTTACTACGCTAAGGTTGAGGTTGAGGAAGATTATTTTTTATCTTTTTATATTTTTTAGAAACTAAAGGTAAAATCTCGGAGTTTGGATTTGGGGGTTGGTACTTCTACCGATTACTCTACTATTCCAGTTATCTAATCTAAGGGTAGTCTATGTCTATTGAAGTGTGCTCGTATGATGATTAAAGATGTGTCTACCTAGATACTATTACTCCATAGTTATCTTTTATTGGTGGTTGAATTGTCAAGTCCTTATTCTTAACGCGTTGAGTTTTTTAAGGTCGTAGGGTGTGCTTTTATCCCTAACTCTTTGAAGCTACCTTAAGGTTGATGACTACGAAATCTCTAGGATTCATAAACTTAACACTAAGGTTATCTTTGGATGTTTAGCCTACAATTCCACTAGTAATTATAAACTAATATTCAACAAAGATTAATCAAGCATTAAAAACACAACGATGGCTTCATGCACTCCTAAGCCAATTACAATTAAGATAAGAGACAACCAATCAATATTCAATAACTAGGTTTCATAGATCTAAGCAAACACACAAGTAAATTAGCCGAACATGTTAAACATGCAAGCATACACATATTCAATTGAATACATAATGAATCCAAGGGAATAAATAACTTATCTCGATGTAAAATATGGTAGGAGAACCCTAAAATACTGTTCAAACCGGACTACAATCGTTTTAGGTTTTTACTCCACAAGTCTACCTCTTTAAAAGTCTGAAAATCGAATTCTATATAGAGTTTTACAACTGCGACGGCGTCACCTTGTAATTGTAACGCCGTCAGATCGCCGACATTAGGGTTTCGTCTTGGCCAAGTCAACTTTGGGACGGCGTCACGTTGTGGTTGTAACGCCGTCAGCTTCAGCTCTGACGTCGTCTGAATCCGGATCTAGGCCGTCTGAGGAGAAAAGTCTTCGAATTTTCAAAGCCTGACGCCGTCAGGTGTAAAATAGCAATTTCGCTACTGTGTCGTCACAAAATCAGCGGCGGCGTCGCCCTTTGTGTGGGACGCCGTCGGGTGCATTTCCAGCAGCTTGAGTGTCTTGATCTTGACTTTAGCCATTTTCTTCACATATTCACTTCTTTTCGTCCAAATAAGCATCATTCTAGCATTTTGCCTTCAAGAGACCTAAAAAGTGAAAATGAACAAAATTAAGCAGTAACGGATATAAAAGTGGGCGATTAAGGGCTTAAATGACCCCTTAAAAGTGTACATTTTAAATCCTTATCACATGGTTGAATACAGGTTTTAACGTTTCCATTTAAACTCATAGCCATTTAAACATCATAGTTTCCTTTCTCACCACAATAGTTGACCGAATTCAGTTTTAAAGTGTTGACTGAAATTCAGTTTTCTACTTTCAAGGAAGTCCATTTTTTCTTTATAGCTAGTAGAGAAGAGATATAATAAAGCCTAAATGGTCTACTGCAAAGTTGACTAAAATTCAAGAAATTTAAATTTTGAATTCTTATTCTAGCATTATAGTTTTGGGTTCTTACATTTTTCAATGTACGGTGTTTTCCATATCATCACAACCAAGAAAACCACTCTGAAACATCAACCAAAAATCAATAAACAAAACATGCTAAAACAAAATCATGAACTGAACTGATTCTACAGTATATCCTGTTAAAATTTCGGCATATCTACCGCAACGAAACCACCAAAGACTTACAAAACAACAGTATAACAAACTCAAAATTCCTAAGTATACATACACTTACAAACTACCAACAAACATACGAATTGCTAACAAACTTACAACTACACACAAGAAGTTACTAACTACTTTAAAAAGAAACTACACATTTACTGGCAACAAAAGCAAGTTCAATTGCGGCGGCAACACATATTCAGGCAGCAGCGGCGACAACGGTGGACTCCGGTTGGCAATAACAAATCTATAAAAAAAGGGATAATTACACGAAAATGTATATAACTTGTCATTTTTTGTAGTTCTGTGTATCCTGCTAGTATTTTTTTTGTAGTTCCATGTACTCAACTTTTAAATTCATGTAGTTCCATGTACTCAACTTTGCAAAGTCACCAATTGAGACCAATATACCCAAAAGTTGCGTACATAAAACTACAAAAAAAAGTTTAATAATACATACAACAGATCACCCTGGTACACAGAACTAAGTGAATTCAAAAGTTGAGTACATGGAACTAAAAAAAAATAGTAAGATACACAAAACTACAAAAAGTGACAAGTTAAATACATTTCTGTGTAATTATCCCTAAAAAACTTGATATAAATCTATCAAATACTAAAAAAAATTGAATAACACTATTAACATAATCAACTTTATACAAATATTAACAATACTTAAAACAACAATTAAAATAAGGCATACTACAAAATAAAATTTTCAATAGTTTGATGTCAAATTGATTCAACCGATCACAACAAAATTGTTTGTTAAGTACTATATAATCTTTTAGGGCCCGTTTGGTATATGACTTTTGACTTGAAGGAATGACATGAAACCATAATACAATCGTTTGGTAGGTGAAGTTTGGATTTGAGATTGGTCTCACACCCTTAAAAGTGGGATTTGACGAATCTAGGCATAATAGGTAGGTTTTGCAAATGAATCGGTTTGTGGTGGGCCATGAGACTTCCACCCAGATTTTTAAATGTACTTTTAATATTTTTATTTTAAAAAATGAACCCATCACTCATATTATCCTCATATTTATCATTTAAATATTTAAAAATCTCCAATCCATTTCCAATCCTATTTAATTAAACAAACAATATTTTTTACTATCATACATTTTCTCTTTCCAAATCCAAATCTACCAAATCCAAATCCAAATCCAAATTCTAATCCTAAACTCACCTACAAACCAAACGGACCCTTAAAACTTGTATCATTCCTCAAGATTGTATCCATTCTTTTTAGATCTTCATTAAATTATATTGTAGTCGTTTCATTGTGCTTATTTAATAAGAGCTTTCATTAGCAACACTTTTAAATTTAAATCAAAATAGTAAATAGAAATTTAGTAAATCACTCAAATAATATTTTCCACCTTTATCTTTCAATCTTGTAAGAGCGATCAGTATGATAACGGGCCAACGGCGTTGATGCCTATGTGGCCCACGTTGCCCTGGCGTTATCATACCGCTTAATGTGGCGTTGGTTGGGCGTTTTGTTTTACGTTGGTATACCAATGTAAGTTAGAACGTAGAAGGCGACAAAAAAAATAAAAAATAAAATTCATTTTAACCCAAAAGGCTATAATTTTAAATTTTTAAAGTTTCAAAACGTCCCCTTGGGGTATAACGGCAATTTTTTTTAATCCTCTATAAATACAACACATCATCTACCCAATTGTTTCACATTTAACCCAAACACTATAAATCATTATAACACAAACATTATGCTTTGTACTCTCCCCCATTCCGTAGAAAAAATTAAAACTGGTGTTCAGAAACAATGCAATCAAGAGGATGCGGTTCGCCAAGATGCTATTATCAAAGTTATCAAGCTGTTTGAGCCCACAAAGGCAAAGAAAGAACGTTTGAGGGTTAAATACGGGAAATGCAAAGACATTTTTCGGGAAAGAAAAGCTATAACCGACAAATTTTTGAGCGATCAAGCTAGGAAAGAAGACAACATTAGTGAAACGTTGTGGAAGTTTGTTTCACAGTACAAGACAATATCAGTCACAAAAATCCGTTGGATGCATACTAAAAACAATATTGTTGGTTTGGTATCACAACAACTGCATCATCTTGGGCTAAATGCATTAACTTCAACTGATGCGCATGGATTTATTGACGAACAACATCATCAATTTACGGGTTATGAGGAAGAGGCAGTTGATGAGCACGGATTGACTGAGGCACAACTATATAATCTTATGCGTGATGAAAAGGCATTAAGAGAAGTAGAAGAAGAGAGCTCAAGGGTTGATGCAGAAAACGCAAGGCGTTGTACGTGGATTATCATGCATAGGCTTTCTCCTGATTATGATTTTCTTCCATGCAGGGAGTCTTTTGAATATGATTATGCATGCGGGGAGCATTCAGATTAATCATATTGTATTTTAGTTCATATTGTATTTTAGTTCGTATGCTATTTTCGCATCGTGTCGTATGTTATTTTTTATTTATTTGTATTTTAATTTCGTATTGTAATGTTTATGTTATTTTTATTTAATGTTTTATTTCGCATGTTCTTAAAATTTAAGTATGTTTATAAAGTATTTGTAAGACAAAAATACATCGTTGGTCCCTAAACTTGCCAAAAATCATCGCCTGGCCCCAAAAGTTGAGAAAATCATCCCCGTGAGTCAAAACCTTGGGTTTTTAGGCCAATTGCGTCCCTTGACCCGTAATGCTCAGGTCAACATCCGTTTTGAGTTATATATTCAAGGGTTTAATAGATCAAACACATTTTTACTAAACGTTAGTTAAATCTAACCCAACGTGGCCTACTATTGTTTCCTTTTGGCTTCAATTTGATAAAACGCTAATTACCAGCAACACACATTCAATCCAAATCGCTAAGAATAGCGCAAAACAGGGGAAGGTGATAAGGATTTAAAATGTACGTTATTAGGGGGCATTTAAGCCCTAAACTAATGTATTTATGATCAAATTTTGCCTAAATTCGATCCTTTTCACTTTTTAGGTACTTTTGAACAAAAGCTGAAAATCATGCATATTTGTATGAAAAGGGATGAAAATGTGAAAAAAAGGACCAAGTCATGAAGAGTCTGAAAAAGAGCACCAGAAGGCGTCACAACTTATAAGGTGACTGATGCAGATTTTTTCCGACCAAGATTTAATATTTCTAAGTCTCGTCTACCTAAGGTCTACCTATTGTACTAACGAATAGTGAACCCGATCGTGCGTAGTATAAAAAGTGGTAAAGCCGAGGTCGTTCCAAAGAGCTATGTAGATAAGGATCCTATTAAGTCTAATTGTCATGGTTTTAAAAGGTTTTAAGTTTGAAATGATTAATTAAAATTAAAATACAAGAAATAAAATGCGAAAAGTAAAATGAGGTTGTGAACAATTGAGAGAAAATGTGCTAACCTAATTATTCATTCTATCATGTCATGTCTATTCTTTCTAATTACTTCCTATTGATTCAAGTGGGGGTTCAATTCGCTATGACATCATTTGGTCAATTCGTCATAACCTATCAACAAAGGTTCCTACCCGACGTCAAAGTCCTACCCTTTGAGGAGTCGAGGGTCTCAAGCAACCTAATCCAAGTCATTAAGTATCCTACATGCAAGATTCGAAACAATGTGTGCCCGGGCGCTAGCATCTTAGACCCACATCCCTAACTTCTTAAGTTTATCCTTCCGAACGGTGATCCTTTGGTCAATTCGCACAATAGGAATTTGATAGTCTTTTGGTCAATTCTTACCAACCCTCTCTACCTACTTACTTAGGGTCTTCTGGTCAATTCTCCTAAGCAATTAAATACGACCGCAACTCAAAACTACCAAAGCTAGGGTGACTACCAACGAACTATGCATGTATACACTAGAAACAATAATTGAAGAAATGAAAACATAAACAATACAATCAAGGAATCATAACTAGGCTAGCACCCAAGGTGCTTAGCCGATCATATTAAAAGACACAAGGTTTTCAATGTTTAACATGATTAATGAAGACATGAATTAAAGTGTAAAGTATTAGTAATCGCTAAAGCTTATCTATATGATGTGATTCCTCCGTTGGAGATGGCTCCGTATGCTTGGTATGATCTGCCCTTGGAACCCTCTTCACGTTCTCTGACTTTGTGTTGTGAGTGAATGATGTCAAATACAGACTTTAGGGTTTGTATTTATAGGCCCGATCATAGTTACGGCGTAACTTAAGTTGAGAGTTACGCCGTAACTTAATTATCCTCTAAATAGAACTCTCGTAGTGGTGATTACGGCGTAACCAAAGGAATAGTTACACCGTAATTACAGCTCCGCCGTGAATTTGTTGAAAGTTACGTTGTAACTTAAATACCCTCCAAACTCAAGTCTCGTAATGCTGGTTACGTCATAATGCATGTTAGGAGGTTACGACGTAGGTGACGGAGGCGCAAAATTTCCCATGACCTAGATGGTTACGGCGTAACTTAAGTTGAGAGTTACGCCATAACTGTTGTTGACTTGGTCTTTGTAATGTAATCCTAGCTACGGAGTAATTGAGAATATGAGTTACGTTGTAGCTTCTTCAATGATAGCATACTAAGGTAAACTCGTTGAGAAAATCTCCAAATCCGCGTCTCTAAGCTCCAATGCTCATATATTACCTGGAAACGAAATATAAAGAAATAAGATTATATATCCATATAAATGACATAGAATATGAGCATAAACGGGAGAAATTGACACTTAAAAGTCAGGATTATTTGATGTTATCAAATACCCCCCCACTTGAACCCTACTTGCCCTCAAGTAGACTTTATTAGAATAATTTCTAAAAAGATATCCCACAAATTACCTGAAAGATATGAGATTAAAAATTCCTTATGCTAGAATAAATCAAAGCCGAACACCTCACGAAATGGGAACAAACACTCATATTCTCTCTTCTAATCTAAGTGTCAATTTCGGGGTGATCACTCAAAGCAGAGTTATAGCATGTAGTCTATCATAAGCTTGGCGGTTACACAAATCTCCACCACTAGAGTTAAGGACTAAACAATATTTGAAGGCAATAAGGGTGAACATAATATGAGGTTAAAGGTGAGATGTCATTACTAACGTGTCACGAAAAAGTGGACAAAATCAATGATACATGACAAAATCCATGGCCAAGACATCAAAGATTTCTTGCTTCATCACCTAGACACGCTTCATGACTAAAGGGTAGGATAAGACACAGGAAATAATTGGTGTAAAATGAAAAATAACAAACAAATAGTCTTAACCTATAACCAAGTTGTCACCGCCCACCGTGCATCCAAAGTTCAAGCTTCAAGATGAAGAAACCGGATCATGATGTATCAAGTAAATGTGCCATTAGCGGACGTCATGATAGGCACATTACATGTTCTTCCAACTGTTGGTGTAATAACGTCACCAACTCAAATCGTCAAATGTGACTGAGGTGGCCTCCTCGATGCTAATATCTAATGAGCTCATAACATAGTGCTTATACATTGCACTTTTTCATAACATAAACTAATATTTTTTTTGAATCATAACTATTACACAAAAAAAGATAAACATCCCCCACTTGAGATGAACATATATGGAGAATATGGGAGGTCTTTAATGATCTTCAAATGTAAGTCTTTGACGTAAGCATGATTCCCGAACCTCTCTACTCAAACCTCGAACTTGGGCAAACAATTACTTCCTGACCATAAACTAAGACTACAAGGTAGGCTAAGGCGAATAGGTGTAACTACACAAACATAATAGGGGTATGAAATGAAAAGAATGGCTCTGAAGGGTGTATCTATGGGTATGTTGCACTAAAGATGAGTGCAACAAAATTGGGGTCGAATAGTCGAGGTGACTAATCGGTAAACACACATATATAGGTTATTTAGGTGATAATCCTAAAATATTACCTTCTCGAATTGATTATTTCATATATATCAAGCTAACTCGACACACATCGTTTTTGGTCTCGAAATGATGCAAAGGCCAAGTTCTAAAGTTTACAAGCTACCGACACACTCATAATTTGGTGGATTTGGGTAAATAAGTGGAAACGGATAAGGCTAAATCTCACCATGAAATATCAAAGGATATAGTGTGCTCGACTAAGGTCTAATCTAGTTAGGTTAAGAAAAACGTGTCAAAACTTTGAAAATGGCACAATTTTTTAAAATAAACCAAAAAAACGAGGGCAAATAAAGTTCAAGTAATAATTCTACTCCCGTCCCCCACTTGAGATGTACAAAGTCCCTTTTGTAATAAACATGAAATAAAGGTGAAGAGAAAGTAGAATTGGAGCGAGAACTTCCCCAAAATTTGCTCCTAAAAAGAGAGAAGTCCACGTAGAAAATCATGCCTTCGTTAAGTATCTATGAGCAAATATCAATCCCTGAAATCACAACTTACCAACAAGCATAATTCTAAAAATAAAAAGGAAAAAACAAAAAACAAATAAAACCTAACTCACTTTCGTAGGAATCACGGTTGCATTTAGCATATGCAACAAGCCTTTTAAACCACTTTGTGTCCCAAGTGGACGAGTGTAGTCTCGTGAGGGCTTACAACGAACATACCCACAAAGTTCTTTTAAAAATAATACAAGGTTATTGTGCTAATGTTTAAAAAAAAATTGAACTGCATGATGAATTACGGCATAACCACATGATACAGGTTTCCGACCAGGATTTAATATTTATAAGTCTCGTCTACCTAAGGTATACCTATTGCACTAACGAGCAGTGAACCCGATCGTGCGTAGTATAGAAAGTGGTAAAGTCGAGGTCGTTCCCAGGAGCTATGTATATGAGGATCCTATTAAGTATAAATGTCATGGTTTTAAAGTTGAAAGGATTAACTAAACTAAAGACAAGAAATAAATAACGAAAGTAAGTTAAGGTTGTGAACAATGATGAGAAAGTGTGCTAACCTAATTATTCATCCTATCATGTAATGTCTAGGTGTTCTAATTACTTCCTATTGATTCAAGTGGGGGTTTAAGTCGCTATGACAACATTTGGTCAATTCGTCATAACCTATCAACAAAGGTTCCTACCTGACGTCAAAGGCCTACCCTTTGGGGAGTCGAGGGTCTTAAGCAACATAAGCCAAGTCATTAAGTACCCTACATGAAAGATTAGAAGCAATGTATGTCCGGGTGCTAGCATCTTAGACACACATCCCTAACTTCTTAAGTTCATCCTTCCAAACGGTGATCCTTTGGTCAATTCGCATAAGAGGGATTTGATAGTCTTTTGGTCAATTCTTACCAAGCCTCTCTACCTACTTACTTAGGGTCAGTTAGTCAATTCTCCTAAGCAATTAGATACGACCGCAATTCAAAACTATCGAAGCTAGGGTAACTACCATCGAAATATGCATGCATACACACTAGAAACAACTATAGAAGCATGAAAACACAAACAATACAATCAAGGAATCATAAATAGGCTAGCACCAAGGGTGCTTAGCCGATCATATTAAAAGACAAAATAAATTCAATGTTTAACATGATTAAAGACATTAAATAAAGTGTAAAGTAGTAGTAATAGCTAAAGCTTATCGATATGGTCTGATTCCTCCCTTGGAGATGACTCTGTATGCTTGGTATGATCTGCCCTTGGAACCCTCTTCACGTTCTCTGCCTTTGTGTTGTGAGTGAATGATGTAAATGCAGATTTTAGGGGTTTGTATTTATAGGCCCGATTATAGTTACGGCGTAACTTAAGTTGAGAGTTACGATTGAGAGTTACGCCGTAACTTAGCTATCATCTAAACAGAAAGCTCGTAGTGGTGATTACGGCATAACCTAAGGAATAGTTACGCCGTAATTGTAGCTCCGCCGTAATTTTGTTGAGAGTTACGCCATAACTTGAATACCTTCTAAACAGAAAATGGTTATGTCGTAATGCATGTGAGAAGGTTACGGCGTAGTTGACGGAGGCGCGAAATTATTTATGACCTAGATGGTTACGGCGTAACTTAAGTTGAGAGTTACGCCGTAACTGCAGTTGAGTTGGTCTCTATAACAAAATCCAAGCTACGACGTAATTGAGAATATAAGTTACGCCGTAGCTTCTTCAAAGATAGCATACTGAGGTAAAACCAATAAGAAAATCTCTAAATCCGCGTCTCTAAGCTCCAATGCTCATATTTTACCTAGAAATGAAATATAAAGGAATAAGAGTGTATATCCATATAAATGACATAAAATATGAGCATAATCGGGAAAAATTGATAGTTAAAAGTCAGGTGAGAACATCAAATAGTCCTGAATATTAAGTATCAATTTCCCCCGATAATGCTCGTATTTTATATCATTTATATGGATCTAAGCTTGTTTTCCTCTATATTTCACTTTCAGGTAAATTACAAGCATTGGAGCTAAAGAGACGCGGATTTGGAGAGTTTATAAAAGATATATTATAGTATGCTCATTTTGAAGATGTTACGACGTAAATCCCCTCTCACATTACGCCGTAACAGAAGCGTGGCTCAGAAAAGCAACTCAACTGAAGATTACGGCGTAACTCCCTCCAAAGATTACGACGTAACTAACTAGGTCAAATGAGGTTCCGCGCCGCTGCAACCTACGCCGTAACTATTGTCTCAACTATGGCGTAACAAGGATTTATTGAAGATACGGCATAACTCCTTCCAGATGTTACGCCGTAACCAGCATTTTTAGTGCAAACTACGAAGATAATGGTGTTACGGCGTAACTCTCAACTTAAGTTACGCCGTAACCAGATCTGGCTTACAAATACTACTCGATTTCCAGCATTTCTAATCATCCCATTTCACACACAACATCAGTGAATGTGAGTATAAGGTTTAAGGCAAATCTTAGGGAGCATACGGAGCCATCTCCAAGGGAGAAATCACTCCCATACGATAAGCATTAGCATTTTATCTTTTTTTACTTTCAATTCATGTATTTCATAATGTTAAACATTGAATTGATTGTTTTAGTTAATATGAGCGGCTAAGCACCTCTAGTGCTAGCCTAGTTATGATTCCTTAATTGCTTTGTTTGTGTTTACATTGCTTCCGTATAATTATTTCTAGTGTATGCATGCATAGTTTGTTGGTAGCTACCCTTGTTTCGGTAGTTTTGAATGGCGGTAGTGGCTAGTTACTTAGAAAATATGACCAACTGACCCTAAGTAGGTAGACTGGGTGGGAATGGTAAGATATGACCAACTGACGACCCTTCTTCGCTTGTGCGATTTGACCAACTGATCACCTACCGTTTGGATGAACTTAAGAAGCCAGGGATAAGTGTTTAAGATGCTAGCGCCCGGGCACTCATTATTATGAATCTTTCATGTAGTGGTACTTAATGACTTGACTTAGGGGACTAAGAACAACTGGACTTTCGACAGGTCACCTGAAATCTCCAGTGGAACCCTTTGCTGATAGGTTAGGACGAACTGACCAAATGCTGTCCTAGCAACTTTCACCCCACTTGAAGTAATTGGAAGTAATTAAACATGAACTTAGCTTGATAGGATGAATAACTAGGTTAGCACACTTCTCCCCTATTGATCACAACCCTCGCCTCTATTTGCTTTCTTTATTTTCTTGTTTTAGTAGTTAATCATTTCCACCTTAAAATCTATTAAAATCTGTGACACCTAGACTTAGTTTAAATCCGCACACATAGCTCTTGGGACGACCTCAGTTTTACCGAATACTACACTACACACGACCGGGTACACTGCCCGTTAGTGCATTAGGGTAGACCATAGGTATAACGAGAACTTATAAATATTAAAACCTGGTCAGTAAAACCTGCATCATCAGGATTATTTGATGTTATTAAATATCCCCCCACTTAAACTCTACTTGTCCTCAGGTAGACCTTATTAGAATAATTTCTAGAAAGATATCCCCCCAAATACCTTGAAGATATGAGTTTAAAAATTCCTTATGCTAGAATAAATCAAAGACGAACAACTCATGAAATGGGAACAAACACTCATATTCTCTCTTCTAGTCTAAGTGTCAATTTCGAGGTGATCACTCAAAGCACAGTCATAACATGTATTCTATCATAATCTTGGCGGTTACACAAATCTCCACCACTAGAGTTAAGGACTAAACAATCTTTGAAGGCTATATGGGTGAACACAATATGAGGTTAAGGGTGAAATGTCATTACTAACGTGTCACGTCAAAGTAGACAAAATCAATGATACATGGCCAAATCCATGGCCAAGAAACCAAAGATTGCTCGCTTCATCACCTAGACACGCTTCATGACTACAGGGTAGGATAAGACACGGGAAATAATTGATGTAAAATAAAAAATAACAAAACAAATTGTCTTAACCTATAACCAAGTTATCACCGCCTACCATCCATCCAAAGTTCAAGCTTCAAGATGAAGAAACCTGTTCATGATGTATCAAGTAAATGTGCCATTAGCGGACGTCATGATGGGCACGTCACCTGTTCTTCAAACTGTTGGTGTAATAACATCACTAACTCGAATCTTCAAATGTGAACGAGGTGGCCTCCTCGATGCTAATATCTACTAAGCTCATAACATAGTGCTTATACATTGCACTTAATAACATAAACTAATAAACAACAATTTTTTTTAATCATAACTATTACAAATAAAAAGATAAACATCCCCCACTTGAGATGAACATGTATGGAGAATATGGGGGGTCTTTAATGATCTTCAGATGTAAGTCTTTGACGAAAGCGTGATTCCCGAACCTCTCTACTTAAACCTTGAACTTGGGCAAACAGTGACTTCCTGACCATAAATTAAGATTACACGGTAGGCTATGGCGAATGGGTGTAACGATACAAACATAATAAGGGTATGAAATGAAAAAAATGGCTCCGAAAGGTGTATCTAGGGGTATCTTGCACTAAAGGTGATTATAACAAAAGGGTTTAACATGGGGGTCGAATAGTCGAGGAGACAAATCGATAAGCACACATATATAGGATATTTGGGTGATAATCTTAAAATATTGCCTTCTTAAATTGATTATTCCATATATATCAAGCTAACTCGACACACCTCGTTTATGGTTTTGAAATGATGCAAAGGCCAACTTCTAAATTTTACAAGCTACTGGCACAATCATAATTTGGTGGATTTGGGTAAATAAGTGAAAATGGATAAGGCTAATCTCATCATGGAATATCAAATGTTATAGTGTGCTCGGTTAAGGTCTAATCTAGTTAGGTTAAGAAAAACATGTCAAAATTTTAAAAATGGCATAGTTTTTCAAAATAGACTAGAAAAATGAGGGCAAATAAGTTCAAGAAATAGTTATATCCCCGTCCCCCTACTTGAGATGTACAAAGTCCCTTTTGTACTAAACATTAAATAAAGGTGAAGAGAATGTAGAATTGGAGCGAGAACTTTCCTGAAATTTGCTCCTAAAAAGAGAGAAGGCCCACGGAAAAAAATCTTGCCTTCGTTAAGTATCCATGAGCAAACTTCGATCCCTGAGATCACAACTAACATACAAGCATACTTCTAAAAATATAAAAAGAAAAAACAAAAAACAAAACAAACCTAACTCACTTTCATAGGAATCACGGTTGCATTTAGCACATGCAACAAGCCTTTTAAACCACTTGGTGTCCCAAGTGGACGAGTGTAGTCTCGTGAGGGCTTACAGCGAACATACCCACAAAGTTCATTTAGAACTAATACAAGGTTATTGTGCTAATATTAAAATTGAACTACAGGATGAATTACGACGTAACCATAAGAATGAGTTACGCCGTAATTGGTTTGTACCTGGAAATCATCTACAGAAGACTGTTATGGCGTAATGATGGTTGGAAGTTACGCCGTAACTGGTTGAATCCTGGAGTGTACTGCTACAGTAGAGTGGTTACGGTGTAACCATTGATAAAGTTACGCCGTAACTTGCTAATCGGGTTAGAATCCAACTTCGTGTTAAGTCGGTCATTTAACTCCAATTCCTGCAAAAATGTTAAAAGCACAAAACCCAACAAAAATTGAAAATAAAATAGAAAAGAGGAAAGGGATCATTCGGGCTGTCTCCCGAAAGAGCACTTTTCTTTATTAAATAGTCTTTAAGTTAGACTTAAAGCCATGGGGATTTATGGGGGCCTTCGTACTTGGCCGACCTTAATCATTTTATTATTGGGGGAAGACTGGTCCCAAGCAGTTGGAAGTATGAACGGAGTCATGCAATATTGAGTCTCTCACAGAAAATTAGACTTGGCCCATTCTTAACGAAATTTAACTCCGGCTTCCCATTTTAATTTATCCTTTCCAAATTTTACTTTGACCCAATTCTTAAACGAAATCCCTTGGTAGCCGACTTCTTCTCTCTTTTCTTCATTAAAGCATGCCCATTCATTACGTTTGAGCAAGTTTGGCTTAGGGAACTCTCCTCCGTTACACACCTTGAGATGGGGATCACACGTAGGCCAAGCTTGAGTAGTTCCTCCAAACATCATAATTGCCGGTTCACAAAAGTGAATAGTCTATTCTATATTTTCAATCCAATAGACCGTAATATGGTGTTCCCAGAACAAATTTTCCTTAATTATTTTCTCCTCTTCAAAACACCACCAAACGGTTGCCTCCTTTTTCATCCGTTTCACAAAGAATTGGCCCCCTTCATTGTAACATTTGATAAACGGAGAACATGTTGGCAAAGTTAATTTTGAGCCCTCTATCATAGTAGTCATAGGAGTACAACAATGCAGCTTTCCTGTTACGGCAGTTACTCCACTTTTATCCATTTCCCCAGGTGAAATCCGATCTTCTTCGTCATCCCGCCAAGAAGATTCATCGCTATCGTAGGTATCATTAGACTCTGTTTCCTGCGTATGAAAAATACATGAAGGAGTAAAAACATCATTAGAACTGTCGAGTGAAATAGTTGGCTCCTCCTCAGTAACTAAGTCTGCCATGCACGAGCTCACTACTTCTTCTAGTTCTTGACAAAGAACCTTGTCCATCTTAAACACCACCCTATCATGACTGTATCCCAATGAAACTTCTTTTTCAAAGACCTTGATTCGAGTGCGTGAGGTAGCAAGGAAAGGTCTCCCAATAATTAAATGCTCTCAATGGGTGTTTGCCATATCAATAACCACAAAGTCTGAAGGAAAGAGAAACTTATCAAACTTAACCAAAACATTACCCGCAATTCCAATCGGAGTCACCTTAGTAATATCCGCCATTTCGATCACCATGCTTTTTTTCCAAGGATTAGTTAATCTAAGTTTTAGAAATATTGAAAGTGGCATAACGTTCACACTGGAACCAAGATCGGCTAATGCCGATAGATCATGATTACCAATGGAGCATGGAAGAACGAAGCTATCCGTGTTAATCTCCTTCTTCGGTAATTGGCTAGGCATTTCATTCGCATTAGTGCTCTCCAACTTCGGCTCGATATCTATTCCCTGGTTACGCCGTAACTCATCGTTAGAGTTATGGTGTAATTGGTTGCTGTCGTTCGATGTAGCTTCAAACTCTTGCTTAGTAATAGAAGTATGGAAATTATCGGTTGATTCATTAACCTCATTGTCCGTAAAGATTGCCTTGCAAGCCACCAGAGGTTTACTTCATTCAGGTTCAGTATTACTTCTTTTTAACTCTTCACTAAGCTTTTCAACCATTGCCTCTAAGTTTTTTAAAGATTTGTCATGGCTAGAAAGGCTTTTGTTCGTACTTTCTTGGAAGCTTTTCAACCATTCGTCCTGCTCTTTCTGCCTTTTCGTAGAGTCTTCAAGGTGTTTGTTGATAGCATCCTCGAGACTAGGCCTTCTTTCCCCATAAGGTCCATGATTGTAATAACCCGGAGGTCCTCCACGATATCCGTTCCCATTTCCATTTGATCCTTGAAAAAGTCTATTGGCTTCACCATACTTGACCTCTTCAATTTGTCTATCTTCATCATTAAGAGGGCAATTTTTTGCAAGATGAGTTCCACCACATGTCTTGCATCCAACTTTAATCGCATGCACACTTTCTTTAAGCTTGAGCATATCATGGCCAAGAGTGTCTAGTTTGTTGGTGATGGCGGCAATACCATCCAAACTTCCGCCTAAACTTCTATGGTTTCCTCCTTCATGCCAATTTTGAGAGTGGGTGGCCATGTTTTGTATAGCTTTCAAAGCAAGAGTAGGTGTCATTCCACGGATCGGCCCCTGAGAATCGAGCATTTGCCTTGTGGCAATTCTAGTACCCTTGTAGAAAATGCTGAACTTTTGTTGATTATTGTGGTCATGAGTAAGGCATATGTATAGGAGGTCATTATACCTATCCCAAGCTTGGTATAATGTTTCACTGTCTTCTTGTCTGAAATTCTGGATTTCTTCTAATTGTTTTGCCGTTCTTGAGGGAGGGCAAAATATTTGAATGAAAGTTCTTTTGAGAAGATTTCACGTGTCAATGGTCCCACCGGAAAGTCTATCAACCCATCGTTTAGCCAATCCCCCGTGTGTCATAGGGAATACCCTAAGAATGACCGCATCTTGAGAAACACCCGGGATGTTGAAGAGGCTTGCGATGTACAAAACAATTTCAATATTCTCGTAAGCATCTTCGTTCTTACTTCCGGAAAAAGGGTTAGCACGCAGATCCCTTATAAAATGCTCTTTGATCTCGAATCGGACCTCCGCTCTAATTGTCGGCCTAACAAGCCCCGACCCTTGCTCATCCCGAGTCATAGCAAGATATTCCTCAAGAGTGAGGTTATCGATGTGCACAAGTGCCATGGTACCTGAAACTTAAAGAAGATCACGAGAAAAATAAAATAAAAGACTTAACAAAAACCCTAATATAGCTCCCCGGCAGCGGCGCCAAAATTCTGATGCAGGTTTTCCAACCAGGATTTAATATTTATAAGTCTCGTCTACCTAAGGTCTATCTATTGCACTAACGAGCAATGAACCCGATTGTTGGTAGTATAAAAAGTGGTAATGTCGAGGTCATTCCCAAGAGCTATGTAGATGAGGATCCTATTAAGTCTAAATGTCACGATTTTAAAAGGGTTTAAGTTGAAAGGATTAATTAAACTAAAGACAAGAAATAAATAACGAAAAGTAAATTAAGGTTGTGAACAATGGTGAGAAAGTGTGCTAACCTAACTATTCATCCTATCATGTAATGTCTATGTTTTCTAATTACTTCCTATTGATTTAAGTGGGGGTTTAAGTTGATATGACAACATTTGGTCAATTCTCCATTACCTATCAACAAAGGTTCTACCCGACGTCAAAGGCCTACCCATTGGGGAGTCGAGGGTCTTAAGCAATCTAAGCTAAGTCATTAAGTACCCTACATGCAAGATTCGAAACAATGTGTGCCCGGGCGCTAGCATCTTAGATACACATCCATAATTTCTTAAGTTCATCCTTCCGAACGGTGATCTTTTGGTCAATTCGCACAAGAGGGATTTGATAGTCTTTTGGTCAATTCTTTCCAAGCCTCACTACCTACTTGCGTAGGGTCAGTTGGTTAATTCTCCTATGCAATTAGATACAATCGCAATTCAAAACTACCGAATCTTGGGTAACTACCGTCGAATTGTGCATGCATACACTAGAAACAATTATAGAAGCATGAAAACAAAAAAAATACAATAAAGGAATCATAACTAGGCTAGCACCAAGGGTGCTTAGCCGATCATATTAAAATACACGATAAATTCAATGTTTATCATGATTAATGACATGAATTAAAGTGAAAGGTAGTAGTAATCGCTAAAGCTTATCGATATGGTGTGATTCCTCCCTTGGAGATGGCTCCGTATGCTTGGTATGATCTGCCCTTGGAACCCTCTTCACGTTCTCTGCCATTGTGTTGTGAGTGAATGATATAAAATGCAGATATTAGGGTTTGTATTTATAGGCCCGATCATAGTTAAGGCGTAACTTAAGTTGAGAGTTACGCCGTAACTTATTTATCATCTAAACAGAAAGCTCGTAGTGGTGATTACGGCATAACCTAAGGAATAGCTACGCCGTAATTGTAGATCTGCCGTAAATTTGTAGAGAGTTACGTCGTAACTTGAATACCTTCTAAACAGAAGATGGTTACATCATAATGCATGTGAGATGGTTACGGCGTAGTTGACGGAGGCGCTAAATTCTTCATGACCTAGATGGTTATGGCGTAACTTAAAATGAGAGTTACGCGGTAACTGCAGTTGATTTGGTCTCTGTAACAAAATCCCAGCTACGGCGTAATTGAGAATATGAGTTACGCTGTAGCTTCTTCAAAGATAGCATACTAATGTAAAACCGTTAAGAAAATCTCCAAATCCGCGTCTCTAAGCTCCAATGCTCATATTTTACCTGGAAACGAAATATAAAGGAATAAGAGTATATATCCCTATAAATGACATAAAATTTGAGCATAATAGGGGGAAACTGACACTTAAAAGTCAGGATTATTTGATGTTATCACCACATGAGTGATTTACGCCGTAATTGGTTTAAACCTGGAAATCGTCTATACAGAAGACTGTTACGGCGTAATAATTGCTGGAAGTTACGCCGTACTGGTTGAAAACCTAGAGTGAACTGCTACTGTAGAATGGTTATGGCGTAACCTAAGAGAAAGTTACGCCATAACTTTGCTGACGGTACAGAATCTGATAAGGATTTAAAACGTACACTTTTAAGGGGTCATTTAAGCCCTTAATCGCCCACTTTTATATCCGTTACTGCTTAATTTCATTCCTTTTCACTTTTTAGGTCTCTTGAAGGCAAAATGCTGGAATGATGCTTATTTGGACGAAAAGGCGTGAATATGTGAAGAAAATGGCTAAAGTCAAGATCAAGACACTCAAGCTGCTGGAAGTGCACCCGACGGCTTCAGAAACAAAGGGCGACACCGTCCCTATATTTGTGACGGCTCAGGAGCGAATTTGCTATTTTCCACCTGATGACTTCAGGCTTTGTAGAGTAGGGCGTCACGAAGATTTTTCTCCTCAGACGGCCTAGATCCAGACTCAGACGGCGTCATGACTGAAGTTGACTTGGCCAAGACGAAACCCTAATGGCGGCGATCTGACGGCGTCACAATTAAAAGGTGACGTCGTCGCAGTTTTAACTCTATATATAGAATTCGATTTTCAGACTTTTAGAGAGGTAGACTTGTGGAGTAAAATCCTAAAACGATTGTAGTCCGTCTAGGACAGTATTTTAGGGTTCTAATAGCATATTTTAAATCGAGATAAGTTATTTATTTCCTTGATTTCATTATTTCTTCGATTGAATGTGTGTATGCTTGCATGTTTAACATGTCCGGCTAATTTACTTGTGTGTTTGCTTAGATCTATGAAACCTAGTTATTGAATATTGATTGGTTGTCTCTTATCTTAATTGTAAATTGGTTTAGGAGTGCTTAAAACCATCGTTGTGTTATTAATGCTTGATTAATCTTTGTTGAACATTAGTTTATAATTACTAGTGGAATTGTAGGCTAAAAATCCAAAGAAAACCTTAGTGTTAAGTTTATGAATCCTAGAGATTTCGTAGTCATTAACCTTAGGCAGCTTCAAAGAGTTAGGGATAAAAGCACACCCTACGACCTTCGAAAACACAACGCGTTAAGAATAAGGACGTGACAATTCAACCATCAATAAAAGATAACTAGGGAGTAATAGTATCTAGGTAGACACATCTTTAATCATCATACGAGCACACTTCAATAGACATAGACTACCCCTTAGATTAGATAATTAAAATAGTAGAGTAATCGGTAGAAGTACCACCCCCCAAATCCAATACCCCGAGATCGTACCTTTTAATTTTCTAAAAAAGTATAAAAAAGATAAAAAAATAATCTTCCTCAACCCCAACCTTAGCGTAGTAATTTGTCACTAGCATTCCTATTCCCCTAGAGAACGATATCAATCCCGAGGCTTACCCTAATACTACACTACAACGATTAGGTTCACTGCCTAGGTGGTTGAAAAACTTGCTCGAAGAAAAGGAAGTTTCCTTTGACCCCGAACGCGCGTTGTACGCGTATCTGAATCCAACTCCTCATTAAACGCGATCCATTCAACTCCAATTCCTACAAAATTGTTAAAAGCACAAAACCCAACAATAAAATTGAAAATAAAACAGAAAAGAGGAAAGGGATAATTCGGGTTGTCTCTTGAAAGAGCACTTTTGTTTATTAACGAGTCTTTAAGCCATGGGGCTTTATGGAGGTCTTCGGACTTGATCGGCCTTAATCAGTTTTTTGTCGGAGGAAGGCTGGTCCCGAATAGTTGGAGGTATGAACAGAGTCATGCAATATTGAGTCTCTCGTAGAAAATTAGTTTTGGCCCATTCATAACGAAATTTAGCTTTAACTTCCCATTTTAAGTTAACCTTTCCAAATTTTACTTTAATCCTATTCTCAAACAAAATCTCATGGTAGCCAACTTTTTCTCTCTTTTCTTCATAAAAACATACCCATTCATTACGTTTTTGAGCAAGTTTGGCTCAGGGAATTCTCCTCCATTACACACCTTGAGTTGGGGATCACACATATGCCTAGCTTGAGTAGTTCCTCCAGACATCATAATTGCTGTTTCACAAAAGTGAATAGTCCATTCTATATTTTCAAACCTGTCGGCCATAATATGGTGTTCTCAGAACCAATTTTCCTTAATTATTTTCTCCTCTTCAAAACACCACCAAAAGGTTGCCTCATTTTTCATCCGTTTTACAAAGAATTGGACACCTCCATCGCAATGTATGATAAAAGGGGAACATGTTGGCAACGTTAATTTCGAGCCCTCAATCATAGTAGTCATAGGAGTACAACAATGTAGCTTGACCGTTACGATAGTTACACCACTTTTATTCATTTCCCGTGTGAAATCCGATCTTCTTTGTCATCCCGCCAAGAAGATTCATCGCTATCATAGCTATCATTAGACTCTTTTTCCTGTGTATGACAAATATATGAAGGAGTAAGAACATCGTTAGAACTGTCGAGTAAATTAGCTGGCTCCTCCTTGGTTACTAAGTACGCCATGCACGAGCTCACTACTTCTTGTGGTTCTTGACAAAGAACATTGTCCATCTTAAATACCACCCTATCATGACTGTATCCCAATGAAACTTCTTTTTCAAAAACCTTGATTCGGGCGCGTGAGGTAGCAAGGAAAGGTCTCCCAAGAATTAAGTGCTCTCTAGGAATGTTGATCATATCAATTACAACAAAATCTGAAGGAAAGAGAAACTTATCGACCTTAACCAATGCATTACCCACAATTCCAATCAGAGTTGCCTTAGTCATATATGCCATTTCAATCACCATGCTTGTTTTCCAAAGATTAGTTAACCTAAGTTTTTTCAATATTGAAAGTGGCATTACGTTCATACTAGACCCAAGATCGGCTAATGCAGATAGATCATGATTACAAATAGAGCATGGAAAAGTGAAGCTATCCGTGCTAATCTCCTTCTTTGGTAATTGGCTAGGCATCTCATTAGCATCAGTGATTTCCAGCTTTGGCTCGATCACTGTTCCCTGGTTACGGCGTAACTCATCGCAAGAGTTACGGCGTAATTTGTCACTGCTGTGCGATCCGACTTCAAATTCCTGCACAGTACCGAAAGTATGGAAATTATCGTTTGATTCATTAACCTCGTCGTCCATAAAGACAGCCATGCAAGCCACCATATGTTTACTTCCTTAAGGTCTAGTATTACTTTTTTGCGCCTCTTCACTAAGCTTTCCAATCATTGCCTCTAAGTTCTTTAAAGATTCGTTATGCCTAGAGAGGCTTTTGTTCGTACTTTCTTGGAAGCTTTTAAACCATTCGTCCTGCTGTTTTTGCCTTTTGGTAGAGTCTTCAAGGTATTTTCTCATAGTATCCTCGAGGTTAGACCTTCTTTCTCAAGAAGGTGCACGATTGAAGTACCCCGATGGTCCTCCACGATATCCATTACCATTTCCATTTGATCCTTGGAAAAGTCTATTAGCTTCACCATACTTGACCTCTTCAATTTTTCTATCTTCGTCATTAAGAGGGAAATTTTTTGCAAGATGAGCTCTACCACATGTCTCACACCCAACTTGAATCGTGTGTACACTTTCTTTAAGATTAAGCATATCATGGCCAAGAGTATCTAGTTTGTTGGTGATGGAGGCAATACCATCCAAACTTTCGCCTAAACTTCTATGGCTTCTTCCTTCATGCCACTTTTGAGAGTGGGTGGCCATGTTTTGTATAGCTTCCAATGCAAGAGTAGGTGACATTCCAGGGATCGACCCCTGAGAATCGAGCATTTTCCTTGTAGCAATTCCAATACCCTTGTAGAAGATGTAGGGCATTTGTATAAAAGGTCATTATACCTATCCTAAGCTTGGTATAATGTTTCACCGTCTTCTTGTCTGAAATTGTTAATTTCTTCTAACTGTTTTGCCGTTCTTGAGGGAGGGCAAAATATTTGAATGAAAGCCCTCTTAAGAATATTCCACATATCAATGGTCCCACCGGAAAGTCTATCAACCAATCGTTTAGCCAATCCTGTAAGTTTTATAGGGAATACCCGAAGCATGACCACATCTTAAGAAACACCCTAGATGTTGAAGAGGCTTGCGATGTATAAAACATTTTCAATATGCTCGTAAGCATCTTCGTTCTTACTTCTGGAAAAAGGGTTAGCACGCAACTCCCTCGTAAATTGGTCCTTGATCTCGAATCGAACCTTCGCTCTAAAAGTCGGCCTAACGAGCCCTGGCCCTTGCTCATCCTGAGTCATAGCAAGGTATTCCTCGAGGGTAAGGTTATCAATTTCCACAACTGCCATGGTACCTGAAACTTAAAGTAGATTGTGAGAAAAAAACAAAAATAAAATATAAATAAAAAATAAAAGGCTTAACAAAAAATCCTAATATAGCTCCCCAGCAGCGGTGCCAAAATTCTGATGCAGGTTTTCCAACCAGGATTTAGTATTTCTAATTCTCGTCTACCTAAGGTCTACCTATTGCACTAACGATCAGTGAACCCGATCGTGCGTAGTATAGAAAGTGGTAAAGCCGAGGTCCTTCCCAAGAGCTATTTAAATGAGGATTCTATTAAGTCTAATTGACATGGTTTTAAAAGGTTTTAAGTTTGAAATTATTAATTAAACTAAACGACAAGAAATAAAATGCAAAAAGTAAATTGAGGTTGTGAACAATGGAGAGAAAGTGTGCTAACCTAATTATTCATCCTTTCATGTCATGTCTATGTTTTCTAATTACTTCCTATTGATTCAATTGGAGGTTCAAGTCGCTATGACAACATTTGGTCAATTCGTCATAACCTATCAAAAAGGTTCCTACCCGACGTCAAAGGCCTACCATTTGGGGAGTCGAGGGTCTCAAGCAACCTAAGCCAAATCATTAAGTACCATACATGCAAGATTAGGAACAATGTGTGCCCGGGCGCTAGCTTCTTAGACACACAACCCTAACTTCTTAAGTTCATTCTTCCGAACAGTGATCCTTTGGTCAATTCGCACAAGAGGAATTTGATAGTCTTTTTGTCAATTCTTATCAACCCTCTCTGCCTACTTACTTAGGGTCTTTTGGTCAATTCTCCTAAGCAAATAAATATGACCGCAACTCAAAACTACCGAAGATAGGGTGACTACCAACAAACTATGCATGTATACACTAGAAACAATAATTAAAGAATGAAAACATAAACAATACAATCAAGGAATCATAACTAGGCTAGCACCCAAGGTGCTTAGTCGATCATATTAAATGACACAAGCAATTCAATGTTTAACACGATTAATGAAGACATGAATTAAAGTGTAAGGTAGTAGTAATCACTAAAGCTTATCGATATGGTGTGATTCCTCCCTTAGAGATGGCTCCGTATGCTCCGTAGGATCTGCCCTTGGAACCCTCTTCACGTTTTCTGACTTTGTGTTGTGAGTGAATGATGTCAAATGCAGATTTTAGGGTTTGTATTTATAGGCCCGATCATAGTTACGGCGTAACTTAAGTTGAGAGTTACGCCGTAACTTAATTATCCTCCAAACAGAACTCTCGTAGTGGTGATTATGACATAACCATAGGAATAGTTACGCCGTAATTACAGCTCCGCCGTAAATTTGTTTAGAGTTACGCTGTAACTTAAATACCCTCCAAACTCAAGTCTCGTAGTGTTGGTTACGTCGTAATGCATGTTAGGAGGTTACGGCGTAGTTGACAGAGTCGCAAAATTCCCCATGACCAAGATGGTTATGGCGTAACTTAAGTTGAGAGTTACGCCGTAACTACTGTTGACTTGGTGTTTGAAACGTAATCCTAGCTACGACATAAATGAGAATGAGTTATGCCGTAGCTTCTTCAATGATAGCATACTAAGGTAAAATCATTGAGAAAATCTCCAAATCCGCGTCTCTAAGATCCAATGCTCATATATTACCTGGAATCGAAATATAAAAGAATAAGAGTATATATCCATATAAATGACATAAAATATGAGCATAAACGGGGGAAATTGACACTTAAAAGTCAGGATTATTTGATGTTATCAGTAACGCCGTCACTTGCAAATGGACATACCAAAACAACCCAAATTTTACTAGAGACGACTTAGTGAAAAAGTTATGAAGTAACAAGTGATGCCATCACTTTTTAGAATAGCTAGAATTTTATGCCAAATTTATAACGTGACGGCCCAAAGTAATTAAAGAGGGACGGAGTCAAAGATTTCTGGACATCGTCTGAAGTTACAAAGTGACCCCATCATAAGGCTGACTTGGAAAAGACGAAACCCTAAAGGTGGAGACTTAACGGCGTCACATCTACAAAGTGACGTCGTCGCAACTGTAATCCTATTTATAGTTTTAGAATTTTCTACATTAAGTGTGCAACATTGGAGAGTAACTTTGGTGTATGACTTTTAGTGGTTTTTTACAGTATTTTTAGGGTTTTAACACCCTCTATCGTTAAGAGATAAGTTCCTTAATCTCTTTTATCATTATGTTTGATTCACATCTACAAAGTGACGTCTTCGCAACTGTAATCCTATATATAGTTTTAGAATTTTCTGCATTAAGTGTGCAACATTGGAGAGTAACTTTGGTGTACGACTTTTAGTGGTTTTTTACAGTATTTTTAGGGTTTTAACACCCTCTATCGTTAAGAGATAAGTTCCTTAATCTCTTTTATCATTATGTTTGATTCATGCTTGATTATGATTACTTGCTTTTTTATCTTAACATGTTAGCTAAATCAAAATAGTGTTTGTTAGATATAATGAAACCTAGTTGTTAACTATTGATTGTCGTCTCTTGTTTAAGTGGTTGTTACATGTTAGGTTAGAAAAACATGCTTATTCCTTTAGTGTTGCGAGCTTGAACGTCCTAAACAACGTATTCATGTACTAGAGTGTACTACTAGACTTTTCGTTGTGTTTATTGCGTGAATTGCGATTGTTGATAATAGGAGATTTGGGGGAGATAACTTACGTTACTTCGTGATCCCGGTTTTCTAGAGGAGATCAATACATTCATAGAGTTAGGGCATTTGGCACCTCCCTACGAATAATGGAATACAATGTTCCAATTAAGCAAGGATGTGACAATTTGACTAATCAATAGGAGGTAGCTAGGGAGTAATGAAATCTAAGTAAACACGCCTTTATCTATCATAAGAATCTCATTTATTTGTAATTTAGTTTTAATTATTAGTTCTAATTAGTTTAATTAGTAGTTTAAGTAGTTGATAATCAAAACCCCCAATCTAAATACTGAAATTTTACTTTGCTTTCATAAAATATAAAAATACAAAAAGAATCATCCCTTACCTTAGACCTATTCATCATACATCACGAAATTCCCAACACTATTCCCCTAGAGAACGATCAATCCACCGAGTCTTACCTATACTATACTACAACGGTTAGATACACTGCCTAGGTGGATTGTAAAACTTATTCGAAGGTCTTACAACCGCCGTATCAAATTTTTTGCGCCACTGCCGGGGAATAGTTTAGGTTCATTTTTTTAATCTTGTCTAGGTCTACTCACTAGATTCCTATCGAGTGAGATTTTATTTTTATTTTTAGCTTTCTAGTAGTTTATCTTTTTTTTGTTCCCTTTGTTTGTAAAACTTCTCATTTGCCACCATGATGAATGAGATGCCTTTTCACCAAGACCCACCAAACCAAGACCCACCATATCTTAACCTACCACCACAAGACCCACCAATACCACCTCGAGCCTGTAATCTAGGTGAGTACTCTAGACCAAGCCACCAAGGCTATCGAAACACCATTTAGCTTCCACATCAAGCTTAAACTATGGCCTTGCGATCCGAAACCATTCGGTTGATGCAAAACGGATGAGGATTCCATGGACTTCGTTCCGAAGATCTAAATCAACATCTCAAGGACTTCCTTAAAATTGTCGATTCAATTGACCTTGATGTTACTACTCGGGAGACAACGCGATTGCGTTTCTTCCAATTTTGTCTACATGATCAAGCTAGCAATTGGCTTGAGCATCTACCCGTGGGATCTATCTATAGTTGGGATGGTCTTATTACCCGTTTCCTCGCTCAATTCTTCCCACCGGGAAGGACTACTAAACTTATAACAACCTGAAAATTCGAGACAACATTTAAACTTTTGAATACGAATATAACATAAAGTACATCATTTGCGAATAGTCCGTAAATCATGATAAATAAAATCAAAGTAACTTAAAAGCATTCAAACTGCATGCAATCACGTTGTTTCACGTTAACATTCACTTGGGCATGAGAATTACCCGGGCCCACTTTCCTCCAGATTCTCATAATAGTTATTATAACTTAATCAGTCAAAATGTCATCTTCATATCCCCTAAATTTGCGATGGTTTGTTATGTGTAGGTCGATATATTTTCACACCACACGTACGTCCTTTAATTGAGAATCATGACAGTAAACATAACCACACAATACAATCCATTATCCTAATATTTGTTGCTATATAAGAGCTACGAGTGCATGCGTTTTGGTGATTACGTCAACCAAATCTCGCGTTAGAGTTCGTGTTCGGGATGTTAAGTATCGGTTCCTACTCGAATCAGGATCATGATGGTTCGTTCGCTGGAGGTTGCGTCGTGATTGGGTTGAGTCTTTGTTAGGTTTTGAGTTCGGTTGTGTCTCGTTGAATATTGTGTTCGTGTTCATGTTTCGGTAGTGATCGTACTTGTCTAGCCTTGATCGAGGTAACTCTTGAACCATCATTTTGATACAAAATAATGCACACTCTAAATTGAGGAATATGTTAAGTAACACTTATTAAATCCTAACATAATGATTAGTTTTGTAAGATTATATTTGAAACCGTATATAAATGATTTGCTTGCTTACTAACATCAAGGATTTTAACATGGAGTTTAGTCTTATAAAATGGTGTAATCAATTCTGAAAATGGGTAAGTTTGAGGGCTATCGCCGGTTTAATGGGTAAGTTGTACGAAGTGTTTAACGTGCGTTGTGGAAGACGAGTCGGGGGTTAGTCATTAGGTGTGTTTACTGAGTCGTGTTGGTAAGTTTTATGAACCGCGAGCGAGGGTAATTTGCATATCGAATTCAAGTAGGAAAAACGTTTTGCAAATGAAATACATGAACCTGTTATGCATAGAACCATTGATCATTGATGTCGATGTAAAAAAAACAAAGTATTTTTTTACGCTATTCCTAAATCAGTTTACAACGTGAAGATAAAATTAAGCCATTAATTTGTGCTTGCATTTTGAGGATTGATTATGGTGTATCAAATGGTAAATGTTTTTAGAAGTCTGGCTCAAGTTGATCACTGTATGAATAAACATAATGTTGCATGTTAAATATTTTGACATTTTTTTTACTTTTAACCCTCATCTTTAGAACATTATCACATAAAAACCTTACACTTTATGATTTGGCAAATTACAACCTTAAACTATTATAAGCATAATATTAAGTTTTAATGTTTAATTACTTGTCGCAATAAACCCTAAACTTTGATAAGTTACACTTTAAACCTTAAGTTTGGATTATTTATATTTTGAACCCTAAATCATGATAATTATTTTATTAGACTTTTTATTTTATTAGCATTGGTAAATTTAAACTTTCTATTTCGGACAAGCTTACCAATTCGATAACCTTTCTAATTTGGAAAAGTATTTAACGTAGTAAACTTAATAATTAAAAGTTACGAATTCGGTAAAATTACTAATTACGGAAACTTACTAAAAATGAAAAGTTGATAAATATGGAAACTGCTAAATATGGTACGTTTCTAAAAAAATGAAATGAAACCCTAAATATGAACAATTGTGAAGATGAAATGGTTTCTAAAACTTGAACGATCATTATTCGTGTAGATCCGCGGAGGAAGGAATAACATTTGGTTACTTGTGCATTTCCGATGATTTGCTTTACGGTTTGAGGTACATATATTCTTTCCCTTTTTAGTAGGGATACTTTTGTACGTTCTGATCCTTTGATATGATCCTTTGCTATGATTCCCCCATGATGATCCTTTGTTTGCCTTCTGAATTGATTCATATGCTATGATTCTTCGATATGATTCGTTCCATTTTGACTTCGGTATGATGTGTTATGATATGATTCAGTTGCTATGACTTGTACGCTTATGATTCGGTATGTTTTGGATATGATTATGATTTGTACGTTCTGCCCCTTTTGTTACGAGCCAACTAGTCATGGTGGTACCATGACCATGTCATTGATGGCACCAATGGCATGACACTATCTGGGGCGGTGTGATTAGTCCCCGGCGTCCCCATTATGATTTGATTTGATTTGATATGATTTGTGGCGCCTTATTTGCATATGTATACCTGTCTAGCTAACGGGGTACATATTGCCTTATGTACGGGGGTCGTATGGATGCATCCTAGGCTTATAATTTGATATGATATGCTTTGATATGATTTGTATGGATTTGGCGTTTGGGTTGTGCTTGCCTTGCACCCCCTCTCGCACTTTGGTACTTGTGAGGTCTCCCCTCCCTGGACCCTTTTGTAAGTAGTGTCCTTCATGTGGCATGCTGGACGCATAGGATTATTTTCTCGTGGGCATCTTTCATTTGTGATTCATTATACTTCATTGGATTATGTATTCGTATGTTCGTTGTGTTCTTCATGTGGCATGTTGAACACCTTTTTCTTTGGTATTTCATTATGTTCTCTTCATGACCTGATCCTTTATTGTTTATGATCTCTAATTCACTTTGATTTGTTATCTTTTGCTCATTTGATACGTATGCCTTCATTCAGTTACTCGTTTGACCTTTTGTTTACTCAGAATCCTTATCTAGTCCATCCAACAACTATGTGGGGTTATAGTTATTTGAATTTAATATGCTTTCATTCCATGTGGTTGCCAAACTTATGTTATCAGACTTTACTTCATATGTTTATAATGCTATGACATGAGTATGTGATTCTCTTGTTTATTATGTTGATGTATGACTACGTGGCTTGCCCACTCTCCATGCTGATACGTGATTACCTGAATTACCTGTTGCCGTGCTAGTATGAAATTATCCGGTTACCATGTTAAGATGTGCTTATATGAATTGTCTAGATGCCATGCTTGTATGTAAATCTGTGACTTAGCGGCTTTTGGTGATGTCCTTATATAATTACTTCTTGAGTTATAATTATCATTAATGTACTATCTGCTAATTATTGATCTGTCATGATTACATTTACACACATGATTCCTTGCTGAAAGAAATTGATTTGACTTATATGTGTACTTATTGAACTTTTTAGTTGCCATGTTATTATCTTGCTTAGTATTACTACTGATGATGCTACTTGGTGTGATGACTGTACAGCTTGTCGTTGTTATTTATCTGCCTGGATTAATTGCCATACTTGAGCTATGTTATGTGGTTTCATGTCTGCTTATAGACTATAGTTTAGTTAAATGTATTTGATTTGCTACCTTGCTTGTTTTGCCATAACATGTTGTTAGTCGTTTCGCTGCTTGACATGCTCTCACAATATTTGGTTACATGTTTAATTATGATGCTGCCTTTCATCTTTTATGTGATTCTTTTAATGCTTTAATATTTTTATGTGCTTGTATGTATTTGCGGATGTGCTATTTGCTATGGGGTTTATTTCATTATGTTCTTGGTGGATATATGTTATGATGTTTGCTGCAGGTTTCTCGTTGACTCATTTCATTTCGTTCATTCGTTATGATTTCGTTGTCACCTTTTGATTCATTTTGTACCTTTGTTATATTTAGCTTTTGATTTGTGTCATATCTGTTCACTGAGCTTTGTAAGCTCAGCCGCCTTTTCTTTCTCTGTGGCGGCAGGTTCTAGTAGGGCTATGGGTAAGAGTGAGAGTTGGGACTTAGAAGACCTACCGTATTTTGATATTCCACTTAATTATGGGTTTATGTTTCAGATTTGTATTTCATTTGTATTTCTATTTTGGATTTATGATTGCATTTATCATTTTGGAGTTATGATGTTCATGACTTTATTTTATTTGTATGATAAGACTTCCGCTTACGTTACTGTATGCTTTGTATGACACCATAATGTAGCATTCTGACCCGTATCGGGTTGGGGTGTTACAATTATGGTATCAGAGCTCAGGTTTCGTCTTGTTGACCTTAAGAATGACCTGTGAGGACTTGGGTAGACATTAGGCTTCCGTCTGTTTCGATCTTTTCTGGTTCTTTTGATTTTTCGTTTAGATTTGACGTCGATATTCTTTTATCTTCGCTGATTGACCTTCTTCCTTTCGCATTTGATTTCTTATGTTTTGTCTTCGGCGCATTCGGTTGTCGATCGTTAGATGGAGACTACTCGTAGAGTCGAAGATGGTGGTGCCGATCCTGGGTTGCAACAACAGTTGTTGAATTTGAGGAGATCGTGAAACAGAAGCCGCACCCTGAACGTAATGATGCTGGAGACATCAGGATGCTTCAGAAGAGAGCTGGACGGAACAACCAGAGGAGCAAAGACGGAGACAAGATTCAACTGGTGGACATATGGAAGACGTATGAGCAGAGGAACTATGACTGGCGTACTTTAGACGTGCGGAGAAACTACTTCCAAGATTCGAGCATATTGTGGTCAACAGATCAACCGTCGAGATGCTGAGAAGATTCATTTGCATCATGTGATTGGGCACGGTTCGCGTTACTCTCAATTGTTTCGTCATGCATTTTGAATTAGTTCGATATTTCGTTTTGAGGGTTTTGGACCAGTGGTATTTTCTTCGATTTGTTTGAAGCTTAGCTTGAATGATGGAGTTCTATGGTTTGACTCTTCTGTGTTACATCCTATTTTATATTTCTCTAAGAGATTCCGATTATCATCTGTTATGTTTACATGATTCGTATAAGTAAGGTTAGACTTTGCTGTACTTTGTCATTTTGATCATCAATAATGAGTCGTGAGGAACCTTCTCGAGCAAAGCAGCAGCCTTCTGCCCTTGATGGAATGGTAAGTTGATTTGATGTATTACATGCTGCCTTTATGTGAATCTGGGTTGATTTGGTATGTTACTTGCTACCTGCATGTGTATCTGTTTTGACGTGATGCTGGTTATGTGGTTCGTCATGACCCGAGATAGAATATGATGGCAATAAGGACTTGTTATGTGATGCAAGTATTATGACGCCTGATCAACGTGATAATACCGAGATCATATAGTTTGAACTTATTGGAATCATATGACGTCCTGGGAAATGCCGGGGGTATGTAGGATGGACTAGTGATTCCTTCCAAACTAACTAACTTTATTTCCCAACCACTTGTGAATGGCTGATACTAAAAGCTAGACAGCCTGGAAGAGGAATGCAAGTTTACCAAGGATTAAAATATCCTTGGATCGTTTATGTCCTGGTGAGGTGTGACGTTCTGGTACAATGACTTGTGAATTGTTGAAAATAATATTAGTATAGGAAAACAGAATCGATTGACTAACACTAGGAATGTGAATAGTAATAGCTCTGTCACAGCTACGTCATTAAAAACTTACAATCAGAAACCTAAAAACGTGAAAGATATATAAACGTACGTTTAACCTAAATTAAACGTAAACGTATAAAAACAAATCGAATATAACTATAGTAGGGATTTACATGTTTTAGCGACTTAAATGCAAATTAAAGGAAATAAAAGATAAAATATATTAAATAAACGCTATCACTATTTTTAAAATGATGAACGTTTAAAACCTAAAACGTACGTTTAAATAAAATTACGTAAACGTACAAAATAAAACGTGAGTTTAAAGAAATAAAAGGCCTACAAATATGAAAATGAAATTTTTACAATCCTAATAATAAAAGAAAATTATTAGAAAAGAAAATTATTTTTAAAACTATTTATTTAATTATTATTAATTAAAAACTATTTATTAAGTATTTAAAATGCACTGAATATAAGAAAATACAAAATTAACCTAGAAAAATGAAATTTAAATTTAGAAAAATCTAAAATATTAGAAAACTAATTTTAAAACTGAAAAGATATTTTTTATGCTTTTTATTTATTTATTATTAATTATTTACTATTATTAATTACTAAAAACTATTATAGATTTATTAAAAATATTAAATGAATAAAGAAAAATCTTGAAACTTTTACAAAATTCTAAAATAAATAAAAGAAGCTAGGAAAAATATAAAAACTATATGTGCTTAATGAAAATAAGCTAATAAGCAAATAAGCTTCTAAGGAAAAGCTATCAATTAGCTTAAAAATGATTCTTTTTGGCTTTTCTATTTCTGGAACTAAATATATACTGACATTATACATGTTTAATGAAGACAAAAAGCTACAAACTTAGAAATAAGCAAATTATGAGCTTATGAGTCCAACAGTTAAGCTTTTGGCTTGACTGTTGGAACTCAAGCTTAGAATAAGCTTGAAATAAGCTATACAGATGAAACAAAAGGCAAAATAAGATATATACAAGTCCAATGGGCCAATATAAACAAGAGAATTGGACAGAAATAGTGTGAGCTTATGGTTAAGACAGTTAAGCTTTTGGCTTAACTTGGATGGAATTGAGGCCTCTAAAGCCTGTAATAAGCTCCACACTGAAAAGTAAATGAAAAATAATATGTATATAAGTTATATGAACAAGTATGCACAAGCATGTACACTGACAATCACTCATAAGCTTGTAATAAGCTCATAAGCTTTTACAGTATACACAGATCCAAACACCCCTTGCAACTATTTGAAATGGCCAATTAAGCTGAGAATATAAGCTTGATAGGCCAAAATAAGACTTGAAGTAGCAAGATGGGCTGGTTGGCTTTCCAAAAAGCCAAAACTCAACCTATGAAGATCACAGATGAGCTTTTGGTAAGCTTATGAAGTAGGCATCATTTCACTGTTTTGACTCAGTGAATGCTGAGTAAAATGGGACAAACAAAAAGCTGCTTGCAGCCCTATTTAATAGGCTGCAAGGTAGGATTTAAGCATAGGATCATTAAGTTGGGTGGATGAGCTTCACAAAAAGCTAAACCACTCAAGCTTATGATCATAAATGAGCTTATAAGAGCTGAAGGTAATGGTGCAAGTTCAATAAATTAAACTGTTGTGAGTGGGCAAACAACAAGCTCTAAAAGACTTATCAAATAAGCTCATGAGAGCTCAACCAACACTGAGACATTGAGTATGAATAGATAGCCTCACAAGAAGCCAGAATTCACAAGCTCAAGCTTAGTGGGAACATTCCATAGGCTTGGGAAAACAACTCCACTTCCACTGTTTGCTTCAGTGGAAAGAGTTTGGTGGGACAAAAAGGTTGGAATGATTAAGCTACCTAAATAAGCAAATAAGGGACAAATAAGCATAAACATTACAACTAGACCACAAAGGCTACACAAATAAGCCAAATTCACAAGCTAGGGCCAACTTCACAAGCTTTTGCAAGCTTGTGAACTTGACACCTAAACCTGTGCACAGGGCATGGTTACAGACAAGGTGTACAAAAGAAACAAGGAAATAAGCAGTTTAAAAGCTGATTAAAAGTAAGATATTATTTTTCTAATTAAGAAGAGCAGCTATATTTAAATATCCTAGAAGGTTATAAGCTAAATCTCAATAATGAGCACACAATAAAATTCTAGATTTTATTCAAAACAGTATTGACAAATTTGACTTTCTGAGTTTATGATCAAAGTTGACTTTGATCAACTTTGATCTGAATTTAACAACTAAATAAGACATATTAAGCTAAGAGAACATGAAATAAACAAGTATAAACAACTTAAAAACAGCTTTGGTGAGTATGGCATTGAAAATCATCATAGTGTTCAAATGAGGATCAAAGAAGTGAATTTTTGACTTTTGCTTGTATACATAATAGACTTATGGTTTGTCTGACCCTAAGGAACTCTATGTATCAAATATCAACCAAGAATAACAACTTTAGAATCAGTTAAGCACTCTTGAATTAGTATTGCCAAACACACCTTAAATAGAACTAAATTTAGCTATTCAATCCATATCATTGTATAAACTGATTTTATCAAATCCAGAGGTTTTCATTGGTTAAATTAGAACTTTTTCAGTATACATAAGTAGTCACACAAAGGTATACCTAGGATTCTCAAAAATTTGCTTATGACAGCTGAAATGGAATTTCAAGCCAAATCAAATTCCAAAACATAACAAACTTATATTAAGCTATAATATCATTAACTAACAACAATTAAACACAGAAAAGAAGAAATTAAGACAGATAGATAACTTAAGCCATAAAAAGCAAAAATTGTAAAAAGTGGACTTACAAGGTGAATGAACTGAGACTTTGGAACCAAGGATCAAAACCATAACCTATTGTCCTCCATAGGACTCTAATACCATGGCAATCCAGTATGAACCATGCTCCAAGCTAAGATCACCAAGAACATTGATTTTTGATTTTCCATTGTATTTTTCTCTATTTTTTATGATTTTTGGTTTTAAAGACTACAACTGATTAAAGGTTTCTAAAAGCTTAAACAAGCTTTGTCAGGAGCTTATGTGATCTAATAGAGTCCAATAACAACAATAATCCAACAAAAAAGTAAATGACATAAAAATTAAAGGTAACTTGAAAATTTGAAATGTAAAAGATGACTTGCATTAAAACTGTAAATGATATTTCATTACAATAATTTGAGTTCCATTACACTAATAAAACTTGTAAATGGCAGTAAATAAAGAAAGCAATAAAGGTTACACTACATGATTAAACTAAGTCTAAATGACATTGGCTTAAGGCCAAGGTGTCTTTTTTCTTATGTCTTTTCTTCCTCTTTTATAGTCTCAGCACCCTTGGTGATCACTCAAAAGTCCTCTCTTTCAATCTGAGCCTTTGAATTAGTCTAATTGATCTCAACCGTTTAAAACACTTTTGGCGCCAAAAGTTGAATAGACAGCTTATGGCAGTTCTGCTTTAATTAATGCATCATGGAGTGTTGCAGAGGGTTAGGGGAGAGTTTGGATAAGTTTAGTGGACTGGTAAGCTAAGTAGGGTGGTATTGGTGAAAACCGTGGGTAAAATGGTGGTGTGGGAAAAAGGGTGTGAAGGGCATTTATTGTGGGGGGTATTAGTGGCAGAGGTGGTGGAGGGAGTGGGTAGTAAAGTAGAGGGTGAGCTGGAAGGGGTAAGGTGGAGGTGCAAGTGGTGGTGTTACAGGTGGGGGGTGTGAGGTGGAAGAAGAAGAGGGAAAAAAAAGGGTCCGGGTTTTGTAGCTGTTTGACTAGTTTTGACCAAAGGGTCCAAAAAGGGAGGGGTCATAGGTTTGGCAGGGGTTCAAATCTGTTTTGACAAGTCTAGGCTTAGGTTAATATGACAAGGACCAAAGTGTAATTTTCCAATTCTTGAAGGACCATCTTTGCCAATATACCAAAGTTGTCACAAGGACCAAAATTGACAAGTTCCAATAGTACAAGGATTAGTTTTGACAATTTCAAATTTTCCAGGGACCAAACTTGACATTTTTGAAAGTTCAGGGACCAAACTTGTAAATTTGTAATTTTAAATCTCAAGGACCAATTTTTGACAACTTAAGAATCCCTAAGGACTTAAAATGATATTTTTCTTTATTTAGATTTACCAGGGACTGTTTTTGACAACTTTTGAAACTTGGGGGACTAAAACTGCCAATTATGCAAACTTGATACGTTTTTCACCAGATTTTGATATTTTTGCATTTAAAACACATAAAACACTTATTTGTGATATTTTTATCATTTTGATGCATTTCTGAGTGTTTTCAGATGTTTTTGCAGTTTAAATGGTACAAAAATGATGAGTATTTACACACTCATCAATCCCCCACACTAAGATATTGCTAGTCCCTAGCAATGTTTTAAGAAAAATTAATGGATTTCATCTCTTTACCAAAAGCCATTACTTCTGGAGTAGCCAAATGTTTCAGTTCAAGTAAGAACCTTGGTACACTGATAACCATATGATTTTGAGCAAATCACCAGCTTTCAACGGTTTTGATTTGTCTTTACCGGAAGCCGTTTGCTTCTGGACTAGCCAACTCTTAGATAAATTATCAATATTATCTTTGGTGAGTAGATTACCAATTATGGTTTTTCCACTGCCTTTACCACAAGCCATAAACTTGCGGGCTAGCCAACTCTTCACTTTTTAGGATATGGTGAGCTGAATACCATACTATTTTGGGCAAATTGCAAGCCGTAAACGGATTTGAGATATCTTTACCAAGAGCCGTTTGCTCCTGGATTAGCCAATCCTTTTGTTTATTAGACATGGCGGACTGATAACCAATTTAGTAAGTGAAAAACACTTACTCAAAAAAAAAAATTGGCCAAAAACGGGGGAATTGTGTTAGGAATTTGAAATTCCCGGTATTAAAGAGTCGGTCACCTCAAGTATATGTAATCGTTAGAAAGCTCGTAGTCATAGTAATATTTAGTTAAGTAGTATTTAGTTAAGTAACACCGTGGAGGACGGACGGGTCTTTACCCACTGTATGCCTGATCCACAGCCCGTTGTGTGGCGATTTATGTAAGACTATAAATACTCTCTACCTCCCAAGGTAGAGAGTTGGAGCTCATAATAATATCTTTCACTTTCTCTCACTAAGTTCCCTAAACCTCTAACTTTCTCTCTCTAGAATTCCATCTATATGCTACTTTGTGTTATGGTTTGATGTGTATGTGAAAAGTTATATCTTACAATTGGTATCAAGAGCCATGGTTAGATCATATCTTGCACATCTTTGGATTTCTAGTGGTTTTAGGTGGTTTTGAGTTTGAAAAAGTTTAGTGGTTTTTGCATCATTTGATTGATTTCTAGTGTTAAAGTTTGGATTTTGGTTGTACTTTTGTGTTTAGAATCATCACAAGTGTTTAGGTTTTGATCTAGAAGGTTTGAATCATAGTGGTTGGGTTGTTTTTGGATTGAAAAGTGGTGTTTATGTGTTTTCATGCTAGCGACTTGAGCCACGGAAAAGTTTCTTCATAGCGACTTGCTTCACATTTTTGTAGCGAGTTACAGGTTTGGAGCTAGCGACTTCCCTAGCGATTTACAGTACAAGTAGTGGACTCTCCACTACGAGTAGCGACTTGGTGGTAGCGACTTGGTCTGTAGCGAGTTGCTCTTTAGCGACTTGTATTCCTAGCGACTTGAGTAGCGAATTGCTGCCAAAATTTCGCTAGCGACTTGAGGTTAGCGAGTTACTACTTAGCGACTTGCATTTGTCTAGCGACTTGGGACTCTAGCGACTTAGTGGTGTAGCGAATTAAGAGTTAGCGACTTAGTGCATTATCTTCTAGCGACTTAGTGCATTATCTTCTAGCGACTTGAGTGATTGTTTACGGTTTTCTCTTGATTTAGTAAAATCCCGTGAAAGAATCTATTTCCCGGTTTAATCATAGAGTTATAAAATCCCGTATAAACTGTAAACATGTCTACCAACGTTCCTACTGTCATCTCCATCGTTGCAGAGGATGTTCAAGCAGGTGGCTCAGATACTCGTCCACCCATGCTTGACAGGCCGACTACGATTCTTGGTCTCAACGAATCAGATTGTACTGCCTTGGAAAGGAAAATGGTGTCAACATTCTCAAATCCATTGATGAAGGACCATATCGAGTTGAGACGACTAGAGACATACTTGATACTAATGAAGATGGTACTCTTGTTTACGGAATGGACAGACCTAAAATGTATGATGAGCTTGATGATAAGGAGAAAAAGAGATTCGATGCGATATCGGGCTTCAAACATTGTTCTTCAAGGTCTTCCTAAAGACATCTACAAGCTGATCAATCATAACACGATGCAAAGGCAGTGTGGGATAATGTTAAGATGCTTCTCTCGGTTCGAATTAACTATGGAAGACAGAGAATCACAACTCTATGGCGAATTTGAACACTTCAAGATGAAACCAGATGAGAGTGTCTATGAGTACTATGTGAGATTTCATAAGTTAGTGAATGACATGAGGAACATCGGAATGACTATGCCTAACATTCAGATGAACTCAAAATTTGTGAACAACATGAATCCCGAATGGCACAAGTTTGTCACCTGTGTGAAGCTCACTAAAGGATTGAAGAATACAAACTATGAGCAACTCTATGCCTTCCTCCTTGAGAATGAGAGACATGCTATGTTTGAAAAATTGATTCTCAATCGGTTCAAAACCAACCAGGGAGAGACAAGCTCGTCTAATGACTCAACTGCCTTCTACTCAAACATCGGAATCACAACCAAAGCATCACAAGTCATACCCTTGGGTAATGGTAATCACAAACTCATTCCGGATCCTATGTTCAAACAAGCCGATCTTTGATCCACACGTGGGAAACTTCATTAATCAACTAGCTCTTCTGATTAGTCAAAACATGAATTCTCTCCCACAAACCAACAACAACCTCGAAAAGCATCTAACCCACACAATCAAGCCACTTTGTTAAAGATGGAAGGATCGTGGTGCAACCATTCAGGAAAGACAGATGATCGGGGAAGAGGTGGAGCAGGTAGAGGTTATGTTGGCAACCAGAATCGAGGAAGGAATGGTAACCAAGGTCAAGCTAAGCCAATCAAATGTTATAACTGTGGTGGTGAGGGACACATTGCAAGAAACTGTACATCTCCAAAGCGTCCACGAATGCGATTACTTCAGAGATAAGATCTTTGCGGTACAAGCTCGACAATGGTGCTACTTTGGATGAAGAGGAATTGTTGTTTCTAGCTGAGGGCAATGCCAAGACCTATGATGCAGATGTGGATGAGCACCCTATTCAGGAGATAGGTCACAATCATCAGAATGCCTTTCAAGTCGCTGATTGTGATGCATACGACTCGGATGTGGATGATGGACCTACGGCACACACAATTTTTATGGCTAGCATTTCTCCAATGGTTTCTCCCAAGGTCTCTTCTTCACCACTAGCTGGCCCATCCCAGGACAAACTCATCTCAGAGGTATTAAAACTATACGATAATGCTGATGTGCAAAAGATGCATGACAAAGTACATTCAAGCTGAAACTATTGAATCAAATGTTGAAAATATGGGTAATATCGATATTATCCCATATGATCAATATGTGAAACAAAGTGAAAGTGAAGGTGTACCAAGTGATGCATCTTCTGCAGTCAACAATGACTATGTTTTTGATGAATACACGCATGTGCCCCGATGATTCTGTAATTTCTGAACTAAATGCCTATAAAGAGCGTGTTGCTATTTATGAACAACGTGCTAAATTTGAGTTGACCACTCGTGGCGAGGAAATGGATGACCAAGTGCGTACAATCATTAGAAAAAGTAATTTTAGAGAAGAAGTATTGAAACAAGAATTAAATTCCTTGCAAGAAAAACTTTCTAAAACAGCTAAGCAAAAACAAGAACTTCAAGAAAATGTGAAAATGCTTAAGCAAGAATTTAATGCAAAGGAATCAAAACTCTTGAGAGATTTTTCTAATCGGAAAACTTTGAAAAACAAACTTGAAAACAAGTTGTACATACAAGGAAACACCATTGATCGCTCACATGGTCACTACACATAGAGTCCTAAGCGATAAGCATAGTGTTCCCATTATAGATAAACCCAACCCTGAGTACGGAAAGATAGCAAAAGCAACTCAAAGTGTGATCTATGATGGCAATGAGATTCTTAAACCTAGACAGAAACCTAGTTGCGTTGAGTGCACCGAGGAAGATAAGAAATCAGATGAAGTCACTAGGGAAAGAATGAACAAAAATTAGATGATCCTAAATGCAAAGAGAAAAAAATAATTATCACTCCCCATGACTACAAAAGGAAAACTGGATTTCCTTGAACATGTTTAAGCCTCAGACATTGTTGACTCCCGAACAAGTTTTCTCGAAAAAGGATTTAGATAAGCGAAAGTCGAAAATATTGTTGAAACAAACCCTCCCCTATGGAAAATGCCTAGAGCGACTGTATCCTCCTAATACACCAATGCATCTTGTTCCTAGAAAAATTGCCACTAAAAGCAAGACCTTAATTAGCCAATATGTTATATTTCAACTATTTGTTGATTTTGAGAAAACTTGCAAGAAAAGGATCACACCCACTGGTATAACGGAAGGAGAAAGGGGTTTTGAGCAAATGAAAGAATGTTATTTAACTGAGGTCATGCCTTTCTTTAAACTTCTAAAAGATCACTTTGAGAGTCTTAAAAGGGGATAGAAACTGATATCAAGGGAATGGAAAAGGAATTTGATGCAATGGTAGTTGAAGTTAGTGATTATGAGCGTGCACTAAAATATAATGAGATTGAGAGGAAGAACTTGCATACATTAAATGAGACTCTTATTACTGAATGTGTTGCTCAAGATATCTTTTTCACGGCTTCAAATTGCTCTATTAATGCTTCCAAATTTCATGAACTATCTGTGGCCTGAAAGTCTCCCATGATCGTGTCATTGAGCTTGAAAAACTAATTCTAAACTAAACGAGAAAATTGAACTGGATGATCACGACAATTTGGTTAAACATTTTTCTAAACTGGAAGTTGAGCATTTTAATTTACAACTAAAATATCAACATCTTAAAGAAAATGTTAAAACTTCAAATATCAAGACATCTCGATGCTCCAGAGTTTGATGCGCTTTTCAAATTAACAAACGTGATGAACGATTCAAGCTCAAGCAACACGATCAAAGTTGAAAGCCCAATCTCTCAATTAAAGGGTCAAACGAACAATATGACAGGCTCCCAAATGCCTCCTCCTTTAGATTCTCGAAATTCTCAAACTTTTCATCTTCAAAACTTAGTTGATGCCTTACAAAAGGAAAACGAGAGTTTTCTAGAAGAAAATGAAAAAGTTAAACGACATTTTAAAGAGTTATATGATTCAATAAAAGTCACCCGTGACCAAAACAACGAAAAAATAACGTCTTTACAAAAGGAAATTGAGAATCTGAGAAGTCGGGAAATGGGAAACTGACACTTGTTTTCAATAAGAATGTTGTCTCAAAGTCACCCTTAGACTGCAAATACTCTGTGACAGTTAAATATATTCCTCCTCATCTTAGGAATAATGAACATGCTTTTCATGAATACTGTGCTCACCTTAAGGATAGTCTAGAATGTCTCCGTGAGATTGTCGAAGAGGATTTCATTAACAAACCTCTTGATAGTGAAATTAGGTTTGCTTGCCTCCAGGCCAAACGATCTCAAGAGTTGCTAGAATGTGTAATTGCCACATGTCCCAAATCCTTAACCTTAGGTGCAAAAGGCAAAGCTGTGATGCCTTGTTCTATGCCTAGTGCCAAGCAGAAATCCGTTCTATGCCCAGTCTTAAGAAAGGAAACACTAATGTGCCTTCAAGTAGTTCGATTCGATATGTTAGTGCTAAGAAAGTGAACTTTAGTGTGCCTACAAAAAGCTCAAATCACAGTCTTAAAGTATACACTAATGTGCCTTCTAGTACTTCGGATCCTTGCACATCAAGTTCAGGAATGCAAAAATTAGATCAACCAACTAATGTTCCCATTCCCTCTACAGAGTAATCGGTGACTTTAAGGCGAGCAGGTCAAAGTCTCAAGACAATACAAGGAATGATAGGACCTTGCAAGCTAAGAATGTGCATTGGAAGAGAGTAGAAGACCAATCTAGGAACTTTAAGCTTGAGTTGAATAAAACGAATCGTGTTGATTCTAGTATTAGCCTTAGGCGCATCGTAATTAATTCAATTGATACTATCTTGCAAACCTTGTAATGATGTCTGCTTGAATTCTGTTGCTAATCATGAATGTGGTGTGAATGCTTTGTCTAATGCTTGTCAAATGCCCGTTAAAATTGTTAATGCTAATAATCGTGCAAATAAGGCAAAAAGGCAAAACGAAAGATTGTTAGAAAACAGTGGAAACCCACGGGAAGAACTTTTATAAAGATAGGTTATTATTGGATACCTTTTGGCCATAAGAATAATCAGTTTGTTCTCAAACTGCTAAGATTATGCCCACTAGAAAATGGATGCCTACTGGTAGAACTATTCCCTTAAGAAGTAAACATACTTTGAATAGGTCAAATACTGATACACCAACATTGCATCTATTCCCAATGATTCCATTGCTTCTACTTCGATATGGATGTTTCGTTTTCGATGTGGGTGTTCCAATTACTAACCAAGTGGAACCCATTCTTGCATGGGGATCCCAATTATCCAGCTATCCATTCTTGTCCGTGTTCAACCGCAGATCATTCAAATCGTTACGTGGTACCGGACTCAGTCGTTCCAAGCATATGACCGAGACCGGTCGCTGCTCATGAACTTCGTGAGCAAATTCATCGGGATGTTAGATTCGGTAATGATCATTTCGGTGCAATTAAGGGTTATGGTGATTATGTTGTTGGTGATAGTGTTATCTCTAGAGTATACTATGTGGAAGGTTTGGGTCATAATCTGTTCTCTCGTTGGTCAATTCGTGATTCGATCTAGAAGTAGCCTTCAGAAAACATACATGTTTTGTTAGAGAACTTGATGGTAAGGAACTTTTAAAAGGAACTCGTGGTTCAAATCTTTACACCATCTCTATAGAAGATATGATGAAGTCTTCTCCAATTTGCTTGTTGTCAAAGGCTTCAAAACCAAAGTCATGGTTATGGCATCGTCGTCTCAATCACTTGAACTTCGGCACCATCAATGATCTCTCGAGAAAGGACTTAGTTGTAGGTTTACCTCGACTAAAGTATGAAAAGGATCATCTTTGTTCAAGATGTCAATTGGGAAAAGCAAGAAATATGCCCATAAACCCAAACCTACTAACTCTGTCACGGAAGTTCTTCATACAATTCATATGGATTTATGTGGACCAATGAGAGTGCGGAATATCTTTGGGAAGAAATATGTGTTAGTTATAGTTGATGATTACTCTAGATTCACCGGGGTCAAGTTCTTAAGGACAAAGGATGAAACTCCAGATATCATCATCAAACTCATCAAACAGCTGCAGGTTCGACTTAACAAAACCGTCAAAATTATCCGGACAGACAATGGAACTGAGTTTGTTAACAAACAACTTAGTGAATTCTATGAAAGCATTGGAATCACCCATCAAAGAAGTGTTCCACGAACTCCTCAACAGAACGGTGTAGTTGAAAGACTAAATCGAACTCTTGTAGAAGCCGCTAGAACAATGCTGATTTACTCAAAAGTTCCAATGTTTCTCTGGGCTGAAGCTATTGCCACTGCATGCTACACACAAAATCGCTTCCCCGATTCACACTTGCTCATGGAAAGACACCATATGAACTTGTCCACAACAGAAAACCTAATCTCTCTTCCTTTCGTGTGTTTGGAGCATTGTGTTATCCAACTAATGAGGGTCAAGACTTAGGGAAACTTAGGGCTAAAGTGACATTGGAGTATTTGTAGGATATGCACCAAACAAAAAGGGATACCGAATCTATAACAAAAGAACCCGAAATATCATGGAAACCATTCACGTTACGTTTGATGAGTTGACCGGTCAAATGGCTCCTGGACAATCCAGCTCAGGACCCGCACTTCAAAACAGTCCCATTGGTTCATCTCTTGTTCCAAACTCTTCTCAAGAAACTCCATATGTACCTCCATCTCAAGATGATTTAAAGAAATTGTTTGATCCTATGTTTGATGAACTTTATGATTCAATTACTAATGAGGTGTTGATCCCTACAACAGAAGATGCTCATATTCCTGTGAATGAAGTCAATCCTTCAGTCTCAATATCTTTAAGTCAAGAAGCACCTGCTGTGATCCTTCAGATCCTCATCAACAAATCATCATTCTTCAAATGTACATCATGGAAATGTTTCAGGCATCAATGATGAAGTTAATCCCTTTGCTACTCCCGAAGATGCTCCATTTGAAAACATATTTGCTACTCGAATCATCATCGAACCATCTTCTTCGAGACATCGACTCGCTACCTCCTCAACAACGCCACATGAACACCTTAAAAATGGACTCACGATCATCCATTAGACAACATCATTGGAAATCCCTCTCGTCCGGTATCAACCCGGAAACAACTTGCAACCGATGCCTTATGGTGTTTCTTCAACTCCGTACTATCTAAGATCGAACCAAAAGATGTTAAAACCGCCATGAATGAAGATAGCCGGTTCAATGCCATGCAAGATGAAATTCATGAGTTTGATCGACTTGATGTATGGGAGTTAGTACCGCTCCGAGTGTGCTATGATTATTTCTCTAAAATGGATCTTCAAAGTGAAACTTGATGAGCATGGTGATGTGTTGAAAACAAGGCTCGATTAGTTGCTAAAGGATTCCATCAAGAGGAGGGTATAGACTTTGAAGAATCTTTTGCTCCTGTTGCTCGAATCGAGGCAATCAGAATCTTTTGGCTAATGCCGCTAGTAAGAACATGGTAGTCTATCGATGGATGTGAAGACGGCATTTCGAACGGAGATCTTAAAGAAGTCGCTACGTCCACCAACTGAAGGATTTGTGACTCAAGAGCATCCTACTCACGTTTATCGTCTGAAGAAGGCTCTTTACGGTTTAAAGCAAGCTCCAAGGGCATGGTATGATACCCTGTCAAAGTTTCTTCTATCAACCGGATTCAGCAAAGGAGCAGTTGATCCTACATTGTTCACCGGAAGTCAGGCAAACATTTAACTCATGTTCAAATTTATGTTGATGATATTATTTTTGCCTCGACTGACCCAATGGAATGTGATCGTTTTCTAATGAAATGAGTTCAAAATTTCAAATGTCAATGATGGGACAAATGTCATTTTCTTGGGATTACAAATTTCACAAAGTCCCTGAGGCATTTTCATAAATCAATCTAAATATGCAACAGAGATTTTAAAGAAATTTGGATTTGATTCAAGTGACCTTGTTGACACCCCCATGATTGATCGAACCAAACTAGATGAGGACCACTCAGGGATCATGATTGACCAAAAGAAATATCGTAGTATGATTGGATCCCGATGTACCTCACGGCCTAGTAGACCGCACATCTTGTTCGCTGTCTGCATGTGTGCTAGATACCATGCTAAGCCTACTAAAAAGCACCTTGAAGCGGTTAAACGGGTCTTTCGGTATCTCCAAGGAACCATCAATATGGGACTATGGTACCCGGAGGACACCGGTATGTCACTAACGGCCTATGCAGATGCTGATCATGCAGGTTGTCAAGATACACGTCGGTACATCCGGAGGTGCTCAATTTTTGGGTGATAAGCTTGTGAGCTGGTCTTCAAAGAAGCAAATGAGTACTTCTATTTCCTCTACAGAGTCTGAATACATAGCCATGTCATCTTGTTGTGCTCAAATCTTATGGATGAGATCTCAATTATCGGACTATGGCTTTGAATTCAACAAAATCCCTCTGTACTGTGATAATAAAAGTGCTATTGCTCTCTCATGCAACAACGTTCAACACTCAAGAGCAAAGCATATCGACATTCGACATCATTTCATCGGGAAACAAGTGGAAAAAGGTGTGGTGGAACTATATTTTGTGAGGTCTCAATATCGGTTAGCGACATCTTCACCAAAGCTCTTCCAAGAGAACGCTTTGAGTTTATTCTTCCACGTCTTGGCTTGAAAAGCCTTCAACCAGATACTCTCAAACGTCTTCGGGAGGAAGACGAGGAGTAAAGGTCTATCTTCATCTATCTCTTGTATATATCTATTCGAAAAATCAAAATACAAAATTATAAAACCTTCAAAATCCATAAAAATCGAAAAATTCAAAAATCTTCAAAAATATTGTCTTTTTGTCATGTTTTCTCGGTTCGATAATATCTACGGTCTTTGTGCTGTCATTCAAAGAATGACACGGGACTTTAGATGTTGTTAATTCAAAAAAAAAAAAATCAAAAATCAAAAATTATGTTTGAGAGAAAGAGAAACAATGGTTTATTGTCATTTTCAGGAAATAACCCGGTTTTAAAAGAAAGAACAGAGCCATGTTTTACCATGTTTTCAAATTCCATGCTCGGATTCTATAAACATTTATCTCTTGAAAACTAAATGCTTTGAAAAATAACTTGGTCTCTATTTTTGATAATCATCTGACTTATTTGTCAAAATATCAATCTCTCAATCAACAACCTATGTCATTGATTGAGGGGAGAATGATTTCAATTAAATTAAAAAGTTATTTGGCATTAAATTGTTTTCAAAAGATGTACATGCATGTTTTATCAATGGAGTTTAAAGTCTTAAAATCCGATCCTTATCAGCTAAAACGCTTTCATAATCAAGTCACAATTCTCCTTAAAAGCTTTCAAAATCAATTTAAATCTATAAGAGATCACAAATCTCAAATGATTTGATAATTGTGATCGGGGAGAATGTGTGATTTAAATTGGATTTAAACTGATAATTCGGTAAATGGTTTTATAAGGATGTACATGCTGTCCTCCCACATGTGACAAACGATTTCAAATTTTCCATGCACATGTTGAGGGGAGCATCTATCTTAAACCTATGATTTGAAACGTGATCATTTATCTCAATGTGTTGGTTCCCTCTAGTATGTGTAAAACTCTTTTCAAACCTCGAAGCACATATTGAGGGGAAGCAAAATCATGAAAACCTCATCCTTCCCCAAAATGCTTTATCTACTTGATTCGATTTGGGAAGTGATGTTGATATTTTTTAGAAAATGGTAATCAAAGAAGTTAATTTTTTCTCTTGCCTCCGTGTGCAAAACATTTTCAAATACTTGATGCACATGTTGAGGGGAGTTCTCGTTCTAAAAATATCAAAAACAATTCATGTACAAAATGCTTTGATAATATATCACAAGTATCTGGATTGATTTTCAAATGGTTTTCAATTGGTTCCTATGGCGGATGAACAATACCAAAAAGACCGACCAACTTTACATTATGTATGGTGATATAAGGATGATAAGGTTAGGTATGTGTTCCCATGATCCGCCAGAACAGGAGGGATCTACCCAGGGACTATCCACTAGTTAGTGTAGAGTTCTTAGGTATGATGATAAAAGGAGAAAATGAGATATGGGAAGAGTGCGGACTGACTCGAGCTAGTAATCGAATAAACCCAACAAGGTTCTAGCTATGAAGTCTCGGTAAGCACTCAAGGGGTTGAAGAATTAAAAAGAATTGAATGAGAAAAGGGTGAAAACAAATAGCCCTCCATTTATTCAACCTTAGGGCGTAAACCGGTTCAATTCATATGCTACTGATGGTAACATCGGTATTGAAGACAAGACGTCATGGACCCAAAGTGACGCGACCGCACTTCAACTTTCCAAACCACTCAAGTTCCTCTTAAAAGGACTTGTTTCATTCTCACGGGAACCGACATTATCTATCGACTTTCTCTTAGAGATTGTTGATATTGAAGAAGGAGACCCTCTCCCTAGTCTCCATATAGGATCCAAAAATGAACAAATTGAGTCTAGAGCCACGAGATCATCAATAAATCTCATTAGGACACTTTCAATGAAGACTCTCTTTTTCACACAATGTGGAAAGAGAGATTATATCTTGAGTCCTACGCATTATCCTTGTGGTATTGCCGTAACATCCGAGTGATATGAAAACATATTCACAATGAAGATGGAAAGCCTTCTGGAGCCAACATCTAACAAGCTCCTGGTAGGTGGCATGTGAGATCTATTATATGGATCAACCATGTGACAACTGAACGGAAACAATGGGGCGATTCATCTTTTGAATCAATCCCGGTTCAGTTATGGATTGATGGATACCTTTAAAAACCGGTCTTTGTGCTTTAAAACTCTTTTCATTAGCACGTCGACCGTGTACTAATTTTTCAAATCAAAAGGTGTTTTATGATTGATAATTGATTTTCATTAAAACCTTCATTATATTGCAAAAACAATTTCTATTGAGCAATACACGATTGTTTTTCAAATCTCTTTTCATCAATCGCTGGACGAAAATTCGCCGTTCACTCACCCGTGTTGTCTTCTTTGAGACGTTCGGTTTGAGAACAGCTAGAGCAGTGCGAAACCCTCGTCAAGGAAATTCTTGAATTATACCGATCACGCGCACTGTACATCGATCAACGGGAACCGTGGGCCGTGTACCTCAATTCATCGAAAGTGATCAAAGACACTTTCGTGCGCTTTATTGCTAACTGCTTATGCGTACACCCGACGCTTGCGGTTTGATCGTAATGAAGCGGTCAATTCATACCCGCATGCTCACCTAACACATTCATCTCAAAAGAAATCATGATTAGTGCATCAATGACTCGGATATTTTCACTCCATGCTTCGCTACGCTGCGCCAATATCATGAATCAACTAAAGCTTCCGCTATTCTGATGAGAAGATATCATGATCAAGAATGTGAGCATGTCGGTCCGAATGTCACAACATCACATAATACCAACACCACAATGGATGTATCAGAGATTTTCTATTAGCCGATGATCTCAAAAGCTGGCTCAACATTATTATCACGTGGATCAAGAAAGACCTCCACTTGGATTAACCAAACATGCAATGAGTGGAATCAATGACTACGAGCTTCGAGCAAAGTACTACATCAAGAATGCAAGATCAATTGTTAATGTAATATCGGATTGTATTCAATGTCATTTTAGTATATGTTTGAGGTGACCTCCCTTAGGGGGAGATTGTTAGGAATTAGAAATTCCGGTATTAAAGAGTCGGTCACCTCAAGTATATGTAATCGTTAGAAAGCTCGTAGTCATAGTAATATTTAGTTAAGTAGTATTTAGTTAAGTAACACCGTGGAGGACGGACGGGTCTTTACCCATCGTATGCCCGATCCACGCCGTTGTGTGGCGATTATGTAAGACTATAAATACTCTCTACCTCCCAAGGTAGAGAGTTGGAGCTCATAATAATATCTTTCACTTTCTCTCACTAAGTTCCCTAAACCTCTAACTTTCTCTCTCTAGAATTCCATCTATATGCTACTTTGTGTTATGGTTTGATGTGTATGTGAAAAGTTATATCTTACAAATTGGTTTAATTATATGATAAAATTCGTGAGAATTCCCCCCCACACTTATTATGAATATTGTCCTCAATATTCAAAGCTAAGTGGGATAATACAACAATTATTTTATTTTTCTGTATTTAATTTTTTTTTTTTTTTTTTTTTTTTTTTTTTTTTTCAAAATATATACAACATGTGGGGCACACCCCCACACTTAGGTGGTAGAAAGGGGAAAAAGACAGAAATATGGGTGAAAACCCATATTGTATGGCTTGTTTTTGATAACCAAGTCACTAGCTTGACTCGACCCCGAATTAAATTGGTTCATGGGGAAGCTGAGTGGAATTGCCATTGGTGAGAAATTGAAGTGGGATTGCCACTCACAGAATTATGAATAATCATCACTAAGATGAGTCTAAGAATCTTAGAAAGAAACTCGAAAAGCGAGAAGAATCTTTTGATTTTGACTTATAAAAAGAAAGGGAAAATATTTTTGTATTTTTATCTTTTATATATATATGTACAAAAGAAAGAAAATTCCTTACAACCGAAAGGGAATCTGGTCCTGACAGAGTTTCAAGAACTGTCAGAAACAAACAACAACCAAATGTTGTAACGAGGGACTCATCAAACTGGGCAAGTTGTGTGCAAAGGAAAAAATGTTTTTGTATTTTATATTGTTTATTGAAAAGAAATATGATACAGTATAAGTAATCACTACCTCCTAGGCTTGTGTCAGGTTTACCACGCTAGCTAATCACTTGTGAATGATTAACTGTAATAAATATGTCCTGACGAAGGTAGTTGAATGATAAGGTTTAATATACAAACAAGGATAGGTATTTCAACAAAATACAAAATACAAGTCATAATACGTAGCCACCTCCCGCAACGGCGCCAAAATTTGATTCCTTCCAAACTAACTAACTTTATTTCCCAACCACTTGTGAATGGCTGATACTAAAAGCTAGACAGCCTGGAAGAGGAATGCAAGTTTACCAAGGATTAAAATATCCTTGGATCGTTTATGTCCTGGTGAGGTGTGACGCCGGTACAATGACTTGTGAATTGTTGAAAATAATATTAGTATAGGAAAACAGGAATCAGATTGACTAACACTAGGAATGTGAATAGTAATAGCTCTGTCACAGCTACGTCATTAAAACGTACAAATCGTAAACCTAAAAACGTGAAATATATATAAACGTACGTTTAACCTAAATTAAACGTAAACGTATAAAAACAAATCGAATATAACTATAGTAGGGATTTACATGTTTTAGCGACTTAAATGCAAATTAAAGGAAATAAAAGATAAAATATATTAAATAAACGCTATCACTATTTTTACAATGATGAACGTTTAAAACTTAAAACTTACGTTTAAATTAAAAACTACGTAACGTACAAAATAAAACGTGAGTTTAAAGAAATAAAAGGCCTACAAATATGAAAATGAAATTTTTACAATCCTAATAATAAAAGAAAATATTTGGAAAAAGAAAATTATTTTTATCACTAATTATCTAATTATTATTAATTAAAAACTATTTATTAAGTATTTAAAATGCACTAAATTATAAGAAAATACAAATTTAACCTAGAAAAATGAAATTTAAATTTAGAAAAATCTAAAATATTAGAAAACTAATTTTAAAACTGAAAAGATATTTTTATGCTTTTTATTTATTTATTATTAATTATTTACTATTATTAATTACTAAAAACTATTATAGATTTATTAAAAATATTAAATGAATAAAGAAAAATCAAACTTTTACAAAATTCTAAAATAAATAAAAGAAGCTAGGAAAAATATAAAAACTATATGTGCTTAATGAAAATAAGCTAATAAGCAAATAAGCTTCTAAGGAAAAGCTATCAATTAGCTTAAAAATGATTCTTTTTGGCTTTTCTATTTATGGAACTAAATATATACTGACATTATACATGTTTAATGAAGACAAAAAGCTACAAACTTAGAAATAAGCAAATTATGAGCTTATGAGTCCAACAGTTAAGCTTTTGGCTTGATTTGTTGGAACTCAAGCTTAGAATAAGCTTGAAATAAGCTAATACTGAGATGAAACAAAAGGCAAAATAAGATATATACAAGTCCAATGGGCCAATATAAACAAGAGAATTGGACAGAAATAGTGTGAGCTTATGGTTAAGACAGTTAAGCTTTTGGCTTAACTTGGATGGAATTGAGGCCTCTAAAGCCTGTAATAAGCTCCACACTGAAAAGTAAATGAAAAATAATATGTATATAAGTTATATGAACAAGTATGCACAAGCATGTACACTGACAATCACTCATAAGCTTGTAATAAGCTCATAAGCTTTTACAGATACAGATCCAAACACCCCTTGCAACTATTTGAAATGGCCAATTAAGCTGAGAATACAAGCTTGATAGGCCAAAATAAGACTTGAAGTAGCAAGATGGGCTGGTTGGCTTTCCAAAAAAACAAAACTCAACCTATGAAGATCACAGATGAGCTTTTGGTAAGCTTATGAAGTAGGCATCATTTCACTGTTTTGACTCGCTGAATGCTTTGAGTAAAATGGGACAAACAAAGCTTGCCCCTATTTAATAGGCTGCAAGGTAGGATTTAAGCACAGGATCATTAAGTTGGGTGGATGAGCTTCACAAAAAGCTAAACCACTCAAGCTTATGATCATAAATGAGCTTATAAGAGTTGAAGGTAATGGTGCAAGTTCAATAAATTGAACTGTTGTGAGTGGGCAAACAACAAGCTCTAAAAGACTTATCAAATAAGCTCATGAGAGCTCAACCAACACTGAGACATTGAGTATGAATAGATAGCCTCACAAGAAGCCAGAATTCACAAGCTCAAGCTTAGTGGGGAACTTTCCATAGGCTTGGGAAAACAACTCCACTTCCAACTGCTTGCTTGGGAAAGAGTTTGGTGGGACAAAAAGGTTGGAATGATTAAGCTACCTAAATAAGCAAATAAGGGACAAATAAGCATAAACATTACAACTAGACCACAAAGGCTACACAAATAAGCCAAATTCACAAGCTAGGGCCAACTTCACAAGCTTTTGCAAGCTTGTGAACTTGACACCTAAACCTGCCGCAATAGTGGCATGGTTACGAACAAGGTGTACAAAAGAAACAAGGAAATAAGCAGTTTAAAAGCTGATTAAAAGTAAGATATTATTTTTCTAATTAAGAAGAGCAGCTATATTTAAATATCCTAGAAGGTTATAAGCTAAATCTCAATAATGAGCACACAATAAAATTCTAGATTTTATTCAAAAAACAGGTATTGACAAATTTGACTTTCTGAGTTTATGATCAAAGTTGACTTTGATCAACTTTGATCTGAATTTAACAACTAAATAAGACATATTAAGCTAAGAGAACATGAAATAAACAAGTATAAACAACTTAAAAACAGCTTTGGTGAGTATGGCATTGAAAATCATCACAGTGTTCAAATGAGGATCAAAGAAGTGAATTTTTGACTTTTGCTTGTATACATAATAGACTTATGGTTTGTCTGACCCTAAGGAACTCTATGTATCAAATATCAACCAAGAATAACAACTTTAGAATCAGTTAAGCACTCTTGAATTAGTATTGCCAAACACACCTTAAATAGAACTAAATTTAGCTATTCAATCCATATCATTGTATAAACTGATTTTATCAAATCCAGAGGTTTTCATTGGTTAAATTAGAACTTTTTCAGTATACATAAGTAGTCACACAAAGGTATACCTAGGATTCTCAAAAATTTGCTTATGACAGCTGAAATGGAATTTCAAGCCAAATCAAATTCCAAAACATAACAAACTTATATTAAGCTATAATATCATTAACTAACAACAATTAAACACAGAAAAGAAGAAATTAAGACAGATAGATAACTTAAGCCATAAAAAGCAAAAATTGTAAAAAGTGGACTTACAAGGTGAATGAACTGAGACTTTGGAACCAAGGATCAAAACCATAACCTATTGTCCTCCATAGGACTCTAATACCATGGCAATCCAGTATGAACCATGCTCCAAGCTAAGATCACCAAGAACATTGATTTTTGATTTTCCATTGTATTTTTCTCTATTTTTTATGATTTTTGGTTTTAAAGACTACAACTGATTAAAGGTTTCTAAAAGCTTAAACAAGCTTTGTCAGGAGCTTATGTGATCTAATAGAGTCCAATAACAACAATAATCCAACAAAAAAGTAAATGACATAAAAATTAAAGGTAACTTGAAAATTTGAAATGTAAAAGATGACTTGCATTAAAACTGTAAATGATATTTCATTACAATAATTTGAGTTCCATTACACTAATAAAACTTGTAAATGACAGTAAATAAAGAAAGCAATAAAGGTTACACTACATGATTAAACTAAGTCTAAATGACATTGGCTTAAGGCCAAGGTGTCTTTTTTTCTTCTGTCTTTTCTTCCTCTTTTATAGTCTCAGCACCCTTGGTGATCACTCAAAAGTCCTCTCTTTCAATCTGAGCCTTTGAATTAGTCCAATTGATCTCAACCGTTTAAAACACTTTTGGCACCAAAAGTTGAATAGACAGCTTATGGCAGTTCTGCTTTAATTAATGCATCATGGAGTGTTGCAGAGGGTTAGGGGAGAGTTTGGATAAGTTTAGTGGACTGGTAAGCTAAGTAGGGTGGTATTGGTGAAAACCGTGGTAAAAATGGTGGTTTGGGGAAAAAGGGTGTGAAGGGCATTTATTGTGGGGGGTAGTAGTGGCGAGAGGTGGTGGAGGGAGTGGGTAGTAAAGTAGAGGGTGAGCTGGAAGGGGTAAGGTGGAGGTGCAAGTGGTGGTGTTACAGTGGGTGTGAAGTGGAAGAAGAAGAGGGAAAAAAGGGTCCGGTTTTGTAGCTGTTTGACTAGTTTTGACCAAAGGGTCCAAAAAGGAGGGGTCACGAGGTTTGGCAGGGGGTTCAAATCTGTTTTGACAAGTCTAGGCTTAGGTTAATATGACAAGGACCAAAGTGTAATTTTCCAATTCTTGAAGGACCATCTTTGCCAATATACCAAAGTTGTCACAAGGACCAAAATTGACAAGTTCCAATAGTACAAGGATTAGTTTTGACAATTTCAAATTTTCCAGGGACCAAACTTGACATTTTTGAAAGTTTAGGGACCAAACTTGTAAATTTGTAATTTTAAATCTCAAGGACCAATTTTGACAACTTAAGAATCCCTAAGGACTTAAAATGATATTTTTCTTTATTTAGATTTACCAGGGACTGTTTTTGACAACTTTTGAAACTTGGGGGACTAAAACTGCCAATTATGCAAACTTGATAATTTTTCACCAGATTTTGATATTTTTGCATTTAAAACACATAAAACACTTATTTGTGATATTTTTATCATTTTGATGCATTTCTGAGTGTTTTCAGATGTTTTTGCAGTTTAAATGGTACAAAAATGATGAGTATTTACACACTCATCAACTAGGACTTATATCTGTTAATTGTTGGTCTTCATATTTGGAACTCTGTACCTCTGCGTGAGATTCTCACTGACATCTGTTGCGTATAAGTTCTGTACCCATCAGACCAGAAATATGTTATGATTTGTGCGAAACTGTGGATTACTACGTCTGCTTTAAACTAGTACGTCTCCGTTTACTTTTGCGACTTCAATTTCGCGGACGAAATTTTATTTTTAGAGGGGAAGAATTATAACAACCTGAAAATCCGAGAGAACATTTAAAATTTTGAATACGAATATAACATAAAGTACATCATTTGCTAATAGTCCCTAAATCATGATAAATAAAATCAAAGTAACTTAAAAGCATTCAAACTGATGCAATCACGTTGTTTCACGTTAACATTCACTTGGGCATGAGTGTTATGAATTGAAAAATCTATTGTGAAAGCTTCGGTCACCCCAAATATAATCTAGCTTAAGTTAGCTCGTAGACATATCGTTTATTATGTTATTTGTTAGTCAGTTATTAGCATAGTTTAGTCTAGTGCAACACCGTGGAGGAAGGACGGGTCTTTACCCATTGTATGCCTGATCCACAGCCCGTAGGAGGGCGTATTACCTTGTTTAAATAGCCCTCTCCCCACAAGGGAGAGGGTTGGATGTTCATTTGCAATCTAACCTTCTATGTGCTTCTCTCACTAGAACATCTCCCTTACTCTCTCTAAAACTTATATACGCCATATATGTTTGTGCTTTGATGTGTTTGTGAAATCCTATATCTTACAATTGGTATCAAGAGCCATGGTTTGATCACTTATCTTTCATGCTCTTTGTTTTGGTGGATTTCATAAGGTTTTTGGGGTTATAAGTGTTTAGGAGAGTTTGAATCATTTGGTCAACCTCTAGTGTTAAAGTTTGAATTTTGATTGTACTTTTGTGTTCAGGATCATCATATGTGTTTAGGTTTTGAATTGGAAGGGTTGAATCATCGTGGATTGGCTGTTTTTGAGTGATAAAGTGGTTGTTTTTGATAAATGTACGAAGCGAGTTGAGCTACGGAGTTGCATTTCTTGTAAGCGAGTTGCTTCTTTGTTGTTAGCGAGTTGGCTCATGCGACTTGGCTATTTAGCGAGTTGTTTCTTTAAGTGACTTGAGAGTTAAAGCGACTTGGCTATTAAGCAAGTTGTATTGTTAACGAGTTGGTTTAAGCGACTTGGTGGTTAAGAGTTGTCTCTGTATGCGACTTGCCTATTTAGCGAGTTGACTCTTTAAGCGACTTGGGTTTGAAGCGAGTTGTTTCTTTAAGCGACTTGAGTTTTAAGCGACTGGTCTTTGAAGCGAGTTGACGGTCTAGCGAGTTGATACCAAAGCGAGTTGACTGCTTAGCTACTTGTCTATTGAGACTTGTCACTTCGTCGTGCTACATTATTACGGTTGTTCTTTTGGTTTAGTAAAATCCCGTGAAAGAATCATTTCCCGGTTTAATAAAAAAAAAATCCCGTAAAATCTGGCACTCATGGATTATACCACTGATCCAGTAATTTCCAATGTGCTCAAACTATATGACTCAGTGGACTGCAAACAAAGTATGTACTACTCAGAAAACCTGACCTTAACAGATTCAACCAATGATAATCAGAACATTTCATACTTTGAGTCCAATTCAAATGAACCTCAACAGCAATTACATATTGAATGCATCATTGAACCTTATTTACTGCTTCACTCTCATGTCTCACAAGTTTTATCCACGTCCATGGACCGAACATGTAGTGCTCTTTTCCGTCAGGACTTACCTTCACTGAAGAGAACATTGCTACAATACTTTGAACAATTGAAGATTCACCTCATCAAAGGGAAAATAATGAAGGATGATTCCATGTCTATACTCCAAATGATTCACAACCAATTCCAGCCATTTATCAATGGGGAATATTCTGCAGATTTTGATTAGCACTTGACAAGTAATTCCTTCAAAAAGCATACTGGAATGGAAATTCAGGAATTCCTCAATACATTCGTCCGATTAATGGATAATATGGAAATGTACATTTAGGAGACTGCTAAAGCTAATGACGATGAAGTCCAGGAACATCTGAGGGATAATTATGAATTATCAGGTGATGTGTCAGTTACGAGGCCGAATGGTGCTAAATGCGGGATGTCAGAGATTAATGACAATTATGATATATCAGAAGGGGATGCAGTGATCAGAAATATGAACGAATGTAGGGCACAATATGTTGATTACAACGATGAAATTGGGATGGCATCGGATGTTGTATCTGCTGACAATGAATGCAAAGGATCAGAGACTGAGGAGCCTGAAACTGACAGAAATTCATTGATACTTAGTATAAGTTATGGGGATGCAAGTGTGGCCCGATGAATGATCTGGTGTCATCTGATGAACTACTCTCGAATGCTCAACATAATGCATCGGGTAACGTATCTGATAACGCTACACGCGTCGTTCGGGGTCAAAGGAACTTCCTTTTCGTCGAGCAAGTTTTTCAACACCCTAGGCAGTGAACCTAATCGTTGTAGTGTAGTAATTAGGGTAAGCCACGGGTATTAATATCGTTCTCTAGGGGAATAGGAATGCTAGTAAGAAGTTACTACGCTAAGGTTGGGGTTGAGGAAGATTATTTTTTATCTTTTTATGTTTTTTAGGAAACTGAAAGGTACGAATCTCGGGGTTTGGATTTGGGGGTTGGTATTGCTACCGATTACTCTACTTATCTAATTATCTAATATAAGGTGTATGTAGTCTATGTCTAATTATTGTGTGCTCATATGATAGTTTAAAGATGTGTTTACTTAGGTTTTACTACTCCTTAATTATCTCCTATTGGTGGTTGAATTGTCACGTCCTTATTCTTAGTTGCGTTGTGTGTCTAAAGTCGTAGGGTATGCGTATGTTCCCTAACTCTTTGAACTTACCAAAGGGTCTCGTCTACAAAACCCACTAGGGATAATAAACTCTTACTCTAAGGCACTCTTTGGATGGTTTAGCTTACAACTACTCAAGGAGCTATATTCTAAGGTTCACAAAGATTTAATCAAGCATTAAGTACACAACGAATGACCTATAGCACTACTAGATCATTAATCAACTAAGATAAGAGACAACCAATCAATATTCAATAATTAAGTTTCATATTCCCTAAGCAAACACACAAGTAAATTAGCCGGACATGGAGAACATGCAAGCATACACACAAATAATCAAAGACATAATTGAATTAATGAAGTAAAACACTTATCTTGATGTAAGATAGGGTTTGGAACCCTAAAATACTATAGAAGACAGCCTTGGTTCGGTTTAGGTTTTTACTCCAAAAGACTACACACTAATACTGAAAAATTCGGATTCTATATATAAGATTACATATGCGACGGCGTCACCTTATGTTTTCTGACGCCGTCGGGTCGCCGTCATTAGGGTTTCGTCTTGGCCACGTTAAACTTTCGACGGCGTCACCTTGTGATTGTGACGCCGTCTGGATTGAATCTAGGCCGTCTGAGTTGCGATGGCCTTCTCTTTTATAACTTGACGTCGTCACTTGAAAATAAGGGTTTGGCTTCGTCCCGTCACAAAATCCCCCGACGGCGTCGTAGATAAGCAGTGACGCCGTCACCTTGTATTTTCAGCAGCTGGAGTGCCTCGATTCTTGACTTTGGCCATTTTCTTCGTATATCAGCGCCTTTTCGTCCAAATAAGTGCCATTACAGCAATTTGCCTTCACGAGACCTAAAAAGTGAAAAGGAACGATATTAAGTAATAATAAGGGCTTAAATGACCCCTCAAAAAGGTACATTTTAAAACCTTATCAAATATCCCTACACTTGGTATTTGCTTGTCCTCAAGCAAATGTGCTTTTAGCCAATTAATTTATCAGTTAGGGGTCATGAAGCATTGGTTTAAAACAGTCCACAACACATATAAGCCCCGCAAAAGTCATAACAAGCACGAAATTACATACTAGCACCTCACATGGGGTGTTTGGATACTCACATCTCTCTCGGTGTATATGAAATATAACAAGTTGGAAATGGAAGATAAACACTCATTAACCGGTCCTAGTACATAGATTACCATAGGCTTGAGAATAGATCAAACCTCTATCGCTTTGGCGTAAGCACCTAGAAAAGACTATCAAAGAGATCTTTAAAGGGTTGTAACGTTAGGCTTACGGTAGGGAAACAAAGGGTTTGGTGGGATAGGCTTTTTAGTGGTGGCAAGTCAAAAATCTCTATGTTAAATGCATACGAAGAATGGCGTTGCTAAGCGAAGACTCGACACTCTAGACTTTAGCTAACTGAAACAAACAAACATAAATTTAAAGGATAGATGGAGGATGGTAGCCCGTTTTTTTTTTTTTTTTTTTTTTTTTTTAATCACTCTATTTTTTTTCTTTTCTTTTTTTCTATTTTTTTTCGATTTTTTTTTCATACACTTTTACTCTACCATCCTCTACGATAACATCAAAATATAAGGGATTTATAGGCACATCCCTACACTTGAGTTTTTATTACTCTAATACTAATTTGACCCGAATTGAAAAGATCAAAACACTTGGGGTACATTATTACGCAAACAAAGGAATTTGAATTTAACGTTCCCTTCCCGTCATTTCATAAACTTTAACTTTTCCCATGAATCCCAATCATCCCAAAACTGTGTACAAAGGATATGACTCGACTTAGCAACTCATGCAAGCAACCAGATAATTGAACTAAGGGTTTAGGGTGATAACAAAAATTGCACTAAAAGTGAGTGCATAAAGGGTAGGCTAAGGCGATTTGGGTGTATATTTGGGGGTGGGGTGTAAACAATGCTCTTCATTGATATTCCGGAAAAACCGAAACATCACGAGAACCGCGAAAAGGATAGGCTCTGAGGGGTTAACTAGGGGTATCGTGTACTAAAGATGAGTACAACGCAAAGGGTGTGGGGGAATTACTCAACCGAGGTGGAAGAAGTAATTATATTACGGGTATCAAACAAGGGTTATCCTAATGCCTCTTATCATTTAGTTATTCCTAACTACACAAGTGTAGTCTTACTAGCGATCTCGGAATGCATCACAAAACAAGTTCTAGAATCTAATATACTACCGGTTCACACTCTAAGCATTAAAGACGAATGCTTTAATTCCTACTAATCTAAGGGCGATCCTCACATTTTTGGTAGAATTTAGGTGGTAAAGGGTTTTTGTATTAGTCATGCAACTTCCTATCCGTGAGACGCTTTTGTTAAGACTAATGGCCCACTCCTATATGTCATGAAAAATTAAAAATTTGGTGCCAAAATTACCCTAACCGACATTTTCTCATGGTTTATTACACAAGTACAATTGGACAAAGCAAATAATCAAGGATAAGCATAGTTTCAAAGTTCCCGTTTTATTTTCCCTCCCTACACTTAAATTGAACATTGTCCCCAATGTTCCCCGAAAGTATCAAAGTTATGATAATGGAAGGTAATTAAAAATGAAAGAAACTAATACTCCCCTGATTAGCTCGGTAGGATCCGTGTAAAGTAGTGGTTAAATCCTTTCCAAGAAGAATGTATGCGTGAAAAGCTCCTTCCAATCTTATGTAACTTCTTCTTGATAAATTAAACCTGCACATTTGAAGAAAACAAATGAAACCTTCGTGTAAAATCGGCGGTAATAATATATATAAGACTCGATTTAAACTAGGATATAATGCTTGTGGAATGGATGTTTACAGAATTTCTGGAAAATTAAGACCTGGAAAATTCCAAAAATTTATGTGGCTCGAAAACGAGAAAAAGTAATCTGATGTTTTTACTCCTTCCTCGACGCCAGTTGCAATCCCCGACGCCAGTTGCAAGGTCCTCGTTCCTGACCGTCAGGTTATCCTGACAAAAATATGGCGATTTTCTGGAAAAAAAATTCTAGAAAATTTACATCTTTAGAATCTGGAAAAATTTCTGCAAAACATCCATTATGACTCGGTACAAGCATTTGACTCGAACAAACACACATATATATCTTTTAATTAATTTTTATTCTCATGTTTACGTTTCTTTTGAAAACGTGTGTAATCCTCCCTACACTTATCCCTTATGTAAAATACATTTATATGCAATTAAGACGAGGTTAAAAACAAAATAAAGCATTTTTACAAATTTAAACATGAGAATAAACAATCAATAAAATACATATGACACTAACAAGCAAACAATTAAGCATGGGTTGGCTAGCACGAAGCGCTTTTCTCTATTTAAGAGTCTTGTAGCTAGACTCGTAGTCGTGCTCCAACGTTGCCTCACGCACGCTCACGTGCTCATACTTAAGCCATTCCAACGCTCTTTCATTCTTTTTGTAATCATCTCCTAATTCAAGGCATTTTTTGTAATACTGCTTAGTTTTCTCATATGGGTACCTAAGCCCACTTTGCTTATCCCTTTCACTAAGCAATGGAATAGGGGTCATTCTGTTACAAGTCTCAATGTCCTTATGTTTAAACCTATGATGAGCACGCGGCATTTGGTAGATAAAATATTCAACTTCATCAGAGAATGTAATTAGACCATCAATCATTCGTTCATTCAACCTAGTCAATTTTTTGAAAGGTTTTCCAAAAATTACTTGAGTGAGGTCCTTATCAATAAATTCTCCTAAGTCTTCTAAGACCATGAACTCTACCAAATAAGCAAAACTTCCAACAAACACGTGCAAATGAGTGACTGCTTCAACAACATTGTTCCCTTGATAAGTTAACTCATTGACCTTGATTTTATTGTATAGGTCCCTTGAGATTAATTTCAAAGGTAAGAATGAATTCAAATAAGCATCGAACCCTTCTAGTCCTATCTTGCAGGGGAATTGCATGTTAAAGGGCCCATCCTTCTCAATTCTACACCTAGGGTCAAAACATTGGGAGGGGTCTTCCTCTATTTCAGAACTAACTTCATTGATGACCTCCCCACTATCAAGTGCTTCACCATACTCAAATTCCTCATCGGAATCTGAGTCATAGAAAGGACTTTGTTGTTGCCAATTTATCTCATTATGCCCTAGGTGATTTCCAAAATGGTGAACGGGTGAGGGGTTTTGTGGGATTGCGTTCTCAATTTCGGGATTGGGAACGGGTAGGGTGAAGAATCTTCGGTGGAAGATACGTATCATGGTGAGTGATGGTTTTTACGAACAAAGGTCACGAAGACGGGGGATAGACTACGAGAAAGCTAAGAATGAGAAAAAATTTACTTGATAGGAATAAAGCAAAGAAACCTAAGCGAGGTGGACTACTAACTAGCTATTCTATTCCCCGGTAGCGGCGCCAAAAACTTGATAACGCTACACGCGTCGTTCGGGGACAAAGGAACTTCCTTTTCGTCAAGCAAGTTTTTCAACACCCTAGGCAGTGAACCTAATCGTTGTAGTGTAGTAATTAGGGTAAGCCACAGGTATTAATATCGTTCTCTAGGGGAATAGGAATGCTAGTAAGAAGTTACTACGCTAAGGTTGGGGTTGAGGAAGATTATTTTTTATCTTTTAATGTTTTTTAGGAAATTGAAAGGTACGAATCTCGGGGTTTGGATTTGGGGGTTGGTATTGCTACCGATTACTCTACTTATCTAATTATCTAATCTAAGGTGTATGTAGTCTATGTCTAATTATTGTGTGCTCGTATGATAGTTTAAAGATGTGTTTACTTAGGTTTTACTACTCCTTAATTATCTCCTATTGGTGGTTGAATTGTCACGTCCTTATTCTTAGTTGCGTTGTGTGTCTAAAGTCGTAGGGTATGCGTATGTTCCCTAACTCTTTGAACTTACCAAAGGGTCTCGTCTACAAAACCCACTAGGGATAATAAACTCTTACTCTAAGGCACTCTTTGGATGGTTTAGCTTACAACTACTCAAGGAGCTATATTCTAAGGTTCACAAAGATTTAATCAAGCATTAAGTACACAACGAATGACCTATCGCACTACTAGATCATTAATCAACTAAGATAAGAGACAACCAATCAATATTCAATAATTAAGTTTCATATTCCCTAAGCAAACACACAAGTAAATTAGCCGGACATGGAGAACATGCAAGCATACACACAAATAATCAAAGACATAATTGAATTAATGAAGTAAAACACTTATCTTGATGTAAGATAGGGTTTGGAACCCTAAAATACTGTAGAAGACAGCCTTGGTTCGGTTTAGGTTTTTACTCCAAAAGACTACACACTAATACTGAAAAATTTGGATTCTATATATAAGATTACATATGCGACGGCGTCACCTTATGTTTTGTGACGCCGTCGGGTCGCCGTCATTAGGGTTTCGTCTTGGCCACGTTAAACTTGCGACGGCGTCACCTTGTGATTGTGACACCGTCCTCTTGACGCCGTCTGGGTTGAATCTAGGCCGTCTGAGTTGCGACGGCCTTCTCTTTTATAACTTGACGTCGTCACTTGAAAATAAGGGTTTTGGCTTCTGTCCCGTCACAAAATCCTCCGACGGCGTCGCAGATAAGCAGTGACGCCGTCACCTTGTATTTTCAGCAGCTGGAGTGCCTCGATTCTTGACTTTGGCCATTTTCTTCGTATATCCACGCCTTTTCGTCCAAATAAGTGCCATTACAGCAATTTGCCTTCACGAGACCTAAAAAGTGAAAAGGAACGATATTAAGTAATAACGGATACAAAAGTGATCAAATAAGGGCTTAAATGACCCCTCAAAAAGGTACCTTTTAAAACCTTATCAGTATCCAAACCATTTGAATTTAAGGATAAACATGATTCTGATAAATGCCTTACAACAATTGATATGGTTGAGATTGAGTCTGCAAGTTTTAAAACAAATGATATGGTTTCAAAAAGGGCATTTGATGAACTTTCTATCAAATATTCGATTCTTGAAAAACACTGAATTTCCTTGGAAATTGCAATACAGCAAAAGGAAGAAAGTTCTCCTGTTTCAAATGTATGCACAAATCCGGAATTCCCAGAATTTCGTGAATTTTTTGAAATTAACCAATTAAAAACACAGATTCTAGACAAAGACTCAACCATTTGTAATCTGAAAAAACAAATATCAGACATTCAAATGAACATGAATATGGGTATGAACATCATGGACTGTGAAACTAGTGATGCAACTAAATCTAGGAATGAGGAACTAGATCTACGTGTAGCTAATTTGTTAAGAGAAAATGAATCCTTGAAGAAGAACTCTTTAGAATGTAGGACAAAACAGATAGATCAGATCAACTCCATGTTAGCTGACTGATAACATCAAATAGTCCTGAATATTAAGTGTCAATTTCCCACGTTAATGCTTGTTATTTATATCATTTATATGGATTTACGCTTGTTTTCCATTGTTTTACACTTTCAGGTAAATTGCGAGCATTGGAGCTAAAGAGACGCGGAAATGAAAACGTTACTAAGGATTTATCACAGTGTGCTTATTTTGAAGAGGTTACGGCGTAACTCGTCTCTCACATTAGGCCGTATCTATTGCGTGACCCTGAAGTCCAACTCATCAATAGGTTACGGCGTAACTCCTTCCAAAGATTACGACGTAACTCCATTAGGTCAAAAGAGTTTCCACGCCGCTGATACTTACGCCGTAAGTACTGCATCACTTACGATGTAACCATGTTTATTGAAGACTACGGTGTAACCACTTATAAGGTTACGCCGTAACTAGCAGATCTAGTGCATTTACGGAGAAATAGAAGGTTACGGCGTAACTCATCTTTTGGTTACGCCGTAACCCAGACCTGGCCTATAAATACCCCACGAATTCCAGCATTTCTAATCATCCCATTCCACACACAATACTCTGAGAACGTTGGAAAAATCTCAAGGAAGGTCTAGGGAAGCATACGGAGCTGTTTCCAAGGGAGAAGTCACACCATTACGATAAGCTTTAGCGTTTATTATTTCTTTTACTTTCAATTCATGTATTTCGTACCTTTGAATATTGAATTGATGTGCATGATTAATATGAGCGGCTAAGCACCCTTTGGTACTAGCCTAGTTATGATTCCTTAATTGTTTTGTTTGCGTTTACCTTTACTTCCGTGCAATTATTTCGAAATGTATGCATGCATAGTTCTTTGGTAGTCACCCCTGGTTCGGTAGTTTTGAATGGCGGTAGAGGCCAATTGCCTAGGAGATATGACCAACTGACCCTAGGTGAGCGGACTGAGACGGGAAGGGTAAGATATGACCAACTGACGACCCTTTCTACTTGTGCGATTTGACCAACTGATCACCTATCGTTTGGATGAACTTAAGAATTAGGGGGTGTAGTGTCTAAGTTCCTAACGGCCGGGCACTCAGTATTTAGAATCTAGCATGTAGCGGTACTTAATGACTCGGCTTAGGTGACCAGGAACAACAGGACTTATGACGGTGCGCCTGATTTCTCCTGTGGTGGTATCTTTGCTGATAGGTTAGGGCGAATTGACCAAATGCTGTCCTCTCGAATTTGACCCCACCTGAAGTAATTGGAAGTAGGTAGAAGTAAACGTTACTAGTTAGGAGGATTAACTAGGTTAGCACCACTATTCCTCTATTGATTTCCCTTCTACCATTTATTTGCTTTCATATTTTGCATTAGTAGTTTAATTAATTAAAACCCTATCAAACCATTTATATTTTGTGACAATTAGACTTAGTAATTATCCGACACACATAGCTCTTGGGACGACCTCGGCTTTACCATTTACTACACTACACACGACCGGGTACACTGCCCGTTAGTGCTTTAGGGTAGACCATAGGTATATGAGACACTATAAATATTAAGACCTGGTCAGTAAAACATGCATCAAGTTTTTGGCGCCGCTGCCGGGGAGCTATATTAGGATTAATATTAAGTATGTTTTTTTTCTTTCTAATAATGTCAGGATACAAGACTCGCAGCTCTAGGCCCTTTCTGGCTACCCCATTTATTGACCCGGAGAAGCAATTTTTGAAAAAGAGGATCTATTCTCCGGTTCCTATTCACAACATCTTCTCATTTTACGAATCAGACCAGTCGGACACAGAACCATAAGTCATCAATGAAAATAATATCAATGACCTTACCATGGAGCAGTATTTGGACCGACCAAATGATAACTGCCAACGAAGCTTCACTAAGGATTCTCCTGCCCAAAAATACTCCATCCCAGATCATATTATTCGAGAGTTACATGAGCTTGAGTTCTCTGGAGACAAAGATGAGGACATTCAAGATCACGTAGATGAAGATCTCCACTTATCCTCCCTTTTCAACATCAGGGGTACTCCTAGTTACTCAGTCACTTCAAGGATTTTTCCTATGACTCTCACCGCAATAGCTAAGAGATGGTATAACAAACTTCCTAGTGAAAGTAAAGAAGCATGGGGAAAACTAAGAAAGGAGTTCATCCAGCAATTTTGCCCTCCTTCTAAAATGGCTAGGCTTCTTGGGAAAATCTATCAATTCATGCAGATTGGTGAAGAAACGTTGTATCAAGCGTGGGAAAGATTCAATGAGCTTCTCTATCGTTGCCCTACTCATGATTTAAACAAACATCAGATCGTATACGTTTTCTATCGAGGGATTAATGCGCAAACACGAGAACTCCTTGATTCACCAAGACCCATTCCTAGCATGACTCCTGATCAGGCCTTGGAATGTATTCAGCGGATTTCTGAACATTGCTACAAGTGGCACATGGATACTGGATACAGACCGAGAGATAACTTCGATCATAAAGTAATGAAGACTATAACGAAGCAAGAATACAATTACGGAGAAATTTTTGAAAAACGAAGGTTGGAAAGAGAAGCTGAAGCATGTAGGGTTGAAAAAGTTAATAGTGTATTTGAGACCGATTCCGGAAGCAATATTGAGAAAAAGATTCTCGACCACATCAAAGTATCAAGAGAGCACGACGATAGGATTGAAAAAATGATGAGAGCATTCGTGGATAATACAGTCTCTTCTATTAAAATTCACGATGATAGGATAAAAAGATTAGAGGAAAGTGTCAGTTCATGTTCAGAAGCCATCTCTAATTACCTAGCAGCTCGGGAGGAAGAAGTTGTCCACACTGTAGAAACTATCCTCGAAGAACCTTTGACCTTTTCAGAAAAGGTTAAGCGACGGATCAGCATGGAGAAGCAATCACTTTTGGACCAAACTCTGCTGGTAAACCCTCCCAATGATGCTAATAATACTACGCGGGAATTAAGTTATGATGAGACTATTCGCCTCAACGAAAGTTGCTTAGCGGTTTTGAGGAACGAGTTACCACAAAAGGAAAAAGATCCAGGATGTTTTACTCTCCCTTGCTATATCGGGAACATGAACTTGTGTAACGCCCTGGCTGATCTTGGAGCTAGTATTAGTATAATGCCTCGTTCGATGTTTTTGCGTATGGGAATTGGCAACTGTTAGCCTTAATAGTTTATATTAGAAGTGATGGTCATTCACGATTAGGAACTTTGTAACGTGTGTTAGATATTGTGTTAGAATAGTCAACGGGCTCGTGGATTGGACTAAGCTAAATGGCTAGGCGTTAGGATAAGCTTGCCTTGTATAAGTCCAGGAAACCCAATCCAATCCATGTCCAACCCACGAGGCCCATGGAAAGCCTTTTAGGGCATCAAGTCCCTTGGACTATAAATACCCCTCAAATGGTCATTTGAGGGGTGTGCTTGAAAGTGTGTATGTGTGTGTGTGTTTTCTTTGGTGCAATACAACTTATTGTGTTTATCTTTATCCTCTCACATACACGGATTTCATATCATTCAAGTCACCATCTTTCTAATCTTTGTTTCTTTCTTTATACACACAAAGATGAGAAAGATGGTGACTTGAATGATAAGAAATCCGTGTATGTGAGAGGATAAAGATAAACACAATAAGTTGTATTGCACCAAAGAAAAAACACACACACACACTTTCAAGCACACCCATCAAATGACCATTTGAGGGGTATTTATAGTCCAAGGGACTTGATGCCCTAAAAGGCTTTCCATGGCCTCGTGGGGGACATGGATTGGATTGGATTGCTTGGACTTATACAAGGCAAGCTTATCCTAACGCCTAGCCATTTAGCTTAGTCCAATCCACGAGCCCGTTGACTATTCTAGCACAATATCTAACACACGTTACAAAGTTCCTATCGTGATGACCATCACTTCTAATATAAACTATTAAGGCTAACAATCTCCCCTAAGGGGTGGTCATTCAAATGATGCTCCACTTGATTAGGTCATTACTTTTCTCGAGCTTGAACTTTGCGTGTAGATATAGAATAGTCTTGATTCTTTGTTCCTTCATGCTTTGTGATCAGATAATGTGGTTATTTGCCGTTGTCAACTTCGTTGGTTAGGTGTCTCTACGTCTTTCTCCACTATGCTCACACTTCTATTTGTATTTTGGTTACCAATGATGTAGTTCTCGAGTCTTTAAACTTTGTAGATTCTTTGACATTGACGAAGAATCATCTTTAACTTTGAGTAGCCTTTGATTTTGATGAGAACTTTCATGTGTTGTTGGTATGAGCATGTGGCGAGTCTGCACGATCCATCCGCTCCGGAGCTTCCATAAGAAGAAAACATAAAAACAGGTTAGTAATAAGCGGATTCCGGCACTTACAAGTTTGAATTTCGAGTGTGTTAACAACATAGTGTGAAAACACGTCTCTAATTCTTACAAAGGCCGTTCCTGAACTGGAGTCCCACAAGTGAGATAACGCGATATACCGAAGTACATCTACAGTTCATATGAGTCGCTGAGGTACACCGAAGCATCACCCCACGACTGTAGACCGTTTGAGACACACTAAGCGTAATCCACGGGGAGTTACCGAAGTGACCTGCTGTCAGGGCTGCTTGATGTTGACCCTGGCAGGAGTTTCCATTCAATCATTGAAGATCACAGAAGTGAAACTTCTCATAAATGTTCTGGCAGATTGCTAAGATCTGCGTAGGACTCTAGAATATATCACTTGTGCCCTTATTGATGAACAACAAGCGATGAAATGTCATGTGTTCCTATGAGATCTTTTGATGAATCTCGTGGCTCTAGACTCAATAGTGCATTTTGGTTTTCCTGAGCGGAGACTAGGGAGAGGGTCTCCTTCTTCAATACCAACGATCTCTAAGAGAAAGTTGATAGATTATGTAGGGTTCCCAGTGAGAATGAAACAAATCCCTTTTGAGAGGAATTGAGTGGCTAGAAGGTTTAGTGCAGTGCGTCACTGGGTCCATGACGTCTTTGTCTTCAATACCAGTGTCATCTAGTGACAACCAGTAGCATATGTATTGAACCCGGTTTCTGCCCTAAGGTTGAATATGGAGGGCTATTTCTTTTCACCCTTTCTCATTACATTTCTTTTTAATTCTTCAACCCCTTCTTTCTCCTTTCTCACTTTACTCCTTTTTTCAATCATTCCTAAGGACTTCTAGTTCTAAACTATTTGTGATGTCCTTGGTTAGATCCCTCCGGATCTGGCGGATCATAGGACGGATTTCCTATCCTTAGACACCTTATAACTCCATGACTGTCCTATTGTTGCCATAAAACCATTTTTCTTGAAAATCTCACAGAGTGTTTATGATAGAAAACATGTTTGAGACACTCCGCGAGTTTTATATTTTCAGAAACACTCCCCCTTCACATGTGCTTATGAGTTTTAACAAAAATCTGCACATCGAGGGTAGAGTTTGCACTTTTTGAATTGATCGGCTCATGATAGACAATTCCCCACGAGACACGGTTACGTTGCCTAGTTAAAGAGTTCCATTGTCAGTTTTTAGGTGACAACTAGCTCTAATAACTAACTTGAAGTTGTAAACACTCCTTGAAAAGGAGGTTAGACCCATGTAAGTTCATGTCTATCGCGAGTTTCTCGAAATGGTACATTTACTGACTTTGATTCCTGTCAATTCATTGGTTCCGTCTGAGTCGAGCTCATTTTGAGATTCAAACAACGATCATTAAACTTTTTGATTTTTTGATCACATTTTAATCACGTCTCCTCCCCCTCAAAAATAGCATATTCGTGATATTTTTTATATCAACGGATTAAACAACATTTTAGAATCTTTTGGGGAGACAAACGGATTTGATTTAAGCATGAATTTGGAACATTTTAGTTTTTTACTCCCCCTTTAATAAGGCATAATCAATTCAAGGGTTTTAGAGGAGTTATCTTGAGCACAAAATATTTTGAAAGATTTTGAAAAATCTTTTTGAACCATCTTGAAAAGGTGCTCAAGATGATGATGATTTCTACCATTTATAATTCGTGCACGAAGTACACTTGATTTTTCTTTAAAAGCACGAGTTTTGATTTGAAAAAATAATCAAAAGTCATCATTTTAGTCCGGGTTTCGTACTGAAGTATACGAAAGCCATTTTATGAAGAAATTTTGAGAAACGACATGTTTTAGAAAACAATAAAGAACTCTCGCTCAAGCATCTGTACATACCCGTATCATTGTTGAATGACATTTCTAGAAACGTACAGAATATCGATTATACAAGAGACATGTCGTGAGAAGAATATTTTTGGATTTTTGATTTTATATTGTTTTTGTATTTTTTGAAAGATTTTATATTTTTATATTTTGCTTTTGTTGGTTTTTCAAATTTTGTATTTTGTTTTTCAAAAATATTTACAGCGAAGCTTTTTGGAAAATCATTTTCAAGAATATTCGAGAAGACGTTCTAACTCCTCAGGGGTTAGGCTTCGCATTCCAATTCGTCGAACTAAATAGTCAAACCTTTCTTTTGGAAGGGCTTTAGTTAATAGATCGGCGAGTTGGTAATATGTCTTCACGAAGAATAATTCAACACAATAAGATCAGAAAGAAACAAACACACTTTATCCGTATTTGTAAATAAACCAAAACAACTGTAATAACATTATTGTGGTTTATTTATTGTAAACTTATTGTAATACTATTTATTTATTGTAAATAACATTACAGTTAAATAACATTATTTAACTGTAATAAGTTGTAAATATTTATTGTAATATTTATTTATTTATTTAACTGTAATACTATTTAGTGTGTGTGTGTGTTTGGTTTATTTATTTACGTAGTTGTAATAAGCTTGTGTTTGGTTTATTGGTTTATTCTTTACAATAAGGATATGTGAGTTTGTTTCTTTAGTTAAAGTGTGTTTAGGGATGATATTTGGAAACCCACAGGTAGAACTTTCACACTCCAGAATGGTAAAATGAGTGATAAACCAGAATTCCCTGTAGAAAACCTCTCTGAGTGTGATCAGGATTTTACCTCTAACCCAAAGGAACCAAAATCAAAACGGTTTCCACAATATTCTTTTTCTGTTACTGGCAGGTTATCGAAATTTGTCTTTGGATCGTCGACTCGGGTTGCTCCAAGCACATGACCGGGAATCTGAAGCTGTTGATCAATTTCGTCTGGAAATTCATGGGAACCGTAAGTTTCGGAAATGATCATGTAGCAGCTATCATGGGTTATGGAGATCTACTTTTTGGAAATTATTTGATCACTCGGGTTTACTATGTCGAAGGGTTGGGACACAATTTGTTTTCAGTCGGGCAGTTCTGTGATGCAGATTTAGAGGTTGCTTTTAGGAAAAATGCTTGCTTCGTTAGAAACTTGGATGGCACTGATCTCTTAACTGGGAATCGTGATACAAACTTGTATGCTATCGACATCAATCAAATGGCCTCTTCATCACCAATATGTCTTATGACCATCAGCCTGGAACACAGTCCTGGTTTGGCACAGACGGTTATCCCATCTCAATTTCACCTCAAACATCACAAAATTGCCAAAGACAACATCGTCAACGGACTTCCAAAGTTCAAATACACAAAGGATCACTTATGTCCATCATGCAACAGGAAAAAGCAAAAGAGCATCATATAAACCCAAAATCGTACCTAGTTCGGAAGCAAAGTTGCATATGTTGCACATGGACTTATGTGGCCCAATGATATTTGAAAGCTTTAATGGGAAAAAGTATATTCTTGTTATCGTCGATGATTATTCGAGATATACATGGTTTAAGTTTCTGAGATCAAAAGACGAAGCTCCAGGCATCATCATCACCTTTCTGAAACGTATTCAAGTACTTCTTCAAACTCCAGTAAGGGTTGAAAACAGACACGGCACTGATTCACAAATCAGGAGTTAAGAATCTATTTTGAAGATGTTGGAATTACACATCAGACATCATTTGTTAGAACTCCACAGCAGAATGGGGTAGTTGAAAGAAGAAATCGTACTCTTGTGGAAGCTGCTCGCACAATGCTAATCTATTCTAGTGCACCGTTATTTCTATGGCTGATGCTGTTGCCACTGCTTGTTTCACTCAGAACCGATCCCTAATCCATCCAAGATTCAATAAAACCCCATATGAAATAGTGAACAACAGAAAACCTGATATCTCTTACTTTCACGTGTTTGGCGCTTTGTGCTATCCTACGAATGACAGAGAAGATCTTGGAAAACTGAAAGCAAAAGGTGATATTGGAATCTTCGTTGGATATTCCGATAACTCGAGGGCATTCAGGGTGTATAACAGAAGAACTAGGAGGATCATGGAGACGATGAATGTGAAATTTGATGAACTTTCACAAATGGCTTCTGAGAGACTCGCTCTAGAACCCGCACTACAAACCAGCACTTTCTGGACACATCAGTTCAGACTCGTCCTCAAGAGCTCAATCAACTTCTCTTGACAATCCTAAAGAACAAGAATGGGAGAATTTCTTCGAGTTAATGTTCGATGAATACTATGGTGGAACTTCGACAAATGCATCAAATCATCATTCCGCTGCACCCGCTCAAAATCATCCTCCACCACCAACAGAAGATGCATCTACAACGGTCGAAACCAATGCACCAACTCCATCACCATCATCTACATCTACTCCAGTTATTGCACCCGTTCTACCAGCAGTTGATGAGCAAAATCAAAACCAAAACGATGCAACGTTGGATGAAGACTTATTTGAAAATCCGTTTGCTACGAATCAGCTGAATCATCTTCATGCTTCACGAGACCATCTAACTCGGATACGTTTAACCAACGGTATCCTTCTACTCTGAAGTGGACAAAAGACCACCCAATATAACAAGTTATTGGTGAACCTTCAAGGCCAATTCAGACGAGACGTCAACTTGCCACCGATTGCGACTTGTGCATTTACCTTTGCTCCATTAGCAATATAGAGCCAAAGAACATTCGCGAGGCAATGGAAGAACCCGCATGGATAGAAGCGATGCAGGAGGAACTTCTCCAATACCGTCTACATGACTCTTGGGATATGGTTCCAAGACCCATTGACGTTCGCGTCATTGATCTTAAATGGTTATGGAAGAACAAACGGGATGAAGAAATGACTATCATTCGCAACAAAGCTCGTCTTGTGGCCAAAGGATACAGACAAGAGGAAGGGATAGACTTTGAAGAGTCATTTGCGCTGGTAGCTAGACTAGAAGCAGTCAGGATTTTCTTAGCCTACGCCGCTCACAAAAACATCACGGTTTATCAGATGGACATTAAGACCGCGTTCTTGAATGGAACTTTGAAAGAAGAAGTGTACGTGAGTCGCCAAAGGCTTCATAGACATGAATCATCTAGACTACGTCTACAAACTCAAAAAGGCAATCTATGGATTAAAACAAGCTCCGAGAGCGTGGTATACGCTGTCCTCTTTCCTTATCCTAAACAATTTCACCAAAAGAACAGTTGATCCTACCTTGTTTACACAAAAATGCAAAACGACATTTTGATTGTTCAGATTTATGTGGACGACATCATCTTTGGGTCCACTAATCCGAATCTTTCAAAACATTTTGAAAATCTCATGAAAAGCAAATTTGAATGTCCATGATGGGGGAACTATAATTCTTTCATGGTTTACAAATACATCAATCCCCTCGTGGAATTTTTATTAATCAAGCTAAATATACGAATGAGATTTTAAAAAATCATGGTATGGATAATTGTGACTCGGTCGGAACACCAATGGTAACTTCACCAAAAATTGGAGCCGATTTGTTTGGGAAACCTATTGATCCGAAGAAATATCGGAGCATGATTGGTTCTCTCATGTACCTCACTGCTAGTCGACCAGATATTCATTTTGCTGTTTGCTTATTAACACGGTTTCAGGCAAAGCCTACCGAACTGCACCTCAAAGAGGTTAAACGGATCTTTCGGTACCTGAAGACATCCATTCACATGGGACTTTGGTATCCGAAGGAATCCGGATTTGATCTAATTGCCTTTTCAGATGCAGACCACGCAGGTGATCAAGTTACAGCAAAAAGCACATCTGGAGGAGCACAATTTTTGGTGAAAAGTTAGTAAGTCTGTCTTCAAAGAAACAAGATTGCACTGCACTTTCAACCGCTGAAGCTGAGTATGTTCTCTATCTGCGTGTTGTGCTCAAGTTCTATGGATGAGAACACAACTCACAGATTATGGCTTTACTTTCGATAAAATACCTATGTATTGTGACTCGAAAAGTGCCATAGCCATATCATGCAATCCTGTTCATCACTCAAAGACTAAGCATATCCGTGTCCGCTACCACTTCATCAAAGAGTACGTTGAAAATGGTACTGTAGAATTATTCTTCGTGAAGACAGATTACCAACTCGCCGATCTATTTACTAAAGCCCTTCCAAAAGAAAGGTTTGACGAGTTAGTTCGACGACTTGGAATGCGAAGCCTAACCCCTGAGGAGTTAGAACGTCTTCTCGAATCTTCTTAAAAATGATTCTCCAAAAAGCTTCGCTGTAAATATTTTTGAAAAACAAAATACAAAATTTGAAAAACCAACAAAAGCAAAATATAACAATATAAAACTTTCAAAAATACAAAAACAATATAAAATCAAAAATCCAAAATATTCTTCTCACGACATGTCTCTTGTATAATCGATATTCTGTACGTTTCTAGAAATGTCATTCAACAATGATACGGGTATGTACAGATGCTAGAGCGAGAGTTCTTTATTGTTTTCTAAAACATGTCGTTTCTCAAAATTTCTTCATAAAATGGCTTTCGTATACTTCAGTACGAAACCCGGACTAAAATGATGACTTTTGATTATTTTTTCAAATCAAAACTCGTGCTTTTATAGAAAAAATCAAGTGTACGCTTCAGTGCACTGAATTTATAAATGGTGAGAAATCATCATCATCTTGAGCACCTTTTCAAGATTGTTCAAAAAGATTTTTCAAAATCTTTCAAAATATTTTGTGCTCAAGATAACTCCCTCTAAAACCCTTTAATTGATTATGCTTTATTAAAGGGGGAGTAAAAAACTAAAATGTTCCAAATTCATGCTTAAATCAAATCCGTTTGTCTCCCCAAAAGATTCTAAAATGTTGTTTAATCCGTTGATATAAAAAATATCACGAATATGCTATTTTTGAGGGGAGGAGACGTGATTAAAATGTGATCAAAAAATCAAAAAGTTTAATGATCGTTGTTTGAATCTCAAAATGAGCTCGACTCGTTCAGGCGGAACCAATGAATGACTACCGGAATCAAAGTCAGTAAATGTACCATTTCGAGAAACTCGCGATAGACATGAACTTACATGTGTCTAACCTCCTTTTCAAGGAGTGTTTACAACTTCAAGTTAGTTATTAGAGCTAGTTGTCACCTAAAACTGACAATGGAACTCTTTAACTAGGCAACGTAACCGTTTCTCGTGGGGAATTGTCTATCATGAGCCGATCAATTCAAAAAGTGCAAACTCTACCCTCGATGTGCATATTTTGTTAAAACTCATAAGCACATGTGAAGGGGGAGTGTTTCTGAAAATTTAAAACTCGCGGAGTGTCTCAAACATGTTTTCTATCATAAACACTCTGTGAGATTTTCAAGAAAAATGGTTTTATGGCAACAATAGGACAGTCATGGAGTTATAAGGTGAATAAGGATAGGAAAATCCGTCCTATGATCCGCCAGAGCCGGAGGGATCTACCCAAGGACATCACAAATAGTTTAGAACTAGAAGGTCCTTTAGGAATGATTGAAAAAAGGAGTAAAGTGAGAAAGGAGAAAGAAGGGGTTGAAGAATTAAAAAGAAATGTAATGAGAAAGGGTGAAAAGAAATAGCCCTCCATATTCAACCTTAGGGCAGAAACCGGGTTCAATACATATGCTACTGGTTGTCACTAGATGACACTGGTATTGAAGACAAAGACGTCATGGACCCAGTGACGCACTGCACTAAACCTTCTAGCCACTCAATTCCTCTCAAAAGGATTTGTTTCATTCTCACTGGGAACCCTACATAATCTATCAACTTTCTCTTAGAGATCGTTGGTATTGAAGAAGGAGACCCTCTCCCTAGTCTCCGCTCAGGAAAACCAAAATGCACTATTGAGTCTAGAGCCACGAGATTCATCAAAAGATCTCATAGGAACACTTGACATTTCATCGCTTGTTGTTCATCAATAAGGGCACAAGTGATATATTCTAGAGTCCTACGCAGATCTTAGCAATCTGCCAGAAAATTTATGAGAAGTTTCACTCTGTGATCTTCATGATTGAATGGAAAATTCCTGCCAGGGTCAACATCAAGCAGCCCTGACAGCAGGTCACTTCGGTAACTCCTCGTGGATTACGCTTAGTGTGTCTCAAACGGTCTACAGTCGTGGGGTGATGCTTCGGTGTACCTCAGCGACTCATATGAACTATAGATGTACTTCGGTATATCGCGTTATCTCACTTGTGGGACTCCAGTTCAGGAACGGCCTTTGTAAGAATTAGAGACGTGTTTTCACACTATGTTGTTAACACACTCGAAATTCAAACTTGTAAGTGCCGGAATCCGCTTATTACTAACCTGTTTTTATGTTTTCTTCTTATGGAAGCTCCGGAGCGGATGGATCGTGCAACTCTCGCACATGCTCATACCAACAACACATGAAAGTTCTCATCAAAATCAAAGGCTACTCAAAGTTAAAGATGATTCTTCGTCAATGTCAAAGAATCTACAAAGTTTAAAGACTCGAGAACTACATCATTGGTAACCAAAATACAAATAGAAGTGTGAGCATAGTGGAGAAAGACGTAGAGACACCTAACCAACGAAGTTGACAACGGCAAATAACCACATTATCTGATCACAAAGCATGAAGGAACAAAGAATCAAGACTATTCTATATCTACACGCAAAGTTCAAGCTCGAGAAAAGTAATGACCTAATCAAGTGGAGCATCATTTGAATGACCACCCCTTAGGGGGAGATTGTTAGCCTTAATAGTTTATATTAGAAGTGATGGTCATTCACGATTAGGAACTTTGTAACGTGTGTTAGATATTGTGCTAGAATAGTCAACGGGCTCGTGGATTGGACTAAGCTAAATGGCTAGGCGTTAGGATAAGCTTGCCTTGTATAAGTCCAAGCAACCCAATCCAATCCATGTCCAACCCACGAGGCCCATGGAAAGCCTTTTAGGGCATCAAGTCCCTTGGACTATAAATATCCCTCAAATGGTCATTTGAGGGGTGTGCTTGAAAGTGTGTGTGTGTGTGTGTTTTTCTTTGGTGCAATACAACTTATTGTATTTATCTTTATCCTCTCACATACACGGATTTCATATCATTCAAGTCACCATCTTTCCTTTCTTCTTATTCTTTCTAAGCATAACGTTTGTGTTTGGTTTCACGTGGTTATACTTGTATACGTGTTGGGTTTGTGATAAGGTTGATAAAAGTAAGGTCCTACAACAACTTAAAACCGGCCAAGATGAAAATTGAAATGGCCGATCGATCCATGCAATCGCCATTAGGAATTGTTGAAAATGTATTAGTGAAGATAAAGAGATTCCTTTTTCCAGTAGATTTTGTGATTCTTGATATCCCGGAAGACAACAGGATACCCGTCATTTTAGGAAGTCCCATGCTTGCTACCGCTCACACTAAAGTAGAGGTCTTTGCCGGTAAATTGACTCTGGAGGCTAATGGAGAGGTCGCCACATTCGGACCTAATGAACATTTGTCTACCCCGGAGAAGGTGTGTGCTATTGACCAAGTGGGGGATTTTGGTGAAGCCCTTGAAAAGTTTCTTAGCGACCCCCCGGATCCTAGAGAGGTTGACTCGGGGAAGGATTTTGATGTTTTCGTGAATTTTGGGGAAGAAGATAACTTAGGATTAAGTGCTGAAGACCTCTCTAGTGATGTCGAGATGACCCATTGGCAAGACAACTCTGAAAAAACATTCTTGCAATCGAACCAACCGCAGTTTTATGAGATGGGGGCACGAATCCATCATAGGAATCCCTATTATCTGAAGATCTCATGCAAAATTGGATTCATTGACTTTCACCCATTTATCGACACAGATTCCCCAGTCAATATTATCTCTAAGGAATGCTACAACTAGGTTATGGAAAAGGAGCTTGATTACAAAGGAAACAACTTCCTCGGGATAGCAACAAACATACGAGTTTTTGTAGGAACACACTCATTTCTCGTCGACTTTGTGGTTTTGGATGATGTTAGAGAATTCGAGGCAGACGGGCTGACTGGGGTGATTTTCGGAAAACCCTTTAAAGAAATATCTGGGCTTGATAAAAACGTGAAGGAAGGACTGGTTTGGTTAAAGATTGGCGATGATAAAACTGTTTTCAAAATGCCAAGGACTGTCAAAAACTTTAAAAATTGGACTAAAAGACAATTGAGTTATGCTAGACCCCTGCTTGGTATTAGTAAAGAAGATAAAGCCAAAGGTTTTGATCACCCCTACCAAAAGATCAAATTTTTTTACTTAGGATGTTTAGAACTTGGAGAAGGATACAAACGGGATGAGAATTTGATCAACTGGCTTCAACATGGAGATCGCTCATTCCACGAAGTGACAGACAAACACTGGTATCCCGCGGCTCTGATTCTAACTTAAAGACTCGTTAATAAAGAAAAGTGTTGTTTCTGGAGACAACCCGAATTATCCCTTTCTTTTGTTTTTATTTCCTTTCTGTTGGGTTTTGTGTTTTCTAACCATTTTTGCAGGAGACAATGAAGTAATTACTGCTGTAGTTGCTGATCTGAACAGAGTTACGGCGTAACTCATCTTGGTGATTACGCCGTAACCAAAATTTTAGTAGCAGAATTCTTGACGCATTACCAATTACGGCGTAATACCATCTCAGTGGTTACGCCGTAACTATTCGCTTCTCAGCTCATACCAGGTTTTGCAAGTTACGGCGTAACTCTCTTATTGGAGTTACGACGTAACTGATTCGCCCCTGAACAGTCAAAATTAATCACACAAGCTGACCACTTGTGAATGGTCAACCGTAATAACCTTAAAACAGCTCAGAAAGCAAATGCAATTTAGATCAAAGGAATATAGGGGATTCCTGGGTCGTTAAGTCCCACGGAGGATGAATGGTGTTTAACACAGACAGATGTCGAATAATCACTAAGGATAGTGATCAGTAAGGATTTTGAGTTATTTATACCTAAAGATAAAGTTTTGTAAATTACAAGGGCTTAAATGCAAATTAAAGAAAATTAAAAAAAAGTCTAATTATATTAATAAACGCTATCACTCTTTTTACAATGATGTTTTTGTGATTTATAAAATAAAATAACTTAAATAAACTATTGTAATTAAAACGTAAACTTAAATTACCTAAAAACGTGATCTAAAATGAAAACGTACGTTATGTATAAAAATTACGCGAGCGCAAAAGTAAAAACGTAAAATTTGTGAAATAAAAGTCCTACGAGTGTAAAAACAATTTTCTTACTTAATATATGACAAAAGAAAATTTTAGAAAAAAGATTTATATTTTTTTAACTTTTATATTTTTTATTATGAATTAATTACTATTTTTGACTAAATAAATGATTAAAAATACTAAAACTATTTAGAAAAATCTGAAACTTTTTTATAAATTACTTTATACTAATACAAAGTTAAGAAAAATACAAAAGTTGAAAAAGCTAGATTAAATAAGCTGAAAATAAGCTAATAAGCTCGTATAAGCATAAAATGAAAACAAGGGTTATATATTAAAGTGTGCAAAGTTAAACCATAAAAAGACCCAAGGGCAACTGGTATATAGGTACACACTATCGTTCTTCAAGGGCGGGAGGTCTCAGGTTCGAGCCTGCCTCCCACCTTTTTGCTAAATATTTTTTTTTTCGATTTTTCTTTTTGAAAACTATTTAACTACTGATATTAAGCAACTTTAATAAAGACAAAAATTTTACAAACTAAAAATAAGCAGTTTGTGAGCTAAAAAGCTCAACAGTGGGCTTAATGAGCTTAAAATGAGTTTTTAAGCTCAAACAAGCTAACAAGCTGAAACAAAAGCTGAAATAAGATACCACAAGATAAAAGCTACTAATATTAAGCTAGAATACACAGAGAACCATATTGAAAAGCTGGGAATAAGCAGATAAGCACTTGGCCTCTTTGTTGTTTTCTAAGACAAAAATGGGACAAAGTTTGAGCTTATTGCAGCCCTAGTAAATAAGCTAGAAAATGAAATATTAAGCTTGGAACCTCAAGATGGCTTGATTGGCTTTCCAAAGAACCAAGGTACACAAAATAAGGTAAACTAATAAGCTCTGAATGAGCTTGAGATTGAGCTTGTAAAACTGGTGCACAGGGCACTTTTTTTGAAGAGGTGTCTGAAATAAGCTAAAAGTTAAGCACTTTAAAAGCTGAACTAGAAAATATAAAAAATATTAGTACAAAGCTGAGCAACTATATTTTTATATCCCAAAAGCTCAAATGTTGAATACTAATATTAAGCCCTATATAAATTATTCTATTTTATTCAAAAACGACCAAATGGAAAATTTTGACTTTTATAAAAACTAAATAGGATGACTTTTATGAACTTAGGATTGATTATACTAACTGATTATGTTAAGTTAAGGTATAATAAGACTATAATAAGCTAAATTACCAAGTTTTAAGCTAATATGATGATTTCTATAACTTAAATCCTAACAGTTAACTTATTAATGAAGATTAAAAATAATTTTGACTTTTACAAAGTGAGCACTAGTTTCTATTGTTTCTTAGAGTTATATTGACCAAGTGTGACAGATGACAATTAAGATCAAAGACTATAATACCTTCTAATACAGATTACACAGTTAAACCAAACAAACCTTTATGATACTGTTTTGGAGATTTTCAAAGTGTTTCAAATATTCAGACCATGCACTTGATTAAAGGACTTATAATATGATATATTAAGACTAAATAAGCCTTAAACCACAGCAATAACAACATAAAAATCAAAAGTGATAATTATGCTCTTTTAACTGTTAAAATAAAATTCTTAACAACTATGAATTCTAGAAAGCAAGCAACCTGTTTTATTGTTTAAATTTACTTTACTAAAGCTAAGAAACAAGAAGATACAAAGATTTAAACTTAAGAACACTTTAAACAGTGAAATGCCAAAACTGAACAATAGGCTTACAAGTGATTTCCAAGCATAAAACTGAGAACTGAGAACTGAGAACAGATCCTATAGCTTCCCAAGAAGCACTAAACCAAGGCCATCCCACAATCACCCTGCTCCATCTTCTTGAAAACCTTCACCATGGATTTTTTATTTTTAACTAATTTATTTGTATTTTTGGTGATTTTTTCTTTTTGCTTCTATACTGAGTTTTAAAGTCTCTAAAAGCTTTAATAAGCTTTCTAGGAGCTTATGTGAGCCTATTCAGTCCTTACCAACAACTAACAACATCATTGGAACATATTGAGATTTTGAATAAAAGTAAGATTTTGCATAAACTGAGAACTTGAATTAAAACTGAAATTGATGTTCAAGAAAGCTTTAATATACAATAACACTAAATATAAAGCTTAAAGCTTAAGCTAAAGATACACTGAAATTCAAAATTAAGTTAAAACGACATAAGCTAATTAAAATTAAAACTAGATATCTTCCACGTTGCCTCCTCTTCTCTTTATAATGATCTTATTCAGCTTTTTCAACATCTCTGAGAATTTCCCACCTTATCTTGACTATTGAGTCTCTCTGAATCATCAAAATCGTACATGTGGCATTTTTGGCGCCAATTTTCTCTTGAGCAGGTATTTAGCATTAAATGGATTTTGGGTGTATGTAGAGGTGGAGGGGGGTTGGTATACAGCTGGGGGTATAAGGTGAGGTGGAGGGTGGGGAAAACCACCTCTGGTTTTGGATTTCAGTGGGGAAGAGAAGGTGAACAGTGTTGGTGGTTTGGGCGCGTATTGACCGGATTTGACTTTGGGATATTATAAGCGGGAGTCCAAAATGGGGGGTCAAGGGATAAATGGCAGGGGTCTTTTTGGTTGGCTGGGTTCTAAATACACAAAAGGGGTCCAATTGGCTTGTTTTAATTTAAGGACTAAAGATGTAATTCTGCCAAACTTGAGGGACCAAACCTGTAATTTCTCCAAAGTTATCACAAGGACCAAAACTGCCAATGTGAATAGTACAAGGACTATTTTTGATAATTTCCCATTTTTAAGTATCCAAGGACCTTATTTGACAATTTTCAAAGTTTAGGGACCTAAGCTGTAATTTTGCCAAAGATTTATTCAAGGACCATTTTTGACAACTTAGAATATTTCAGGGACCTTGAATAACATTTTCTTTTATTTTGATTTTCCAAAGACTGATTTTGACAACTTTTGAAACTTGGGGGACTAAAACTGCCAATTATGAAAACTTGATACGTTTTTCACCAGATTTTGATATTTTTGCATTTAAAACACATAAAACACTTGTTTGTGATATTTTTATCATTTTGATGCATTTCTGAGTGTTTTCGGATGTTTTTGGCATTCTAAACAGTACAAAAATGATGAGTATTTAGACACTCATCAATCCCCCACACTAAGATATTGCTAGTCCCTAGCAATGTTTTAGAACTTTAATGGATTTCATCTCTTTACCAAAATCCATTACTTCTGGAGTAGCCAATTGTTTAAGTTCAAGTAAGAACCTTGGCACAATGATAACCAAATGATTTTGAGCAAATCACCAGCTTTCAACGGTTTTGATTTGTCTTCACCAGAAGCCGTTTGCTTCTGGACTAGCCAACTCTTAGATAAATTATCAATATTATCTTTGGTGAGTCGATTACCAATTATGGCTTTCCAACTGCCTTTACCACAAGCCATAAACTTGCGGGCTAGCCAACTTTTCATTAGTTTTAAAGATATGGTGAGTTGAACACCATACAATTTTGGGCAAATTGCAAGCCATAAACGGATTTGAGATATCTTTACCAAGAGCCGTTTTCTCCTGGATTAGCCAATCCTTATGTGTGTTAGACATGGCGGACTGATTACCATTTGCTGAGTAAGTGAAAAACACTTACTCCAAAAAAAATTTTGGCCAAAAACGGGGGAATTGGGTGGAATAATTACATGATAAAATTCGTGAGAATTCCCCCCCACACTTAGAAATGAATATTGCCCTCAATATTCAAAGTACCGGCGGTTATGCCGAAACATAGAACATAAAAGGGAAATACTACGGCCATTATTTTGTGATATATACACATTTTTTTTTTTTTTTTTTTATGCTTTATATACAACAGCGGGGGGCAACTCCCCCACACTAGGGTGGTAGAAAGTAGAAAGAAGTCAGAAATATGGGTGAAAACCCATATGGTGTGTGCTAATGTATTTGATTACCGAGTCGCTAGCTTGACTCGATCCCCGCATTCATTGGTTCATGGGGAAAGTTTGTAGATCCGGGACAATCACAGGTGGAATGTCCTCTCCAAAATAATGTTTCAATCGATGACCATTCACTTTAAATTTGGACCATCGGGCTGAGATAACTCAATGGTTCCATAAGGATAAACCTTAGCAATAGTAAATGGACCAGACCAACGGGACTTGAGCTTTCCCGAGAAAATCTTCAATCTTGAATTGAAAAGAAGGACTCGATCACCAACGTTGAAAACGCGGTTCTTGATTTAGAGTCATGAATCTTCTTTGTCTTTGTTTGTAGATCAAAGAGTTCTCGTATGCTTGATCACGGAGTTCATTTAGTTCATTCATTTGAATTTTCTGTGATCACCAGCTGTCTGAATATCGAAGTTTGCATGCTTTAAGGCTCAGTATGCCTTGTGCTCGAGCTCAATCGGTAGATGACATGCCTTTCCGTACACTAGCTTGTATGGAGTACACCCGATTGGTGTTTTATAAGCTGTACGGAAGGCCCAGAGTGCGTCATCCAGTTTATCCGACCAGGATGCACGATTTTCGCCTACTGTCCTTTCTAAAATTCTTTTAATACCACGGTTGGAGACTTCCACTTGCCCACTTGTTTGAGGGTGGTATGCAGTAGAAAGACGGTGGGTAACACCATACTTTTGCATGACACGATCAAATTGGTCATTGCAGAAATGTGTACCACGATCACTGATTATAGCTCGTGGAGTTCCAAACCTGGCAAAAAGAGATTTTAAGAATTTTACAACAACTCGGGCATCATTGGTAGGTAAAGCTTTCGCTTCAACCCATTTTGACAAATAGTCAACAGCCACGAGTATGTATTTGTTTCCTCGAATGATGGAAATGGCCCCATAAAATCAATACCCCATATGTCAAAGATCTCACAAACTTGAATGGCATTTTGTGGCATTTCATTTCTTTGAGAGATATTTCTGTGACGTTGACAAGCGTCACAGGTTTTGACAAATTCATAGGCATCTTTGTAAATTGTGGGCCAATAAAACCCGGAATCAAACACCTTTTTGGCGGTGTAGTTTGGACTATGATGGCCCCCGGTGGGTGCAGCATGGCAAGCTTTGAGAATGTCAAGAGCTTCTTATCCATAAACACACCGTCGGATGACTTGATCCACACAGATTTTGAATAAGTAGGGGTCGTCCCAGAAGTAATGTTTAACATCCTTGAAGAATTTGTTCTTCTGTTGGGTCGACATCCCTTTCACTATGAAGTTACCCGCATGGTAATTTGCGAAGTCAGCAAACCATGGGGTGGTAGAGTTTCCACGAAAGGAAACCGCATTGAGTGTCTCGAGAGGAAATGTTTCATTTATTTCCTTTTCTCGAAAACATCTTGGTGAGGGTTTTCTAGACGGGACAGATGATCGCAGCCAGGTTCTCTCTCCTCCTTTTTATCACGTATAGTGATATCAAATTCCTGGAGAAGTAGAACCCAACGGAGCAATCTCGGCTTTGCATCTTGTTTTGCAAAGAGATATTTGAGAGCCGAGTGATCCGTATACACCACGCATTTGGTCAAGATTAAGTACGGCCGAAACTTCTCAAATGCATACACCACGGCTAATAGCTCTTTTTCTGTGGTAGTGTAATGGGTTTGAGCTTCAGTCATAGTTTTGCTTGCGTAGTGGATAGGCTGAAAATGCTTGCTTCTACGTTGCCCTAAGACTGCACCGATAGCAAAATCACTTGCATCGCACATGAGCTCAAAGGAAAGTCCCAGTCGGGAGCAACGAGAATGGGTGCTTCAGTAAGCTTTTTCTTTAATGTTTCAAAAGCTTTGATGCACTCGGTGAGAAGATAAAAGGAGCATCTTTTTCAAGAAGATGGGTCATAGTCCGGGCGATTTTAGAAAAATCTTGTATGAATCTGCGATAGAAACCGGCATGACCTAAAAACTCCTAATACCTTTGACGGTAGTAGGATGAGGCAATTTAGCAATAACATCAACTTTGCTCTATCAACCTCAATCCCATTTTTGGAAATCTTATGGCCAAGGACTATGCTTCTTGACCATAAAGTGGCTCTTCTCCCAATTTAAACAAAGATTGGTGTCTTCACACCTTTGAAGCATTTTTTCTAAATGGGAGAGACATGTTTGAAACGAGTCCCCAATGACCGAGAAATCATCCATAAACACCTCCATTGTTTCCCCGATCATGTCGTGGAAAATGGCCATCATACATCGTTGGAACGTGCCAGGAGCGTTACATATGCCAAAGGGCATACGTCTGCAGGAAAAAGTTCCGTATGGGCAGGTGAATGTGGTTTTATCTTGATCCTTTGGATCAATGGGGATCTGAAAATAACCCGAGAAACCATCCAGGAAACAATAGTACTCATTCCCTGCTAATCTCTCAAGCATTTGGTCCATGAAGGGGTAGAGGAAATGGTCTTTACGGGTGGCGTCATTCAACTTACGATAGTCAATGCAATACGCCATCCGTAACCCCAGCCGAGTTGGAATTAACTCGTTATCTTCATTTGTGACAACAGTTATGCCACCTTTTTAGGAACACAATGAATTGGGCTAACCCAAGGACTATCAGAGATCGGGTAAATCAATCCTGCATCAAGAAGTTTGAGAACCTCTTGTTTGATAACATCATGGATTTTTGGATTTACTCTTCTCTGATGTTGAACTGCTGGTTTGAAGTCATCCTCCATCAAGATTTTGTGAGTACAAAATTCAGGGTTGATACCCTTAATGTCGGAGAGTTTCCAAGCAATTGCTTGCTTGTGTGACTTCAAGATCTTTATGAGAGCAGACTTTTCATCTTTACTCAAATCTCGAGCAATAATGACGGGTAATTTATCATCACCTTCAAGAAATGCATATTCGAGATGAGGTGGTAAGTCCTTAAGTTCGACTTCAGGAAATTCTTCAGTTTTCTCAACTGACTTGACTTCCTTGTTATGAAGTTCGACAGGAGGGAGTGGAGATGATGGATCATCATTAAGCAACTTCTCAATGAGAAGTATGTCCCCCTCGATGTCGATGGGAGTGGTATGTGCTAAAACACATACCTTTTCTGTATCAAAATAGACCCAAAATAACCAAGGAAAAGCCGTTTATTGCTAATATTTGTGGTTTTCTTGAGTTTGTGCTTGTGCAGGTACGGATATGTTAAAACACACAAAAGGAGCCAAACCGAAGAAAAACCGAGCACGAGAGAGAGAGTTGCAAAAGCCGATGCTGGGAGCTATTTATTGGGAATTGAAGCTCAAAAGTGCAAAAACGTGAGTTCGAGACATGATTTTGAGATTTCATTGGAAAACCCGTCATTATATCACATTTTCACAATTCCCCTTTCACTTTACAAAAATTACACTTTCATCCCTCAATTTTCACAAATTTACACATTCTACCCCTCACTTTCCCATTTTTTCCTTCATACCCTCATACCTTTCACTTATCCCATTTACCCAAGTCACCCTTACCATTTCATAAATACACCTTTGGTCCTTGGTTTTAACAAAGTTACATAAATGATCCTAAGTGTATTAACACTTTACCCTTAAGTCCAAAAATCCATCACTTATACCAATCCATGATCCAATAACACATCTCACGGCCCAATCCATAAACACTACACCCGGTTCCAGCTAACCAAACCAATACCATTACCCGGTTTAATATACCCGTATACCCACCAAGACCCTGGTCAACCCACTTATATAACCCGGTCAAACAAACCCACTCAAACTAATATAAAAAATACCCAACGCGCCTAAACAGAGAACCATCCATTGTTACTGTTTTACTATCCCTTCTCACCATTTACCTTCATTCACCTTTTTAACCCTCACTTAAGCTCCTTCTAGAAGCCTGACACACTTGTCAGATGGAATGACTCATGGGACTGCCAAGGTGGATGAATGAAGCAATCCCATTGGTGGGAACACATCATTAAATTGATCCTGTGGCTGAGATTTGATGAGATGACAAAGAGAGGAATGAATGGTTGTGATTAGACATCCTAGATCCTTCTGAAGGCATCCCAAGCTTCTTCTCGAGCTATATATACTCCCTTTCAGTCACAAGATTTTTTGTCCAACTTTTCATGTTTTAGATTAAGTTTTGACCTTTTAAATTTCATGTCATTTTAATTGTTTTTATTAGTAATTCAGTAGTTAATTGGTATTGTAATTTCAGTTTTTCAATGAATGCAACTTTACTTTTCCATTTACATCTTGTTAATGATAATCTGCGAAAACTCATTTGACTATTAAATCTGTTTTTAAGCTTGTTATTTCCAGTTATTTAAACTCACAGAAGCCTGTCTAAGCTTCTGTGAGTTATTGTTGTTTCATTCTTATCTGAAATTTAGTTTTTGCAAAATGGTCAACAAAAGTCAAATTTCAGTTTCATTGATAATATAGTTCTGGATTGCTTTGTTATACATGGATATGGGTTAATCTTGGATCTGATATGGGTTGAAATTAGTCCTGGTCATTGATTCTCAGTTAGTTGCTTGGACTACTTGTAAGTTCAATCTTATATCTAATTTACTAATCTGTTTAGTACACAATCTGTTCTACTATTGTTAGTTTATGTTGTTAGTTTTGCAGTCATTAGTTCTCTTTTAGATATTAGATTATAGTTTTCATGCTATCATGGATTATTATTGATGATTCATTAGAGTTCAATGCATTTCAGTCGGTGTAAGTAGTGTTTGGATTAGTGTTCAAGTTTGTGTTGAAGGCTAGCTTGCTGTTTAAGTTTGGTTGGTTTGAGTTTGTTTAAGTTCCATTATCTAAATTCAGTCATAGTTTTGCATCAATACTCTTTCATAGTCAAAATTTTCATTTATCTGATCTTGATACATAATCTGTTGGAAACAGTTGATTCCATTTTGCATATAAGTTAGGATATAGGTACTCTAGCTATAGGTAGTTTCATTTCTTCATTTAACTTCAGTTTCAATCCAATTTAGTAGCTTAGAATCTCAATTAAGTCAAACTTCCTCACTATTTTCAAAAGTCAAAAACATGTCATAATCTGTTTTCTTCAAGTCTTGCAGCCTCTGTGCACTGTTCATTTCAACTAGTTAGAGTCTCCATTTTGGTCCATAAGCAGTTTGCTAGGTGGTCTACTTATTTCAAGTGTTAGTTTTCCTTTTGGCTTATTGGATAAGCTGTTGCATTAGCTTAAAGTTGGTACCTGTCCACTGTTCTGCAACAGCATCAGTTAGCTTAATGTCTTAGCCAGTTCTTGTTTGATCAATATCTTTTTCATTACTTGTCCTTATTTGCTGAAATTTGGTACACATGTTCTCTGATTGGTGGTCTTGAGATCCACATTTTAGGTTTTCCCTTTAGCTTATAGGATAAGCAGTTGCTAGTGCTTAAACAGTGGGGTCAAGCCACTGTTTTGCTTATTATATCAGTTAGCTTTAATCTTAGGTAGCATGCTTGTTTAGGTGTTATAATTAGCTTACAATAGTTGCTTAGGAGTAGTTATAGTATAGTTTAGCCTCAGTATCAGTTTGGTTTAATTTAGAGCTTATTTGCTTATTGCCAAGTGCTTATTTTAGCTCCATTTACACTACTGCCTCAGTTTCTTACACATAAGCCCTGTGTTTTGTATTTTTCCTAGAACTAGAATGTCATTTTAGAATTTCCCTGCAAGTTTCATAATTTTTGGTTACTGTTCACTATTTTTTCGCCTCTTTAAAATCAGTTTTTAATCATTTTAATATAGTTTTAATTGCATTTAATTGAGAAAAAGTTCCAAAAATTAATTTTTCAATTTTAATAGTTTAAGATAAATATAAAAAGCATAAAAAAATATTTTTCCTTATTTTTCTCCTTTTATTTGGTATTTTAATAATTAAATTAGATTTAAATAGAATTAAATTCATAGAAAATAGGAAATTAATCAGAAAATTATAAAAATAGTTTTTGAAAAGTCTTGATGATATTTTAGATTTTTAGAAAGTAATTCCATATTTTTCCCTCTCTCTTTGATAATTTTTAGTTAATTAGTTCATTTTTATTAGTTAATAATTAGTTTTTAATTAAAATAAAATCAAGAAAATTCCTAAAAAATAGTTTTAATTCATATTTAGTTTTCTCATATCATTTTTAGCGTATAAGTAGTTTTAGGTTATTTTTAGGATCTAGATTAGACGTATTTGCTTTTTATTCGCGTTTCGTTTTAAATTCCGTTTTTGCGTTTTAGCGTAGAATTGCGTAGTTTGCCTTAGTTCTTAGGTTTTCCCCATAGATTTTAGTTCCTTATGCTTTCCTTATCCCGTAGTTTAGAATATATCATATTATTCCCTTCTCTCATTCAAATCCCGATTATTGAGACGTGAGTTGGAAATTCCATTCAACCCTCGTTCGGAACGATCTCGGTGCTCAAACCTAACACGTTTGAGTCACCCACATACTACACACTTCTCTATTATTGGTTTTCTCTTCAAATCAGGGAGCGTGATCAATTTCCCATGGAACTGAATCACTGGACAAGTATGCTTCAATCTCTTCCAAGATGAAGTCACTTTCCTCAAATGGAGTGAGAGAAGGAGTAGAATTGGTGATGATGGGTTGAGATGAATGAGTGAGATTATCACTCGAAGAATTATGATCATAACCAAGAACTTCTTGAGAGTACTCTTCAGAAGCAACATCAATGATATCTATTCGGTTAACCGATTCAGAATCATAGTTTGCAGAGTACCTCGAAGTTTGATCAAGGTTAAAGGTGACAGCTTCATTACCAACACGTAATGTGATTTCTTGCTCAAATACATCAATGAGAGCACGACCCGTTCTCAGGAATCCTCGTCCAACAATGAGAGGAACCCGTGGATCAGCATCGAAATCAACAACTACAAAGTCAGCTGGAAAATGGAACTTTCCTACTTTCACGAATACGTCCTCGGCAATGCCAAGTGGACGGGATATTGTACGATCTGCAAGCTCGAGAGTCATGCATGTAGGAGTAAGTTCCGGAAGATAAAGTTTCTTCCATACTGAATAAGGCATCAGGTTGATGCTTGCACCAAGATCTGCTAAGGCAAAGCATTCAACCATTCCTGGAAATACACAAGGTAAGAGAAATTTTCCAGGATCTCCAAGCTTTTCTGGAAGCTTCTTCAAGATAACTGCTGAGCAGTTCTCGTTCAAAGGAGTTTTAGCCATTTCAAACAGCTTTTCCTTGTTGCTTAACATGTGTTTGAGAGTTGATGCAAACTTGGGCATCAGCATGATAGCATCCGCAAAGCTTATGTCAAAATGTAGTTCTTGGAAAATTTGAAAAAATTTGTCCATTTGATGATTGCCTTTTTCGCGGAGCTTTTGCTCATTCAAACGTGATGGGTAAGGAATAGAAGATTTGGATTTGGTATTTTCAACGGGAGCTACAGGAGGTTCAAAAACAACTCCTGGATTGGATTTGGGTTTCGGGACAACTTGAGGTTGGACATGGTTGGTACCTCCGTTATTAGTAGGAAGTTCCTTGTCCTTTGTTGCCTCAGGTTCACTTTTCAGTACCTTCGGGAGAGAAGAAGAAGAAGAGGTAGTAGGAATAGCGGGTCCATTGTATGAAACACCACTTCTGGTTGTGATCGCCTTTGCATCGCCCCTCGGGTTAGCGATCGTATTGCTCGGAAGTTTTCCTGAGCCCGAGGGTTGATCATTTAAAGACTTCTTAAGATCAGCGATCTGACTGACCAACAACCTGTTCATTTCATCTTGGGATTTCATGAACTGCTTCAATAACTCATCAGATGATGGTACTGGAGGTACTGGAGGGAAATTTTGAGGTCGGATGTTTTGATTATGACCTTGTTGTTGAAAATTCCCTAGGTTAGGATTTACATTTCCCTAAAATTGATTCCCTCGATTGAAATTGTTTTGATTAAGGTTTCCTTGATGTTGGAAACCTTGATTAGGTCCGGGATAGAAATTACCTTAGTTTTGATAACCTTGGTTCATTCTAGGTTGGTTTTGATTCCGGTTCTATATGTTAGGATTCTGGCTATAACCGGGTGGTGCCTGATAAGTGTTAGCACGGTAGTTTGGTTCATTTTGAGGACGGTATTGATTACCTCCCTGATTTGAAGTACCGGCTATAGCATTAGCTTCAAACGGACTACCATCGGTGGCAGTACAGTTGTAGTATGCATGAGGGCCACCACAAGTAACACAAACTTCAACTTTCTTCACTTCACCATGTGATGGTGTCTGTGTGAAAGTGACTTTCTTTTGGTTAGCAAGAACCAAAGCCTGAACAATATCCGTGAGTTTGTCAATCTTAGCATCGGTGCTAGATGTACTCACGGGAGATGAAGTAGAAGGTCCAGCATTAGACTGAGATTGATATGTCTTTGTGCGGAAAGGGCGGACCTGGGACTTGTTTTCAATGATTTGCAAGGCTTCTTTGGTGGTCTTGCTCAGGAAATTACCTCCCGCGGAGGCATTTAGAGAGTCTTGATTAGTCTGGTTCAGACCATTATAGAAAGTATCCATTTGCATTAACTCGGTAAAACCATGATGCGGACACTTGCGAAGCAACTCTTTGTAACGATCCCATGCCTCCCCGAATGATTCATCAAATCTTTGAGAGAATTTCATTATCTCATTCTTAAGACTTGTAGTTCGGGATGGGGGATAGAATTCGTTAACAAATTTGGTGACTAAATCTTCCCATGTCTCAATGGAACGAGGGGGTTGTTTCTCAAGCCAATTCCGGGCTTGTCCCTCTAGAGAGAATGGGAACAGAAGAAGCTTAATTGCTTCATGTGGGACATTCTTGTATTTGATGGTAGATGCAATCTTGTTAAACCATCGAATGTGTGCATGAGGATCATCCCGCTCAAAACCATAAAATTGGCTTTGGGTTACAAGATTAAGCAACCCGGTTTTGAGCTCAAAGGTATCAGCCACGATGGCTGGAACAACAATGGCATCTCCGTAACCCTCGATGGGTGCTTGGAGAAGCTCATTCATCGGCTTATCTTCTGCCATTACGACAGGGGGTGGTGGTGGTACTAGACGTTCCTCAGTCACGGCTGAAGGAGCAGAACGTCCTCTACGCCTACGAGGAATATTTGCAAGCTCAGAAAGTGGACTTGTGGAGCTGGAAGAACGAGTGCGCATGCACTAAGTTTAAAAATCAATTTTCAAAACAAATGCGAGGCAAAACGACAAGTGAACTTAACCAATAATCACAAATGAAATGGCTTCTTTGAAAAAGGTACACCAAATCACAAGGACACAAAGGCAAGTTTTAAATCTGTTGTTCAGGAACTTATTATGGTCACACCCCCAGTTAGTAGGTGTATTGCCTTGATTTGCGGTGGTTGATTTTTATGTATTTAAGTACCACTGAAAAGACGTAGGTATAGATTTGTGCAAAGGGTTAAAAAACTTTTGGACAATATTTTTGGTATCGTCTCGTTTAACCAAATCGTATCTCTTTAAGAATCACCTTAAAGGAAACACAAGCTAGAAAACGTTACGATTGTTTTGATGTTATATATTTTTTTGGTGTTGTTAACACTTTAGGAAAAGTGTTAATGAACTTTTTGATATCTTAAAAAAAACTGTTTACAAACGGTGGTATATGTGCAAGTACGGGTCTGAAAACTGCTTAAAACACGCTTACAGCCTCCCCGGCAGCGGCGCCAAAATTTGATTCGCTCCTGAACGGTCAAGTTTAATCACACAAGCTGACCACTTGTGAATGGTCAACCGTAATAACCTTAAAACAGCTCAGAAAGCAAATGCAATTTAGATCAGAGGAATATAGGGGATTCCTGGGTCGTTAAGTCCCACGGAGGATGAATGGTGTTTAACACAGACAGATGTCGAATAATCACTAAGGATAGTGATCAGTAAGGATTTTGAGTTATTTATACCTAAAGAGAAAGTTTTGTAAATTACAGGGGCTTAAATGCAAATTAAAGAAAATTAAAAAGCTAAATTATATTAAATAAACGCTATCACTATTTTTACAATGATGTTTTTGTGATTTATAAAATAAAATAACTTAAATAAACTATTTTAATTAAAACGTAAACTTAAATTACCTAAAAACGTGATCTAAAATGAAAACGTACGTTATGTATAAAAATTACGCGAGTGCGCAAGTAAAAACGTAAAATTTGTGAAATAAAAGTCCTACGAGTGTAAAAACAATTTTCTTACTTAATATATGACAAAAGAAAATTTTAGAAAAAAGATTTATATTTTTTTAACTTTTATATTTTTTATTATGAATTAATTACTATTTTAGACTAAATAAATGATTAAAAATACTAAAACTATTTAGAAAAATCTGAAACTTTTTTATAAATTACTTTATACTAATACAAAGTTAAGAAAAATACAAAAGTTGAAAAAGCTAGATTAAATAAGCTGAAAATAAGCTAATAAGCTCGTATAAGCATAAAATGAAAACAAGGGTTATATATTAAAGTGTGCAAAGTTAAACCAGAAAAAGACCCAAGGGCAACTGGTATACAGGTACACACTATCGTTCTTCAAGGGCGGGAGGTCTCAGGTTCGAGCCTGCCTCCCACCTTTTTGCTAAATATTTTTTTTTCGATTTTTCTTTTTGAAAACTATTTAACTACTGATATTAAGCAACTTTAATAAAGACAAAAATTTTACAAACTAAAAATAAGCAGTTTGTGAGCTAAAAAGCTCAACAGTGGGCTTAATGAGCTTAAAATGAGTTTTTAAGCTCAAACAAGCTAACAAGCTGAAACAAAAGCTGAAATAAGATACCACAAGATAAAAGCTACTAATATTAAGCTAGAATACACAGAGAACCATATTGAAAAGCTGGGAATAAGCAGATAAGCACTTGGCCTCTTTGTTGTTTTCTAAGACAGAAATGGGACAAAGTTTGAGCTTATTGCAGCCCTAGTAAATAAGCTAGAAAATGAAATATTAAGCTTGGAACCTCAAGATGGCTTGATTGGCTTTCCAAAGAACCAAGGTACACAAAATAAGGTAAACTAATAAGCTCTGAATGAGCTTGAGATTGAGCTTGTAAAACTGGTGCACAGGGCACTTTTTTTGAAGAGGTGTCTGAAATAAGCTAAAAGTTAAGCACTTTAAAAGCTGAACTAGAAAATATAAAAAATATTAGTACAAAGCTGAGCAACTATATTTTTATATCCCAAAAGCTCAAATGTTGAATACTAATATTAAGCCCTATATAAATTATTCTATTTTATTCAAAAACGACCAAATGGAAAATTTTGACTTTTATAAAAACTAAATAGGTTGACTTTTATGAACTTAGGATTGATTATACTAACTGATTATGTTAAGTTAAGGTATAATAAGACTATAATAAGCTAAATTACCAAGTTTTAAGCTAATATGATGATTTCTATAACTTAAATCCTAACAGTTAACTTATTAATGAAGATTAAAAACTAATTTTGACTTTTTACAAAGTGAGCACTAGTTTCTATGGTTTCTTAGAGTTATATTGACCAAGTGTGACAGATGACAATTAAGATCAAAGACTATAATACCTTCTAAGACAGATTACACAGTTAAACCAAACAAACCTTTATGATACTGTTTTGGAGATTTTCAAAGTGTTTCAAATATTCAGACCATGCACTTGATTAAAGGACTTATAATATGATATATTAAGACTAAATAAGCCTTAAACCACAACAATAACAACATAAAAATCAAGAGTGATAATTATGCTCTTTTAACTGTTAAAATAAAATTCTTAACAACTATGAATTCTAGAAAGCAAGCAACCTGTTTTATTGTTTAAATTTACTTTACTACAGCTAAGAAACAAGAAGATACAAAGATTTAAACTTAAGAACACTTTAAACAGTGAAATGCCAAAACTGAACAATAGGCTTACAAGTGATTTCCAAGCATAAAACTGAGAACTGAGAACTGAGAACAGATCCTATAGCTTCCCAAGAAGCACTAAACCAAGGCCATCCACAATCAACCCTGCTCCATCTTCTTGACAACCTTCACCATGGATTTTTTATTTTTAACTAATTTATTTGTATTTTTGGTGATTTTTGCTTTTTGCTTCTATACTAAGTTTTAAAGTCTCTAAAAGCTTTAATAAGCTTTCTAGGAGCTTATGTGAGCCTATTCAGTCCTTACCAACAACTAACAACATCATTGGAACATATTGAGATTTTGAATAAAAGTAAGATTTTGCATAAACTGAGAACTTGAATTAAAACTGAAATTGATGTTCAAGAAAGCTTTAATATACAATAAACACTTGAAATATAAAGCTTAAAAGCTTAAAGATACACTGAAATTCAAAATTAAGTTAAAACGACACAAGCTAATTAAAATTAAAACTAGATATCTTCCACATTGCCTCCTCTTCTCTTTATAATGATCTTATTCAGCTTTTTCAACATCTCTGAGCATTTCCCACCTTATCTTGACTATTGAGTCTCTCTGAATCATCAAAATCGTACATGTGGCATTTTTGGCGCCAATTTTCTCTTGAGCAGGTATTTAGCATTTAATGCATTTTGGTGTATGTAGAGGTGGAGGGGGGTTGGTATACAGCTGGGGGGATAAGGTGAGGTGGAGAGGTGGGGAAAAACCACCTCTGGTTTTGGATTTCAGGTGGGGAAGAGGAAGGTGAACAGTGTTGGTGGTTTGGGCGCGTATTGACCGGATTTGACTTTGGGATATTATAAGCGGGGGTCCAAAATGGGGGGTCAAGGGATAAATGGCAGGGGTCTTTTTGGTTGGCTGGGTTCTAAATACACAAAAGGGGTCCAATTGGCTTGTTTTAATATAAGGACTAAAGATGTAATTCTGCCAAACTTGAGGGACCAAACCTGTAATTTCTCCAAAGTTATCACAAGGACCAAAACTGCCAAATGTGAATAGTACAAGGACTATTTTTGATAATTTCCCATTTTTAAGTATCCAAGGACCTTATTTGACAATTTTCAAAGTTTAGGGACCTAAGCTGTAATTTTGCCAAAGATTTATTCAAGGACCATTTTTGACAACTTAGAATATTTCAGGGACCTTGAATAACATTTTTCTTTATTTTGATTTTCCAGGGACTGATTTTGACAACTTTTGAAACTTGGGGGACTAAAACTGCCAATTATGCAAACTTGATACGTTTTTCACCAGATTTTGATATTTTTGCATTTAAAACACATAAAACACTTTTTTGTGATATTTTTATCATTTTGATGCATTTCTGAGTGTTTTCAGATGTTTTGGCATTCTAAACAGTACAAAAATGATGAGTATTTAGACACTCATCAGTAACTCTCCTCTGCCTTAATTCTTTCATTTTAAAACACAGTAACCTTGTATTAGTTTTTAAATGAAATTTGTGGGTGTGTTCCCTGTAAACCCTCACGAGACTTCACTCGTCCACTTGGGACACCAAATGGTTTAAAAGGCTTGTTGCATTCGCTAAATGCAACCGTGATTCCTACGAAAGTGATTTAGGTTTATTTCTCATTTTATTTTTTCTTTTTAGAATTATGCTTGTCGGTATTGTGATTTCAGGGATTGAAGTTTGCTCATGACGCTTTAACGAAGGCACGATCCTTTCTCGTGGGCCTTCTTCTTTTTGGAGCAAATTTCAGGGAAGTTCTCGCTCTAATTCTACCTTTATCTTCACCTTTATTTTAATGCCTAGTACAAAAGGGACTTTGTACAATTCAAGTGGGGGGACGGGAGTAGAATTATCTCTTGAACATTATTTCGCCCTCATTTTTCTAGTTTATTTTGAAAAATTATGCCATTTTTTATATTTTGACATGTTTTCCCGAACCTAACTAGATTAGACCTTAGCCGAGCACATACAACCCTTGATATTACATGGTGAGATTAGCCTTATCCGTTTCCTATATTTTACCCCAAATCCACCAAATTATGAGTGTGCCGGTAGCTTGTAAACTTTAGAACTTGGCCTTTGCATCATTTCGAGACCATAGACGAGGTATGTTGAGTTAGCTCGATGTATTTGGACTTTTCAGTTTTAGAAGGCAGTATTATAGGATTATCACCCAAACAGCCTACCATTGTGAGTCTATCGATTAGTCACCTCGACTTTTCGACCCCCATGTGAAACCCTTTTGTTGCACTCCCCTTTAGTGCAAGATACCCCTAGATACACCCTTCTGAGCCATTCCTTTCATTTTGTCACCCCAATATGTTGTTTCGTTACACCCTTACACCTTAGCCTACCCTGTAGTCTTTATTGGTAATTAGGAAGTCATCATTTTCCTAAGTTCAAGGTTCGAGTGGAAAGGTTTGGAAATCACGCTTTCATCGACAACAATTATGAAGATCATTGAAGAACCCCCGAATTCCCATTGTTCATCTCAAGTGGGGGGGATGTTATGTTATCATGATTTGTTCAAAAAAAAATCCGAAAAAAAAGTTGATTGAGTATGATTTTGTAAAGTGCGATGTTATAAGAACTATAGTATGAGCTTTATTGTTTAGTATCGAGGAGGCCACCTCGGTCACATTTGAAGATTGGAGTTGGAGTTATACCAACTGAAGAAGAAAAGGTAGTGTGCCCATCACGACGTCCTCTAATGACACATCTACCTTGCATTTCATGATCCGGTCTCTAGACTTCTAAGCTTGAACTTTGGGCGGATGGTAAGTGGTGATGACTTAGTTATAGATATAGACTACCTGCTTGTTTTTCATTTTACACCAATTATACATCCCATGTCTTATCCTACCCTTTAGTCATGAAGCATGTCCAGGTGATGCAGCGAGCAATCTTTGGTGTCTTGGCCATGGATTTGGTTATGTATCATTGATTTTGTCCACTTCGCCGTGACATGTTAGTAATGACAAGTCACCCCTTAACCGTTGTCGTGTCTACCCATATTGCCTTCGAGAATTGTTTAGCCCTTAACTCCAGTGGTGGAGATTTGTGTAACCGCCAAGCTTATGATAGAATACATGCTATGACTGTGCGATTGAGTGATCACCCCGAAATTGACACTTAGAATATTTGAGAGATTTGAGTGTTTGTTCCCCTTTCGCGAGGTGTTCGGCTTTGTTTTATTCTAGCATAAGGGATTTGTAAACTCATATTTTCCAGGTTTTGGAAGATATCTTTTTAGGAATCTATCTAATAAGGTCTACTTTAGGGCAAGTAGAGTTCAAGTGGGGGGATATTTGATAACATCAAATAGTCCTGAATATTAAGTGTCAATTTCCCCCGTTAATGCTCGTTATTTATATCATTTATATGGATTTACGCTTGTTTTCCATTGTTTTACACTATCAGGTAAATTGCGAGCATTGGAGCTAAAGAGACGCGGAAATGGAAACGTTACTAAAGATTTATCACAATGTGCTTATTTTGAAGAGGTTACGGCGTAACTCGTCTCTCACATTACGCCGTAACTATTGCGTGACCCTGAAGTCCAACTCATCAAGAGGTTACGGCGTAACTCCTTCCAAAGATTACGTCGTAACTCCATTAGGTCAAAAGAGGTTCCACGCCGCTGATGCTTACGCCGAAACTACTGCATCACTTACAACGTAACCATGTTTATTGAAGACTACGGCGTAACCACTTATAAGGTTATGCCGTAACTAGCAGATCTAGTGCATTTACGGAGAAATAGAAGGTTACGGCATAACTCATCTTTTGGTTACGCCGTAACCCAGACCTGGCCTATAAATACCCCACGAATTCCAGCATTTCTAATCATCCCATTCCACAGACAATACTCTGAGAACGTGGGAAAAAGCTCAAGGAAGGTCTAGGGAAGCATACGGAGCTGTTTCCAAGGGAGAAGTCACACCATTACGATAAGCTTTAGCGTTTATTATTTCTTTTACTTTAAATTCATGTATTTCGTACCTTTGAATATTGAATTGATGTGCATGATTAATATGAGCGGCTAAGCACCCTTTGGTGCTAGCCTAGTTATGATTCCTTAATTGTTTTGTTTGCGTTTACCTTTACTTCCGTACAATTATTTCTAAGTGTATGCATGCATAGTTCTTTGGTAGTCACCCCTGGTTCGGTAGTTTTGAATGGCGGTAGAGGCCAATTGCCTAGGAGATATGACCAACTGACCCTAGGTGAGCGGACTGAGATGGGAAGGGTAAGATATGACCAACTGTAGGATATTGGATTTCACATACACATCAAATCATAACACAAAGTAGGCGTATAAGTGGAATTCTAGAGAGATAAAGTTAGAGGTTTAGGGAACTTTAGTGAGAGAAAGAAAATTCTTATTATGAGCTTCAACTCTCTACCTTGTAAGGTAGAGAGTATTTATAGTCTTACAATAAAACGCCACACAACGGGCTGTGGATCAGGCATACAGTGGGTAAAGACCCGTCCGTCCTCCACGGTGATACTAAACTAAATACTACTTAACATAGAAGTACTATGACTACGAGCTTTCTAACGATTACATATACTTGAGGTGACCGACTCTTTAATACCTGGAATTTCTAATTCCTAACAATCTCCCCCTAAGGGAGGTCACCTCAAACATATACTAAAATGACATTGAATACAATCAGATATTACATTAACAATTGATCTTGCATTCTTGATGTAGTACTTTGCTCCGGAGCTCGTAGTCATTGATTCCACTCATTGCATGTATGGTTAAACCGAGTGGAGGTCTTTTACTGATCCATGTGATAATAATGTTGAGCCAGCTTTTGAGATCATCAGCTAATAGAAAATCTCTGATAAATCCATTGTGGTGTTGGTATTATGTGATGTTGTGACTTTCGAACTGACATGCTCACATTCTGGATCATGATATCTTCTCATCAGAGTAGCGGAAGCTTTCGTTGATTCATGATATTGGCAGCAGCGTAGCAGAAGCATGGAGTTAGAATATCAGAGTCATTGATGCACCAATCATGATTTCTTTCGATATGAATGTGTTGTGTGAGCATGCGGCTATGGATTGACCGCTCCATTCTGATCAGCTGCAAACGTCGGGGTGTACCTGCATAAGACAGTTAGCAATAAAGCGCACGAAAGTGTCTTTGATCACTTTCGATGAATTGAGGTACACGGCCCACAGTTCCCCGTTGATCAGTACAAGTACTGCCTGTGATCAGGTATAATTTCGAAGAATTTCCTTGACAGGGTTTCGCAGCTGCTCTAGCTGTTCTCAAACCGGAACGTCTCAAAGAAGACAACACGGAGTGAGTGAACCAGCGAATTTAAGTCCACTGATTGATGAAAAGAGATTTGAAAAACAATCGTGTATTGCTCAATAGAAATTGTTTTTGCAATATAACGAAGGTTTTAATGAAAATCAATTATCAATCATAAAACACCTTTTGATTTGAAAAATTAGTACACGGTCGACGTGCTAATGAAAAGAGTTTTAAAGCACAAAGACCGGTTTTCAAAGGTATCCGTCAATCCATAACCTGAACCGGATTGATTCAAAAGATTGAATCGCCCCATTGTTTCTGTTCAGTTGTCACATGGTTGATCTGTATAATAGATCTCACATGCCACCTACCAGGAGCTTGTTAGATGTTGGCTCCAGAAGGCTTTCCATCTTCATAGTGAATATGTAAACACATCACTCAGATGTTCTGGCAATACCACAAGGATAATGCGTAGGACTCAGATATAATTTCTCTTTCCACATTGTGTGAAACAGAGAGTCTTCATTGAAATTGTCCTAATGAGATTTATTGATGATCTTGTGGCTCTAGACTCAATTTGTGCATTTTTGGATCCTATATCGGAGACTAGGGAGAGGGTCTCCTTCTTCAATATCAACAATCTCTAAGAGAAAGTCGATAGATAATGTAGGTTCCCCGTAAGAATGAAACAAGCCCTTTTAAGAGGAACTTGAGTAGCTTGGGAAGTTTAGTGCAGTGCGTCACTGGGTCCATGACGTCTTGTCTTCAATACCGGAGTTACCTAAGTAACCACCAGTAGCGTATGTATTGAACCCGGTTTCTGCCCTAAGGTTGAATTATTGGAGGGCTATTTCTTTTCACCCCTTTTTACATTCAATTCTTTTTCATTCTTCAACCTCTTCAGTGCTTACCGAGACTTCATAACTAGAACCTTGTTGGGTTTATTCCAGTACTAGCTCTGTCTCAGTCCGCACTCTTCCCGTATCTCACTTTTCTCCTTTTTTCAATATACCTAAGGACTCTACACTATCTAGTGGATTGTCCGTGGGTAGATCCCTCCGGCTCTGGCGGGATCATGGGAACCAATACCTAACCTTATCATCCTTATATCACCGTACATAAAGTAAAGTTGGTCGGTCTATTTGGTATTGTTCATCTGCCATAGGAACCAATTGAAAACCATTTGAAAAATCAATCCAGATACTTGTGATATATTATCAAAGCATTTTGTACCTGAATTGTTTTTGATATTTTTAGAAGAAGAACTCCCCCTCAACATGTGAATCAAGTATTTGAAATAGTTTTCCACACGGAGGCAAGAGAAAGAATTAACTTCTTTGATTACCATTTTCTAAAAAATATCAACATCACTTCCCTAATCGAATCAAGTAGATAAAGCATTTTGGGGAAGGATGAAGTTTTCATGATTTAGCTCCCCCTCAATATGTGCCTCGAGATTTGAAAAGAGTTTTGCACATACTAGAGGGAACCTGCACATTGAGATAAGTGATCACGTTTCAAATCATAGGTTTAAGATAGATGCTCCCCCTCAACATGTGCATGGAAAATTTGAAATCGTTTGTCACATGTGGGAAGGAGAGCTTGTACATCCTTATAAAAACCATTTACCGAATTATCAGTTTAAATCCAATTTAAATCACACATTCTCCCCCTATCACAATTATCAAATCATTTGAGATTTGTGATCTCTTATAGATTTAAATTGATTTTGAAAGCTTTTGAGGAGAATTGTGACTTGATTATGAAAGCGTTTTAACTGATAAGGATCTGATTTTGAGATTTTAAACTCCATTGGTTAAACATGCATGATTATCTTTTGAAAACAATTGAATGCCAAATAACTTTTTAATTTAATTGAAATCATTCTCCCCCTCAATCAATGACATAGGTTGTTGATTGAGAGATAGATATTTTGACAAATAAATCCAGATGATTATCAAAAATAGAGTCCGAGTTATTTTTTCATAGCAGTTCGTTTTCAGCAGATAAATTTTTTAGAATCAGAGCATGGAATTTTTAAAATATGATACAGTATGGCTCTGTTCTTTCTTTGACAAGCGGGTTACTGCCTGACATGACAATAAACCATCTTTTTTTCTCTTTCTCTCAATTTTTTTTAATAAGAATTCGAGCAACATCTAAAGTCCCGTGTCATTCTTTGAATGATAGCACAAAGACCGTAGATATTATCGAATCGAGAAAAACATGACAAATTGACAATATTTTTGAAGATTTTTCGAATTTTTCAGATTTTTATGGATTTTGAAAGTTTTATAATTTTGTATTTTGTTTTTCGAATAAATATTTACAAGAGATAGATGAGCATAGACCTTTACTCCTCGTCTTCTTCCTGAAGACGTTTGAGTGTTTCTGGTTGAAGGCTTTTCAAGCCTAGTCGTGGAAGTATGAACTCAAAACGTTCTCTTGGAAGAGCTTTGGTGAAGATGTCTGCTAACTGATATTCAGACCTCACAAAATAGAGTTCCACCACACCCTTTTCCACTTGTTCCCTGATGAAATGATGAAAAATGTCGATATGCTTAGCTCTTGAGTGTTGAACGTTATTGCATGAAAGAGCAATAGCACTTTTATTATCACAGTACAGAGGGATTTTGTTAAATACAAAGCCATAGTCATTTAATTGAGATCTCATCCAAAGGATTTGAGCACAACAAGATGACATGGCTATGTATTCTGACTCTGTAGAGGAAATAGAAGTACTCATTTGCTTCTTTGAAGACCAGCTCACAAGCTTATCACCCAAAAACTGAGCACCTCCAGACGTACTTCGACGAGTATCTTGACATCCTGCATGATCAGCATCTGCATAGGCTGTTAGTGACATACCGGTGTCCTTCGGGTACCAAAGTCCCATATTGATGGTTCCTTGGAGATACCGAAAGACCCGTTTAACCGCTTCAAGGTGCTTTTTAGTAGGCTTAGCCTGGTATCTAGCACACATGCAAACATCGAACAAGATGTCTGGTCTACTAGCAGTGAGGGACATCAGGGATCCAATCATACTACGATATTTCGTTTGGTCAATCATGATCCCTGAGTGGTCCTCATCTAGTTTGGTTCGATCAATCATGGGAGTGTCAACAGGGTCACTTGAGTCAAATCCAAATTTCTTTAAGATCTCAGTAGCATATTTAGATTGATTTATGAAAATGCCTCCGGAACTTTGTGAAATTTGTAATCCCAAGAAAAATGACATTTGTCCCATCATTGACATTTGAAATTTTGAACTCATTTCATTTGAAAAACGGTCACACTCATTGGGGTCAGTCGAGGAAAAAATGATATCATCAACATAAATTTGAACATGAATTAAATGTTTGCCTGACTTTCTGGTGAACAATGTTGGATCAACTGTTCCTTTGCTGAATCCGGTAGATAGAAGAAACTTTGATAGCGTATCATACCATGCCCTTGGAGCTTGCTTTAAACCATACAGAGCCTTCTTCAAACGATAAATGTGGGTAGGATGTTCTGGATTCACAAAGCCTTCAGGTTGGCTGACATAGACGACTTCTTTAAGATCTCCGTTCAGGAATGCCGTCTTCACGTCCATTTGATAGACTACCATGTTCTTACTTGCAGCATTAGCCAAAAAGATTCTAATTGCCTCGATTCGAGCAACAGGAGCAAAAGATTCTTCAAAGTCTATACCCTCCTCTTGACGGTATCCTTTAGCAACTAATCGAGCCTTGTTCTTCAACACATCACCATGCTCATCAAGTTTCACTTTGAAGATCCATTTTAGAGCAATAATCATAGCACAATCTGGAGCAGGTACTAACTCCCATACATCAAGTCGATCAAACTCATGAATTTCTTCTTGCATGGCATTGAACAAGCTATCTTCATTCATGGCGGTTTTTACATCTTTTGGTTCGATCTTAGAGAGTACGGAGTTGAAGAAGCACCATAAGGCATCGGTTGCAAGTTGTTTCCGTGTTGATACTGGACGAGAAGGATTTCCAATGATGTTGTCTAATGGATGATCGTGAGTCCATTTTCTGAGGTGTTCATGTGGTAGTTGTTGAGGGACTGAAGTAGCAGAGTCGATGTCTCCTGAAGAAGATGGTTCGGATGAAGATTCAGGAGCAAATATGTTTTCAAATGGAGCATCTTCAGTTGTAGCAAAGGGATTAACTTCATCATTGATGCCAGAAACAGTTCCATGATGTACATTTGAAGAATGATGATTTGTTGATGAGACTGAAGGATCAGCAGCAGGCGCTTCTTGACTTAATGATATTGAGACGGAGGGATTGACTTCATTCACAGGAATATGAACAGCCTCTGTTGTAGGAATCGACACCTCATTAGTACTTGGATCATAAAGTTCATCAAACATAGGATCAAACAATTTCTTTAAATCATCTTCGGATGGAGGTACATATGGAGTTTCTTGAGAAAGTTTGGAACAAGGGATGAACCAATGGGACTGTTTTGAAGTGCGGGTTCTGAACTGGATTGTCCAGGAGCCATTTGACCGGTCAGCTCATCAAACGTAACGTGAATTGTTTCCATGATATTTCGGGTTCTTTTGTTGTAGATTCGGTAACCTTTTTTGTTTGGTGCATAGCCTACAAAACTCCAATGTCCGCTTTAGCTCTCAGTTTTCCTAAATCTTGACCATCATTAGTTGGATAACATAAAGCACCGAACACACGAAGGAATGAAAGATCAGGTTTTCTGTTGTGGACAAGTTCATATGGAGTTTTTCCATGAACAATGTGAATCAGGGAATGATTTTGTGTGTAGCATGCAGTGGCAATAGCTTCAGCCCAGAGAAACATTGGAACCTTTGAGTAAATCAGCATTGTTCTAGCGGCTTCTACAAGAGTTCGATTTCGTCTTTCAACTACACCGTTCTGTTGAGGAGTTCGTGGAACACTTCTTTGATGGTTGATTCCAATGCTTTCATAAAATTCACTAAGTTGTTTGTTAACAAACTCAGTTCCATTGTCTGTTCTGATGATGATATCTGGAGTTTCATCCTTTGACCTTAGGAACTTTACCTAAGTGAATCTAGAGAAATCATCAACCACAACTAACACATATTTCTTCCCAAAGATATTCTGCACTCTCATGGGTCCACATAAATCCATATGAATTGTATGAAGAACTTCTGAGACTGAGCTTGTAGGTTTGGGTTTATGGGCATACTTCTTGCTTTTTCCCAATTGGCATGCTGAACAAAGATGATCCTTTTCATACTTAAGTCTAGGTAAACCTACAACTAAGTCCTTTCAGGAGAGATCATTGATGGTGCCGAAGTTCAAGTGATTGAGACGACGATGCCATAACCATGACTTTGTTTTTGAAGCCTTTGACAACAAGCAAATTGGAGAAGACTTCATCATATCTTCGATAGAGATGGTGTATAGATTTGATCCACGTGAGCCTCTTAAAAGCTCCTTACCATCAAGTTCTCTAACGAAACAAGTATGTTTTCTGAAGGCTACTTCTAGATCAGAATCGCATAATTGACCAACAGAGAACAGGTTATGACCAAGACCTTCCACATAATACACCCTAGAGATAACACTTTTTCCAATAACATAATCTCCATAACCCTTAATTGCACCGAAATGATCATTCCCAAATCTAACTGTCCCAATGAATTTGCTCACGAAGTTCATGAGCCGCGACCGGTCTCCAGTCATATGCTTGGAACAGCCTGAGTCCAGGTACCACAGAACGATTTGAACGATCTGCAGTTGAACACAGACAAGAATGGATAACTGGATAATTGGGATCCCCATGCAAGAATGGGTTCCACTTGGTTAGTAACAGTAATTGGAACACCCGTATCAGAAAAAGAAACATCCATATCAGAAGTAGAAGCAGCAGAATCATTGGGAATAGATGCAATGCTGGTGTCTATATTTGACCTATTCAAAGTATGTTCACTTCTTAAGGGAATAGTTCTACCAATAGGCATCCATTGTCTAGTGGGCATATTCTTAGCAGTTTGAGAGCAAAACTGATTATTCTTATGACCAAAAGGTATCCAATAATAACCTATCTTTATAAATGTTCTTCCTGTGGGCTTCCACTATTTTCTAACAATCTTTCGTTTTTGCCTTTTTGCCTTCTTAGCACGATTATTAGCCTTAATAATTTTAACTGGGCATTTGACAGCATTAGACAAAGCATTCACACCACATTCATGATTAGCAACAGAATTCAAGCAGACATCATTACAAGGTTTGCAAATAGTATCAGAATTCGAATTAATTACAGTACGCTTAAGGCTAATACTAGAATCAACACGATTCGTTTTATTCAACACAAGCTTAAAGTTCCTAGATTGGTCTTCTACTCTCTTCCAATGCACATTCTTAGCTTGCAAGGTCCTATCATTCCTTGTATTGTCTTGAGACTTTGACCTGCTCGCTTTAATGTCACTGATTACTCCTGTAGAGGGAATGGGAACATTAGTTGGTTGATCTAATTTTTGCATTCCTGAACTTGATGTGCAAGGATCTGAACTACTAGAAGGCACTTTAGTGTTTACTTTCTTAAGACTGTGATTTGAGCTATTTGTAGGCACACTAAAGTTCACTTTCTTAGCACTAACATATCTGGAATCTGAACTACTTGAAGGCACATTAGTGTTTACTTTCTTGAGACTGGGCCTAGAATGGTTTGAAGGCTCGGCACTAGGCATAGAACAAGGCATCACAGCTTTGCCTTTTGCACCTAAGGTTAAGGATTTGGGACATGTTGCAATTACACATTCTAGCAGCTCTTGAGATCGTTTGGCCTAGAGGCAAGCAAACCTAATTTCACTATCAAGAGGTTTGTTAATGAAATCCTCTTCGACAATCTCACGGAGACATTCTAGACAATCCTTAAGGTGAGCACAGTAGTCATGAAAAGCATGTTCATTATTCCTAAGATGAGGAGGAATATATTTAACTGTCACAGTGTATTTGCAATCTAAGGGTGACTTTGAGACAACATTCTTATTGAAAACAAGTGGTAGTTTCCCATTTCCCTGACTTCTCAGATTCTCAATTTCCTTTTGTAAAGACATTATTTTTCGTTGTTTTGGTCACGGGTGACTTTTATTGAATCATATAACTCTTTAAAATGTCGTTTAACTTTTTCATTTTCTTCTAGAAAACTCTCGTTTTCCTTTTGTAAGGCATTAACTAAGTTTTGAAGATGAAAAGTTTGAGAATTCTGAGAATCTAAAGGAGGAGGCATTTGGGAGCCTGTCATATTGTTCTTTTGACCCTTTAATTGAGAGATTTGGGCTTTCAACTTTCTGATCGTGTTGCAATGAGCTTGAATCTGTTCATCACGTTTGTTAATTTGAAAAACTGCATCAAACTCTGGAGCATCTGAGGATGTCTTGATATTTGAAGTTTTGACATTTTCTTTAAGATGTTGATATTTTAGTTGTAAATTAAAATGCTCAGCCTCTAGTTTAAAAAAATGTTTAACCAAATTGTCGTGATCATCCAGTTCAATTTTTTCAGTTAATTTAGAATTAGTTTTTTCAAGCTCAATGACACGATCATGGGAGACTTTCAGGGCAACAGATAATTCATGAAATTGAGAAGCATTAATAGAACAAGTTGTAGCAGTGAAAACACATCTTGAGCAATACATTCAGAAATCATATTCTCATTCAGTGTATGCAAGTTCTTCCTTTCAATCTCATTATATTTTAATGCTCGCTCATAGTCACTAACCTCAACTATCATTGCATCAAATTCCTTTTCCATTTCTTTAATGTCTGAATTCATTCCCTTTTTAAGACTCTCAAAGTGATCTTTTAGTTGTTTAAAGAAAGGGATGACTTCAGTTAAATAACATTCTTTAGTTTGCTCAAAACCTCTTTCTCCTTCAGTTATACCAGTGGGTGTGATCCTTTTCTTGCAAGTTTTCTCAAAATCAACAAATAGTTGAAAGATAACATATTGGCTAATTAAGGTCTTGCTTTTAGTGGCAATTGTTCTAGGAACTAGATGCATTGGTGTATTTGGAGGATACACAGTCGCTCTAGGCATTTTCCAAAGGGGGGGGGGTGGTTTCAACAATATTTTCAGCTTTCTGCTTATCTAAATCCATTTTCTAGAACACTTGTTCGGGAGTTAACAATGTCTGAGGCTTAAACTTGTTTAAGGCAATCCAATTCTCCTTTTTGTAATCATGGGGTGTGATGATTACTTTCTTTTCTTTACATTTGGATCATCTAGTTTCTTGTTTAACTTTTCCCTAGTGATTTCATCTGATTTCTTATCTTCCTCTGTGCACTCAGCACAACTAGGTTTCTGTCTAGGTTTAAGGATTTCCTTGCCATCATAAAGAACCTTATGAGCATTTCTAGCCTTTTTAATGACCTCTGGATTTGGTTCCTCAACAAGGGGAATGCTATGCTTATCGCTTAGGACTCTATGCTTAGTGATCATGTGAGCAATCTGAATGGTGTTTCCTTGTATGTACAACTTATTTTCAAGCTTGTTTTTCAAGGTTTTTAGATTAGAAAAATCATTCAAAAGTTTTGATTCCTTAGCACTAAATTCTTGCTTAAGCATTTTAACATTTTCTTGAAGTTCTTGTTTTGCTTAGCAGTTTTAGAAAGCTTTTCTTGTAAGGAGTTTAACTCTTGTTTTAATACTTCTCTCTAAACTTACTTTTTCTAATAGTTGTACGCATTTGGTCATCCATTTCCTGCTCACGGGTGGTCAACTCAAATTTTGCACGTTGTTCATAAATAGCAACACGTTCTTTATAGGCATTTAGATTTAGAGATAACCAGCATCATCGGGGCACATGCAGTGTCTTCATCAAAAACATAGTCATTGTTGACTGCAGAAGATGCATCACTTGATACAATTTCACTTTCACTTTGTTTCACATATTGATCATATGGGACAACATTGATATTACCCATGTTTTCAATATTTGATTCAATAGTTTCAGTTGATTGTACTTTGTCATGCATCTTTTGTACATCAAGCATCATCGATAGTTTTAATACCTTTGAGATGAGTTTGTCTTTGGATGGGCCAGCTTGTGGTGAAGAAGAGACCTTGGGAGAAACCATTGGATAAATGCTAGCCATAAAAATTATGTGTGCAGTAGGTCCATCATCCACATCAGAGTCGTATGCATCACAATCAGCGACTTGAAAGGCGTTCGGATGATTGTGACCTATCTCCTGAATTGGCTGCTCATCCACATCTGCATCATAGGTCTTGGCATTGCCCTCAACAAGAAACAACAACTCCTCTTCATCCAACGCAGCACCATTATCCCGAGCTAGTACAAAGCATCTTATCTCTGAAGTAGTCAGCATTCTGTGGACGTTTTGGAGATGTGCAGTTCCTTGCAATGTGTCCCTCACCACCACAGTTATAGCATTTGATCGGCTTAGTTTGACCTTGATTTCCATTTCTTCCTCGATTCTGATTACCAACATAACCTCTACCAACTCCTCCTCTTCCTTGATCATACTGTCTTTCCTGAACTGGTTGCACAACAATTTTCCCATCTCTGACAGTAGCTTGATTGTGTGGGTTAGAAGTCATTATGAGGTTGTTGTTGGGTTGTGGGAGAGAATTCATGTTTTGACTAATCAGGAGAGCCAGTTGATTAATGAAGTTACCCGTGTGCATCAAAGATCGACTTGTTTGAACTTTGGATCGGGAATGAGTTTGTGAGTTCCATCACCCATGGGTATAACTTGGGAAGCTTTAGTGGTAATCCCAATGTTTGAGTAGAAGGCAGTTGAATCATTTGATGAGCTTGTCTCTCTCGGATTTGTTTTGAATTGTACAAGAATCCTCTTTTCAAACATGGCATGTCTCTCATTCTGAAGAAGGAAGGCATAGAGTTGCTCATAGTTAGTATTCTTCAATCCTTTAGTGAGCTTCACAGAAGTGACAAATTTGTGCCATTCGGGATTCATGTTGTTTACAAATTTTGAGTTCAACTGAATGTTAGGCATAGTCATTCCGATGTTCCTCATGTCATTCACCAACTTATGAAATCTCACATAGTACTCATAGACACTTTCATCTGGTTTCATCTTGAAGTGCTCAAATTCATCATAGAGTTGTGATTCTCGGTCTTCATAGTTAATTCGCTCAACCGAAAGAAGCATCTTGACATTATCCCATACGCTTTGTGCCTCGGTGTTGTGATTGATAAGCTTGTAGATGTCCTTGGAAGACCTTGCAAGAATAATGTTGGAAGCTCAGATATCTCATCGAATCTCTTTTACTCCTTATCATCAAGCTCATCATACATCTTTGGTCTGTCCATTCCGTAAATCAAAGTTCCATCTTCAGGCATATCAAGTATATCTCAAGTAGTTTCAACTCGGTAAGGTCCTTCATCAATGGATTTGAGAATGTTAACCCATTTTCTTTTCAAGACAAGACAATCTGATTCGTTGAGCGCAAGAGTCATAGTCAGTTCTGTCAAGCATGGGTGGACGAGTATCCGAACCACCAGCTTGAACATCCTCAACAAAGTGGAGATGATAGTGAGGCGTTGGTAGACATGTTAACAGATTACACGGATTTTATAACTCTATGATTAAACCGGGAAATAGATTCTTTCACGGGATTTTACTAAATCAAGAGAAACCGATTAAAATACACCCAAGTCGCTAGAAAATCTTGAACCAAGTCGCTAACTACTAAGTCGCTATAAACCCAAGTCGCTATAATCCCAAGTCGCTAGTACCAGTCAGTCGCTATATAAACAACTCGCTAAGATTCAAGTCGCTAGGAAAATTTTGGCAAAGAATTCGCTAAGATCCAAGTAGCCAATGTGTCAAGTCGCTAAATAGCAACTCGCTAGGTACCAACTCGCTAACACCAAGTCGCTAACAAAATAAAGTACAAGCCGCTAACTTACACCAAGTCTAAAACGTAGTGGAGAATCCACTACGGTACTTTTTGTCCTTGTCTCACTAGACAAGTTGCTAACCCAACTCGCTAAGATTTTCAACTACAACTCGCTACCAAATTGTAAAGCAAGTCGCTACCAAGAAAAGCGTTTCCGTGGCTCAAGTTGCTAGCATGAGAAACACATAAACACCACTTTTCAATCCAAAAACAACCCAACCACTATGATTCAAACCTTCTAAATCAAAACCTAAACACTTGTGATGATTCTAAACACAAAAGTACTACCAAAATCCAAACTTTAACACTAGAAATCAACCAAATGATGCAAAAAACCACTAAACTTTTCAAGCTCAAAAACCACCTAAACCCCACTAGAAATCCAAAGATATGTAAGATATGATCTAACCATGGCTCTTGATACCAATTGTAGGATATTGGATTTCACATACACATCAAACCATAACACAAAGTAGGCGTATAAGTGGAATTCTAGAGAGAGAAAGTTAGAGGTTTAGGGAACTTTAGTGAGAGAAAGAAAAAATTATTATGAGCTCCAACTCTCTACCTTGGAAGGTAGAGAGTATTTATAGTCTTACAATAAACGCACACAACGGCTGTGGATCGTGCATACAGTGGTAAAGACCCGTCCGTCCTCCACGGTGTTACTAAACTAAATACTACTTAACATAGAAGTACTATGACTACGAGCTTTCTAACGATTACATATACTTGAGGTGACCGACTCTTTAATACCTGGAATTTCTAATTCCTAACACCAACTGACGACCTTTTCTACTTGTGCGATTTGACCAGCTGATCACCTATCGTTTGGATGAACTTAAGAATTGGGGGGTGTAGTGTCTAAGTTCCTAACGCTCCAAGCCGGCACACCGCTATTTAGAATCTAGCATGTAGCTACTTTCTAATGACTTGGCTTAGGGGACCGAACAACAGACTTATGACGCGTGCTACCATTTCTCCTGTGGTGGCATCTTTGCTGATAGGTTAGGCTTAATTGACCAAATGATGTCCTCTCGAATTTGACCCCCACCCCAAGTAATGGAAGTAGGTAGACGTAAACATTACTAGTTAAGAGGATTAACTAGGTTAGCACCACTATTCCTCTATTGATTTCCCTTCTACCATTTATTTGCTTTCATATTCTGCATTAGTAGTTTAAATAATTAAAACCCTATCAAACCATTTATATTCTGTGACAATTAGACTTAGTAATTATCCGACACACATAGCTTTTGGGACTAACTCGGCTTTACCATTTACTACACTACACACGCACCGGTAAGACACCACTTTCCGGGTTAGTGCATTAGGGTTGACCATAGGTATAGCGAGACACTATAAATATTAAGACCTGGTCAGTAAAACCTGCATCACTGACATTGATGCCCTCAAAACCCAAATTCAGGATAAGAGTTTCACTATCGTTGCATTAAAAAATGAGCTTAGAAAGAATATGGGAAATAATGTGAATACTAAGTTTGCAAAGCCATCAACGTTGGAGATACCAACTGTTCGTAATGTCACTAAACGACTTGTAACTAGGCAACCCAATGCATTTAAGACAGAAAGATTTAAATCATCAAAATCTAAGCTTGCCTCCTAAGTTGATGAGAATATAGATTTGCCAAAACCAGTCTCTTCACTAATTCATTCAGATATGACGAATAACAATCCCCAGCTGAAGGCTCAAAACTCTAAGTTCAGGAACATAAGGAGCTCATTTAGTCCATTTAAGATGCATCAAATGGCTGACCAATTCCCTAAGAAACAAATTAATAGCAAAAGGACAAATGTTCAGAACAGGGATTTGGCTTCATCTAATTCTGCTAGCAGTTGTTTTAAGTGGATTCCTACTGGTAGACTATTTAAGTTCACAGGTACCAAACGTACTTACTCACCTAGATCTTGTCTTAAGTGGATGCCCACTGGTAAAATCTTCAAGAATGTTGGACTTAAAGAGATTTCTATTAATGATACTCCTAGACATGACTGTACAACATCTAAAATTAAGGATACACCTGTTACTAACCCACTTATTTGCAATACTACATGTGCTATTAGTGCAAAGTGTGCTCGGTCTTTTTCAGGTACAATGCTCAATTCTTTCATGAACATCATGACCTGGTTTCCAACAGAAATGAAGACTGCTCAATCTGGAACTATAGTTTGTCATAATTGATGTACCTCGTACTCTGACTCCTGATCACCTCTTTTCAGGACTCGTTCTCATTAAGTCTTGTACAAATTTTTGTTTTTTTTAAAAAAAATAATAATAAATTACCTTATTTACTTTTAAAAGGTATCTTAATTCATTATTACACTCGTTTTTATTCATATTTCTGTCATCGATAATATCTACGGTCCTAGAAATGTCATTCAACAATGACACGGGTCTTTAGATGAAGTTCGAACAGTGTCTTTATAATCCTTAGTATCTTTCGTCTTAAATTATCTCATACTTAAGTTGTCATAAACTCAATGTCAAGTTACTGAATCAATCAATGATTACTCTCTATCCCGCATCATTGATTGAGGGGGAGATGTGTGCACCTTCAGTTGATTTAGTACTTGGTTTGATTAATCATCTGCATTCTTATTTGTGTGATATGGCTGCTGCATGCTATGTGGTGTTTTTTTATGTGATTCTTGGTGTGATATAAGGTGTTTTGCCATATTTTATGATTCTTGGTGTGATATAAGGTGTTTTGCCATGTGGAGATATTTTTGTCATATCTTTATAATATGCGAGTTGCATTTTTTATTCATGCGAGTTGACTGTATGCGTGTTGCTTATTTGGATCTTGCGAGTTGACCAACCTTATTAATACATGCGTGTTTCCTGGTATGCGAGTGATGCAGGTTTTACTGACCAGGTCTTAATATTTATAGTGTCTCGCTATACCTATGGTCTACCCTAATGCACTAACGGGCAGTGTACCCGGTCGTGTGTAGTGTAGTAAATGGTAAAGCCGAGGTCGTCCCAAGAGCTATGTGTGTCGGATGATTACTAAGTCTAATTGTCACAGAATATAAATGGTTTGATAGGGTTTTAATTAATTAAACTACTAATGCAGAATATGAAAGCAAATAAATGGTAGAAGGAAAATCAATAGAGGAATAGTGGTGCTAACCTAGTTAATCCTCCTAACTAGTAATGTTTACGCCTACCTACTTCCAATTACTTCAGGTGGGGTCAAATTCGAGAGGACAACATTTGGTCAATTCGCCCTAACCTATCGGCAAAGATGCCACCACAGGAGGAATCAAAGCGCGACCGTCATAAGTCCTATTGTTCCCTGGCCCCTAAGCCGAGTCATTAAGTACCTCTACATGCTAGATTCTAAATAGTGAGTGCCCGGCCGTTAGGAACTTAGACACTACACCCCCTAATTCTTAAGTTCATCCAAACGATAGGTGATCAGTTGGTCAAATCGCACAAGTAGAAAGGGTCGTGCGCTTGGTCATATCTTACTCTTCCCGTCTCAGTCCGCTCACCTAGGGTCGGTTGGTCATATCTCCTAGGCAATTGGCCTCTACCGCCATTCAAACTACCGAACCAGGGGTGACTACCAAAGAACTATGCATGCATACACTTAGAAATAATTATTAGTACGAAGTAAGGTAAACGCAAACAAAATAATTAAGGAATCATAACTAGGCTAGCACCAAAGGGTGCTTAGCCGCTCATATTAATCATGCACATCAATATTCAAAGGTACGAAATACATGAATTGAAAGTAAAAGAAATAATAAACGCTAAAGCTTATCGTAATGGTGTGACTTCTCCCTTGGAAACAGCTTGCTCCGTATGCTTCCTAGACCTTCCTTGAGCTTTTTCCACGTTCTCGAGTATTGTGTGTGGAATGGGATGATTAGAAATGTTGGAATTCGTAGGGTATTTATAGGCCAGTCTGGGTTACATGGCGTAACCGAAAGATGAGTTACGCCGTAACCTTCTATTTCTCCGTAAATGCACTAGATTCGCTAGTTACGCTGATTCATTGACACCTTATAAGTGGTTACACCGTAGTCTTCAATAAACATGGTTACGTCGTAAGTGATGCAGTTACGGCGTTAAGTATCACGTATGCGTGGAACCTCTTTTGACCTAATGGAGTTTTAGTCGTAATCTTTGGAAGGAGTTACGCCGTAACCTCTTGATGAGTTGGACTTCAGGTCACGCAATAGTTACGGCAATGTGAGAGCGAGTTACGCCGTAACCTCTTCAAAATAAGCATACTGTGATAAATCCTTAGTAACGTTTCCATTTCCGTGTCTCTTTAGCTCCAATGCTCGCAATTTACCTGAAAGTGTAAAATAATGGAAAACAAGCTTAAATCCATATAAATGATATAAATAACAAGCATTAACGGGAGAAATTGACACTTAATATTCAGGACTATTTGATGTTATCAAATATCCCCCCACTCGAACTCTACTTGCCCTCAAGTAGACCTTATTAGATAGATTCCTAAAAAGATATCTTCCAAAACTTGGAAAATATGAGTTTACAAAACCCTTATGCTAGAATAAAATAAAGCCGAACACCTCGCGAAAGGGGAACAAACACTCAAATCTCTCAACTATTCTAAGTGTCAATTTCGGGGTGATCACTCAATCGCACAGTCATACCATGTATTCTATCATAAGCTTGACGGTTACACAAATCTCCACCACTGGAGTTAAGGGCTAAACAATTCTCGAAGGCAATATGGGTGGACACGACAAAGGTTAAGGGGTAACTTGTCATTACTAACATGTCACGGCGAAGTGGAAAAAATCAATGATACATGACCAAATCCATGGCCAAGACACCAAAGATTGCTCGCTGCATCGCCTAGACATGCTTCATGACTAAAGGGTAGGATAAGACATGGGATGTATAATTGGTGTAAAATGGAAAACAAGAAGGTAGTCTATATGTATAACTAAGTCATCACCACTTACCGTCCGCCCAAAGTTCAAGCTTAGAAGTATAGAGACCGGATCATGAAATGCAAGGTAGATGTGTCATTAGAGGACGTCGTGATGGACACACTACCTTTTCTTCTTCAGTTGGTATAACTCCAACTCCAATCTTCAAATGTGACCGAGGTGGCCTCCTCGATACTAAACAATAAAGCTCATACTATAGTGCTTATAACATCGCACTTTACAAAATCATACTCAATCAATTTTTTTTTGAACCCACATGATAACATAACATCCCCCCCACTTGAGATGAACAATGGGAATTCGGGGGTTCTTAAATGATCTTCATAATTGTTGTCGATGAAAGCGTGATTTCCAAACCTTTCCACTCGAACCTTGAACTTAGGCAAATGATGACTTCCCAATTACCAATAAAGACTACAGGGGTAGGCTAAGGTGTAAGGGTGTAACGAAACAATATATTGGGGTGACAAAATGAAAGGAATGGCTCAGAAGGGTGTATCTAGGGGTATCTTGCACTAAAGGGAGTGCAACAAAAGGGTTTCACATGGGGGTCGAAAAGTCGAGGTGACTAATCGATAGACTCACAATGGTAGCCTGTTTGGGTGATAATCCTATAATACTGCCTTCTAAAACTGAAAAGTCCAAATACATCGAGCTAACTCAACATACCTCGTCTATGGTCTCGAAATGATGCAAATGCCAAGTTCTAAAGTTTACAAGCTACCGGCACACTCATAATTTGGTGGATTTGTGGTTAAATATAGGAAACGGATAAGGCTAATCTCACCATGTAATATCAAGGGTTGTATGTGCTCGGCTAAGGTCTAATCTAGTTAGGTTTGAAAAAACATGTCAAAATATAAAAAATGGCATAATTTTTCAAAATAAACTAGAAAAATGAGGGCGAAATAATGTTCAAGAGATAATTCTACTCCCGTCCCCCCACTTGAATTGTAGAAAGTCCCTTTTGTACTAGGCATAAAAATAAAGGTGAAGAGAAAGGTAGAATTAGAGCGAAAACTTCCCTGAAATTTGCTCCAAAAAGAAGAAGTCCCACGAGAAACGATCGTGCCTTCGTTAAAGTGTCATGAGAAAACTTCAATCCCTAAAATCACAATACCGACAAGCATAATTCTAAAAAGAAAAAATAAAATGAAAAATAAACCTAACTCACTTTTGTAGGAATCACGGTTGCATTTAGCGAATGCAACAAGCCTTTTAAACCACTTGGTGTCCCAAGTGGACGAGTGAAGTCTCGTGAGGGTTTACAGGGAACACACCCACAAAGTTCATTTAAAAACTATTACAAGGTTACTGTGTTTTAAAGTGAAAGAATTAAAGCAGTAGAGAGTTACGGCGTAACTCCATAAGAGTTACGCCGTAACTTGCAAAACCTGGTATGAGCTGAGAAGCGAATAGTTTACGGCGAACCAATGAGATGGTATTACGCGTAATTGGTAACGTCAAGAATTCTCTGCTAAAATGTTGGTTACGGCGTAATCACCAAGATGAGTTACCCGTAACTCGTTCGAGATCAGCAAGCTGCAGCAGAATTACTTAATTGTCTCTTGCAAAATGGTTAGAAAACACAAAACCCAACAGAAAAGAAATAAAAACAAAAGGAAGGGATAATTCGGGTTGTCTCCCGAAAGAGCACTTTTCTTTATTAACGAGTCTTTTAGTTAGACTCAGAGCTGCGGGGCTCCTATGGGGGTCTTTGAACATCCCCCACTTCCATTACTCGTTGATGTTCATTCATTCAATTATCAAGCCTTTTTTTTCTTGTAGAATTATTGAGCCCAAATGTTCCCAACTTATGTGAAAGCCATTTATCACATGATTCTCCATGGTCATCATCTTTAATAATATTATCGCTAATGCTGATGTTTGATCTTGTTCCGCCTATGATGTCAGTGATATGGTTGCACCCATAATGCTTCGACCGAGTTCCTTAATCAATTTCGAACTTCCAAACTTTAATTTGTACCAATCTTCCAATGCTAATTCAACATCATGTTTCTCTCCCTTATGAGGGTAAATCCATTCATTAACTTTTCTTTTACATTTTTGAGGACGATTAAATGGTGGCCATGTCGATTCGCATTCTTTGGTTAACATCGAGTTGCAAAAGTGTTTATTAGGACTCAGATTTTCTTCAATGCTTTGAACAATTTCATCTTGTTGCTACAAAGTGATCAACACCATCTTTACGATTGTCAGTAATAGGCTTAGAGTGTAGAGTGGGGTTTATTGATTGAACATTATTAGAAATTTCAGTTTTTGGTTTTAAATGCTCGTTCATACTAAAAGTTATTCGTTCCTTCTCGGTTCCCAAGGAAATTTGTTTTTCAAAAACCATAATTTGAGCTCTATAGGTGGCCAGAAAAGGTCTTCCAACAATCAAGTTGTAAGCCTCCGCTTTCCCATGTCAATAACTACAAAATCGGTGGGGAAGAAAAATTTTCCAATTTTCAAAAGCACATAGTTTACAATCCCCTGCGGCCTTAGAGGAGTCTACCATTTCAATCATAATAGTTGTTTCTTTTAAATTGGTAAGTTTGATTTTTTGAATAAAGTAGTTGAGATAAGGTTAACCCCAAACCTAAATCACTAATGCGGAATCTTAATATTACCAATAGTGCAGGGAGAAGAAAACTTTCCTGGTACGCAGCTTCTCGAAGTTGGCTAGGTAGGAACTTGTTGTCTTCAGCTTTATCATCCTCTCTTAGGTAGTTAATCCCAGAGAGATCATTAGTGATAGAGGATGTGCATTGCTCCTTTTTTGCTTTATCCTGCGCAAATATGGCTTTGCAGGAAGTGGCTTTAGCATTACTTGTTGCGAGGTTCTTAGCTAATTGTCCAATTTGTGTCTCCAGGTTCTTAATTGCAGCATTTGGTCATCCATTCCTTGAGCCTATCTTCCTTTTTTGTCGATTCTTCAATGTGTCGGTGCATTATTTCATCAAGACTTGGTTTAGGAGTATTATTGTTGATTTTTGTGTAGAACCCAGGGGATTTTTCACGGTACCTAGGTCCGTAATTATTGTAGCTTTTGAAAGGGAATTCTTTTCCTTAGTTTACTTCACCGATCCTTTTAACTTCTTCATTGGTGGAACAATTTTTTGAAGGATGACCCCCATCTCATTCTAGTTGAATGGAATGTGCATTTTCCTTGAGCCTCTTCATTTCTCTTCCAAGGTTCTCTAATTTGTTGTTTATTGCTGCAAGGCCCTCAATATCATTATTTTTACTACGGTTGCTTCCCCCATTGTGCCATTTGTGAGAGTGGTCGCCATTTTTGAATAGTTTCCTAAGCCATGGTGGGTGTCATACTAGGAATTGGCCCTTGAGAATCAATCATTTGTCTTGAAGAGATGTTCAGTCCCTTGTAAAACACATTCACTTTTGTTGGTCGTTAAGATCGTGAGTAGGAACTTGTATAACAATTCGTTGTATCTTTCCCAAGCTTGGTACAATGTTTCATCTCCCTCTTGCTTGAAGTTATGAATTTCTTCCATTTGCTTGGCCGTCTTTGATGGAGGACAATATCTCTGAATGAAATATTTTTTAAGATAGGCCAAGTGTTGAAAGTCCCTGCAGGTAATCGATCGACCCATCTTTTGCAGCCCCGTAAGAGAAATAGGAATACTCGTAACATTATAGCATCGTGTGAGACTCGGGAATTTTGAATAGGTGACAATGTATTGACGTTGTCACACGTTCATGGGCATCATCAGAGATGCTTCTAGAGAAGGGGTTAGTACGTAATTCCCTCATGAATTGAGGTTTGATTTCAATTGAGCATTTTCGCAATGGTGGCCTTACAATCCCTGGCCCTTGTTCTTCTCTCGTTAATTCCAAATATTCCTCGAGAGTGAGATTATCAATGTTAATGGCTTCCATGGTACCTAAAAACTTGAAATATGATTGTGAGAAAAATTTAAAAATGAAATGAAAGACTTAATATTAATCCTAATATAGCTCCGGCGGCGCCAAAAACTTGATGCATGTTTTACTGACCAGGTCTTAATATTTATATTGTCTCGCTATACCTATGGTCTACCCTAATGCACTAACGGGCAGTGTACCCGGTCGTGTGTAGTGTAGTAAATGGTAAAGCCGAGGTCGCCCCAAGAGCTATGTGTGTCGGATAATTACTAAGTCTAATTGTCACAGAATATAAATGGTTTGATAGGGTTTTAATTAATTAAACTACTAATGCAGAATATGAAAGCAAATAAATGGTAGAAAGGAAATCAATAGAGGAATAGTGGTGCTAACCTAGTTAATCCTCCTAACTAGTATTGTTTACGTCTACCTACTTCCAATTACGGTGTGGGTCAAATTCGAGAGGACATCATTTGGTCAATTCGCCCTAACCTATCAGAAAGATGCCACCACGGAGAGAATCAAGGCGCACCGTCATAAGTCCTGTTGTCCCTGGTCCCCTAAGCCGAGTCATTAAGTACCGCTACATGCTAGATTCTAAATAGTGAGTGCCCTACCGTTAGGAACTTAGACACTACACCCCCAATTCTTAAGTTCATCCAAACGATAGGTGATCATTTGGTCAAATCGCACAAGTAGAAAGGGTCGTCAATTGGTCATATCTTACCCTTCCCTCTCAGTCCGCTCACCTAGGGTCAGTTGGTCATATCTCCTAGGCAATTGGCCTCTACCGCCATTCAAAACTACCGAACCAGGGGTGACTACCAAAGAACTATGCATGCATACACTACCAAAGGTAAACGCAAACAAAACAATTAAGGAATCATAACTAGGCTAGCACCAAAGGGTGATTAGCCGCTCATATTAATCATGCACATCAATTCAATATTCAAAGGTACGAAATACATGAATTGAAAGTAAAAGAAATAATAAACGCTAAAGCTTATCGTAATGGTGTGACTTCTCCCTTGGAAACAGTTCCGTATGCTTCCCTAGACCTTCCTTGAGCTTTTTCCCACGTTCTCAGAGTATTTCATGTGGAATGGGATGATTAGAAATGTTGGAATTCGTGGGGTATTTATAGGCCAGTTCGGGTTACTGCGTAACCAAAAGATAGTACGCCGTAACCTTCTATTTCTCCGTAAATGCACTAGATTACTGGTTCGTAACCTTATAAGTGGTTACACCGTAGTCTTCAATAAACATGGTTACGTCGTAAGTGATGCATGAGTTACGTAAGTTATCAGCGGCGTATGGAACCTCTTTTGAACTAATGGAGTTACGTCGTAATCTTTGGAAGGAGTTACGCCGTAACCTCTTGATGAGTTGGACCGTGGTCACGCAATAGTTACTGTGTAATGTGAGAGACGAGTTACGCCGTAACCTCTTCAAAATAAGCATACTGTGATAAATCCTTAGTAACGTTTCCATTTCCGCGTCTCTTTAGGTCCAATGCTCGCAATTTACCTGAAAGTGTAAAACAATAGAAAACAAGTGTAAATCCATATAAATGATATAAATAACAAGCATTAACGGGGGAAATTGACATTTAATATTAAGGATTATTTGATGTTATCAGCGAGTTGCTATGCTAAGTATAGGGACTAAAAGTGTCAACACGCTATAACTGTGTACCTATGTATGCGGGTTGGGTGGCTTGGTCAAATCAAAAATCATTCTCGGTCAAAGCTCTTTCTCGCTAAAACTATTCTCTCTCAACTCTCTACTAAGCGAGTTAATAATTGGTGATTGTGTGGTAGGTTTTTCTTGCTATCTGATCTTGTTTATCTTATCTCTTTCATGATTTGTACTTGAACCGTCTCTTATCTTAAACCTTCTGCAGATTGTGTCTCATCGTTCTCATCTTGATCAAAATATTTGGACTCTAGGTTTGTATGTTTTTGATTAAGGATGTTGAAAGTAGACTTAGGTTTGTATGTTTAAGTTATGACATGTATTGAAAATGACTGGATGATCTAATTGGTTCATTCTTGATATGCGTGTTATGGTTGATTAAGGGTAGTGTTAAAATGATTATTGGATTTGCTTGGGTTGTTGGTATTGTTCATTGAATGTGGATTCTTGTTTGGCATGTGAGTTTTTCTGAGTGTGTATAATCATGCGCTTGATTATGTGATTGTTTAATTGGGTCGTTCGTGGTATGTTCTTAGTAGTGAGTTGCCAATAGTTTCTTGTATGCGAGTTGCCAACAGTTTCTTGTATGCGAGTTGCTATATGCAAGTTGCACTTTTATAGAGTATGCGTGTTGCCTATGCGACATGTCCAGATTCAATGTATCCTAAGCAAGTTGCCTATGCGAGTTGCCTATCATTATATATGTGAGTTGGCATATGCGACTTGCTCCATGTCTCTGATGTATGCGTGTTACCCTATACGTGTTGACCAGCCTTGTTTGACCAAAGCGTGTTGATACATGCGAGTTGCCATATGCGACTTACATCAATACATTTTGATGTATGCGAGTTATCACATACTTTATCCCATGCGTGTTACTCTATGACCAAAGCGAGTTGTTGGATGCGAGTTGCCATATGCGACTTACCTCACAAGTTTTGTAGTATGCGAGTTGATTTCCAACTGTTACCTATGCGTGTTGTGTTATGCGAGTTGCTCAAATTATTGTTCCAAAGCGAGTTGCTGTTTGCGAGTTAACATACATTTTTGTCAATTTTTCTTGTGGTATTATCTTTTTGATGTCCTCTCTCAAAGTTTAGCATACACTTATAAGTTTCTGCATACTGATTACATTGCATCCTATGTCTTCATATTTGTCATATCCAACTTTCTTAAGTTCTGTACATGTTGGGCTATGATTTGGTCATAATGAATATCAGTGTCTTAACCTAACAAATTTCCTGGATATGGTTTGTGTTGTATATGTATCTATCAGATCTCAATGGCTGACATCACATCATCTGATATACTTGTTGGCTCTGCATCAACTATCACTTTAACTGACGAAGAGTTACTTCCATGTGCGGAATAGGTTTCAATTGCTAAGAGCAACTGCTATTTGGATGTGGATAGAGGGCAACAAAATCCAACTTACCGTCTGGCTGTCGATATCTTGAAGGACACCAACTACTTTAATGCCCTAATCAAGCGTTGCACAACTCCCTCCATTTATCTTCAGCAGTTCTGGAAAACTGTTACGTATGATAAGATATTTGCTTCATACTCATGTAAGCTTGAAGACAGATGGTATGTCATCTCAGTTGAAACACTCAGGGTTGCTCTTCAGATCACACCAAGAGACCCTTCCAACGAATTCATCATTCCACCCTCCACTCAAGAAATCTTAGACTTTGTCAATGAATTGGGATACCCGGAAAGTCTAACCAAGATTTCATCACTCATCAATGCGAAAATATATCAACCATGGAGATCAATCGTCACAATTCTCAATCTATGCCTAACCGGTAAAACTTCAGGGACAGATAGAGTACGAGCTCCCATAATGCAAATACTTTGGGGAATAGTCAAAAGGAAAAATATTGACTTCGCTGAACTTTTTTGGGAAGAGTTCGTCTTGTCCTTAGACACGTTTATCACTGATAGAATTAACTTTGAGAATAAAGTTAAAGGAAGAAAAGGTCTTGGAAAATGAGTGATTCCCAGATCGTTCTCAAAACACATTATCCATCATCTGCAACAAACTCACCAGTTCAATCCACTAAGCGAGTCAGCCTACATGAAGCCGATGAATTCGTTCTTGGCAATATTAAATATATTGCCAGAGGACATGATAAGGAGATCTTTGGAATGCCCGTCCCCGATGCTCTGCTTACTGTTAGAATCAAGAATGCTGATTATTTCCAGAGATATGTAAAGAAAGCCTCCGCCACAACCACTGATGTCACACCCAAGTCCACTCCCACAAAATCACAATCAAAACAATCGGGGTCCACCTACTCAAGCCTACTTAAGAAAAAGAAGAGACCCGATAGTTCAGTATCTAATGTCTCTCCTTCACAAATGGAAAAGAGGAGAAGGAGAGATGCTGGTAAGGGTAATGATGAAGGAACTAAGGTTCCAAGAAGTGAGACGGGGTTGATTGATGAAGACGGTCGCACTCCAACAAGGAATTCAACAAAGCCCGGATTACATGAATATAACTCAGGATCAACCGGTGGGAGGTGTAGTGATAAGAGAACCGTAACCACGCACCACGACAATCATCCCGCCACACGCGTGACAAAGGCAAAGGAATTGCTAGAATGTATGCGTTCAAGCTACTCATATGCTATTGAACATCTCCTCTCCACCTCCAAAAACAACTACGTAATTCATTCTCAAGAAAAGAAATGCCGAATCATCTTCAGCACAAGTACACTCTGGAACGGAAAAAGATATGTCAGATATACCTACTGAAACCCCTGTATCCAGTGATACTCAGATTGAAAGCCAGGAGACAACAACTTTTTCTGAAGAGATTCCAGTGCTTGAAGCAGAAACTGCTGAAAGACCCTTTGGAAACCCTTGAGTCAAGATCTGATGAACATAGGCACATGGAAGAAACAAAGATGTCTACGGGTTCTCTATCCTCATTGAAGAATTTAGATGCTGACTTCTCGTTTGGTGACCAATTCTTAAAAGACGGACCCCAACATCGAGTGATAAGCAAACTAATGAAAAGGAAGAAGTTTAGTCCATGGTCTCAGTCACCATTCAACAAGACTCTTCAACTATTCCTCCAATGTTTGCTCCAAAGGTCTCCACTGCTGCCACAGCTCCATCAATCACACCACCACCCGAATCTGCTAAGACAACTGTACTTCCACCACCTAAACCTACTAATGATCCACTACAAGTTGTCACTATCAGTGACCCCGTCACTCCACCGCCTCACCACCTCCTCACCTCACTCCTCCTGTCAAAACAACTGAGCAATTGCTCGAAGAGGCCATGTTACGCATCGTAACTATTGAGAAGCACTTTCCTATAGCCGCAACAATCTTGATAGTCGTGTCAAAAGGCGGAGAATCAACCTCGATGAAGTTGTAACACGAACAATAGAAGCAGATATTAAAGATGCGGTTGAATGGGCAATGAAGGCTCCATTACTTCAACGATTTAAAGACTTGCCGATATCCGACATGAGATCGTTCTCTCGAAAGAATGTTATGATGCAGAGAGCATTTGCATGATACTCATAAGAAATTATACGAGGCTCTCGATGAATCTATGAGGCATGATGATTATCAGCAGTTTGTAGTGGATGTTCGTGAAAGGGAAGCTAAAAGGAAACGAAAGACTGCTCCGATGGAATCAAAGGATATGTCTGGAGGCCCCAAGTCACCACCACCTCGTCCACCTCCTACTGGTGGAGCAGGAACATCTGGAGCTGGTGGATCTTCCAAAGATCGCCACTACGCACAAGTCAAACTCACCTTCATCTCCACCAAAAACTCAGAAACAAACCGGAACTTCAAGTGGTCAAGGATCTCAAAAGACTTCTACTGCATGGACCACAGTTGACACAAGATTTACACCAACCATCACCTCTATCCCTGAAGATCAAATGCTTAATGAAGAGTCTTTCGTTTCTCAAGAGTCAGAATCTGAAGATGATGACGCTTCTACCAAGCACATCCCCAAAGTTACAGAAGAAGAAGATTGGTTGGATGCTTATATTGAGGGAAAACGAATCAAAACATCTAGAGCGGCTCCTTCAAAGGATGTGACTCAAAGCTAGATCACCCATGACAAACCTCAAACTCCTGAACCTTCATGGTTCATTCTCGAGTCTGATTCAACAAACCCTGACAATAATTGGGCTACAACCATTATCTCCAACTATGAGGCTCTAGCAGAAGACTCTCTTCTTCACTACACAGGGGATATGGGAAGCTTCATGAAGTGGTTTTGTGAGAAGAAGGGAATTATATCAGTCACCCCAAAAGACCTTGAAGGCCCAGCTTTTGAAATCGTCAAAGTCTTCCACTCGGATGCTAATCAGCTCCAATACCAGATGGAAGAATGCTATAAAATGCTGAATGATCAAGTAAGTGAGCAGATCTGTAAGATCTTACATGTATTGTGTTATGATGATTCGGGTGTCCTTGGATGATGATGATACAAGAAAGCCATGGTTTTAGAGAGATGAAGAGAGGAGAGGGTGTTTCTAGAGAGATAAACAAAAAGAGAAGGTTATATTAAGAATGAAGCACCCCCCCTTCCAAGGATGGAAGGGGTATTTATAGTTACAGCAAATACGTCCTCCTGTCGGACTGTGGATCAGGCATACGGTGGGTAAAGACCCGTCCTTCCTCCACGGTGTTACTCTAAACTAAACTACACTAATAAATACGTAAATAACGATATGTCTACAAGCTAACTTATGCTAGATAATAGTTGGGGTGACCGACTCTTCACTATGGATTTTCTGAATCCTAACAATCTCCCCTAAGGGAGGTCACCCCATGAAATACATTTTGCATCCTAGCATTCTTTCTTTGTCTTTAGTTCCAAGCTCGTAGACTTCAATTCTTCACTTTCGTAATCTTTGTGCTTTAGCAGTGACTCTTCATAGTCCGCATAGTTTTGTACTTTCGTGGAGGTCTTTGAATTGATCCATCATGATGATCTTCGAGATTTCATTGAGATCATCACCACAGAAATCTCTGGATCACCCTTTGTTGTGTTGCCGTCATGTGAAGTTGTGACTTACGGACCGACATGCTCACACTTTCTGGATCATGACATCTTTTCATCAGAGTGCGGAAGCTTTACTGGTTCATGATATTTGCATCTATCAGAGCCAAGTTATGTATATTAGCACTTGTCATGATTTCTTTAATTAAGTGTGGATGCTGTGAGCATGCGGCTATGAATTAACTTCTCAATATCGATCACCGCAACCGTCTAAATGTACCGCAAACAACAGCAATAAAACACACGAAAGTGTATTTGACCACTTTCGTTGAATTGAGATACACGGCCCACGGTTCCCCATTGATCAAGTACAAGTATTGCCTGTGATCGGTATAATTCCGAAGAATCTCCTTGACAGGGTTTCAGTAGCTGCTCTAGTTTCAAACCGAACGCCTCAAAGAAGACAACACGGAGTGAGTGAACCAGCGAATTAAGATTCACTGATTGATGAAAAGTGATTTGAAAACAATCGTGTATTGCTTAATAGAAATTGTTTTGCAATACAACGAAGGTTTTATGGAAAATCAATTATCAATCATAAATACCCTTTAATTTTGAAACATTAATAAACAGTCGATGTGCTATGGAAAAGAACTTTTAATCACAACGACCGGTTTTTCAAAGGTATCCGTCAATTCATTTCCTGGACCAAGGTTGATTCAAGAATGAATCGCCCCATCGTTTCTATCCAGTTGTCACAAGCTTGATCTTTTGCAAGATCTCACATGTCACCCACCAAGAGCTTGTTTGATGTTGGCTCTAGAAGGATTTCCATCTTCATCGTGAATATTTAAAATATCACTCGGATGTTATGGCAATACCACAAGGATAATGCGTAGGACTCTTAATATATATATTCTCACTTTCCACATTGTGTGAAACAACAAGTCTTCATTAATTCTGTGTCCTAATGAGATATTGTGAATGATCTCTTGGCTCTAGACTCAATTGTGCACATTTGGTTTCTATGCCGGAGACTAGGGAGAGGGTCTCCTTCTTCAATATCAACCATCTCTAAGAGAAAGTCGATAGATAATGTCGGGCCTCCTGTGAGAATGAAACAAGCCCTTTTAAGAGGAACTTGAGTAGCTTGGGAAGTTGTAGTGCGCTGCATCACCGGGTCCATGACGTCTTGTCTTCATACCAGTGTTACCTTAGTAACCACCAGTAGCATATGTATTGAACCCAGTTTCTGCCCTAAGGTTGAATTATTGGAGGGCTATTTCTTTTCACCCTTTTTCTCATTCAATTCTTTTTCATTCTTCAACCCCTTCAGTGCTTACCGAGACTTCATAGCTAGAAACTTGTTGGGTTTATTCCAGTACTAGCTCAGTCTCAGTCCGCACTCTTCCCATATCTCACTTTTCTCCTTTTTTTCAATATACCTAAAGACTCTACACTATCTAGTGGATTGTCCCTGGGTAGATCCCTCCGGTTCAAGGATCGGGGAACGAATACCTAACCTAACCATCCTTATAACTCCATGCATAAAGTAAATTGGTCTGTCTTTTGGTATTGTTCATTTCTTCTTGAAACCAATTGAAAAATCATTTCGAAAAACAATCAAGGTACTTGTGATACGAGATCAAAGCATTTTGTACCCTAATAGTTTTGATCATTTAGAAAACCTCCTCCTCAACATGTGCGTATGATTTAGAAATTGTTTAGCACAAGGAGGCAAGAGGACTTTGAAATATTTTCTTTGATCACAATTTTCATACGAAAAAGCCATTTGATTTTCATGGTAAAATTCTCCCCCTCAATATGTGCATAGGATATTTAAAATCATTTTATCACATAGAGGAAAGAGTTCTTTTGAAGCACATCCACAATCACAAAATCCATTAAGAAACCATTTAAAACTCAATCAAGGTACTTTATAAATCACTTTAAAAGGCTTTCGTACCTCGATAGTTTGTTTGCTCCCCCTCAATATGTGCTTCGAGATTCGAAAGTGTTTAGCACATATGAGAGAGTAGCCTGCACAATTAAATCAAAACGATCACCTTTTATCAAATTTCATTATTAAATCACAAATTCTCCCCCGATCAAAAATATCAAACCATTTGATATTTTGGATCCCAAGTGATTTAATAGGTTTTAGAAAACATAGGAGAAAATGTGCCAGATTTAAAAACTCATCTAGTTTTTGGATAAATTCTCCCCCTCAACATGTGCATTATGTATATTGAAATCGTTTGGCACATGGAGGCAGGAGTGCCTTTGAAAGACTAAAACCAATTCCATTAAAACAGATTTGAGATTTAAATCACGGTCTCTCCCCCGATCAAAAATTTCAAACCTTTTGAGATTTGTGATCCCAATTGATTTAAATCATTTAAAAGATTTTGGGGAAAGACGTGGAAAATTTTTAATTTTGAAAAATGACTGATAGAGGACCAATTATAGAAATTAAAGATTGTTAGTGTCAGGTATGATAGTTTTTAAGAGATCTTTTAAGTAAAAACAAAACAATTTCACAATCAAACAAGAACAGAAAAAAATTTATTTTGAAAGACCTTGATTCTAAAGAAAAAAATCATACCATGACATAACATTAAATCTTTAGATCACCACATTTTAACGTACAAACCGGACTTTTGTGAAGAAATATCGTTTGAAAATATTTTATTTTAAATCACTCTCCCCCTCAATCGATGACCATAGTCGTTGATTGAGTGACTTAGGTTTTGATAAAAATGAAGTCTGGTGATTTTCAAAATTAAGTCCAATTAATTTTCAAAAACAATATTTTCCATTTTTCAAAACAATTTATTCAAATTTTTTCAAAATTGTTTAAAAAATGGTATCCTGCACAAAGATACGTTAGTGGTTGAGAAGCTTTTGTTGTTGTTGATGAGGGTTGGAAGAAAAACCGTCTGCAAATGCAGGGAGACTTCTTACGTTGCATTATAATGCCAACTGAGGTCAAATTAAGCTCCGTTTCTTCAATCACATAGAAGAAAACCATCTGCTGATGCAGTGACACCTCTTACGTTGCATTTATGCCAACTCTACATTGAAGTCCAATTAAGCTCCATTTCTTCATTTGTCAGCCCAAGATATAGTTACCCTTTCCTTTCGGCATCCAATCATCTTCAATTGTGGAATCCGGATCGGGAACATTCTTATATACCAATATACCTGCATACGTTAGTGAACACACATACAGATATATGGTGGTCGACATCACCCAAACAGCAATCGACTAATAAACGTCAATACAACATATCAATCAGATCATAAAAGGCATGGGAATAATGTGCTTATAAAGCTATAGTCATCTAATCCTAACAATCTTATCCTAGGCACCTAGTCCTTCAACATAGGTTAACATCATTTTTAATTAAGCATATTAGGATAATTAAGAAAGCCCGTTAGATGATATAGATTTGAAAACATTCTCCCCCTCAATCAATGACTCATTTTCAGAAGAGTTTAAAAAGCGCTGAAGTCATTGATTGAGTTTTCAAATTTTTACGAAAACTCTGAATCTGAAAGATTTTAAAAGCAACTCATTAATCACCATTAAGTTAAAACAAATATTTTTCTGAAGAATTTTAGACGGAAAAATATTTGAGTAGGCACAACAGTCCTTCGACATACTTTCCTCATTTTGTTTTTAGGATAAGTGCTCGAAATATTTGAAAATTTGATTAACGCAGCACTTTCCTTCCTTGACGAGCGGGTTGCTATCTGAAATAATAGCAAACCATGGTTTAAGCACGGGTTACAGTCTGAAATAACTGTAAGCCATTTTTTTTTGACATGTTTTGGAAAAGAATATTTACACCTCCTGCTCGAACTTCATCTATGGTCCCGTGCCATTATTGAATGACATTTCTAAGACCGCAGATGTTATCGATACCAGAAGACATGTCTTTGAAAAAAAACAATATTTTTGGTATTTTTCAAATTTTCAAATTTTTATGGATTTTTGAAATTTTCTAATTTTCTATTTTGTTTTGCTGGTTTTATATTTTTGTATTTTGTTTTTCTGAAAAATATATACAAAGATAGAGTAGATGATATAGTTTAAGAATATGATGATACGAGTACCGAGATAAGGATATCGAGCAGCCCCGTTGTAGAAGATAGAAGTCATCATCCCTAAAACTTTCACCACCAAAGCTTCCGAGGCTCTTGAATTGAAGAAAGAAATTGAACCATCTGAAAGTGAGACTTTGGCAGCTTCCCCCCAAACCGAAAATCCTTTAGTTGAGCAGATTCGAAGCTCTATTTCAAGCTTGCTTTAGCCAGGTGCACAAAGAAGCACACCATTATCATAAACCCAGCCGCTCCTTTCAAGAATAATCACCGTGATTCTTTGTTCGAGGTTATATCATCCAATAGAACAGCAACGTATCATCCCACACATAAATAACTCTTCTCAAATTTCATAACCACTGAAGTCTGACGCAATCCATTCCAAAAGGTGTCAAGAGAACACTTCCCCCAAGTAGATGAATTGATGCAGTCAGTCTCTTAGACTAGAGCTCACGAACCCGAATACACGTATACCCAAAGACAGAGAAACTTATAACATCGAAGTAGCATTAAGTCCGATAGCCAAAGAATAACCCCGATGAATACTTTTCTCTCCCCTAAAGAAAGTGTATGAAGCTCAAGAACCCGGCACCAATGCCCAAAGAAAGAATAACCGATAACACTAAAGAAGCATGCTGAATCACTGATTATCTCTGCGGATGACAATCTCTGCGGATGTCAACTCCGGAATAAGTGATTATATCTCTGAATCACTGATTAAGCCCTCAAATGAAACAGCTGAGCGCCCCCAATGTACACAATTCTCTTTCCCCTGATGATTGCGATAACATCGAAATCATCACACACTTGTGTACCTCTTTTATCTTAAGAAACTTTCTCTTACATCTCTTCCCCCACATAGTTGGAATAAGAACACTAGAAGCCACTAGATACACTGAGTTTCTCTACGGTCATGACATTTGTCTTCCCGGGATAACTTCAATCACTTAGAAGTATTAAGTTCATCATGTGTACTCATTATGCTTTTATATGTAAGTCTCCTTCCCATGTTGAGAAACCAAGTCCAGAGGTTATTAAAAAGGCTAGAGTTGCTCATAAGGTACTTTAAGATGGTAATGAAATCCTTAAGCCTAGGCAGAAACCTAGTTGCGTTGAGTGCACTGAGGAAGATAAGAAATCAGATGAAGTTACTAGGGAGATATTGAACAAGAAGCTAGAAAATCCCGAGTGTAAAAAGAATAACATAACGTTCAAACCTCATGATTACACTAAGGAAAATTGGATCTCCTTAAACAAGTTTAAGCCTCGGACACTTCTAACACCGAACAAGTGTTCTGGAAAAAGGATATGGATATGCAAAGAGCTAAAAATCTTGTTGAAACGAATTCCCCTTGTAGGAGATTGTCAAAAGCAACTGTGTATCCTCCTAATACACCAATGCACCTAGTTCCTAGATCTATTGCCACTAATAGCAGGACCTTAATCAGCCTATATGTTGTTTATCAACTGTTTGTTGATTTTGAGAGAACGTGTAAGAAGAGAATCACACCTACAGGGATTACCGAGGGGAAAGGGTTTTGAGCAAATGAAAGAATGTTATTTAACCGAAGTCATGCCTTTCTTTAAACAATTAAAAGGACAATTTGAGAGTCTTAAAATTGGAATAAACACCGATATTAAAGAAATGGAAAAGGAATTCGATGCAATGATAGTTGAAGTCAATGATTATGAACAGAAACTAAAATACAATGAAATTGATAGGAAGAATCTGCATATACTAAATGAGAACTTGATCTCTCAATGTGTTGCTCAAGATGTGTTCTATGTTGCTACGAATTCTTCTATTACTGCATCTCAATTTCATGAATTATCTGTTGCTTTGAAAGTTTCCCATGATCGTGTCATTGAGCTTGAAAAACCGAATTCAAAATTGCATGAGAAAATTGAACAGGATGATCATGATAATCTCGTTAAACATCTTTCAAAATTAGAAGTTGAACATTTTGCTTTGCAATTAAAATATCAACATCTCAAAGAAAATGTTAAAACCTCTAATATCAAGACATCGTCTGATGCTCCTGAGTTTGATGCATTTTTTGAAATCAACAAACGTGATGAACAAACTCGATCTCAAGATAACACGATCAAAAGGTTGAAAGCTCAAATTTCACAACTGAAAGGTGAAAAGAGGGATTTAACTGGTTCCCATATGCCTCCACCTTTAGATTCTCAGAATTTCCAACTTGAAAACATCATTTATAACTTACAAAAGGAAAATGCTTGTTTTAAAACTGAAATTTCAAAGGTTAATGATCAAAACAAAGAGTTATGTGATTCATTTAAAGTTACACATGATAAACAAATTGAAAAGATAACTTCTTTACTTAATGATATTGAGGATCTTAAGCGTGAGGTGAAAGGAAAGTTGCCAATCCCCAATTGCAAGTACTCTGTTCCTAAAGTCTCTGATTGTGATAAGTATGCTATTGATATGTTATATATTCCCCCGCCCATTAGGAATAATGAACTTGCACATAAAGCATATCTATCATCTCTTAAGGAAAGTTTAAAGGGTCTCCGTGAGATTGTGGAAGATGAAAGATTAGAAAAACCTCTTGATAGTACCATTGCCTATGCTTGCATGGATGCCAAACGATCTCAGGAACTCTTAGAGTACGTAATTGTCACATGTCCGAAATTTAGCAATAGGCGAGATAGAGTAGTCGCACCTAGTTCTATGCCTAAGGATAAGAATGTGACTTTTAATGTGCCTCACAAAACTTCAGACCCAAGCACTTCTAGACCACCAAGGCATAGTGTAGTTTCACCAACTAATATTCATGTTGTTCCTTCTACAGGAGTAATCGGCAATACTAAGGTTAGCGGTCAAAGCCTTCAGGCAATACAATGCGAAATAGGATCTTGCCACCAAAAGTGTTGAAGAAAAGCTAGTAGAAGAACACCCTAGGAAGAATAAGTTTGAGTTGAATAAAACGAATCGTGTTGATTCTAGTATTAGCTATAAGCGCATTGTAATTAATTCGAATTCTGCTGCCTTTTGCAAAACATGTAATGAATGTTTGATTTCTGGTCTTAATCATAAATGTTCTAAGAATGAGGTGATTAATGTTGATAATACTCCAGTCAAGAATATAAAAAATGCTAGACATGTTAAGGAGATCTGGAAGCCTAAAAGGAAAAAGGTTAGCAACTGTTGGATGCCTACAGGAAGAAAATTTAGCAATGTGGGTTATCAATGGAAACCTACTGGCCGGAAATTCAAATTGAATGAAGCTTGTCCTAGGACTTCTAGATTTATGCCTTCTAAGAAGTGGAAGCCTACTGGTAGAATCATACCTTTAAGAAGTGGTCACACCTCACATAGGTCCACCGCCACTACTAGTCTTTCCTCCACTAGTGACGTTGTCATAGATTCTAGAAATGCTATAGGTATATCAATTGTGTGTACTAACCAAACGGAACCCAATCGTTCATGGGGTTCCAAATTATCCAGTTATCCATTCTTGTCGTGTTCAAATACAGTCGCATAAATCGCCCTCTGGTATTTGGACTCGTGTCGTTCAAAGCATATGACGGTGACGGTCGGGCTCATGAACTTCGTGAGTAAATTTATTGGAACTGTAGATTCGAAACGACCATTTTGGAGATATTATGGGATATGGTGATTATGTGGTCGGAGATAGTGTAATTTCCCGGTTATATTATGTGGAAGGACTTGGTCATAACTTGTTTTCTGTTGGTCAATTCTGTGATTCCGATCTTGAAGTGGCTTTTCGAAAACATACTTGCTTTGTTAGAGAACTTAACGGTGTAGAATTATTAAGAGGTTCTCGAGGTTCTAACTTATACACCATCTCTATCGATGACATTATAAAGTCTTCTCCAATCTGCTTGCTGTCAAAGGCTTCTAAAACAAAGTCTTGGTTATGGCATCGCCGTCTCAATCACTTGAACTTCGGCACCATAAACAACCTCTCCAGAAAGGATCTTGTCGAGGCTTACCCAGTTAAAATATGAGAAAGATCATCTTTGCTCAGCTTGTCAATTGGGAAAAAACACAAAATATGCCCACAAACCAAAACCCACAAACTCTGTAATGGAAGTTCTTCAAACCCTTCATATGGATCTGTGCGGACCAATGAGAGTGCAATCGATTAATGGGAAGAAATATATTTTAGTCGTTGTTGATGACTACTCTAGATTTACTTGGGTAAAGTTTTTGAGGACTAAGGATGAAACTCCAGCTGTCATCATCAAACTTATCAAGCAACTTCAGGTTCGTCTTAACAACACGGTTAGAATTGTTCGAACTGCCAATGGCACAGAGTTCGTTAACCGAGACTTAAGTCAATTTTATGAAAGTATTGGAATCAGTCATCAAAGAAGAGTTCCACGAACTCCCCAACAATCGGTGTAGTTGAAATACAAAATCGAACTCTTGTGGAAGCTGCAAGAACAATGCTTATTTACTCAAAGGTTCCAATGTTTCTATGGGTGAAGCCATTGCCACGCTGTTGCTACACCCAAAATCGTTCACTCATTCACACCTCTCATGACAAAACTCCATATGAACTTGTCCATAAACGAAAACCAGATTTATCCTATCTTCGTGTGTTTGGTGCTTTGTGCTATCCAACAAATGACGGTCAAGATTTAGGTAAATTAAGAGCTAAAGCAGACATTGGATTTTTTGTAGGTTATGCACCAAGCAAGAAGGGTTACCGAATCTACAACAAAAGAACTCGAGATATCATGGAAACTATTCACGTTACGTTCGATGAGCTGTCCGGGCAAATGGCTCCAGGACAATCCGGTTCTAGAACCGCACTTCAAATGAGTCCAATTGGTTCATCCCTTGTACCAATTTCCTCTCTAGCAACTCCATATGTACCTCCATCTGAAGATGATTTGAAGAAATTGTTTGATCCAATGTTTGATGAACATTATGAGCCAAGTGCCACTGATCTATCAACTCCAACAGCAGAGGTTGCTACTATCTCTATCAATGAAGTCAACTCTTCAGTTTCAATATCATTAAGTCAAGAAGCACCTGCTGCTGATCACTCTGTCTCATCAACAAATCATCAATCATCGAATGTACATCATGGAAGTGTCTCTGGTACCAATGATGAAGTAAATCCCTTTGCTACTCCCGAAGATGCTCCATTTGAAAACATCTTTGCCCTTGAACCAACACCTGAACCATCTTCTTCAGGGGATATAAACTCTGCTACATCAGTCCTTCAACAACAACCACACGAACATCTTAGAAAATGGACACATGACCATCCACTGGATAACATCATTGGGAATCCTTCTCGTCCTGTATCAACTCGAAAACAATTAGCTACTGATGCCTTATGGTGCTTCTTCAACTCGGTACTCTCTAAGATCGAACCAAAAGATGTTAAAACTGCAATGTCTGAGGACAGCTGGTTTAATGCAATGCAAGAAGAAGCATGCTGAATCACTGATTATCTCTGCGGACGACAATCTCTGCGGATGTCAACTCCGGAATAAGTGATTATATCTCTGAATCACTGATTAAGCCCTCAAGTGAAACAGCTGAGCGCCCCCAATGTACACAATTCTCTTTCCCCTGATGATTGCGATAACATCAAAATCATCACACACTTGTGTACCTCTTTATCTTCAGAAACTTTCTCTTACATCACTTCCCCCACGTAGTTGGAATAAGAACACTAGAAGCCACTAGATACACTGAGTTTCTCTGCGGTCATGACATTTGTCTTCCCGGGATAACTTCAATCACTTAGAAGTATTAAGTTCATCATGTGTACTCATTATGCTTTTATATGTAAGTCTCCTTCCCCTTGGTTTTGACACTTCGAGATCAAGAACATATTATATGCCCAAATACTTGAAATCTTTTGAGAAGATCGCTTGAAGTCTTTGTGAGAATCAACTAGCTGAATAATGTGAGCAAGTCTAATTAGGGATTAAATCTGACTTATCACTCTCCCCCAATTAGTGCTCTCCCCTAAACCGACAATCTGTTTGATAAATGCCTTCTTCAAGATTGTCCAGTTGGGGAATGGAAAGTTAACATCTTCTTCTCACCTAATGTATTCCCGTTAACTTATATATAGCAAACCCCCTTAACTCAAATCTCTCCCAATCAAACAAGAACAGAAAGATGTTCATCTAGGAAATCAGCCTCGCAACTGGAAGCACTTTGTCATTAAACTCATCAGTCCGTAAGAAGATGTCAACCAATGGCTCTTAGAAGAAACTCCATGTAAAGATGACCCGATAAGAAGAAGCTCGGTTCTTACATGAGTTTGGAGCCGTATGACCATATATTCTCAGATAAAACTCAACATTGCAACAGTTTCACACTTCTTCTCCCCCTCAAGAATTGCATACGGAGTTGCCATTCTTGATTAACCAAGTGAAATCATCACGATGTAGTTTATTCACCCTTCTCCCCCGCAAAACTAGCAAATGAAGTCGCCATTGCCAATTCTGATTGAGCAAGTGAAATAAGAATACTATCAATGGTAAATAGATCCACTTGAGCAAGTGAAATCATCATGACGTAGTTTATTCACACTTCTCCCCCGCAAAACTAGCATTTGATGTTTTCATTGCTGATTTTGTTTGAGCAGATGAACTAAGAATACAATCCATGGTAAGTAGATTCACTTGGTGACTGAACGCGCATGGAGAAAGCATGAAGGTTGTTGATGAGAATGGTCATACTAAGAAGATTTCTCTTCTTCAGAAGATAAAGCGAACTGAAACGTACACTTTTCTTTTTTTTAGAGTACGAGGCATGAACTGATGTGTTCATACGTCATAATCTCTCTCTTTTCAATCTCTCTTGGCAAACTTGTCATCAATCCCATTATCATTCAGTAGGCTCATTGTCGTGACACCTGATGGAGAGAATCCAATATGATGAATTTGACCCTGAAGTAAACTACCCCGAACTTGTGACTTAAACTTGCACATATGTAACAAAGAGCGGTGCCGATTTCCATTAGCATCTCTAAGTACTCTCTATGTACTCTATACTCTTCAACCAACCAACCATCAAGTATAATACGTACATTACCTCTTGAAAATCCACAATTGAATGTGACACTGAGCACTACAAGGTAACTCCTTAAAGTGATAGTTATTTTGTGGTGTTGTGAGCCCAATTCCCCCAAGTGGTAAAAGAAAAGGTAAAAGACACCCAACAATAAATAGATTTCCAAGTCTTCATTTTTGAAAATAAGCTCGAACAAGGATCTCGAAGAATCTTCATCCAACCATCCCCGATACCTTCAGATACTAAGTACACTCGCCCGTGATATTTCACTTCAACCTCAAATAAATAATATTGAATTAACGTCGTTGTCACATCTTCTGGTTAAAAGTTCAAACCTAGCCTCCTTTGACGTTTTAAGTGAACTATGATAATGGTTCCATCCCGATCATGCTTAAAAACACAAAACCCCGTAAAACCATGTAATTACCAAACTGCCATGAGGACATTCCAAACAAACACCCAATTCATGAAATACACCCTTTTATCCCTTCTTCGAAGTAGAAACCGTAGCACCAGCATCATATAAGATCCAGAAATACACTTTCCTTTCTCCAGGATGGTTCATCAATATGGGATTTTACAATTCTATGGTTTAAACCGAGAAATAGTTTCTTTCGCGGGATTTTACAAAACCAAGAATAAACCGCAAGATAGATCCGGAAATGCACATTACATTAACCAGAGTGTTTTCATTGTCACGGGATTTTAAAAGTCTATGATTTAAACCGAGAAATAGATTCTTTCGCGGGATTTTACGAAATCAAGACTAAACCGTAAACAATGTTAGTTTGAATGTGTTATGACAACTTTGGTTTCGGTGAATATTTGTTTTAGGGGAACATGCAGCGGTTCTTCAACGATTCTTTTCTACCATCAACAATTCTAAACCCGAATGTAGACAACTTCACAAACCATACTAAGTCAAGTAGTATAAACTCCTTTTCCCTGGAGGTTAACCGTAACACATCAAAGTACACGTTTCTCCCCCATGATGGTTTCGAACTTTCGGAAGCATCATAACGTGTACGACTATTTGCACGACAAGTTCTTGTCATAAGCAAACATCTTGAAAAAACAATCATGACAGACGCTGACGATTCTTAAAAAGATTTTGCTTAGACTGTGAAGTATCATTGACATTTTGTGGTGTCGAATATCTCATGGGAATTGCAGAAATTGAACCTCCATTGATTCATCGGCTAATAGTAATGACCACATATGAAGATAACGTCACTTCAATAAAACCGTACACAAACCCCATAGTCATTTTTCACTTTAACGCTCAAGCCGTGAATATATGTATCCTCCGTGAAATTTTATACCATACCAAACTTAAGCCAAATAATTTGTATCCTCCATTTTCTTTGAAAAAAAATAGGATAACACATATTTGTTCTTTATATCCGATCCATCATGTCACATAGCAGCCCAAATCCAAAAGATATATCAAAGCCCAAATCCACCCCAAGTTTCGGAATACCCGATCCATAAGCAAGATAACACTCATATAAGATACTTAACCCTAACACAAATACACACTAACCCTAAGCACCACTTCTCAAATAGTCCGCCCCCTTTTTATCAAATTACACACCTAACAATATCAATCTAAAAATCTTCATCCCGCATCAAATCTCAATCAAATCACCACTGAACACAACAAATTAAACATCACCGTACACATTTTCTTCATTTTCTGCTCAATAAGAATCAAGAAAGCAAGACAAAGGCTTCAAGATCCTCTCGGGGTCTAAGGTAGGGTTTTAATTGATGTGTTTTCATGTTACGAATGAACCAAGAGAAGAGAGGGTAACAATTTGTTATCTTTCTTGTCTTATAATTTGGATAATTAATGAAGCTATGCTTCAATATTCTTATCAATGATGATTTTTTTCGTGCAACCCCTTCAATGGGTTTTAATTATCTCTGAATATGCACGAAATGAAAACTGAGATTTGGTTATTGTTTGAAGTTTTGCATTAATTGATCATATGAACCGAATCAAATGGAAGACATAAACACAAGTTGTTATTGATCTTATCATTAATTTTCGGATAGTACCAAGATGGTTTGCTTTCAACATAGATCGATGATGAGATGTATCTTTCGTGATTAGATCTTGAATGGTCTATGAGATGTACTAATACACCACGAAAAGAAAACGACTGAGATCAATTATAATTTTGTTTTGAGTCATGTTAAGATGTAGATTGTGAGTTGGGGAGAGACGGTGAGGGTCCTTTGGTGAGTCTAGATGTAGGTTTTGATTGTGTCGGATATGTTAAACTGAGGTCGAGATGAATGAGTCTTGGTATATTTGTTTTGGTATTGTGGTCAAAGTTCGAGGTCTGTAAAGATTACGCGTAGTCTCTTTCTTTTCTTACTCCTATGGTATAACTTACGCGTAACTTTTTCTTCAACACCTTATGCGTAGGCCTTTTTCATTTACGCGTAACTTTTCTGCTTATGAGTAAGTTTCTTAGGCGTAACCTGGAGTTATGCGTAAGCCAAGGCTTATGCGTAAAAAATCTTACGTGTAACCTTGCTTAGGCGTAAAGCCAGTTTACTCGTAAGCATTTCCTTACGCATAACTTCACAGCTATGCGTAAATAACTCTGTAGATGCTCCTTACGCGTAAGAATAGGGTTTTGACCCTTTGACTTTTACGCGTAACCATTCCTTACGCATAACTTCACAGTTATGCGTAAATATCACCGAAGATGCTCCTTATGCGTAGAAAACTAGGGTTTTGACCCTTTGACTTTTTCCGATGAGTTTTCGACCATGTTTTCCGTTCACCATAACAACCCAGAAAAAATGCATAAGAAAAGCTTCTTTTTAGACCCATTTTGACCTCTAAATATGACCATATTCATTGAATACCCAGAAAAATGACATAAAAATGTCTACTTTTTGCCCTGTTTTGACCATAAAAACTGACCAGATGACCATTTTGTTTCACAGATATTGTACCAAACAGTCATAAATGTAAAAAGTTATCCTAAAACTGAAACTGATGAATAAATGACCACAAGAAGCAGTTAGGTGAAACTGGAAATCAAATATTTAGACTGTTTTGACCAAAAAGATACATATTGTTTTGACCACAAATAAAAAGGATGTATGAGAAACAGTTACCACGAATAATGAACACAAAAATTTCAGATCCGAAAAACACGGGTAAAACCGCTTCAAACCATGATACAAAACCAAACAAATCAACACAACACCATAACCTTGGCTCTAGTACCATTTGTAAGATCTTACATGTATTGTGTTATGATGATTCGGGTGGCCTTGGATGATGATGATACAAGAAAGCCATGGTTTTAGAGAGATGAAGAGAGGAGATGGTGTTTCTAGAGAGATAAACAAAAAGAGAAGGTTAGATTAAGAATGAAGCACCCCCCCCCTTCCAAGGATGGAAGGGGTATTTATAGTTACAGCAAATACGTCCTCCTGTCGGACTGTGGATCAGGCATACGGTGGGTAAAGACCCGTCCTTCCTCCACGGTGTTACTCTAAACTAAACTACACTAATAAATACGTAAATAACGATATGTCTACGAGCTAACTTATGCTAGATAATAGTTGGGGTGACCAACTCTTCACTATGGATTTTCTGAATCCTAACAAGATCAATCGGTTTGATGTTAACAACCCTCTTCCTCTCGGTGGTGAACCTGGACAAATGTCCATTCAGTCTGACTTCTTCTTCAACCTTGACCTGGACTATCTATGTGGTCATACTACTGAAAGAAGACCAGCTTTATCGATTTCTAAGATGAAAGCTGCTACTTACACTAATCAGGGTCTTGAACAAATGGTTCCGGATCAATTCGGGGCAGACAAAGAACAAGAGTTTGACATTGCTGCCTCTTATGGCATTTCTCATTGGTGGTTCAAGAAGAAGAAATTCTACATTGAAAGACATGGTGCTATAAAGAGTCGCAGAGCTGTTCGATCTAAGCTGCGTATTCTAAGTGTTGTCAGTGTAGAGATCTTCTCAATCTATGGCTATGATTACCTGAAGAAGATTGTTCTTCAAGAGCGACTTGAAAGAGCATATTATAGAAGAAAACGACTTCAAACATTTGATGCCAAATGACTTTGAAGACCTCTATCTTCTGAACCTCCAAGGACATCTTGAACATCTACCTGTTCGTGAGAAGAAGGCTCTCTCTGCTGTTGTCAATCTCTGGATCAGAGGCTTGGTCATTCGACAAAGACTTGGGGATTTTCAGCTTGGAATGGAAAGCTACCAGACTCGGGGTCAACCTTACAAGACCGCAATGGGAAGTCTCAGGACTTGAATTTCATCATGAATATAAAGTGATTGACACACCTAGAGCTATCATCTTTACAGATAGATACGGGTCACGTATGCTGATGAGACTGTGCGAGCTTTACAAATTCAGTGATGGAACTCTCAAGATGGTCGAAGAAGAATTGAACTCGAGAGTGAAGCATATCAAACTTGATTTGAAGCCGTGGAACAAAATAAGATTCTGGTCTGAACAGGACTTGAAGATGTGTGATGATTTCATTGCTGCAATCGGACGAAGATTAAAGACTAGAATGATTTATCGCAGCCTTGAAAGTTTTGTGGGTGGTAGACTTCGTGAAGGTCACTACAAGCTGCTTCAAAGAACTGAATGAAGACATCTTTCGGAAGTAGCTTCTGTTTTGTATTTTTGATATGTATAATGTGGTGTATGTACTATGAACAACTATAATGTATGTAGTAGTGATAGGTTATGTATTGTGGTTTCCCTTTTATCTAAAAAGGGAACTTCAAGTAGTCTACTTCAGATTATATAAAACTGGACACATTTTTTCTCCAATAAACTTTTCTTACATATTTAAATCACTTGAGATCCAAAATCTCAAAAGATTTGAAATTTTTGATTGGGGGAGAAAATGTGATATAAATATGCAATCTGATAAAAGGTGATTTTTTTTCTCAAAGTGCATATTGCTCTCGAATATGTGCCAAACTCTTTTCGAATCTCGAAGCATATATTAAGGGGGAGCATTTCTAAACAAATATAAACTTTCAAGGTACAAAGATTTTTATGTCTCATCATAAAGTACCTTGATTGATTTTCAGTTGGTTTCAGTATGGCGGTATGATCGTGAATGTGCTTCTAAGATCTCCTTCCTCTTCGTGCAAATCAATTTCAAAAATCACAATGCACTTGTTGAGGGGGACCAAATTTTTGAAAACCACATCCATTCCATAAACTATCTTTATCAAAGTATGAAAAATACTAATTTTGATCAGGAAAGTGATAATGATAACTTTTAGAAATGGTTGATCGAAGAATCGACCCTTTCATTCTTAAATCTGAGATTTTCAAATCCTCTTTCCTCCACGTGCTAAAACCGTTTCAAAAATATATGATGCACATGTTGAGGGGGAGCCGTTTTCTAAAATATCAAAAACGATTCAGGTACAAAATGCTTTGATAATATATCACAAGTACATGGATTGGTTTTCAAATGGTTTTCAATTGGTTCCAACGGCTGATGAACAATACCCAAAGACCGACCAATTTATTTTATGCATGGTGTTATAAGGATGGTTAGGTTAGGTATTCGTTCCCACGATCCCGCCAGAGCCGGAGGGATCTACCCAGGGACAATCCACTAGATAGTGTAGAAGTCCTTAGGTATGATGAAAAAAGGAGAAAAATGAGAATATGGGAAGAGTGTCGACTGAGATAGAGCTAGAACTGGAATAAACCCAACAAGGTTCTAGTAATGAAGTCTCGGTAAGCACTGAAGGGGTTGAAGAATGAAAAAGAAATGAAATGAGAAAAGGGTGAAAATAAATAGCCCTCCAATAATTCAACCTTAAGGTAGATACCTGGTTCAATACATATGCTACTGGTGTTTACTAAGGTAACACTGGTATTGAAGACAAGACATCATGGACCCAGTGATGCACTGCACTACATCTTCCCAAGCTACTCAAGTTCCTCTTAAAAGGACTTGTTTCATTCTCACGGGGAACTGACATAATCTATCGACTTTCTCTTAGAGATTGTTGATATTGAATAAGGAGACCCTCTCCCTAGTCTCCGGCATAGGAACCAAATGTGCATAATTGAGTCTAGAGCCACGAGATCATCAATAAATCTCATTAAGGACACAATCAATGAAGACTCTCTGTTTCACACAATGTGGAAAGATATAATATACTTTTAGAGTCCTACGCATTATCCTTATGGTATTGCCAGAACATCTGAGTGATTTGCAAACATACTCACAATGAAGATGGAAAGCCTTCTAGAGCCATCATCAAACAAGCTCTTGGTAGGTGGCATGTGAGATCTATCCAATAGATCAACCATGTGACAACTAAACAGAAACAATGGGGCGATTCAAATTGTTGAATCAATCTTGGTTCAGGTTATGGATTGACGGATATCTTTGGAAAACCGGTCATTGTGCCTAAAAGTCTTTTCTCTTGCACATCGACTGTGTATTAATATTTTCATCAATCAGTGAATCGCAAATTCGCTGGTTCACTCACTCCGTGTTGTCTTCTTTGAGATGTTCCGGTTTGAGAACAGCTAGAACAGCTGCGAAACCCTGTCAAGGAGATTCTTCGAATTATACTCGATCACAGCAAGACTTGTACTAATCAACGGGGAACCGTGGGGCGTGTACCTCAATTCAACGAAAGTGATCAAACACACTTTCGTGCGCTTTATTGCTAACTGTTGTATGCAGGTACAACCGACGTTTGCAGCTGATCAGAACGGAAAGGTCAATCCATAGCCGCATGCTCACACAACACATTCATCTCAAAAGAAATCATGATTAGTGCATCAATGTCTCTGATATTCTCACTCCACGCTTCTGCTACGCTCCTGCAAATATCATGAATCATCTAAAGCTTCCACTACTCTGATAAGAAGAAATCATGATCCAGAATGTGAGCATGTCGGTCCAATTTGTCACTACATCATATGCGGGCAACACAACAATGAGTGATGCTGAAAATCCGAGAAGGACTACTAAACTTATAACAACCTGAAAATCTAAGACAACATTTAAACTTTTGAATACGAATATAACATAAAGTACATCATTTGCGAATAGTCCCTAAATCATGATAAATAAAATCAAAGTAACTTAAAAGCATTCAAACTGCATGCAATCACGTTGTTTCACGTTAACATTCACTTGGGCATGAGAATTACCCGGGCCCACTTTCCTCCAGATTCTCATAATAGTTATTATAACTTAATCAGTCAAAACGTCATCTTCATATCCCCTAAATTTGCGATGGTTTGTTATGTGTAGGTCGATATATTTTCACACCACACGTACGTCCTTTAATTGAGAATCATGACACTAAACATAACCACAAAATACAATCCATTATCCTAATATTTGTTGCTATATAAGAGCTAATAGTGCATGCGTTTTGGTGATCACGTCAACCAAATCTCGCGTTAGAGTTCGTGTTCGGGATGTTAAGTATCGGTTCCTACTCGAGTCAGGATCATGATGGTTCGTTCGCTGGAGGTTGCGTCGTGATTGGGTTGAGTCTTTGTTAGGTTTTGAGTTCGGTTGTGTCTCGTTGAATATTGTGTTCGTGTTCATGTTTCGGTAGTGATCGTACTTGTCTAGCCTTGATCGAGGTAACTCTTGAACCATCATTTTGATACAAAATAATGCACACTCTAAATTGAGGAATATGTTAAGTAACACTTATTAAATCCTAACATAATGATTAGTTTTGTAAGATTATATTTGAAACCGTATATAAATGATTTGCTTGCTTACTAACATCAAGGATTTTAACATGGAGTTTAGTCTTATAAAATGGTGTAATCAATTCTGAAAATGGGTAAGTTTGAGGGCGATCGCCGGTTTAAGGGGTAAGTTGTACGAGGTGTTTAACGTGTGTCGTGGAAGACGAGTCGGGGGTTAGTCATTAGGTGCGTTTACCGAGTCGTGTTGGTAAGTTTTATGAACCGCGAGCGAGGGTAATTTGCATATCGAATTCAAGTAGGAAAAATGTTTTGCAAATGAAATACATGAACCTGTTATGCATAGAACCATTGATCATTGATGTCGATGTAAAAAAAACAAAGTATTTTTTTACGCTATTCCTAAATCAGTTTACAACGTGAAGATAAAATTAAGCCATTAATTTGTGCTTGCATTTTGAGGATTGATTATGGTGTATCAAATGGTAAATGTTTTTAGAAGTCTGGCTCAAGTTGATCACTGTATGAATAAACATAATGTTGCATGTTAAATATTTTGACATTTTTTCACTTTTAACCCTCATCTTTAGAACATTATCACATGAAAACCTTACACTTTATGATTTGGCAAATTACAACCTTAAACTATTATAAGCATAATATTAAGTTTTAATGTTTAATTACTTGTCGCAATAAACCCTAAACTTTGATAAGTTACACTTTAAACCTTAAGTTTGGATTATTTATATTTTGAACCCTAAATCATGATAATTATTTTATTAGACTTTTTATTTTATTAGCATTGGTAAATCTAAACTTTCTATTTCGGACAAGCTTACCAATTCGATAACCTTTCTAATTTGGAAAAGTATTTAACGTAGTAAACTTAATAATTAAAAGTTACGAATTTGGTAAAATTACTAATTACAGAAACTTACTAAAAATGAAAAGTTGATAAATATGGAAACCTGCTAAATATGGTACGTTTCTAAAAAAATGAAATGAAACCCTAAATATGAACAATTGTGAAGATGAAATGGTTTCTAAAACTTGAACGATCATTATTCGTGTAGATCCGCGGAGGAAGGAGTAACCTTTGGTTACTTTTGCATTTCCGATGATTTGCTTTACGGTTTGAGGTACATATATTCTTTCCCTTTTTAGTAGGGATACTTTTGTACGTTCTGATCCTTTGATATGATCCTTTGCTATGATTCCCCCATGATGATCCTTTGTTTGCCTTCTGAATTGATTCATATGCTATGATTCTTCGATATGATTCGTTCCATTTTGACTTCGGTATGATGTGTTATGATATGATTCAGTTTCTATGACTTGTACGCTTATGATTCGGTATGTTTTGGATATGATTATGATTTGTACGTTCTGCCCCTTTTGTTACGAGCCAACTAGTCATGGAGATACCATGACCATGTCATTGATGGTACCAATGGCATGACACTATCTGGGGCGGTGTGATTAGTCCCCGGCGTCCCCATTATGATTTGATTTGATTTGATATGATTTGTGGCGCCTTATTTGCATATGTATACCTGTCTAGATAACGGGGTACATATTGCCTTATGTACGGGGGGGGCGTATGGATGCATCCTAGGCTTATAATTTGATATGATATGCTTTGATATGATTTGTATGGATTTGGCGTTTGGGTTGTGTGTGCCTTGCACCCCCTCTCGCACTTTGGTACATGTGAGGTCTCCTCTCCCTGGACCCTTTTGTAAGTAGTGTCCTTCATGTGGCATGTTGGACGCATAGGATTATTTGCTCGTGGGCATCTTTAATTTGTAATTCATTAAACTTCATTGGATTATGTATTCGTATGTTCGTTGTGTTCTTCATGTGGCATGTTGAACACCTTTTTCTTTGGTATTTCATTATGTTCTCTTCATGACCTGATCCTTTATTGTTTATGATCTCTAATTCACTTTGATTTGTTATCTTTTGCTCATTTGATACGTATGCCTTCATTCAGTTACTCGTTTGACCTTTTGTTTACTCAGAATCCTTATCTAGTCCATCCAACAACTATGTGGGGTTATAGTTATTTGAATTTAATATGCTTTCATTCCATGTGGTTGCCAAACTTATGTTATCAGACTTTACTTCATATGTTTATAATGCTATGACATGAGTATGTGATTCCCTTGTTTATTATGTTGATGTGTGACTACATGGCTTTCCCACTCTCCATGCTGATACGTGATTACCTGAATTACCTGTTGCCGTGCTAGTATGAAATTATCCGGTTACCATGTTAAGATGTGCTTATGTGAATTGTCTAGTTGCCATGCTTGTATGTAAATCTGTGACTTAGCGGCTTTTGGTGATGCTTTTATATAGTTACTTCTTGAGTTATAATTATCATTAATGTACTATCTGCTAATTATTCATCTGTCATGATTACATTTACACACATGATTCCTTGCTGAAAGAAATTGATTTGACTTATATGTGTACTTATTGAACTTTTTAGTTGCCATGTTATTATCTTGCTTAGTATTACTACTGATGATGCTACTTGGTGTGATGACTGTACAGCTTGTCGTTGTTATTTATCTGCCTGGAGTAATTGCCATACTTGAGCTATGTTATGTGGTTTCATGTCTGCTTATAGACTATAGTTTAGTTAAATGTATTTGATTTGCTACCTTGCTTGTTTTGCCATAACATGTTGTTAGTCGTTCCCCTGCTTGACATGCTCTCACAATATTTGGTTACATGTTTAATTATGATGCTGCCTTTCATCTTTTATGTGATTCTTTTAATGCTTTAATATTTGTATGTGCTTGTATGTATTCGCGTATGTGCTATTTGCTATGGGGTTTATTTGATTATGTTCTTGGTGGATATATGTTATGATGTTTGCTGCAGGTTTCTCGTTGACTCATTTCATTTCGTTCATTCGTTAAGATTTCGTTGTCACCTTTTGATTCATTTTGTACCTTTGTTATATTTATCTTTTGATTTCTTTCATATCTGTTCACTGAGCTTTGTAAGCTCAGCCACCTTTTCTTTCTCTGTGGCGGCAGGTTCTAGTAGGGCTATGGGTAAGAGTGAGAGTTGGGACTTAGAAGACCTACCCTATTTTGATATTTCACTTAATTATGGGTTTATGTTTCAGATTTGTATTTCATTTGTATTTCTATTTTGTATTTGTGATTGCATTTATCATTTTGGAGTTATGATGTTCATGACTTTATTTTATTTGTATGATAAGACTTCCGCTTACGTTACTGTATGCTTTGTATGACACCATAATGTGGCATTCTGACCCGTATCGGGTTGGGGTGTTACAAAACTTAGGAATGATATCTTGATGTTCCAACAACGTCAAGGTGAAACTCTCTATGAAGCGTGGACTCGATTGAAGGACTTACTCCATAAAGTCCGTCATTATGGCATTGATCTTTTTCTTCAAATCTAAATTTTCTATGATCATGTCAATCTCTCCACAAGGCAAACCATTGACCAAGCGGTCGTTGGTAAGCTTCATGATCTAACCGAGGAAGAATCATGGGGAGTAATAGAGGACCTTCCCCTCTATGACAACGAATGTTGGAACGAAGCTCGTGAGTTGAGCAAAACCGTCAAGGCAATATCATTGCCTTCAAATGACTCACATACTTCCTATCCTAGGATTCTTGAACTTGAAGATCAAGTCAAATACCTAGTGAGTTCCTACGAAGCTCATAGACCTTCACGCCAAGTGAAAAAAATCACTTCCTCGTGTGAGTTATGTAATGGTCCTCATGACACTCGTGATTGCACAAAACTCCCAGAACAAGCTTTTGCGGACTACGCATCTTTGCTTACCAACGAAGCTGGGAGGAAGATGGTCTCACACAAACCCGAACCTAGGAATTTCAATGAAGCCTATGAGGCATGGAAGGATAAACCAAATTTCGATTGGAGTCGAACTCAAGCCATCTCGACTGATGACTCTCCACCCCTCACTTGGTCTCAAAACTCCAAATCATCCAACAAGAATTCCTGCGGTCCCCAATATGGCTTAGTGGGAATGATGCGTAACTTCATGACATCTCAAGAGGCTCAATTGTCTAAACTTGAGAATCAATTTAACCAACAACAAGCCAAAATATATAGGAAGATTAATAACCTCTTAAAAGTAATAACCAACCACGTTGGCACCGTGCCAATCAAGAGGGTTAATGTTATTACACTTAATCCTCTCATTGTAGAGAAACCCTCAATTATGAAAATAAAATATCCTAGTAAATTTTTCGCACATTCACAAAAAGGGAAAGAAATAAAAGATCCATCATCATCAAAACATGTTCACTTCGTCAATGCTATCACTCTAGTGCCACCGAATAGGGATAATAAGGAAGAAAATAAGGAAACAATAATTGAGGATAATAAGACCTCTAAGGAAGAAATTAAGGATGATCCTAATAAGGAAGTGGAAGAAGTAGAGGAAAATTATTTCAATAAGTTTCCCACAACGGATGAATTGGCCTACTATAAGTATTTGTTACGCAATCCTAATCCACCTTATTACATGGCACTACCAATTATCCAAAATGGTGACCCATCAAATATAAATATACCATGAAATATTGCGCATGTGCATGTGTGGAAAGCTTACATTGACCTTAAGTCCCCTATAAATATTATGACTAGGATACACTATAATTGGGTCATGAAAAAACAATTAGTACCAAGGAAAGATCCCGTTACGGGTGAAGTAAGTAATTTTATTGGGAGAGTTAAGGGGATGCATGTATTTGTTGGGAATTTCACATATGTTACGGATTTATTGATAGTAAAGGATATTAGTCTGGCAATTGATTGTTGTTTATCCCAAGTAGTATTAGGAAAAGTTTCTAAAATGACTTACGACCCTACCTTAGGGATAGTTAGGTTTATGGATAAAACCGACGAGATTGCCTACCAAATGCCATATAAGATTGAACAATTCCGACTAATGCCAAACCTAGAAAAGGAACTCAAGTAATCGGTCTACTATAGTAATGAAAAGGATAAAAGAAGAGGTATAGATTATGTGATGAAGAAGATGCTTGGTTTTTACAAAGAATGTCTACAATTATGGTCGGAATATAAAACCAAGATTGAGGATATTGAGAACGTGACAGAGGATGGAGTCACGTAATTGGTTATGACTTTGAGTCTAGCTACAAGATTCGTAAATAAAGAAAAGCGCTTCTTGGGAGGCAACCCATATTTATTTGTTTGATTGTTTGTTTGAATTGTTTGTGTGTCATAAATGCCTCCTCATTATTGTTCAATTTTCATGTTTCGAATATTATTGTGAAAATTCTTTATCTTGTTGTTAACCTCGTCTTAATCACATATAAAGGTATTTTGCAAAAAGATAAGTATAGAGAAGATCACATATGTTTAATGGAACAAAATTGAATATGAAATTAACAACAGGGAAAATTAACCAAATAGAACGTGCGCCCTGATGCATATCACTTTCTAGACCACGCCCTTTTGTCATTTGAAACTAGACCGGTTGCCCAGCGATTTTATTGGACCCAACCAGGGGCTGCCATGTGTCCGACAACTTATGACACAAGTACGTATTTTGAAAGTATATGTCATGTATTGTAAGGTATTGTTTTTTGGGCAACTTGTATTATTTTTTGGGCAACTTTATATTTTTGGGCAACTTGTATTTATACACAAGGATAATTTCGTCATTTTACATTTTCAATTAAAAAAAAATTACAGACTCACACCACTACATAAATCACACCTCCTCTTGTACGTTTCCAAAATTAACAAATACATATTAACTCAAATCCAAACCGCCAATTCAGTATTAACCACCACCTGACGGCACCGCCACCTGACGCCACCTCTACCCAAATCCAAACCGCCGATTCATCGAGCGCGCTTACAAGTATCGACCCGTTAAAGTCGTGGAATTTGAACTGCCACGCCAGCAAGGTGTGGTTTACTTAGATCTTAAACATGAAGAATGTGCAAATCTTTTCCCTTCAAGAAGAGTCTATTCTCAAGCTTTTCATTTAGGTGGTCAAGGATTTTTCTTGTCGGCTCACTATAACATAGACCAACAAAGCTCGTTTCCTAAATTGGGTTCGTTTTTATACATAATCTTTATTTCTGTACTACACATTATAAATTTCTATAGTTTCTGATGTGTCGTGATCATATGATGTAGTTAACCTAGGAGTCCAGATAGCATGGGTCTCGGGACCATGGTTTCTTTCAATATTCATAAATCGACAAATGGTGGATAATGTTTTAGGTACGCTTAGAATATAATTAAGATAGTTTGTAGACCAATGAGGTATTTAGCTACTGCTTGTGATTGGTAACAACTGCTAGGCTACTCGTTTCCACTGCTAGCTTGTCGTTTCCACTACTAGGCTTATCGGTTACCACTGCTAGCCTATATTGATACCATGGTTCCGTTTCATTAGTGAATATCATTGTCTGATTATGTGGTGGTATGTTTGTTTGTACCCTTATTTTTGACTTTCTATTGATCCATGTATTTCATAGATGGACGATTTGATGATGATTACTTCCAGCAAAGTGAAGAGTCAAGCTAGTTCAGGAGTGAGTTTGAAATGAGAAAAATGAAGCAGGCATGTTCTTGTATTCTCTGTTCTAGTTATTAAAACACTAGAGGTGGAAAAATTGGTTGGTTGGGTAACAGGTAAAAATGGGTCCGGTATAAACAGATAATTGTGTGCTGGTTGAAATAACATGTTGAGTCAGGTTTACCTTTAATCCAAAAGGCTTAAAAAGATGAATAGTTATAGTGTAAAATATGATCACAAAAGTTGTATCACTTCAGTGATAACCTAATTGCACTTATATAAAATGATTTAGTAACTCATTTGAATTAAATACATTTTGGGCGACTTTTGACCGTTTCGACACCTTCTTAGGTAACTCTTAAGCTCATTTAGTATTACCCGTTGATGCGTAATATATAAAACATAACACAAATTGACCCATTCACAAGTGTATTTGTTGAATAGGCCGCCTCTATAAAATACTTCCACTGACATTCATCACATTTCTATATGTTTCTATCTTGTATAGGATCAAGGCCTGGATGTGATATCCGAAGGTTTAGACACATTGAAAAACATGGCACAAGATATGAACGAGGTTTGTTATCTTTTATTAAACTGCATCTCGCATATCTTGAAATAAGTGGGGTAGAACCAGCACATCTTTCCACGTTTCACAACTCCAATTGCTAAAACTGAATATCTACTCTTTGCAACTTTTATATTAGAATGGATAGTTATAGAAGCCATTGTATGAATTTATTGGTTATGGCATTTTCTTAAATTGCAATGAAAATAGTTTACCAGAAGGCTTGATTTGAGTGAACAACAAAAATCACCTTTATTCAAACTGTTCATGCACGCCAAATATCATTAACTGTTCATGCACGCCAAATTTCATAAGGTACAATTGCTAGGTCTTACTATCAAGGATAGACCTTATTTATTACAAAATGACAGGTTCTCGAGGGAAGATCCTATAGGCTTCAGCATCCATGGGTTGGAATTGTAAATCGTTCACAAGCTGATATCAACAAGAATGTTGACATGATTGCTGGTCGACGAAAGGAGCAGCAATATTTTGAATCTAGTCCTATCTATGGACACCTAGCACCTAAAATGGGTTCAGTGTATCTTGCAAAACTTTTATCTAAGGTATCCATATTCTTCATATTTATTTTACTTTACAGTATTCTTAATTATATTGTTTGACAAGTTTCTATTCTTATTAATCTCTCTTCATCAGCATTTGGAGTCTGTTATACCCTTGTAGTTGAAAATAGTTAAAATGGCAAACTACTATTGAATGTGAATATTAAGACCATAAATATATTCTACTTGATTCACAACAGCTTGAAGAAGCAAAGTTTGAAGAGGTGATCAAAGCTTCACGTGCAAAGGTCAGAGTTAGTGGAGCTGGTGTAAGACAGAAGGCTCTCCAATTCTGCGACGATAACAAGTAATCATGCTCAATTGATACCAGACTCCAATTAGCTTTAAGAATAAGTGGGATCCGGAAAAAGAACATGTTGGGAATGATATTAGTTCTATGGAGTCAGTAAATAATTTGACATGGCGGAGTAGGATTGAAGAAGGGGAAATATACACTGCATTAATAAGGTATGATGCTAGTTTGAATAACCTTAGTGTCATGTTCACGACCTTTAGTCGAAAAAGAAGTCTTCACCAGCGGGTTTCCTACATCGTTGATCTAAGGGAGCATTTGCCTGAGTGGGTTACGTTTGGGTTTTCGGGAGCAACCGGGGATACTACAGTTATAAATAGTATATACAAATGGGCTTTTAGTTCAGATTTAGGCATCAATGAGGGCACAATTGACCCGGAACCAGAGACTGCTTCTAGCCCTAGACCCGAGCCCAAACCGGAAAAAAGTAAAAGTGGACAAGTAATCGGTTTGGTGTTTGGGATTGTTTTGTTTATAGGGTTGGGTTTGGGCTTGTTTATGTTAAAGAGGAGGAAAAGATTTGAAACTACAGATGATATTTTTGTGTTGGATACTGAATTCGAAAAAAGTACAGGCGCAAAAAAGTTTTCATACAAAGAACTGGCCCGAGCCAGAAGTAATTTTACAGAGCGAGAAAAGGTCGGCGAAGGTGGGTTTTGTGGGGTTTATAAAGGATTCGTGAAAGAGATGGACTCCTACGTTGCAGTAAAAAGGGTGTCACTTGAATCTCACCAAGGCATATAAGAGATGGACTCCTACGTTGCAGTCTTGAAAACTGCAGGACCCGAGGGAGAGATAACAGCAGGTGACATATTCCTTAATATTAAGTCCATTTAGTATTGATTATTGAATATGAAATCCTTTATATTAAAAGAAATATATATAAGTTTGATTTTTGTGTGTGTTAAACGCAAGTCTTTTGGTTCTAACCAGGACTTCACAGTACCAGAAACGGCCCATTTTGCCATCTCTGATAACAGTTTTATGACACAAAGTGTTTAATTTGTTCTCTCTCTATATCTGTTTGTAGTGACAAGCTCCGGACATCAAGAACTGCTTTATCAAATGCAGATATATCGAACGAGTTCACACTGGGTCTACCTGGCGAAGCCTTCTAATTTTCTCAGTGCATAAATAAAGTGATCTGCCGACGCTTCTCTGACAGGTGAGATACAACCCTTGGAGCAGTTTATCAGGGAACGTGTGAAGCCTTGATATCGATTCTGTCAAATTGGTACCAAGTACCCAATGCTTATGTGAAGAAACGGTTCCTTGTTCATGGAAATTAACTTACCATGTCTAGAAATTGTAGCGGAAACTTAGATTTTGGATTATGGAGAGATTTTATTTTGTGGCAAATGTGATTTAGGAGAACATGTTTATATTCTAAGACTGGTTGAACTTTTGATACCTTTAAGTTTGCATATGATTAAGGTTGGCTTTTCTGGTGGGTATCATTGTGTTGCATGATTGCAGGTAACAACTTCTTTCAGGCTGTAGTTGTTGACACCTCTTGTTGCATATTAAATAAATTGTTCATTCTGTAAGTACCATCACATATGTAATGGATGCTAATCGCTATCATCCAGTACTTATGTGTTTCCAATTCTGTCTAAATTCAGTAAATTGTATGGTTAATTGTTTAGTTTGCTCCAAATACTATCATATACAGAGAGTATATATATTTGAAATCCTCGTTGTGTCCATTACAACGAAAACAGTTCGACTTCTTGACCGCCCTACAAAAATTAACGCCATCAGCTATAGAGGTTTACTAGTATATCAAGCCCACTACCCAAAGTGCTAAGTAGAGATATAAAGGGCTGATTGGGTCCAGACAGTCATGTTTTATCACACAAGCTAACCACTTGTGAATGGTCAACCGTAATAAAGTCCAAACAGCTTAGAACCAATGCAATTAAGATCTGGAGAGTATAGTGTTTCCCCGGGTCGTTAAGTCCCAACGAGGTGTGAACACTGAAGTAAGACGAATCTGTGATCGGGTGATATTGAATGGGAAAAAGTGATGATTTGGAATAATTATACCTAAAGAAAAAGTTTGTAAATTACAGGGGCTTAAATGCAAATTAAAGAAAATTAAAATGATAAATTATATTAAATAAACGCTATCACTATTTTTAAAATTGGTTTTTCTTGATTTATAAAACAAAATAACTTAAATAAACTATTTTAACTAAAACGTAAACTTAAATTATCTAAAAATGAAAACGTGCGTTATGTATAAAAATTACGCGAGTGCGCAAGATAAAACGTAAAATTTGTGAAATAAAAGTCCTACAAGTGTAAAAACAATTTTCTTACGTACTATATGACAAAAGAAAAATTTAGAAAAAATAATTATATTTTTTTGACTTTTATATTTTTTATTATGAATTAAATACTATTTTAAACTAATTAAATGATTAAAAATACTAAAACTATTAAGAAAAATCTGAAACTTTTTTATAAAATACTTTATACTAATACAAAGATAAGAAAAATACAAAAGTTGTAAAAGCTTGTTTTAATAAGCTATAAATAAGCTAAAACATTCGTATAAGCTAAAAGAGGAAACAAGGGTTAAGTAATAAATCGTGCAAAGTAATACCAGTCAAAGACCCAAGGGCAGTTGGTATTGTGTGTGTGTGGTGAGCTGGGTGGCCAGAGTTCGAATCCCAGCAACTCCCTTTTTTGCAAAATATTTTATTTTTGGATTTTTCTTTTTGAAACTAATTAAGCACATTGATATAAGCAAATTATAAGACTAAAACTTTTTATAAAAACCAATAATAAGCTCAGATTGAGCTTATCATCTCAACAGTTGGGCTAAAAATGGAGATAAGCACAAGGTTAAGCCAAATTGGCTAATAAGCTGATGAATAAGCAAAATATTAACTGAATATAAGCTAAACTAATGATAATAAGCTAAACTGATAACTGAAAAAGTAAAATAACTTAAAAATAAGCACTAAACAAACTCTAAATAAGCACAAGCTTAACTGATTGCACAGGGTACTTTTTGGGTATCTAGGCACCTTTAAGCTTAAATTTAAGCACTTTAATAAGCTAGGAAATTAAAAGGAACAATTGAACTAGCAAGTAGACCAACTAAACTTTCTAAAAAACTAAGATTCTCACTGTGGTATCCACTGATGAGCTTATAATGAGCTTATGAAAATTGCAAACACCGATTACTCAGTGTACTAGATGAAATGGACAAAACAATAAGCCACTAGCAGGCTTATCAAATAAGCTACAAATGGAGAAATAAGCACTGGACCTTCAAGATGGCTAGATTGGCTTTCCAAAAAGCCAAGTTTCACAAGCTATGGTTTACTATTAAGCTTTTCATGAGCTTGTGAAAAAGGTATGCTCAACTGTGCACATGACACATTTTTGAAAAGGTACTCAAAATAAGCTAGGAAATAAGCTATTAAATAAGCTATCTAGAAATTATAAAAATTACTAGGATAAAGCTGAGCAACTATATTTTACTATCCCAAAAGCTCAAATCTTAAAACTCAAAATTAAGTCCTATATAAAAGTTTCTAGTTTATTCAAAAACGACTAAGTGAGATTTTGACTTTTTATAAAAACCAAATAAGTTGACTAAAACGAACTTTGAATACTTATAATTGACTGATTATGTTATTATAAGCTATAATAAGACTGTTTTAACTAATCTTAACAACTTTTAAAGCTAGAATGATGATTATGCAATCAAAAATCCTAACAGTGAAGTAGAAATGAGATTCAAAGATCATTTTGACTTTTTAACAAGTTAATACTGGATTTTATTGTTGCACTGAGCTAAAATGAACTTAAATGATATATGTAAACTAAGGTTAGCAACAATGGCACCTTATTTCACAGTGTACATAACTAAAACAAACACTCCTTTAGTAAACTGTTTTGAAGCCTTAGACACTAAAACAAGTTTTTAAACCAAGTAATCTATTTATTATCTTAATTTAACTATAATAAGACAAGATTGAACTGGAATTAACAATATTTAAACACTTATACTAGGAAATGCAAATTTTTGAGAATAAGCTTACAAGATGAGTCCAAGCTCGAATGAGAACCAAAAGCCAAAGACACACCCTATAGCTTCCCAAGAAGCTCTAAACCCAAGGGCAATCCTTTATTAACCCTGCTCCATGCTTCTTGATAACCTTCCATTGATTTTTATTTTTCAACAATTGTTTAGTAGTTTTGGTATTTTTTTTTCTTTTTGCTTCTAAACTGAATTTTAAGGGTTACTAGTAGCTTAAACAAGCTATCTAGGAGCTTAAATGGGCTTATGAGTCCAAGAAAATAGCTACAAATAACTTTAAGACATATGAGAATTTTGAAATGAAAATTGCATAAACATGAAAGGAAACTGAAAACTTGAAATTGAGGTTTACAGAAGTTTTATTATACACTAAAACATGAATTACGAACTTGAAAGCTAATTGATACACTGGAAAATTAAAATTAACTAAGTCGACACTACCTAAACTAAAATTACACTAGTTGTCTTTCACCTCTGCTTTTTCCTTCTATAGATATTTTTGGAGTTTCTTGGGTTCCTCTGAATCTTTCCCACTTCACTTGAGCCATTGGATCTTCATATTTCATCATATTCGTCCATTTGGAGTTTTGGCGCCAAAAGTCATGAGCAGGTTTTTTGCATTTAATGATTTTTGGTGGATGTGAAGGTGGAGGGGGGTTGTTATACAGCTGGAAAGGTGGAAGAAGCAAGTGGAAAGGTGGAAACCAGGGTGGTTTGAGAGGTGTCTGGTTTTGGCGGGTATATGTGAGGGAGATGCACAGTGCATCTGGTATTATTCTTTTTAAACCGTGGGCCGGGTTGGATATTGGGCCAGCTGGGTTGTGTTTTGTTTTTGGATTTGGGTTTGTTATTAACACAAAGGTCCGTTTGGTTAAGGTTTAATCACAAGGACCAAGTTTGTAATTTTTGAAAATGAAGGACTGAAAATGTAACTTTCCCAAAGTTATTCCAAGGGCTAAAATTGTAACATGTGAATAGCACAAGGGTATAATTTGATAAGTTTCCATTTTTTAAATACCCAAGGACTATATTTGACACTTTTCAAAGTTGAGGGACTAAACTTGCCATTTTTGCAAACTTGAACTTCAAGGGTAAAATTTGTCATTTCATGATTCCTGGGGGACTATTGTTGATTTTTCTTCAAAATATTTTATCCAGGGACCATTTCTGACAATCTGTGAAAGTTCAGGGACTGAAACTGCCAATTTTGTAAACTTTATTGTTTTTTATCAGTTTTCAATCCTTTTGCACTTGTAACACATAAAAACACATTTTCATGATATTTGTAACATTTATATAGTCATTTGTGTGTTTTTGCTTTTTGTGGTTTAAACAAGGTAAAATATATGTGCTTTTAGACACATATCAAATCCCCCACACTAAACTATTGCTAGTCCCTAGCAATCTTTTGAGAAAAATTAATGGATTTTAACTCTTTACCAAAAGTCATTACTTCTGGAGTAGCCAATTGTTTTAGTTCAAGTAAGAACATTTGGTACAATGATAACCAAATGATTTTGAGCAAATCACCAGCTTTCAACGGTTTTGATTTGTCTTTACCAGAAGCCGTTTGCTTCTGGACTAGCCAACTCTTAGATAAATTATCAATATTATCTTTGGTGAGTCGATTACCAATTATGGTTTTTCAACTGCCTTTACCACAAGCCATAAACTTGCGGGCTAGCCAACTTTTTACTTTTAAGGATATGGTGAGCTAAACACCATACAATTTTGGGCAAATTGCAAGCCATCAACGGATTTGAGATATCTTTACCAAGAGCCGTTTGCTCCTGGATCAGCCAATCCTTATGTGGGTTAGACATGGTGGACTGATTACCATTTGTTGTGTTTAGTACATAGTACTTCCACTAAAAAAAAATTAATTTGGCCATTTTGGGGAAAAAGGGACTAAAAGGGTACATTTATAATCAAATTCGCCAGAATTTCCCCCCCACACTTAGAAATGAATATTGTCCTCAATATTCAAAGTACCGGCTGTTATGCCGAAACTTAGAACGTAAAAAGATAACATTACTAGCTAAGTGTAGAAACACAACAATTATTCTCTTTTTTTTTTTTTTTTTTTTTATTAAGATCTATATACAACATGTGGGGCATCTCCCCCACACTAGGGTGGTACACACGGGTGAAAACCCATGTTTGACTACTGTTTTTGATTACCGAGTCGCTAGCTTGACTCGACCCCGAATTAATTTGTTCATGGGGAAGTAAGTAGAAGAGACAATCTCCATCGGACTTTCATTTAAGATGTTTGTATAAACATTGAAGTACATGAAAGTTCCACACCGATGAGGTATACATAGAACCGGCTCAAAAATGATAAATGAAAATTCCGGGATCAAAAATAGTGTCCTCATTCCCGAAGGAGTGAAGAACAGGAGAAGTCACCGTATAGGTGAAGAAAAGAAAGAAAATCATGATAAAAATCATGACTAACTCATCATTATCAGAAGGAGAATTCATTGTTTCATGAATCTCATCAGTTAAGCTCGCTTGATCAAGACATATTATGGGTGTGTCTAGATCAAAGTAGAAATTATCATACTCCGGCGGAGATATGATATGAGTGAGTTCACAGGAGGACTCCTCAAAGGTGAATGATTCATATTCGGGATTGATTTGAGTGAGTTCACTGGGAACTCCTCAAAAGTGAATGATTCATAATCGGGAGAGAATTATGAGAATGAGAAGTGGTAATACCACTAATCTTCTCTCCCATATGATCAAAATGGAACGTTTGCAATTCGAGAATAGAATCATTGAACAAAAGTTCACTATCCTCAAAGGGGATAGGATATGAAGTAGGCTTTTCATTAAAAGCCTCGATTCTAGAAATGAGAAGATTAACATTTAATAATGTAAGACGAAGAGCTTCGTCTTGGATTATTTCTTCATCATTCTCTTCTCCTAAGCTGACAAGCTCAGAAGGTAATTACCCCACATAACTTATGTCTCCACAAGATAAAGAATAGTCCTCATCAGAATCAGAGAACATCTCAATATGATCATTTTGGAAGACAAGAGGAGGAGGTATATCACACACATGATCAATAATTCCCTGTGATTCTCTTGGAATTTGGAAAAGGTTCTCAACACTAGACTTTATAAATTCGTCAGATTCCTTTTCAGGAACAGTGTCAAGAAGCTCATCCCCCATGTTCAGAGAATGAGTGGGAGCTTCGGGTGTGATAGCAGTTGTTTGAGAATGAACCTCAACTTCTGGGATATCAACTGATGAACTTGATGAATCTTTATAAAATTGTAGGATACCAAGTGCATCCTCATCATCACTGTCATCGAGAATAAAACGAAATTGAGAGCTAGAGTCTGCTTTTCTTTTGCAATTGATTCCCTAATAGATTTTTCAAAGGCAATTTGGGAATTTATTTTAGCACCTGCTCTTCGCTAGCAATTCTTCCAAGGATTTCTCATGTGAATTTTGAATGACGGGACATTGTGGGAGTGGAGATTTGTCAAAACCGAAGGTTGACATTGATAATCATCATGAGGACCCCCACAATATACACAAGAAAAACTGGGAGCATTTTGAAATGTTGTTTTACTCAACTCCTCAGTTCTTTTCACGACTCGAAGCTCTAGATAAGTATCTTGTTGGGTTTGCTGAGGAGTTTGAGTCATTTGGCACTGTGGAGGTTGGTCGTGATATGGATAGTCGTAATTGTTACAAGGAAATGGATTCCCTGTTTGACAATCGAGTGAAATGGGGACCTCCACAATATTCACAACAAGAAAACTGTTGAGTCCGGATCGGCGAATTATATGGATATTGGTCATAACCAAAGTTCGAGCATCACCGAAAAACTGTTCATAGACAAACGTGTTTCCGGATTGACACTCAAATCCTTGGTGAGGACCTCCACAAAATTCACAGCAGCTATGTTGATTATATGAAGATAAGTCGGGCTGTGGTGGGTAATTGGAAAAGTTTGAAGGGTCGTTAAATGAGTTCGGATTAGGATCGTAATCAAATGAATTCCTCGAACCACAAAACAAACAACTCCCCGCATTTAATATCATTACCACACTGCATACACACGCATACACCAATGACAGGGTGAACCATAAAGAGGCTCACCACAACCGACACAAGGAATAAACGATTCCATTTGAGAGTTATGAGAAGGAATTGGTTCATTCAAAGAATCAACAAAACCAACATGGTGATCCGAATGACTATTAAGTCTCAAAGAATATTTTGAAAAATCCGGAGGTGGGACAAGTGGTGTGCTCTGAGAGCTAGCAATTTCCACCACTTCCGTTATGGTCTCCGGTTCTTGTTCTTGAGAAACTTGAAGATTAGGCAAGTCATTCTTGCTAGTCACCGGTTTAAATTCTGCATGCTTGCTTTTAACCGTAAATCGTGAAAGTTTAGGATCAATTTTAGACGGCTTAGGAGCAATTGAGGGGTTAGATCTTTGGATAACCGTAGGTTGGACGAATTTAGCACCTCCATTATCGAAGGAAGTACCGGTCCTTTGTCACCCTAGTTTCTCGTTCCATTTCCCTACGCAGAATTAATGGATCATCACGAACAACACGAATTCTTGACATTTGTGATAAAGTATGAAGTTTTTCAAATTGCCAGAATTGTCGTAGTCGAAAAGATTCCATGAGAAGAAAAAGTTAGAATCAAATGGATAGAGGGTAAAGGGATAAAGAATCAAAAAGGGTAAAAGGGTAAAGATGAATATTTTTGGATTTTTGAAAAACATGTTATAAAAACAAAGAATGAAAATATTTTTGGTAATCGATTAGTCAAACGAATTAACTTCACGATAATTTTGGTTTTATATGAAAATAAGGAAATATGGACAAAGATGGGAAATATACAATGGTTGTATATTCAAGAATCATTGATGCTTCAAATTCGTAGAACGCAACACACCTCCCCGGCAGCGGCGCCAAAATTTGATTGGGTCCAGACAGTCAGGTTTTATCACACAAGCTAACCACTTGTGAATGGTCAACCGTAATAAAGTCCAAACAGCTTAGAACCAATGCAATTAAGATCTGGAGAGTATAGTGTTTCCCCGGGTCGTTAAGTCCCAACGAGGTGTGAACACTGAAGTAAGACGAATCTGTGATCGGGTGATATTGAATGGGAAAAAGTGATGATTTGGAATAATTATACCTAAAGAAAAAGTTTGTAAATTACAGGGGCTTAAATGCAAATTAAAGAAAATTAAAATGATAAATTATATTAAATAAACGCTATCACTATTTTTAAAATTGGTTTTTCTTGATTTATAAAACAAAATAACTTAAATAAACTATTTTAACTAAAACGTAAACTTAAATTATCTAAAAACGTGACCTAAAATGAAAACGTGCGTTATGTATAAAAATTACGCGAGTGCGCAAGATAAAACGTAAAATTTGTGAAATAAAAGTCCTACAAGTGTAAAAACAATTTTCTTACGTACTATATGACAAAAGAAAAATTTAGAAAAAAGAATTATATTTTTTTGACTTTTATATTTTTTATTATGAATTAAATACTATTTTAAACTAATTAAATGATTAAAAATACTAAAACTATTAAGAAAAATCTGAAACTTTTTTATAAAATACTTTATACTAATACAAAGATAAGAAAAATACAAAAGTTGTAAAAGCTTGTTTTAATAAGCTATAAATAAGCTAAAACATTCGTATAAGCTAAAAGAGGAAACAATGGTTAAGTAATAAATCGTGCAAAGTAATACCAGTCAAAGACCCAAGGGCAGTTGGTATTGTGTGTGTGTGGTGAGCTGGGTGGCCAGAGTTCGAATCCCAGCAACTCCCTTTTTTGCAAAATATTTTATTTTTGGATTTTTCTTTTTGAAACTAATTAAGCACATTGATATAAGCAAATTATAAAACTAAAACTTTTTATAAAAACCAATAATAAGCTCAGATTGAGCTTATCATCTCAACAGTTGGGCTAAAAATGGAGATAAGCACAAGGTTAAGCCAAATTGGCTAATAAGCTGATGAATAAGCAAAATATTAACTGAATATAAGCTAAACTAATGATAATAAGCTAAAATGATAACTGAAAAAGTAAAATAACTTAAAAATAAGCACTAAACAAACTCTAAATAAGCACAAGCTTAACTGATTGCACAAGGTACTTTTTGGGTATCTAGGCACCTTTAAGCTTAAATTTAAGCACTTTAATAAGCTAGGAAATTAAAAGGAACAATTGAACTAGCAAGTAGACCAACTAAACTTTCTAAAAAGCTAAGATTCTCACTGTGGTATCCACTGATGAGCTTATAATGAGCTTATGAAAATTGCAAACACCGATTACTCGGTACTAGATGAAATGGACAAAACAATAAGCCACTAGCAGGCTTATCAAATAAGCTACAAATGGAGAAATAAGCACTGGACCTTCAAGATGGCTAGATTGGCTTTCCAAAAAGCCAAGTTTCACAAGCTATGGTTTACTATTAAGCTTTTCATGAGCTTGTGAAAAAGGTATGCTCAACTGTGCACATGACACATTTTTGAAAAGGTACTCAAAATAAGCTAGGAAATAAGCTATTAAATAAGCTATCTAGAAATTATAAAAATTACTAGGATAAAGCTGAGCAACTATATTTTACTATCCTAAAAGCTCAAATCTTAAAACTCAAAATTAAGTCCTATATAAAAGTTTCTAGTTTATTCAAAAACGACTAAGTGAGATTTTGACTTTTTATAAAAACCAAATAAGTTGACTAAAACGAACTTTGAATACTTATAATTGACTGATTATGTTATTATAAGCTATAATAAGACTGTTTTAACTAATCTTAACAACTTTTAAAGCTAGAATGATGATTATGCAATCAAAAATCCTAACAGTGAAGTAGAAATGAGATTCAAAGATCATTTTGACTTTTTAACAAGTTAATACTGGATTTTATTGTTGCACTGAGCTAAAATGAACTTAAATGATATATGTAAACTAAGGTTAGCAACAATGGCACCTTATTTCACAGTGTACATAACTAAAACAAACACTCCTTTAGTAAACTGTTTTGAAGCCTTAGACACTAAAACAAGTTTTTAAACCAAGTAATCTATTTATTATCTTAATTTAACTATAATAAGACAGGATTGAACTGGAATTAACAATATTTAAACACTTATACTAGGAAATGCAAATTTTTGAGAATAAGCTTACAAGATGAGTCCAAGCTCAGAACTGAGAACCAAAAGCCAAAGACACACCCTATAGCTTCCCAAGAAGCTCTAAACCCAAGGGCAATCCTTTATTAACCCTGCTCCATGCTTCTTGATAACCTTCCATTGATTTTTTATTTTTCAACAATTGTTTAGTAGTTTTGGTATTTTTTTTTTTCTTTTTGCTTCTAAACTGAATTTTAAGGGTTACTAGTAGCTTAAACAAGCTATCTAGGAGCTTAAATGGGCTTATGAGTCCAAGAAAATAGCTACAAATAACTTTAAGACATATGAGAATTTTGAAATGAAAATTGCATAAACATGAAAGGAAACTGAAAACTTGAAATTGAGGTTTACAGAAGTTTTATTATACACTAAAAACATGAATTACAGAACTTGAAAGCTAATTGATACACTGGAAAATTAAAATTAACTAAGTCGACACTACCTAAACTAAAATTACACTAGTTGTCTTTCACCTCTGCTTTTTTCCTTCTTTATAGATATTTTTGGAGTTTCTTGGGTTCCTCTGAATCTTTCCCACTTCACTTGAGCCATTGGATCTTCATATTTCATCATATTCGTCCATTTGGAGTTTTGGCGCCAAAAGTCATGAGCAGGTTTTTTGCATTTAATGATTTTTGGTGGATGTGAAGGTGGAGGGGGGTTGTTATACAGCTGGAAAGGTGGAAGAAGCAAGTGGAAAGGTGGAAACCAGGGTGGTTTGAGAGGTGTCTGGTTTTGGCGGGTATATGTGAGGGAGATGCACAGTGCATCTGGTATTATTCTTTTTAAACCGTGGGCCGGGTTGGATATTGGGCCAGCTGGGTTGTGTTTTGTTTTTGGATTTGGGTTTGTTATTAACACAAAGGTCCGTTTGGTTAAGGTTTAATCACAAGGACCAAGTTTGTAATTTTTTTGAAAATGAAGGACTGAAAATGTAACTTTCCCAAAGTTATTCCAAGGGCTAAAATTGTAACATGTGAATAGCACAAAGGTATAATTTGATAAGTTTCCATTTTTTAAATACCCAAGGACTATATTTGACACTTTTCAAAGTTGAGGGACTAAACTTGCCATTTTTGCAAACTTGAACTTCAAGGGTAAAATTTGTCATTTCATGATTCCCGGGGACTATTGTTGATTCTTCTTCAAAATATTTTATCCAGGGACCATTTCTGACAATCTGTGAAAGTTCAGGGACTGAAACTGCCAATTTTGTAAACTTTGTTGTTTTTTTTATCAGTTTTCAATCCTTTTGCACTTGTAACACATAAAAACACATTTTCATGATATTTGTAACATTTATATAGTCATTTGTGTGTTTTTGGCTGTTTTTGTGGGTTTAAACAAGGTAAAATATATTTGTTTTTAGACACATATCAAGGGCGCAAAGAAATTTGCTTTAAAGGTGCAAAATTTGTTTCCTGGTCTTGAGGGTATTTCCCAACTATTAGCAGTTCTGGATATGCATGTTGCTGCCGAAAACAAAGTAAGTGGTGAATCGGATTATTATGGGATACTTGGTGTGAACCCATTAGCCGATGATGATACTGTGAAGAAACATTATAGAAAATTAGCTTTATCACTTCATCCCGATAAGAAGAAGTCTATAGGTGCAGAAGGGGCATTTCATCTCGTTTCTCAAGCATGGAATCTGTTATCCGATAAAGATAAAAGATCGGCGTATGATCATAAAAAGGCATGCTCGTTTTGAAGCGGCGGGTTCCTCGAACGTGTTTTCACGAGTGCATATACCTCCAACTCAGAACGGTTCTCACAATGTCACGAAGAGTGCAGCTGCCCGGACAGCTGGTGCAAACGCGCAGGCAAAGGTTACAACTTCTCAAAAGAAGGATAAAACTACTACTCAGACGAAGAAAAAAACGAAGAGTCCAAAGGATGAGACTAATGGGACTACCAAGACGGTTCCCACTTCTGTTCCTTCATCCTCCAATGAACAGATAGCTCCTAAGACGTCAAAGTTCAAAGGTTCTCGAAAAAAGAATAAAATGGTAATTCTAAAATATCATATAAAGTTGGGAACTATGCTATATGATTCGAAGGATAAGATTGTATTGCTATATTAGTTTAAGCGAGGTTCAGGTGATTAGCTGCGTTAAGGATTTACTCGACTACTTTTTTTTTCTTTTTTCTTTTTTTTTTATTACTTTTTGCCAATGACCATTTCAAATTTTGTGATCTCAGGGTAATAGAAGGGAGACTCGCTTGTTGGGCATGTTGTTCTGCTACTCCTGTTTTATAATGTATATCGCTTTCGAGGTTGTGATTCTTTATTTATATTTTATATATATAGATGTATGTTTAAGTTTATCGATTGTTTTCACTTAAGGACATGTATAAAAATATAAGCCCTTGTTTAGGGAATTGGTTTTGCGGACTTTGATCATATGTTTAGGGCATTGGTTTTGCGAACTTTGTTTACGGCATTGGTTTTGCGAACTTGCAATTGTACTTTTTCCATTGGTGCTTTTGTAGATTTCACATGGCTAGGTCTTTTAGTGATCCAATGTCTATCGGCCAGTGTCAAACATATGCATTCGAAACTAAAACTCTCGTGAAGTATTTTCGGATGCCGGAATTTCAGTTGGTAGTATACCATTATTACTTAGAAGTTAATTGCATGTAAATTATAGACAAATGAGTTTCTTTACAAATTAGTAACATTAATCTAATAGTATATTTGTATGCATTATGCACATCTTGCAAGCCTCGTGACATTCATGGATAATGGACGAATGTCAAGAACGCTTCTGTTTGGGCGATTTTTTTTTCTCTTGGGCAACTTCTTTTTGGGCAACTTCTGTGTGGCCAACTTCTTCTTTTTTGGCAACTTCTTATTGGGGCAACTATTTTTGGGCAACTTCTTATTTTTGGGCAACTACTTTCTTTTATCACAGCAGCCTTAACTATGTCGAGCAACACAAATGAATATGAAGCACTTGTAGCAATTAACTAGCAGCAGTAAGTTATCGTGGGCAACACTAATGAATATGAACCATTACTAGTTGGTCCTGTAGTGATTTTGGCATCTTGCCCCATTATCGTTAAATCGATGGTAAGTTAGGTACCTTTTTCAAAATTGATGAGTTGTATATTTCTTTCTAAAAGAAATATAGAGGAATTCTTTGTTGTGTCTTTCATTTTGTTTGCTTATTATCAAGTCTCATTTAATCCTATATGATGACAAAAACATTATTAACTTTATGAAAAAGACCAATGCTAAATCAGTCGTAATCAACTGAAATATGCAGGCATAGCAAATTAGCAATAACAATGAGGTAGGGATAAATTTGTGGTTCCCATCCCGATATTATATAGTCACATATTTGTTTATTTGCACAAAATGAAAATAATGAAACAACATCAGGTTAATAATCCTTTACATTCAGATACATTTTCACACAAGAGGAAAGGAGTTTCTGGATTCGGTTCATCCATGTAGTCCGTAACTAAGTTGCTCTTTTCGTTGGCTTGACCCCACACCACCGAATAGAATCCTATAGCAATTATAACTGCTCCAATAACGCTGCATAAAAATGTAAAAAATCAGGGTTCTTAGTTTGGTTTCCTGAGATTATAGGTTAGCTTAAAAAAGTGGTAAGATAAGCCGGATACTAGCTAAAATGGATTAGTTATCTTATACTGTAACAATGTAAACCTTTAGATAAACACTTAGGATGGTGTACCCATCAACAATAGACTTTGGATGACTTTCAACTAGTGGATAAGAATCCCTAACACATGCTTATTTAGTAAAAATCAACTAGTGGATAAGAATCCCAAAAAGATAGTAAAAAAAAAAAAAAAAAAAAAGGATAGTATAATACCTGGAATCCTGGATGTAATTGTGATTGGTAAGTATTAAGAAAGAAACTGATTAGAACATGAATTCTGGTGGGAGTGGTGGGTACTGGGTATAATGAGTACGATTAGTTCAAGAAATTGAGAGTGGTGGGTATTGAGCAAGAAATTGAGAGTGGTGGGTACTAGGGTAGCGAAATGTTTGATATCGACACCATACATCATAACAGATACATTGAGTTAGGATTTCATGATCCTTTTTGCCATAAGCTAATCCAAACACTGAACCTTAACTTATGAACTTGTATATCATAATCCACATACTAGTTATTAAACATAAGTTTTCGCACAAAAAATAAGCTTAAACAAATAGCCCCAACATACTTCAGTACAACTAATGTTAGACGACATTTTACCTAGCAGACATGATAAAAAAAAGTACGAGAACAAACCTGCCATGTTGATCTTACTGAGCACGACCAGCTCTTCCTATATGCAAATCCAGACACCCCTATCTGTGTATCTCACTCACAGTTACTATAGGTTTTCACCTTCTTATAAAAGCTTTTTTGGGTTCATGGACAAGAATGACAGCTTTCCCATGTTGATCATACTGAGGACGACCAGCTCTTCCCATCATTTGCAAGGTGTCTGTGATAGGAAAATCAACATAACGTTTTGCTTTTCCATCAAAATACTCGGTTCCCTGCAAGCATGTGATACAAACCCAATATCAATAAACAACCATAATAAGAAGCTTATGAAGATTCTCCTTCAGACTACAAAGCTTATGAAACAGTTTTTTTCTTTGATATCTTGTTGTATTCATCAAATACACAAAATAATTGTGTCAATGCTTTAGATAAAGAGCAAGGCAGATGTTCACCTGGGTTATCTTTGTTTTTTGCCTTGGTAAGTGAAGCTTCTTTAATTTAACAAACTATAATACAATTAGTATCTGACAACCTAATATATGCCTAATATAAAAACTCACCGGTTACGAATACCTTTAACATGAGCAGCCCCTACTTTGAATTGTCGGTTTCCTTGCGCCATTTTTGGCCGACGGTCCGCCAGATACCTTGAGGCATCTACATCTGTTGATGATGGAGTGGTATGTTACTTAGACAATAGCGGTAAGTGGTGCTTCCTTAAACCCTAGCAAATCATAGTAAGTAGCAAAGTAAAGATTCCAACTCTTTCAAATGTCCATGAAAGTTGGCTAAACTTCTAAACAAAAAAGACCTTTTTTTTTCAGGTCGACCCGTCAAGGTATTGTGAGAGCAGCAATTTCCTTGCCAAAACGGCCATTTCCAATAAATTTCGAACAAAAATGTGTCAAAACATTAAAAACACCTTAAACTACATAATACCACATCCAAAGACCCCATATTTTTATACAATGCCCCCTGAATACCCATTACTGTAAGTAGCAATGTCGCTGATAAATTTGTAACTTACAAATACTGGTGGTTGGTAGCAAGGCCGCCTGCTGAATGAATCCGTTCATCGTAGTCATAACACATGATTACAGCAGAGTATTATAAGTAGATGGGATGGCGACATCTTGGAAAGCGCCAATCTCAGCTAAGTAATTGAAATCCCGCGCTTCAAAAAACACAATCCAGCTCCAGCTGCTAAGTAATTGCTACTGAAATTTTTGCTTGTACAACGTCTGCTTCTTTCAAAACATTTGTCAAAGCCTCCACCTCAAACTTATTAACAGGGGTAACGTCACTGTCACTTTCACTATCATCAAACAGTCCATAAAGCCAAAAGTTTGCATACATATGGGAGCTCAAAGGTGAAATCAAAAGTTATCATGTCTCAATCATAGCCAAACCGCTCTAACAGGATATAACATATTAGCATAACAAAAGTCTAACAATAAATCAGGGGAAAATGGATGAAAAATATACAATATTTGGTTATTAGAAACAAACGATGATCTTAAAGAATATATGAAGTGTACTTCAGTTACCAGATTTTCCGTGTTTGATCGAGTAATACTTTATGTGTTGTAATGCATAATGCAGCTCAAGAATTTCCGGTAATTGTCTGAGTTATGTAATCTTTTTTTCACCTTCTCACGGAGACAAAGCACTTCATCACGCATATCTGCCAAAAATATTATGTTAATAAATGACAAAAGGCGAAGCATATTAGTAAACCAACTCACTCAAAACATCAGACCATTTAAATACCGTCTTAAGGTACACAAATTCGTTTTTCTTAAAAATTTCACCGATTAGAATTAGGAAATACCTCGGTGAAATAATTCGGTAACATAGTATTCTAGTTTTTTTAGAGAAGGACCAGAGTCCTCAAGTGCGCTAGCAGGTTTACGTTTGTGGGTGAGATGGTTTGCTCCATGATGATCAAAACCTCTATCTTGTGAACGGTGTTCTCTGTCTTCCCTTTTCATTTTTTCTTTCTTTGTGTGTCTATTAAATCCTTCCTCTCGACGAGGATGCGGCATTTCAACACTAACGGCACATTTCAGCCAACAATATTTTATTTCAGTTCACAAAGTAAATGAAGATATATGCTTTCTATGAGACTTTACGCAAAAATGATGTATTAAAGATTAGCCATTAGGTCGAAAACTACCTTCTCGGGATGTCGAGGTCGTGTTGTGCCAATGGAGAGCTCCTATTGTGATTGCTACCGGAATGAACATTGTGTCTGGATGGTAAAAAGTTGGCGAACTCCTCGAGTAGGTCGGTCTGGTTATGTAAAAGAGCAGCAACCTGAAAGAAGATGGTAGACGATAAAAACACAAGCATACAAGTCGAGTAAGTGAAATATAAAATATACACGTTTTAAATAGCTTACCTCCTGGTGGATCTCACTAACGGATTTGTTTTCATTTTTGTACATACTCAAAATATTAAGAAACGAATTGTATGAACGCTCGTCACCCTGAGATCTCCTCTGCAAGCACACAACATGTTAGAGGAATATTTTCTGAATGGATACTATTATACATTATCTCATGATTTTAATCATTTTATTACCTTGATTTTGTTTACGAATTGACAAGCTTCACTAAACTCCACAGGCTTCTTAGCTTGTGGGTTATCGAGGGTGATTTCATATTCCTTTGGAAGAAAGGTATTGAAACCTAATATTAAGTTCGGGTACCCTTCGAATAGTCTCCTCACCCTATCTATGATACTCGGAGTATAAACTCTACAACAACAACAAAAAAATATTCGTTATAGGTAATCATAACAGCTTTCGACACACTAACAACCTATTTATCAGATGAAATAGACCATAAATCATATACCAGTCTGACCCATTATACTAATGATGGATTATTCATTGTACACCGAAAAACCTGTTTTATTTCTTCAGATGTACTAATCATCCTAGATTTGCTCTTCAAGTGTGTGACAACGGAATCAACTGCCATGTTGATCCCACGTCTAAGATTCACAACGTTCATTCCATTAAACCGACTTGCAGCCTTTAGAATATATTGCACGTGTGAGGACATGCACACGTTGTACACGAAAAATTATAACATTAAAGCTTCGTGTCAACGTCCAGGTAAAAAATAGAAGTAAACAATGTCAACAAAATTTTCTACTTAATTATGGAAACCATACCGTCACCAGCAACATCATTAGTAGCATTAGCAACCTACTTGACAAGGCTAGCACCAACATTCTTAACCCTGTCTTTGAACTCAATACTTTTTGCCACAGTGACACCGTCCTTTGTCACCTTGGGGGCTCCATAACTTTGCTCGATAACAACATTACGACCCTTTAAACAAAGATTAGCAATAGCAGGAGACCTATCAAAAATATCAATATGATTAACTCATCAAATCCTCGATCCTACTTATCTGTTATGTGATCAATGTTTCACACCACCATATTCTGCTCTACGCTTTTGTTTCTTAAAAATTAAATGAAAGAAAGGACCTCAAATCATGTTTTTCATAAGACCTTAAACATACAAAAATATCAACACAATTGCAGTTTGCAGCAAGAGCTCTCACCTATTCACTTATCATCCCCACCTCGTCCCATCCTTGACTTATCTCCAAAACTGATTGCCTTCTGATGTTTTTGTTTAGCATATGTATGAATTATCTTTGGCCACGGATCACTGGGAGCACCACTACCATCAACATCACTCAGCAATACAAGAAGATCTGCCTTCAATTCCATTTCCAACAGAGCTACCAAACTATCATTATACCAAAAAATACCGGATGAATCATAAAAGGCACAACTTTCCTGAAATTAAATACCAACATATAGATATTGTATACAAAAACTAGTCATGTAATGACATTAAAATACCTCATATGGAGCTCTTCTTGTACTGAAACTATTGTATTCCTCATTCACTTTTAATTGGACATCTTTTCTAGTAGCATGAACATTTATTGGACCAAGAAACATCCTCAAAAACCTTCCTGTAACCAAACACCAACAATTTAAATCACACAAAACAAACATTCTTATCAATGAAAAAAATGACCAATTTGATGATACATGAAGTCATGAACAATCAAAATGAGTGATTTAACTAACCAGACAGAAAAACAATCAATTTACCATAAGATATAACTCCAAAGGTTTTAAACTTATACCGCCAACTACAAAAACAACACATGTATTAATCAAACAATTTAGGTGATAACAACGGTGGAGTGTGGCGGATTTAGGGTTTCGGTGAGTTCCGACGGTGGAGTGTGGCGGAGTTAGGGTTTTGGTGACTTTCGACGGTGGAGTGTGGCGGAGTGTGTGAGATCGGTTTTTATTTTTGATTTTAGTGCGGGATGATTTGGGATTGGGGTTCAGATTTGGGTGGGATGATTAAACGAGTTCCGAATCCTCCAACTAAGCAATGGAAATCTGTTAGTTTTTAGTTTTTATGAAAAATAACATTCAGTAGAGTCGTGTGTGTGGGTGTGTGTTTTTTGGATAATAGGTGTTTAGAATTTTCTAGGGTTGGGGGATTGATGGAGTCGTGTGTGTGTGGAGAAGAAGAAGCAGCAGTTTAATGAGAAGTAACAGTCTTATGAAAAATAAGAACACAGTTTTACGAATATTTTATTTATGTAAAAAGGACTCTACTTGACCTGACAAGTATCATGTGAAATGACCAAAACAACCTTTTCTAAAAAATACGGTTGCACACCGCTTTTTAGTTGCTCAAAAAACAATACCTTACACATAGGGACACTTGTCGCAATGTGGTTGAGTTGCCCAATGACAGTGGTTGCCCTCGGTCTATTTTCAAATTTAAAATAAAAGTGGTCCATAAAGTGATATGCATCAGGGCGCGCGGTCTATTTGGCTAATTTTCCCTTAACAATACATGATGAGCATATATTTGTATGTTTGTTTAAGTCAAATGCTTGTATCGAGTCACAATGGTTGTTTTGCAGTAATTTTCAGGTTCTTAAGAAGTTAATTTTTCTAGAAATTTTCCAGAAAACAAAGTTTAAAAATCTGTCAGGTCAATCCCAACGATGTCAAGATCTATAACATGACGGCATTAGGCACTGTAGCAAACAGTTTTCCAAAAAAAATTTTCTATCGAAACTGAATTTCTAAAAATTTCCAGAATTTTTAATTTTTCAGGAACCTGCAAACATCTATTTTGCAAGCATTATATCTTACTTGTTTTCTAGTTTAGATTTGTATTATATATAGTTTTACTGCCGATTTTACGTGAGATCTTTTGTTCGTTTTCTCAGAATTTACAGGTTATATTGGACAAAAAGATGTAAGTACACAACGAAAGCAAGATTTATGATTTATTTATTCTTCTTGGGGGAGGATTTAACCTTGATTCTACATTGATCATATCGTGCTAATTAGGGGAGTACTAGTTTCTTTCATCTCTTTTATTTACTTCCCATTATCATAACTTTGATACTTTTGGGGAACATTGGGGACAATATTTAGTTTAAGTGTAGAGAGGGAAAAAAGGGATACCTTAGAAACTATTTGCTCGCTTGATATTTTGTCTTGTCCTTAGTAATAGTGTATTAAACTAAAAGAAATACTTGTTAGGGTAATTTTAGCACCAAATTGTTAATTTTTTATGACATTTATGAGCAAATCTTTAGTCTTAATAAAGCGTCTCATGAATAGGAGTTATATGACTAGCACAAAAACCCTTACACTCAAAGTCCACCCTAAAAATGTGAGGTTCGCCTTTAGATATATAGGATAAAAGCATTCACTTTTTTGAGTGTATTGGTAGTATATAGATCCTAGAACTTGTTTTTGTGATTCATTCCGAGATCACTAGTGAGACTATATTCGTATAGTTAGGATTTACTAAATGATCAGAGGCATTAGGATAGCTCTTGTTTTAAACCTATTTAAATAATTACATTGTCCCCATCGGTTGAGTAATTACCCCACACCCTTGTGATGTACTCATTTTTAGTACACGATACCCCTAGTTAACCCCTCATAGCCTATCTTTTCGCGGTTCTCGTGATGTTCCGATTTTCAAAATATCAATGAAGAGCATTGTTTACAATCCACCCCAAATGTTACACCCAAATCGCCTTACCATTCCTTGTATGTACTCATCTTTAATGCATTATTGTATTATACTTAACCCTTAGTTCAATTATCTAGTTGATTACATGGTTGTTAAGTCGAGTCATATCTTGTGTAAATACAGTTTTGGGATGATTGGGACGATTGGGTTAAGTAGTATTATATGGAGTAATAGGAAGAAATGTTAAATTTAATTTCCATTATCTACGTAATTAATTACTCCGTGTTTTTTGATCCTCGAAATTCGGGTCATTAGTTTAGTCTAATAAAAACTCAAATGTAGGGATGCTACTATAAATCCCTTGGCTATAATGTTATATTTTACGGATGGTAGAGTAAGAGTGTATGAAAAAAAAAAAGGAAAAAAAAAGAGAAAATAGAAAAAAAACATATGAGCTACCATCCTACCTCTATCCTTTATCTTTTATCGTTTATTTTTGTTTAAGTCAAGTATTAAATTTGTTTAGTGAGTCGAGTCTTGGCTTAGCAACGCCTCATTTTACATATAATTAGCTTAGATTTTTGACTTGCCACTAGTAAAATTCCCCCATATCTAACAAACCCGTGTTTTTCCATACCCTTACACCTAACATTACAACCCTTTAAAAGCCCTCTTTGATAGTTTATCTTAGGTGCTTACGCCAAAGCGGTGGAGGTTTGATCTAGTCTTAAGCCTATGGTAATCTATGTGCTATGACAGGTAGATAGTGTTATCTTCCATTTCCATAGAAGTTATATTCATTATATACCCGAGAGATGAGAGAATCTAAACACTATATGTGAGGTGCTAGTGTATTATTTCCGTCCTTGTTATGACTATTGTAGAGTTTGTATTTGTTGTAAACTATTTTAAACCAATGTTAAATGACCCCTAACTTGTAAATTGACTAGATAAAAGCACATTAGCTTAAGGACAAGCAAATCCCAACCGTATGGATATTTGATAAGGATTTAAAACGTACGTTTTTAGGGGGTCATTTAAGCCCTAAACTAATGTATTTATGATCAAATATTGCCTAAATTCGTTCCTTTTCACTTTTTAGGTACTTTAGAAGCAAAAGCTGAAATCATGCATATTTGTATCAAAAGGGATGAAAATGTGAAGAAAGCGACCAAGTCATGAAAAGTCTGGAAAAGAGCACCAGACGGCGTCACAACCAATAAGGTGACGTCGTCACTTGCAAATGGAGATACCAAAACAGCCCAGATTTTGCTAGAGACGACTAAGTGAAAAAGTTATGAAGTAACAAGTGACGCAGTCACTTGTTAGAAGAGCTGGAATTTTATGCCAAATTTATAACGTGACGGCCCAAAATAATTAAAGAGGGATGGCGTTAGAGATTTCTGGACACCGTCTGAAGTTACAAAGTGACCCCGTCACAAGGCTGACTTGGAAAAGATGAAACCCTAATGGCGGCGACTTAACGGCGTCACAGCTATAAAGTGACGCCATTGCAACTGTAATCCTATATATATTTTTAGAATTTTCTGCATTAAGTATGCAACATTAGAGAGTAACTTTGGTGTACGACTTTTAGTGGTTTTTTACAGTATTTTTAAGGTTTTAACACCCTCTATCCTTAAGAGATAAGTTCCTTAATCTCTTCTATCATTATGTTTGATTCATGCTTGATTATGATTACTTGCTTCTTTATCTTTAACATGTCTAGCTAAACCAAAATAGTGTTTGCTTAGATATAATGAAACGTAGTTGTTAACTATTGATTTTCATCTCTTGTTTAAGTGGTTGTTACATGTTAGGTTAGAAAAACTTTCTTTTTTCCTTCAGTGTTGCGAGCTTGAACGTCCTAAACAACGTATTCATATCCTATAGTGTACTAGTAGACTTTTTGTTGTGTTTATTGCGTGAATTGCGATTGTTGATAAAAAGCAAGGTTGTAAAAATCGTTAGGCGCTAGTGAGGCGGTTGGGTAGGGCCTAGCGATTAATCGGTTAGACATGGATTAATCGGGGATTAATCGGATTGGAATTTTTATGCACAAAAATGCAATTTTAGATATTATATTATTTTATATGTATGGGATAAACGTATTGCATCAAAGTTCAAATACTTCAAGTGTTCAAATATAGACATAATACATAATTCTTCAAAGTTCAAAGTCAAACATAAATACTACTCGGTTTGTTGACCATTTTTAAGCGAACTTTGACCGATTTTATCCGATTAATCGGTTTGTTGACTGATTTTGAAGTGATTTTGTCCGATCTTTAAGCGATTTTGTTGACCAATTTTTAAGCGCTTTTGTCCGATTAATCCGATTAGACCTATTTTGTCCGATTAATCGGTTTGTTGACCGATTTTTTAGCGATATTTGACCAAACCGATTAAATAGGCCGATTAGGATAAATCAAGTCGCTTAGTGAGCGATCAGCGATTATGCGAGGATTAATCAGCCGCCTAGGCCGATTTTTACAACAGAGATAAAAAGAGATTTGGGGGAGATAACTTAGGTTACTTGGCGATCCCAGTTTTCTAGAGGAGATCAATACATTCATAGAGCTAGCGCATTTGGCACCTTCTTACGAATAATGGAACACAACGCGCCAATTAAAAAAGAATATGACAATTCGACGAATCAATAGAAGGTAACTAGGGAGTAATTAAATCTAAGTAAACATGCCTTTATCTATCATAAGAATCTCATTTATTTGCAATTTAGTTTTAATTATTAGTTCTAATTAGTTTAAGTAGTTGATAATCAAAACCCCCAATCAAAATTCTGAAATTTTACTTTGCTTTCATAAAATATAAAAATACAAAAAGAATCATCCCTCACCTTAGACCTATTCATCATATATCTCAACCTTCCTAACACTATTACCCTAGAGAACGACCAATCCCCGGAGTCTTACGTATACTACACTACATCGGTTCGGTACACTGCCTAGGAGGGTTGTAAAATTTCTTTGGAGGTCTTACAACCGCTGCGTCAGAAGGCTTTGTACAGTGGGTTGAGGAAAGAAGATTCCTCCAATATAGAGCGTTTGGGTGTTAAGAAAGAGAAGGAAGATGCTGCCGACATTGGGTTATCAAAAGTTTTGGATTTGAAAACAAAGATTAAGCATCTTAAAGCTGTGTATAAAGATCTAAAAGAAAGGAAGGAAAAGAAGGAATGGGATGACACTGAAAGTTGTGGTTCTAGCTAATTGTATGTTTAGATGATAAGAAAGTTTAATGGTTGTCAACATGAAACTGACGAATAAAAATTTGGGTTGTTACTAAAACTGATGGTGTTTGGTTATACATTGCTAAATTAAGTTAACAATCAAAAGTTTGCTTCTTTTTGGTAATTGGTTAGTTTGACTTTTACAAGTCAATTGGGTAGATTAAATATTATTTCTATAATTCTAATCATAAACTATGTTTTTCCCAACATTGGCAGTTTGACTATTAGATGTCGAAGTAACTAAAGGATTTGCATTGTGGAATATAGTGAGTGTTTGGATTAGCATTTGCATTTTGGAATTAGATGTCATGATATCTAAAGAATTTGCATTTTGAACACATGTAACCTTATACAATTGTTGGGTATGATTTGAACATATGTTCCATGCATTAGATGTTATGTACCACTTGTTTGGTTTTGCTGGTACAAAGGGGTTATTGTTTGTGCTGATTATACCATGACATTTAACAATTGAAGTTTGACTTTATAAAGGTCAACTGACAAACTAATATGTACACACAAAATATAACCTATAAGACAAACAAACACATATTGAAACATAACCAACCAGTTAGCAAGTTGACTTATAATAGTCAACTAGGGATTCATTGTTTAATACAACATGAATATGACTAAAACTATTGATTCTTTGTCTGATACAAGGTTCTACTGATAATTTACAAAATACAAAAGATGATGCAGCTTCCATTGAACAACCTTTAACTGATGAACCTTCTAATGATCTACATATGGGTACTGGATATCCTTAAACTGATCAACACACAAAACATGAACCTTAAATTGATGATCATTGATAAGGATTTAAAATGTACACTTTTAAGGGGTCATTTAAGCCCTTAATCGCCCACTTTTATATCCGTTACTACTTAATTTTGTTCCTTTTCTCTTTTTAGGTCTCTTGGAAGCAAAAGGCTGGAATGATGCATTTTTTGATGAAAAGGAGGAAATATGTGAAGAAAATGACTTTGTTCGTAATATCACTTTTCATCATGGAAGGTGATAACCCACCAAACAACAACTTACCATCAAACAAATACCCACCACTTGATCCAACCTTTGTCAACCAACTTCGAGCTCGTATTGTTAGTGAAATTGGAGAGCTTAAGAAATTGAATAGGATAATTGAAAGTGCACTTGAGGAAGCCTGATAAGGTTTTAAAAGGTACCTTTTTGAGGGGTCGTTTAAGCCCTTATTTGATCACTTTTGTATCCGTTATTGCTTAATATCGTTCCTTTTCACTTTTTAGGTCTCTTGAAGGCAAAATGCTGGAATGGCACTTATTTGGACGAAAAGGCGCGATTATACGAAGAAAATGGCCAAAGTCAGAATCGAGACACTCAAAGCTGCTGAAAACATAAGGTGACGGCGTCAGTGTTAAGTGTGACGACGTCGGAGGATCTTTGTGACGGGACAGAAGCCAAAACTCCCATTTTCAAGTGACGACGTCAAGTTATAAAAGAGTAGGCCGTCCGCAACTCGACGGCCTAGATGTAATCCGACGCGTCCGAAGCTGAAGAGGACGGTGTCACAATCATAAGGTGACGCCGTCGCAAGTCTAACGTGGCCAAGACGAAACCCTAATGACGGCGACACGACGGCGTCACAAAACATAAAGTGACACCGTCGCATGTGTAATATTATATATAGAATCCGAATTTTTCAGTATTCAGTGTGTAGTCTTTTGGAGTAAAAACCTAAACCGAACCAAGGCTGTCTTGTACAATATTTTAGGGTTCCAAACCCTATCTTACACCAAGATAAGTGTTTTACTTCATTAATACAATTATGTCTTTGATTATTTGTGTGTATGCTTGCATGTTTTCCATGTCCGGCTAATTTACTTGTGTGTTTGCTTAGGGAATATGAAACTTAATTATTGAATATTGATTGGTTGTTTCTTATCTTAGTTGATTAATGATCTAGTAATGCGATAGGTCATTCGTTGTGTACTTAATGCTTGATTAAATCTTTGTGAACCTTAGAATATGACTCCTTGAGTAGTTGTAAGCTAAACCATCCAAAGAATGCCTTAGAGTAAGAGTTTATTATCCCTAGTGGGTTTTGTAGACGAGACCCTTTGGTAAGTTCAAAGAGTTAGGGAACATACGCATACCCTACAACCTTAGACACACAACGCAACTAGGAATAAGGATGTGACAATTCAACCACCAATAGGAGATAATTAAGGAGTAGTAAAACCTAAGTAAACACATCTTTAAACTATCATACGAGCACACATTAATTAGACATAGACTACATACACCTTAGATTAGATAATTAGATAAGTAGAGTAATTGGTAGCAATACCAAACCCCCCCCCCCAAATTCAAACCCCGAGATTCGTACCTTTCCTTTCCTAAAAAAATATAAAAAGATAAAAAATAATCTTCCTCAACCACAACCTTAGCGTAGTAACTTCTCACTAGCATTCCTATTCCCCTAGAGAACGATATCAATACCCGTGGCTTACCCTAATACTACACTACAACGATTAGGTTCACTGCCTAGGGTGTTGAAAAACTTGCTCGACGAAAAGGAAGTTCCTTTGACCCCGAACGACGCGTGTAGCGTTATCAAGTTTTTGGCGCCGTTGCCGGGGAATAGAATAGCTAGTTAGTAGTCCACCTCGTTTAGGTTTCTTTACTTGATTCCTATCAAGTAAACTTTTTTCTCATTTTTAGCTTTCTCATAGTCTATCCCCCTTCTTCGTGACCTTTGTTCATAGACCCATCACTTTTCATCATGGAAGGTGATAACCACCCACCATTCATCAACCCACCACCAATTGACCCGCCAAGAGCCCGTACTCTTGGTGAATACTCAAGACCAAGCCACTCAGGCTATAGGAACACCATTGAGCTTCCCGACCAAGCCCAAACTACGGCCCTGCGATCCGACACCATCCGGTTGGTGCAAAACGGATGTGCATTCCATGGACTTCGTTCCGAAGATCCAAATCAGCATCTGAGGGATTTCTTAAAAATTGTCGATTCCATCGACCTTGATGCTACTACTCGGGAGACCACGCGCCTGCGTCTCTTCCAATTTTCTCTACGGGACCAAGCTAGTAATTGGCTTGAGCGACTTCCCGCCGGCTCCATCTCAAGTTGGGATGATTTTACCTCTCGCTTCCTTGCTCAATTTTTCCCACCGGGGAGAACCACTAAGCTTAGGAATGACATCTTGATGTTCCAACAACGTCAAGGTGAGTCTCTCTACGAAGCATGGACTCGATTCAAGGACTTACTTCATAAAGTCCCTCATCACGGCATTGATCTTTGGCTCCAAGTCCAAATTTTCTATGATCATGTCAACTTCCCCACCAAGCGATCCATTGACCAAGCGGCCGGTGGAAAACTTAGTGATCTCACCGCGGAAGAATCATGGGGAATGATAGAGGACCTCGCCCTCTATGACAACGAAAGTTGGGATGACCCCCGTGAGCTGCCCAAAACCGTTAAGGCAATCTCCTTGCCTCCTTCCGACCGTAGGATGATCGAACTTGAAGATCAAGTTAATTTCCTAATGAGTTCCTACGAAAATCCTAAGTCCTCACGTCAAGTGAATAAAATCACTCTACCTTGTGAGTTATGTAGTGGTCCCCATGACACTCGTGATTGCACAAGACTTCCCGAACAAGCTTTTGCGGACTACGCCTCCATGCGTACCGACGGAGCAGGAGAAAAGTGGTACACTTTCAAGCCCGAACAAAACAACTTAGGAAACTCTTACAACCCCTCATGGAAAAATCACCCTAACCTTAAGTGGAACCAAAACTCAAGCACACCCCAAAGCTCATCTAGTCCCCCTAATAGGTTCAACTCTCTAAACACCGGGAACCCCACTAATCTTGAGGCAATTGCATCTAGATTCCTGTCATCTCAAGAGACTCGACTGACTAAGCTTGAAGCTGATTTTAAGCAAAGACAAAGCGAGATGACAAACAAGCTTGATGCCCTCTTAAAAGCCTTTAATGAACGGGAAGTTGGAGCACTCCCAAGTAACACTATAAAGAACCCAAAAGTGAATTCGAGCTCGTCGACTTCATGTTCTTGTTCACCATGGGAGAACACACATCCATGCCCCTCACACCCAACGGTTCACTCGGTAAACGCTATCAAAAAGGGTTCCAAGCCATCCAAAAGGTACCAAGGCCCTGCACCGTTGGTGAAACCCACTCTTGAGAAACCCGTCAACCAAGAATCCAAACCTAGTTTAGAGGAGGAGTACAAGGAACTCCATCAAGAAAAACCGATTCTTGAGGTCTTAGCTCATGCACCTTATTATAATGCTTTAAAAGAAAAATATGAGTTAGAACTTAAGCTTGGAAAACATGGGTCCGCTTTTGTGCGAAATAATTTACCTAAGAAGTTAGACGATCCCGGGCTATTCACTCTTCCGTGTAGGCTTGGAACTTCCAAACCTCTCGATGCTCTAGCCGACTTAGGGTCATGCATCAATCTTGTTCCGTTGTCCCTCCATAGAAGCCTTAACTTAGGTAAAATAGAACCAACGGAAACCATCTTAGGTCTAGCGAACGGTAGTGTTGCACGTCCGGTAGGAATAATAAAAGACATGGTAGTACACGTAGGAGAATTGACTCTTTTGGCCGACTTTCATGTGCTAGACATGAATAAGGACCCGACATGCCCCTTACTAGTAGGAAGAGGATTCTTAGCTACCGCTAGTGCCATCATCGATTGTAAGATGTCCAAAATAGTGGTAGGAGAAGGGAGTGCTAGGTCAATTTACGATGTCAAAAAGCATACGTACTACAAAGAAGAGGAAATCCCACATGAGATTAAGTTGGATAGAGAGCCTTCTAGATATGGAACTTGGATAGATAAGAACCTCATAGGCCCCCAAAGACCTTTCTACCTGGATGAAGCCTTCACTAGTAAAGCAACTTTCCAAGAAAAAGAAATGGCTAGGGACATGGAAGTGAACCCGTTCGAGGACGCCTTAGTATTTAGGAAGATGACCGAGTTCCTAGGAAGCTTGACCGTCAACCTTGTCATGAATAAGTGGAAAGTTGAGAAATCTAAACACAAATGGGATTGGGATAGACCGCCTAGTGACGGTGATGGAGAGTGGCACATTAGGATAACAATCTATGATCCCGATGGAGAGACGTTTGAAAAGGCATATCTAACCGAACGTACTACTAGGAACTTGAATGATAAGTTTGATCCTTATGACATTGTTGAGGATAGGCTTACTTATATCGGTACGTAGGAGCACGACTACGAGTCTAGCTACAAGACTCTTAAATAAAGAAAAGCGCTTCGTGGGAGGCAACCCATGCTTAATTGTTTGCTTGTTAGTGTCATATATCTTTTATCGATTGTTTATTCTCATGTTTAAATTTGTAAAAATGCTTTATTTTGTTTTTGACCTCGTCTTAATTGCATATAAAGGTGTTTTACATAAGGGATAAGTGTAGGGAGGATTACACACGTTTTCAAGAAAACGTAAACATGAGAATAACAATTCATTAAAAGATATATTTGTGTGTTTGTTCGAGTCAAATGCTTGTATCGAGTCATAATGGATGTTTTGCAGAAATTTTTTCCAGATTCTAAAGATGTAAGTTTTCCAGAATTTTTTCCAGAAAATCGCAGACCAATTTTTGTCAGGAAGGAGTAAAGACAACAGATTACTTTTTTTCTCGTTTTCTGAGCTACATAAAAAAAATTTGGAATTTTCCAGGTCTTTATTATCCAGAAATTCTGTAAACATCCATTCCACAAGCATTATATCCTAGTTTAAATCGAGTCTTATATATATTATTACCGCCGATTTTACGCGAAGGTTTCATTTGTTTTCTTCAAGTGTGCAGGTTTAGTTTATCAAGAAGAAGTTACAAAAGATTGGAAGGAGCTTTTCACGCATAAATTCTTCTTGGAAAGAATTTAACCACTACTTCACACACGGATCCTACCGAGCTAATCAGGGGAGTACTAGTTTCTTTCGTTTTTGATTACCTTCCATTATCATAACTTTGATACTTTCGGGGAACATTGGGGACAATGTTCAGTTTAAGTGTAGGGAGGGAAAATAAAACGGGAACTTTGAAACTATGCTTATCCTTGATTATTTGTGTTGTCCAATTGTATTTGTGTAATAAACCATGAGAAAATATCGGTTAGGGTAATTTTGGCACCAAATTTTTTATTTTTCATGACATATAAGAGTGGGCCATTAGTTTTAACAAAAGCGTCTCACGGATAGGAAGTTATATGACTAGCACAAAAACCCTTTACCACTTAAATTCCACCCAAAATGTGAGGATCAACCTTAGATTAGTAGGAATTAAAGCATTCATCTTTAATGCTTAGAGCGTCAACTGGTAGTATATTAGATTCTAGAACTTGTTTTGTGATGCATTCCGAGATCGCTAGTAAGACTACACTTGTGTAGTTAGGAATAAATAAATGATAAGAGGCATTAGGATAACCCTTGTTTGATACCCGTAATATAATTACTTCTACCACATCGGTTGAGTAATTCCCCCACACCTTTTGCGTTGTACTCATCTTTAGTACACGATACCCCTAGTTAACCCCTCAGAGCCTATCCTTTTCGCGGTTCTCTTGATTTTTCGGTTTTTCCGAAATATCAATGAAGAGCATTGTTTACACCCCACCCCCAAATGTACACCCAAATCGCCTTAGCCTACCTTGTATGCACTCACTTTTAGTGCATTATTGTTATCACCCTAAACCCTTAGTTCAATTATCTGGTTGCTTGCATGAGTTGCTAAGTCGAGTCATATCCTTTGTATACAGTTTTGGGACGATTGGGATTCATGGGAAAAGTTAAAGTTTATGAAATGACGGGAAGGGAACGTTAAATTCAAATTCCCTTTGTTTGCGTAATAATGTACCCCAAGTGTTTTGATCTTTTCAATTCGGGTCATATTAGTATTAGAGTAATAAAAACTCAAGTGTAGGGATGTGCATATAAATCCCTATCATTTTGATGTTACCGTAGAGGATGGTAGAGTAAAAGTGTATGGAAAAAAAAAAAAAAAAAAACATACGGGCTACCATCCTACATCTATCCTTTAATTTTATGTTTGTTTATTTCAGTTAGCTAGAGTTTAGAGTGTCGAGTCTTGGCTTAGCAACGCCATTCTTCGTATACTTGCAACATAGAGATTTTTGACTTGCCACCACTATATAGCCTATCCCACCAAACCCTTTGTTTCCCTACCGTAAGCCTTACATTACAACCCTTTAAAGACCTCTTTGATAGTCTTTCCTAGGTGCTTACGCCAAAGCGACGGAGGTTTGATCTATTCTCAAGCCTATGGTAATCTATGTACTAGGACCGGTTAATGAGTGTTTATCTTCCATTTCCAATTTGTTATATTTCATATACACCCGAGAGAGATGTGAGTATCCAAACACCCTATGTGAGGTGCTAGTATGTAATTTCCGTGCTTGTTATGACTTTTGCGGGGCTTATATGTGTTGTGGACTGTTTTAAACCAATGCTTCATGACCTCTAACTTATAAATTAATTGGCTAAAAGCACATTTGCTTGAGGACAAGCAAATACCAAGTGTAGGGATATTTGATAAGGCTTTAAAAGGTACCTTTTTGAGGGGTCGTTTAAGCCCTTATTTGATCACTTTTGTATCCGTTATTGCTTAATATCGTTCCTTTTCACTTTTTAGGTCTCTTGAAGGCAAAATGCTGGAATGGCACTTATTTGGACGAAAAGGAGCGATTATACGAAGAAAATGGCCAAAGTCAAAATCGAGACACTCAAAGCTGCTGAAAACATAAGGTGACGGCGTCAGGTGTTAAGTGTGACACCGTCGGAGGATCTTTGTGACGGGACAGAAGCCAAAACTCCCATTTTCAAGTGACGACGTCAAGTTATAAAAGAGTAGGCCGTCGCAACTCAGACGGCCTAGATGTAATCCAGACGGCGTCAGAAGCTGAAGAGGACGGCGTCACAATCATAAGGTGACGCCGTCGCAAGTCTAACGTGGCCAAGACGAAACCCTAATGACGGCGACACGACGGCGTCACAAAACATAAAGTGACGCCGTCGCATGTGTAATATTATATATAGAATCCGAATTTTTCAGTATTCAGTGTGTAGTCTTTTGGAGTAAAAACCTAAACCGAACCAAGGCTGTCTTGTACAGTATTTTAGGGTTCCAAACCCTATCTTACACCAAGATAAGTGTTTTACTTCATTAATACAATTATGTCTTTAATTATTTGTGTGTATGCTTGCATGTTTTCCATGTCCGACTAATTTACTTGTGTGTTTGCTTAGGGAATATGAAACTTAATTATTGAATATTGATTGGTTGTTTCTTATCTTAGTTGATTAATGATCTAGTAATGCGATAGGTCATTCGTTGTGTACTTAATGCTTGATTAAATCTTTGTGAACCTTAGAATATGACTCCTTGAGTAGTTGTAAGCTAAACCATCCAAAGAGTGCCTTAGAGTAAGAGTTTATTATCCCTAGTGGGTTTTGTAGACGAGACCCTTTGGTAAGTTCAAAGAGTTAGGGAACATACGCATACCCTACAACCTTAGACACACAACGCAACTAGGAATAAGGATGTGACAATTCAACCACCAATAGGAGATAATTAAGGAGTAGTAAAACCTAAGTAAACACATCTTTAAACTATCATACGAGCACACATTAATTAGACATAGACTACATACACCTTAGATTAGATAATTAGATAAGTAGAGTAATCGGTAGCAATACCAAACCCCCCCAAATTCAAACCCCGAGATTCGTACCTTTCCTTTCCTAAAAAAATATAAAAAGATAAAAAATAATCTTCCTCAACCACAACCTTAGCGTAGTAACTTCTCACTAGCATTCCCATTCCCCTAGAGAACGATATCAATACCCGTGGCTTACCCTAATACTACACTACAATGATTAGGTTCACTGCCTAGGGTGTTGAAAAACTTGCTCGACGAAAAGGAAGTTCCTTTGACCCCGAACGACGCGTGTAGCGTTATCAAAGCCCTTAAGGAATCCACTAGTACTTTAGATAGTGATTCAACATCAAGCGATTCGGAGGATGAATTAGAAGAAGGAGATTATAAGGTATTAGAAATTATGGAAGGTAGTAAGGAGGAGGAGGAACGTAGGGAGTATTTCGATTCATACCCTAACGGGAAGTAAACCGCCTATCACTATAACGTAGTTAACTTCCCGCGACCACCTTTTGAGCCATGCATAAAAAGTGGTGACCCTAAAAACATTAAGATACCGTGCATGATTGGTTACTCATATAGGGATAACACTTACATAGACTATAAGGAACCCATGAACATAATGTCTAGGCTCTATTACAATTGGATCATGAGTGAGAAATTAGGACCTAAGAGGGACCCCTTTTACCCTAGGAAAGTTAGTAACTATGTTGGGAGGGTTAGAGGATTACATGTCTTCGTAGGAAACTTCACATATAGGTGTGATTTCATGATCTTGGAAAATGTTAAGGGCATCATTGATGGGTTTTTATGAGATGTGATACTTGGGAGACCATTTATTGAGGAATCTAAGATGGTTTATGATCAATAGGAAGGAATAGCCAAGTTCTCAAACGGGACCGAATGTGTTAAATATATAATGCCCTACAAAAATAAAAAGTTTGAGGGTATTGATGATTTAGATGTAGACAACATTCCGGCTTTTTAAGTAGATTGGGAGAACAAGGTTTACTACACCGCTTGTATAGAGTTAGGCCCTGAATATATTCGTGATGAGAGAAGAGTTAAGGAAATCGAATGGGCCTCTAAGATAAGGGGAAAGTAGAGGCACGACTTTGAGTCTAGCTACAAGACTCATAAATAAAGAAAAGCGCTTCGTGGGAGGCAACCTATGCTTAATTGTTTGCTTGTTTGTGTGTCATATATCTTTTCATTGATTGTGTATTCTCATGTTTGAATTTGTGAAAATGCTTTATTTTGTCTTTAACCTCGTCTTAATTACATATAAAGGTATTTTACAAAAAGGATAAGTGTAGGGAAGATTACACACGTTTTTAAAACGAACGTGAACATGAGAACTACGATTATTGAAAAAGATATATATGTGTGTTTGTTAGAGTCAAATGCTTGTATCGAGTCATAATGGATGTTTTGCAGGAACTTTTCCAGATTTTAAAGGTGTAATTTTTCCAGAAAAACGCAGCAGACCAGTTTCTGTCAGGATAACCTGACGGCGTCAGGATTGCAACCTGACGGCGTCAGGAGGAGCAGAAACAGCTTATCTAACTTTCTCTCGTTTTCTGTGCTACTTATAAAATTTTGGAATTTCTCAGGTCTTAATTTTCCAGAAAATCCGCAAACATCCATTCTGCAAGCATTATATCCTAGTTTAGTAGAGTCATATATAATTTTACCGCCGATTTTATGCGAAGGTTTCGTCTATTTTCTTAAAGTGTGCAGGTTTTATTTATCAAGAAGAAGAAACATAAGATTGGCAGGAGCTTTTCACGCATACATTCTTCTTGGAAAGAATTTAACCACTACTTCACACGGATCCTACCGAGCTAATCAGGGGAGTATCCGTTTCTTTCTCTTTTAATTACCTTCCATTATCATAACTTTGATACTTTCGGGGAACATTGGGAACAATGTTCAGTTTAAGTGTAGGGAGGGAGAATAAAACGGAAACTTTGAAACTATGATTATCCTTGATTATTTGTCTTGTCCTATTTCATTTGTGTAATAAGTTATGAGAAATATCAGTTAGGGTAATTTTAGCACCAAATTTAAAATTTTTCATGACTTGTACGAGTGGGTCTTTAGTCTTAATAAAGCGTCTCATGGATAGGAGTTATATGACTAGCACAAAAACCCTTTACCACTTAAATTTCGCCAAAAAAATGTGAGGTTCGTCCCTAGATCTATAAGAATTAAAGCATTCATCTTTAATGCTTTGGGAGTGTACCAGTAGTATAATAGATTTTAGAACTAGTTTCGTGATGCATCCCAAGATCGCTAGTGAGACTACACTTGTGTAGTTAGGAATAACTAAATGATAAGAGGCATTAGGATAACCCTTGTTTGATACCCGTATTATAATTACTTCTTCCACATCGGTTGAGTAATTCCCCCACACCCTTGCGTTGTACTCATATTTAGTACATGATACTCCTAGTTAACCCCTCAGAGCCTATCCTTTTCGCGGTTCTCGTGATGTTTCGGTTTTCCGGAATATCAATGAAGAGCATTGTTTACAATCCACCCCTAAATGTACACCCAAATCGCCTTAGCCTACCGTGTATGCACTCACTTTTAGTGCATTATTGTTATCATACTAAACCCTTAGTTCAATCATCTAGTTACTTGCATGGTTGCTAAGTCGAGTCATATCTTTTGTACACAGTTTTGGAATGATTGGGACTCATGGGTAAAGTTAAATTTTAAGGAGTGACGGGAAAGAACGTTAAATTCAAATTCCCTTTATTTACGTAATAATGTACTCCAAGTGTTTTGATCTTTTCAATTCGGGTCATATTAGTGTTAGAGTAATAAAAACTCAAGTGTAAGGATGTGCCTATAAATCCCTTATATTTTGATGTTATCGTAGAGGATGGTAGAGTAAAAGTGTATGAAAGAATAAAAAAAAATTGAAAAAAAAGAGTGCAAAAAAAATGTAAAAAATGAATAAACATACGGGCTACCATCCTACATCTATCTTTATATTTATGTTTGTTTGTTTCAAAGTTATCTAGATGTTTAGAGAGTCGAGTCTTGGCTTAGCAACGCCATTCTTCTCATGCTTGTAACTTAAAGATTTTTGACTTGCCACCACTAAATCGCCTATCCAACCAAACCCTTTGTTTCCCTACCGTAAGCCTAACGTTACAACCCTTTAAAAGACCTCTTTGATAGTTGTTCCTAGGTGCTTACGCCAAAGCGATGGAGGTTTGATCTAGTCTCAAGCCTGTGGTAATCTATGTACTATGACCGGTTAATGAGTGTTTATCTTCCATTTCCATTTGATATATTTCATATACACCCGAGAGATGAGAGTATCCAAACACCACTTGTGAGGTGCTAGTATATAATTTCCTTGCTTGTTATGACTATTGCGGGGCTTACACTTGTTATGAATGATGTTAAACAATTGTTTTATGCCCTCCAACTTATAAATTGATTGGCCAAAAGCACATTTGCTTGAGGACAAGCAAATACCAAGTGTAGGGATATTTGATAAGGATTTAAAACGTACACTTTTAAGGGGTCATTTAAGCCCTTAATCGCCCACTTTTATATCCGTTACTGCTTAATTTTGTTCCTTTTCGCTTTTTAGGTCTCTTGGAAGCAAAATGCTGGAATGATGCATTTTTGGACGAAAAGGAGGAAATATGTGAAGAAAATGACTTTGTTCGTAATATCTCTTTTCATCATGGAAGGTGATAACCCACCAAACAACAACTTACCATCAAACAAATACCCACCACTTGATCCAACCTTTGTCAACCAACTTCGAGCTCGTATTGTTAGTGAAATTGGAGAGCTTAAGAAATTGAATAGGATAATTGAAAGTGCACTTGAGGAAGCCCTTAAGGAATCCACTAGTACTTTAGATAGTGATTCAACATCAAGCGATTCGGAGGATGAATTAGAAGAAGGAGATTATAAGGTATTAGAAATTATGGAAGGTAGTAAGGAGGAGGAGGAACTTAGGGAGTATTTCGATTCATACCCTAACGGGAAGGAAACCGCCTATCACTATAACGTAGTTAACTTCCCGCGACCACCTTTCGAGCCATGCATAAAAAGTGGTGACCCTAAAAACATTAAGATACCGTGCATGATTGGTTACTCATATAGGGATAACACTTACATAGACTATAAGGAACCCATGAACATAATGTCTAGGCTATATTACAATTAGATCATGAGTGAGAAATTAGGACCTATGAGGGACCCCTTTTACCCTAGGAAAGCGAGTAACTATGTTGGGAGGGTTAGAGGATTACATGTCTTCATAGGAAACTTCACATATAGGTGTGATTTCATGATCTTGGAAAATGTTAAGGGCATCATTGATGGGTTTTTATGAGATGTGATACTTGGGAGACCATTTATTGAGGAATCTAAGATGGTTTATGATCAAGAGGAAGGAATAGCCAAGTTCTCAAACGGGACCGAATGTGTTAAATATATAATGCCCTACAAAAATAAAAAGTTTGAGGGTATTGATGATTTAGATGTAGACAACATTCTGGCTTTTTAAGTAGATTAGGAGAACAAGGTTTACTACACCGCTTGTATAGAGTTAGGCCCTGAATATATTCGTGATGAGAGAAGAGTTAAGGAAATCGAATGGGCCTCTAAGATAAGGGGAATGTAGGGGCACGACTTTGAGTCTAGCTACAAGACTCATAAATAAAGAAAAGTGCTTTGTGGGAGGCAACCTATGCTTAATTGTTTGCTTGTTTGTGTGTCATATATCTTTTCATTGATTGTGTATTCTCATGTTTGAATTTGTGAAAATGCTTTATTTTGTCTTTAACCTCGTCTTAATTACATATAAAGGTATTTTACAAAAAGGATAAGTGTAGGGAAGATTACACACGTTTTTAAAACGAACGTGAACATGAGAACTACGATTATTGAAAAAGATATATATGTGTGTTTGTTAGAGTCAAATGCTTGTATCGAGTCATAATGGATGTTTTTCAGGAACTTTTCCAGATTTTAAAGGTGTAATTTTTCCAGAAAAACGCAGCAGACCAGTTTCTGTCAGGATAACCTGACGGCGTTAGGATTGCAACCTGACGGCGTTAGGAGGAGCAGAAACAACTTATCTAACTTTCTCTCGTTTTCTGTGCTACTTATAAATTTTTGGAATTTCTCAGGTCTTAATTTTCCAGAAAATCCGCAAACATCCATTCTGCAAGCATTATATCCTAGTTTAGTAGAGTCATATATAATTTTACCGCTGATTTTATGCGAAGGTTTCGTCTATTTTCTTAAAGTGTGCAGGTTTTATTTATCAAGAAGAAGAAACATAAGATTGGATGGAGTTTTTCACGCATACATTCTTCTTGGAAAGAATTTAACCACTACTTCACACGGATCCTACCGAGCTAATCAGGGGAGTATTAGTTTCTTTCTCTTTTAATTACCTTCCGTTATCATAACTTTGATACTTTCGGGGAACATTGGGAACAATGTTCAGTTTAAGTGTAGGGAGGGAGAATAAAACGGGAACTTTGAAACTATGATTATCCTTGATTATTTGTCTTGTCCGATTTCATTTGTGTAATAAGTTATGAGAAATATCAGTTAGGGTAATTTTAGCACCAAATTTAAAAATTTTCATGACTTGTACGAGTGGATTTTTAGTCTTAATAAAACGTCTCATGGATAGGAGTTATATGACTAGCACAAAAACCCTTTACCAGTCAAATTCCGCCCAAAAAATGTGAGGTTCGCCCCTAGATCTATAGGAATTAAAGCATTCATCTTTAATGCTTTGGGAGTGTACCGGTAGTATAATAGATTTTAGAACTAGTTTTGTGATGCATCCCGAGATCGCTAGTGAGACTACACTTGTGTAGTTAGGAATAACTAAATGACAAGAGGCATTAGGATAACCCTTGTTTGATACCCGTATTTATAATTACTTCTTCCACATCGGTTGAGTTATTCCCCCACACCCTTGCGTTTTACTCATATTTAGTACATGATACTCCTAGTTAACCCCTCAGAGCCTATCCTTTTCGCGGTTCTCGTGATGTTTCGGTTTTCCGGAATATCAATGAAGAGCATTGTTTACAATCCACCCCTAAATGTACACCCAAATCGCCTTAGCCTACCATGTATGCACTCACTTTTAGTGCATTATTGTTATCATACTAAACCCTTAGTTCAATCATCTAGTTACTTGCATGGTTGCTAAGTCGAGTCATATCTTTTGTACACAGTTTTGGAATGATTGGGACTCATGGGTAAAGTTAAATTTTAAGGAGTGACAGGAAAGAACGTTAAATTCAAATTCCCTTTATTTACGTAATAATGTACTCCAAGTGTTTTGATCTTTTCAATTCGGGTCATATTAGTGTTAGAGTAATAAAAACTCAAGTGTAGGGATGTGCCTATAAATCCCTTATATTTTGATGTTATCGTAGAGGATGGTAGAGTAAAAGTGTATGAAAGAATAAAAAAAAATCGAAAAAAAAGAGTGCAAAAAAAATGTAAAAAATGAATAAACATACGGGCTACCATCCTACATCTATCTTTATATTTATGTTTGTTTGTTTCAAAGTTATCTAGATGTTTAGAGAGTCGAGTCTTGGCTTAGCAACGCCATTCTTCTCATGCTTGTAACTTAAATATTTTTGACTTGCCACCACTAAATCGCCTATCCAACCAAACCCTTTGTTTCCCTACCGTAAGCCTAACGTTACAACCCTTTAAAAGACCTCATTGATAGTTGTTCCTAGGTGCTTACGCCAAAGCGATGGAGGTTTGATCTAGTCTCAAGCCTATGGTAATCTATGTACTATGACCGGTTAATGAGTGTTTATCTTCCATTTCCATTTGATATATTTCATATACACCCGAGAGATGAGAGTATCCAAACACCACTTGTGAGGTGCTAGTATATAATTTCCTTGCTTGTTATGACTATTGCGGGGCTTATACTTGTTATGAATGATGTTAAACAATTGCTTTATGCCCTCTAACTTATAAATTGATTGGCCAAAAACACATTTGCTTGAGGACAAGCAAATACCAAGTGTAGGGATATTTGATAAGGATTTAAAACGTACACTTTTAAGGGGTCATTTAAGCCCTTAATCGCCCACTTTTATATCCATTACTGCTTAATTTCGTTCCTTTTCACTTTTTAGGTCTCTTTGAAGCAAAATGCTGGAACGATGCATTTTTGGACGAAAAGGAGGGAATATGTGAAGAAAATGGCTAAGTCAAGATCAAGACACTCAAGCTGCTGAATTTACACCTGACGGCGTCCCAACCAGTGGGCGACGCTGTCCCTATATTTGTGACGACTCAGGAGCGAAATTGCTATTTTACACCTGACGGCGTCAGGCTTTGAAGAGTAAGGGCGTCACGAAGACTTTTCTTCTCAGATGGCCTAGATCCAGACTCAGAAGACGTCACTTCTGAAGACTGACGGCGTCACAACCACAACGTGACGCCGTCCTAGTGATGACTTGGCCAAGACGAAACCCTAATGGTGGAGATCTGATGGCGTCCCAACTATAAGGTGACGCCGTCGCAGTTGTAAAATTATATATAGAAATCGAATTTTCAGACTTTTGAGAGGTGGACTTGTGGAGTAAAAACCTAAAACGATTGTAGTCCGTTTTGGACAGTATTTTAGGGTTCTCATGCCCTATTTTATATCGAGATTAGTTATTTATTCCATTGATTTTATTATGTCTTGGATTGAATGTGTGTATGCTTGCATGTTTAACATGTCCGACTAATTTACTTGTGTATTTGCTTAGATCTATGAAACCTAGTTATTAATTATTGATTGATTGTCTCTTATCTTAATTGTAATTGGCTTAGGAGTGCATGAAGCCATCGTTGTGTTTTTAATGCTTGATTAATCTTTGTTGAACATTAGTTTATAGTTACTAGTGGAATTGTAGGCTAAATATCCAAAGATAACCTTAGTGTTGAGTTTATGAATCCTAGAGATTTCGTAGTCATTAACCTTAAGGTAGTCTCAAAGAGTTAGGGATAAAAGCACACCCTACGACCTTAGAAAACACAACGCGTTAAGAATAAGGACGCGAAAATTCAACCACCAATAAAAGATAACTAGGGAGTAATAGTATCTAGGTAGACACATCTTTAATCATCATACGAGCACACTTCAAAAAGACATAGACTACCCATTAGTTAGATAATTAGATAAGTAGAGTAATCGGTAGAAGTACCAAACCCCCAAATCCAAATCCCGAGATTTTACCCCTAGATTTATAAAAAAATATAAAAAGATAAAAAAATAATCTTCCTCAACCTCAACCTTAGCGTAGTAATTTCTCACTAGCATTCTTATTCCCCTACAGAACGATATCAATACCCGAGGCTTACCCAATACTACACTACAACGATTAGGTTCACTACCTAGGGTGCTGAAAAACTTGCTCGACGAAAAGGAAGTTTCCTTTGACCCCGAACGCGCCTTGTACGCGCAGCAATCATACTGCTACTATGCCTGAAAAAACAAGTATCCAAACACCAAATATTCAAGTTAGATAAGGTATAATTTCAGTTTCAAAATATAAAACAGATGCCATGCAATTCAACATTGAAACCTCACCTAGGATGACCTTTTGGCAAAAAGATCAAGTACGCATTTCGTAATCCTTTTACTGATTTTAGAAGGTGTCTTAACACCACTAGCCACAAGCCCACCAGCACAGTTTTCAACACCAGCACCACCAGCCATGTTTTCACCATCAATAACTAGAAACTCAACCATTATAGCCTTCCCCTTCCCATCAAAACATCGTTTAAAATTTTTTACAACTTCCTTGCCCTTTTTCTTTTGCAAAATATCCTCTTCCTCAAGCAGCTTTCCTTTTCCCTTAATTTTTTCCCCTTTTGTTATGAAAAACACCTTCTTCCTCTTTGATAACAACACCACCTTTCTCTGTTTGCATTTTGGTTACACTCCCCCGCATTTTGTTCCTATCTATCCCCTTCCATTTACGTCGAATCCTAAAAGGTGTTGGACTTGTCATTCAAAAGTTACCATCTTGCTCTATCCAACCCACAACCTCTAAACCTATGTTTTTTGGGTAAAATTGTGCTAACTTTTGGGTCTTGTGAGCAACAAAGAAATCAAATGACTCATGTGTTTCAGCCAATGCATACGATTATGAACATCATCATCTATATTAATCAAATGCTAACAACGCCCATTTTCGTTCATTAATCTCTGATAATACATTATCAAGGCTTGAACTAAATATATCCCTATCACTAGTAAATGCATATAGATTAATTAGTGATCCTCCTTCATACCTTAGTAGGCCATAAGCAAATAACCCATTACAGTGAATTCTGAAAAACACCTCACCTTCTTCTTCCTCCTGAATATCCTTAAAAGTTGACACAAATATGATCATGTCCTTCATGCTTTGGGTTGGTGTGTGTTTGAGTACGTGTGTTTACGAATGTGGTTAAATGTTTATGACCACCTATAATATAGTATTGTATTTTCGGTCTAATTTGGTTAGGTTTGTGTTAATTGGGTCGGGTTATTAGGGGAGTGTTTATATTTTCGGATCTTGTTAGTTGGCTTTATTGGGTGTTTCGTAAAATATTTATTGTGTATCATGGAAGACAAGGGTCAACTTGCAAAGTAATGATTTTTTTATGTCACAGTTGGTCCCTGAATTTGTTTAGTTAGCCGTTTATGTACTTTAAGTTCCCGCGTTTTCTTATTCCAGAACTAGTGAACTTAACTATTTAGGATTTTAATCACATTTAGTCCTTGAATTCGAAAGGACGTTTTCTCTTTGCTATTTAAGGGTTTATACCCTAAAGCATTTGCATACCGACAAACATAAACACACCTGCATCCCAAAATCACAACAAAAAATGGCCAATTTCCCATGTTTACAAGAACTTGCCGCTGCTGCGAATTCTTATTCGATGTTTGATTCCATTGTTGTTTACTATCAGAGAGAAGATGAAAAGGATATACAGCTTGCCAATGGTCTCGGTAAGTCATTTGTTGATTTGGTTCAGGTTATAAAAGAAACACAAGAGTATATAACTGAATTTGAAGGATATCGTCCTTTGGTTATGACGTACAAGGTTTTACATGATCTTCACAAGATTTAATGGAAATATGCATAAATCTTCAAACATCTCATGAGACATTTCATCTCTTTGTAACAAAGAATCCCCATATTTGGCCTTTACATACTCTACCATCTCATTCGTGACTACCATCATACTAAGGTCCTTGTCTGCCATTGTTAAAGTGTTTGTGAGGGTTGTGTGAAGGATTCAGGAGTATCTGAGAATGTGTGTGATAGATGATCGGGTCTTTGTTAAGTCAGTTGTTGGGTGAGGATGGAGGGAAACAATAAAGAGGGTACATGAATAGGTTTTGTTGGGTTGGGTTAGATTTAAGTGAAAATGTGTTTGGTCTATTATACCCTTGAATATATAACTCAAAACGGACGTTGACCTGAGCATTACGGGTCAAGGGACGCAACTGGCGTAAAAAACCCGAGGTTTGGACTCACGGCAACGATTTTCTCAACTTTCGGGCTCAAGCAATGATTGTTGGCAAGTTTAGAGACCAACGATGTATTTTTGTCTATTTGTAATTTGTATTAGTATTTAATGAATGAAATATTAGTTAAGGATTTATTTAAGGATTGAAGTATTAGTTAAAGGGTTAATTTGTAAGTCGAATTAAAAAAAAAGAGTTAAGTCCATATATGTCCAATTTAAACATCAAAATGCCTTATTTACCCAATCAAATTTTATAATGTCATATATACCCAACTTAAACTTTATATTTATCAAATTTACCCATTTAATTGTAAAATCAACATAATAAGGATTTACATCATTAAATTCCATATATACCCTTTAAGAATATAAATTAATATGTATGATTCTTAATTGTTTAACACAACAATATAACGACTTACACGTTTAAGGACTTGCAATTGAAAATTTTTCCTGATTTGAGAAATCCAAAACTTTACCAGATAATAATTTAATGATAACTTTATTTTTGATGCTGCTATGTGATATAGTTAGATATGGTAATTGGAAACTTGGGAACGCTTGATAACTTTGCCTATTAAATGAAAATGGAGTTGGGATTTTAAGGGAAATGGTTCAAAATGTAAAGAAAAAAGCTATAAATTCATAACGTACTTTAAAAAAAACTCATTATGCTCTATCTACTTTACTTATTGTCATAATATATAACCGTTTTCATTTTATTCGGTTATTTTCTGTCCGTTTTTATCCGTTTTGACGTGGATAATAAAAACGGTTTTTATCCGTAATATTTTCTGTCTGTTTTTATCCGTTTTTATCCATTTTGACGTGGATAATACAAACGGCTTTTATCCGTTTTTATCCGGACAGATTAAAATGAAAACGAATAAAAATGGACGATTTACGAAAACGGATAAAAACGAACAGAAAATAACCGAATAAAATGAAAACGGTTATGTATTATGACAATAAGTGAAATAGATAGATCATAATGAGTTTTTTTGTAAAGTATGTTATAAATTTATAGTTTTTTTTCAAATGTAAAAGACACGTAAAGTGATACAAATGATACATATGCTTCGACATTATACAAAAGCTTCATTCTCATAAATGCCACTGTAAGATTCGCATAGGAGCTAGCTTTAAATTTCTTAGAAAACAATTTGCAATTAATATAGGGATTTGACATTATACAAAACCAATCAAGGTGATAAACATCTTGGAGCAGTACAAACGAAAACACCAAGCAAAATTTATAAAGTTTAAGGGTATAATGGAAATTTAATGAATGTGAATTCATTTTAAATTGATTTTATTATTAAATGGGTAAATATGACAAATATGAGGTTTAAGTTGGGTATATATCACATTACAAATTTTGATTGGGTAAATAAGGTATTTTGATATTTAAATTGGACATATATGGAATTAACTTTAAAAAAAAATGTAATTCTCAAAAGATAGTGTTATTTGATGTTATGATAAAGAATATTTTTTTGATGTTAAAATGATGTGACACTGACATGATGATACTTTTTTTTGGTTGAGTATAAAATGATGATACTTTTTTCGTATTAACATGTTATGGTACCGAACACTCTAAAACTAGAAAATTACGACCAAAAATAAAAACAGTAAATCCATATCCTTTCATTGTTTTACACTTATCCAAATCTTTTATTCCATTAAAACAAAATCCAAATACAAAAAACACAGTATAATATAGCCGGTGCATGTTAGCAAGTAAAGTACACAAATTACACGTCAGCAACAACATCAACACACAAGAAACCAAACTCATTCTTGTTTGAATAAACCATCCATCTATAAAACCAAAAAAAAAAGCTTCAATCTTTGTAAAATCCCATAAGAAAAGTTATTTTTATAAAAAAAAAAAGATGTCAAAAATAGGTTTATTTGATCTTGAAAAGCACTTTGCTTTTTATGGAGCATATCATAGCAACCCAGTGAATATTTTTATCCATATGCTGTTTGTTTGGCCTATTTTGTTTACTGCACTTGTGATTTTGTATTTTACACCACCTTTGGTTGATTTTTCATTGGGTAGTTTGGTTTTGAATTATGGGTTTTTGTTTACTGTGATTTATGCTGCTTTTTATGTTTGTTTGGATAAAAAGGCTGGTGCTTTTGCTGGTTTCTTGTGTTTTGTTTGTTGGGTGTTTGGGAGTTTTCTTGCTCAGCATTTGGGTTTCAGTCTTGCTTGGAAGGTAAACTTTTTTTATTTTTCTATTAAGTTTATGGTGAATTTAAGGTTTTATATTAGGATTAAAGATTGTTTAGTTTAATTAGGGGGTGTTTGGGATTGGTTTGTTTAATCTGATTATTGGGATTTTGATAAGGCTTATAAACAGTTCTGAAGTTGTTTTGCTAATATGATTATTTCTGAGTGAGTTGACTTTTATTGAATAAGCAATCTGCATATTTCAGAAGATAATAAGCAGTTTTAATTAGCAATCTCAAACACTCCTTTTGTTTTAGGCACTGTTTATTTGGGGGTCAACCGTGCAGTGTTTCTTCTGTTATTGGTGGTTTGTCATATATCATTATGCAGTTTGCTGTGAGAATAAGGTTTCAAAGTTGGATTAATTTTATTTTCAGATTGGTATTGAAGTCAATCCAGTAATTGAAGCTTAACCTACCTTAGTTTAAGCTATTTTTAGTCAACTATGGTGTTCTTTTATGTTATTGTGTCATTTGGAAATTAATTTTGTTGATTTGTAGAGTCAATTATAAATGCTTGGTTTAGTTTGAGATTTTATCCATTTTTAAGTCTAAGCAGACGTTGACTAAACAGAAATGATGATAATCAAAGGGTAAAGAATAAGGGTTTAAGTCTACAAATTAGGTATAAGGTTGTGACATTTTGTCACAAATTCTAGGCTTAGGTATATATGTTTTTAGTAAACTAAATGTTGTTTGGACTTTGGAACATTTATTTTTACTAATTATCGTGACATGTGGAATCAAATAATCAGATAATGAGTTGCTTTGGAATAGTTAGGTAATCTTGCTTTATGTGTATCATTAATCAGTTTGCTAAAGGCCTGCAGTAGACCATAGGGAGACATAGTCGATAAAGTTTGGAATAATTAGGCAATAATTTACTTATTAGTTGATTGCTAAAAGTATGAAAGAATTGCATGAGTTGAAGCTTTTTGGACCAGTTTGAACCATTATAGCCTGCATTAAAACATTAGGAAAATAAGTTTGTTACATATGTCTTTTGAGCCAATTTAATATTGTCACCATGGCCGTATGAAGTTATCTGCCTCAAGCTTCCATACAAGTGATTTGTTAGTTGTTATTTTTTATGAACACGGGTCTTGGCATTAGGGTTTCTGGATTGCTTAGTTTTGGGCGTTTACACCTCTTTTGTTTACTTCTTCAAGGGTCTATACACGTAGAAGATAATGATCACGTCGTGATGGATTATGGTTCATCTTTGGTTTTACTTCCCCCTAGTAATTGGTTGGGGCATTTCTGTGTTTGCCCTATAGCTTGTAACAAGAGGTGGCAAGATGGGTTGGGTAAATGTGTTTGTCCTATAGCATATCATTAGCATTTATTGTTTAGGAAAAATCGAAGAAATCATATTTTATTGCTAGTATAATAATAATAAAATTAAATTCAAATTGGGTACATGTAGAACTATTAAATTGTTGAAAATTGTGGCCAAACCTTACGGTTTAAGTTTTCTTGAAAAGGAGATTGGCTATTAAGCAATCTATGATTAGTCAAACATCAGGAATCACATTTTTCTTACATATTGAAGTCTCTAAACTAGTCCTTATCTAACTTAAATGGTGTCACCTGAATGTTTGAAATTTTTTGCTTTTCTTATTACTAAAAGAGTAATATATACTTATTGGCCAAAATACCTAAAATCTGTTTGATCATGTGAATAAGTGATGAAATGGGTATGTTGTACTACGGGTCAAAACGGGCATTTTTCATTACGGGTCAAATGCGTCATTTTTTCAGATGGCTCAAACGCAGGCCAGGCCAGGCCAGATCGTGTAGAGCCTCCAACCCTTTTTGTCCAACAAAAAAAAATGATGTGTTGATTATAAATTTATAATTACAGATACAATTCTATTAATATAGAATAAAAAGATTTGGGAGGTTGAAAATTGAAATGCACTTATTAAAGACTTGTGTGCAACTCTCAGCATATTTGGCCAAACCTGTTCCCCTTTAGCTTAACTTTGTTATTGAAAACACTACTTGCTAGATTGATAACAACTTCCAAAAAGTTGCAGCGTACACATTGGTTATTTTTTTTATTATTATAATTTTTTTTTGCAAAACATAGATGATGTGATACATCACCATAAATGTATGTTGATACATCACCATATTGTAATATGCTTCTGTCCCACATTATCAGGTTGTTCTAGCTGCTCAGTTATTCTGCTGGACTGGACAATTCGTAGGACATGGCGTATTTGAGGTAATTATATGCAAATATTAACACTTTCTTGTTTTGTATACCATTTTCTCGTTCACTGTTTCTAAATTAACTCCTTTCTTTTCTTTGATTTTTTCTAATCAGAAACGTGCCCCTGCTTTGTTGGATAACCTAACACAAGCCTTCTTGATGGCACCTTTCTTCGTGTTGCTTGAGGTAATTCTCTTGTGCATTGATAATTTGATATATAGATGAATGTATTTCTGTGTTACGGGTAAAAACTGTGATCTTACAAATTCAATTTTTGTTGTTGATGCTCACAGGCACTTCAAATGGCAATCGGTTATGAACCATATCCGGGATTTCATGCTCGTGTTAAGGCTAAAGTAGATGCCAACATCAAAGAGTGGAAGGAGAGTAAGCAGAAGAAAAAGTTGTAGAGATGTCTTATGTGTCTTATAAACGTATTTAGTCATATTGCAACTATGCACTGTTCGTACTGTGATTAATAAAATAAATTGATTCTGCTTGTGAAATGGCGTATTTTGTTTCACCAAGTTCTACATCTAATTAACGAGCTTAGTATTTCACTGGTGTTTGTGATTTTTAGAAGGTGGTTTTATGCGTTAAATATCAACATATTTTTGCATCTGTCATGTTATTTATGTACTGTATAAAATTGATAGACTAAAGAAGTATGGGGCAATTTCACATCTCCCCATTAAAAACATGAAAATTTCATATATACCCAAATCATGCTTTAAAAGCATTGTACATTATGCACCGGTTGTATTATGGGTATATATGAAATTATTGATTAAAAGAGGGTGGTATATGGAATTCTCGCCAAGTATAATGTTCAAGTTTTGTAAACAAATATTAAGAATACTACCTGCAAAAAGAACCCAACTGGAACACAAAAATGCAATGGACAAAGATGACAATTGAAAAAACTACATTGGTATTTTGTATGCTGTAATGAATGTTGAAACATGCTAAATTTCCAACTTTGTGATGCTCAGACTCAAGCCTAAGGTAAACCAACAAGACTATTTCCAGGGCTCGGTTTTTGAACTCCTTTAGACGTCATTGATTCTCTTACTTTCGATACTTGGTTCCAATCTTCTAAACTTGCATACGTATTAGCTAAAAGAACAAAATCACTGCTATGATCTGGGTCCACCTCAAGAAGATCTCGTCTCACATTCTCAGCTAATTCAATATTCCCATGTACACGACAACCAGCCAATAATGTCCTCAAGACTATGGCGTTACATTTCATCGGCATATTCTGAACCAAATCATAAGCTTCAGTAACTAATCCTGCTCGAGATAACATGTCTACCATGCATCCGTAGTGTTTTATTGTTGGTTTTATACCATATTCGGCGGTCATTCTATTGAAATATTGCCTTCCTTTATCGATCATTCCTCCATGGCTACACGCAGTCAGTACCCCCAAGAGAGTAACGTCATTGGGTGGTGTGTGATTCCTGTTTATCATTAGTGAAAATACATCTAACGCTTCTTCAACATGACCATGTGCAGCAAGGCCTAATATCATTGTGTTGTATGTCACTATGTTTTTATCAATCAATTTACCAAAAATTGTTAATGCTTCTTGAATCTCTCCACATTTTGTGTACATATGAATCAACGAATTCGCTATTGACACGTCTTTTATAAGTGAACTCTGGCTGACAATAGAATGAACCCATCTCCCAAGCTCCAAATCCCCTAACGCAGCACAAGCTGATAAGACCACACTCAATGTAGCATCATCAGGTCTTACACCAACATCCTGCATACGTGAAAACAACTCCAAACCTTCCTTATACTCCCCACAACAAACATAACAATCAATAATCGTATTCCACGCAACCAAGTCCGGTTCGAGCATTTCATCAAACAACTTACGCGCTACCCGAACCTCTTTCACCATTCCATACATATGAACCAATGTATTCCTCACATGTACATGCCACTCAAACCCATATTTCACCACACAACAATGTACTTGTCTCCCTAACAAAACAGACCCATTTTCGCCACTCGCCTTAACCAAAAACGAAAGCGTAAAATTATCCACATTTTCCCCATTTTGACCCATCATCTTATAATAACCAAAAACTTTTTTAACATCATTTTTCTTACAAAACCCGCGAATCATCGTGTTCCAAAGGAACCCGTCCGGGCTCCTAACGTTATCAAAAACCGACACGGCGTAATCCATTAAACACTCATTTGACATAGCACAAAACATTATAATTTTACCAACAATGAATAGGTTTTGAGAAAAACCAGTTTGTACTACATGTGCATGAAGTTGTGTAACATGTTTTCTAGTATAACATTTTTTTAAAATAGAAAAATATGTTTGTTCTAATTTTGAGTATGTTTTATCATGTGGGCATGATGAAAAATGATTCAAAAAATTTAGTTTTGGTTTAAATGAAATAAGTTTGTGTTTTAATGATGGTTTGATAACATTAAGGTAGGTAGATATCATAGTAATAATAAAAATGATGTAATGTTACTTTGGTTTCTGTTGTTTTATAAAACAGAAATTGAATGAGGAGGTGATGACAGTATAAGTCCAAATTTTACGCAATAGTAAAGTTACTAAATATACCAAAAAGCCCACAAACTATCCAAAGTTGTGAAAATGGCATTCAGTAATAAAAATGTTAAAGTTGTGTATATAATTTTTGGGAAAATAATCTCCGCTTAAACATCAGGATTCTTCTCTGCTGATAGATATAAATCAGGGATCAGTTGTGTACATTAGAGATGTTTTCAGGGGCCACTTTGTATTGCCCCCCAAATAATTTTTTGTCATAAAACTAGTTTGGTGGTTAAAAGATGATATGAAGATTTTGATGAAGTCTACTAAGAAGGAACTCGTACATGAGCGGAAATAAACCAGGGTTGTCGCAGCACACAAGTAAAGTAATGAACTTGCGAAGGGGAGAGGCAGTGTTGGTGGCGGCGTGAGGATGGATAACATAGTTTGGTAGTGGTTGCGAGTCGAAAAGAGGGTGAGTTTTTGATAGTGACTTACTACTGTATCGTGCAAGTTTTTGTTACATGGGTTTATTTTTCAACATCGATATTAAATTTTATTAAAGTATTTTAGTTTCTAAGAGAACCTTGAAATTTGTCTAAAAATTCTAAAGCCGAGTTAGAATAGTCATCTCACACCGAGTTTGGCACAAAAGTATTTGTGGCTGCGTATAAGGTTTTTATGGTTAGTGAGTTTTTCTGAAACTTTCAGATATTATTGCCAATTTTTTTGAAATATATTGTTCTTTTTTCAGTTAAAGGATCACGGTTCGGTTTGATTTGGTTTGGTCTTCGAATAAACCAAAGACTGTTTCTTTGAGAACATTTCCCATAAGTTTTGCTTATTTTCGATTTGCTTCTTTTCTTTTGATCGGTTTTGGTCATTTTAATTGTTTAGACTTGGGGTCAATTTAGCCCAAGAAGGATTCTTTTGCTCACCTTGTTGTGTTCTCTCATATGTAGTGAAGTTCTTGTTAATTAGCTTCAAAAAGAGACAATTAATAGGGCTAATTACTTAAAAAATTACTACGTATTTAACTTGACATTTTTTGTCTTGTGTACTGATCATTTTTTTTCTTCATTGTTTACATTGAACTTTTAAATTTCAATCATTGCGTGTATTTTGTAACTATTGCTATATAAATGACATTTTACTTTTTAAAATTTGAAAAAACTAAAAGGGCAAAAATGCATATATATCTCTCCCAAAATGAATAATTGCACATATATCATTTGTACAAGTTTAATAAAAGTAAAATGGTAATTGGCCCTAATTAATAGGGTGTTTCATATAGCGGTACACCACTGAATTAAAATATCTTATTACGAATCAATAATTAAAGAATCATGTGGATCCAAATAATTGCAATCAAAGAATATATCTTTTAAAAATAGCCAAAAGGCAATATATAAAGTTTTGTTGAAATGTTTGCCTCTAAAATTCCAACTTACACTTTGATGTATGAAAAGGTCTGATTAGGTATTCTATTCTTGTTCTTGTGCTTCAAAAGTTCAAATAAGTCAAAATGCCATGGCTGTATTGTGGCTCAAATGAATAAAAAAGTTTTATTATGAATCAAATATTCCAAAAAAATCACATATATCAAATTATTACCACTCGTATAACAAAACGTTTACATTTGTGCGTTTCAGCTCATGACGTTACGTATAAAAAGATCCTAATATGTCTCCTTCACTGTTGTTTTTCTCTTCAAAATTAAGCAAAATGACAGTATAGCAATCCATTTTCTATACAGATTACAAAGTTGTTAAACTCAAGATGCTAAAAGTCGTTATAGTACATGAGCAAAAATCTTGCAAGAAACCGTTCTAGTCTCAATCTTGACGAATGATGGTAATAGTTATACATAAGTTAAATCGTAACACAACCAACGACCACATATGATCAAATGTCATGAGAGTATGGTTTAACGAACTAAAGTTTATAAGCAATAATTCTTTTAGGAATGTAAGAAAAGACTTTACACGTCCCCTGATTAAAGTAAACAAGCAATTGTCCAAAACAAGAATAAAAGTTTGTTCTTGGCAACCAAAGTCATTAAGGATTTATTTTCTTTCTACGTTAACTCTGACTATGTCATCGTTGCCTACATCCACGGTCCACACAGGCCGAAAAGTTTAATAGTGACAGCGGGAAAAAAGTGTGTTATTGCTTGACATAAAATTCGGTCTTATTGTTCGTAGACCTCTCCTTATACCAACAAGTTCTTTATTCGGTTCCAAAACGAAAATTTATTAAAGAAAAATATACAGATTATCAAGTCATGCATAGATGTAAACAACACAATTGTAGCATTTTTATTATTATTATTATTATTATTATTATTATTTTTTTTGGTTTTGGTTATTTGCTACTAGTATTCTTATAAGATTATACCGCACATTTTGTAATAACTGGTGTTCTATCCTTCTATAACTTTTCTATTAATAAAAAAACCACTAGAGCTGAAAATTATTCATAAATCACACTAGTCTCACATTTTAGGTGCACATCTCAAATCTGTAAACTAATATACATTCGATGAATCATGATTTATTATAATTATAATAATTAAGATATTACTGGTAGCAATATACTGTAGCATACAAGAGAATCAGTTAATTGGTATTGTGGGCTCATTTGTTTTGCTTGAGGAAATGGGTTATGTGATGGCCTGATGGGGATGAAATGTGAGTAGACTTTCTAGTGTAATGACATCAAGTTTTGTTTCATTAGTTGAGGCCTGAGGGTTACTTTCTTGGTTCTTTCAGTTCCCCACACATGTGCAAATGGGTACAATTTGTCAAATAAAAAAAAAAAAAATCCTTGTTATAATCTATGTATAGTATTTCATAAAAATTCCTTGTTACAATCTATGTATAGTATTTCATTTCGGGAGGTGATTTACACACTCTTAAAAATGATTAGAACACTCAAATTTTGAGTGCTTGGACATTTATATCCTTACAGAATAAACATAGCTAAAAATAATATGAGGGTATAAATATCCAAACACTCAAAATGTAAGTATCCCAATTATTTTTGAGAGTGTGCAAATCACCTCCCATCTCATAATGATACATTTGTTCTATTGTTACAGCGAAATGTTATTTAAGTTTGTCCCTTCACTAACCCTGAGCGCTCATTATGATAACGCATCAACGGCGTTTTGTTCCTTGTGGCAGGCGTTGATGTTGCGTTAACATACCACCCCTCCCGGCGTTGCAATAGCGTTGCGAAGTACGTTGGTTTACCAACGTGCGTTTATTTATTTATTTTTTATTTTTTATTTTTTTTTCTCTCCTACCTTTTACTTTTTGACATTAAATTTTAAATCCTCTATAAATACAACACTCTTTTACTCAATATTTTCACACTTAACTCACACAATAATTATAAATCCTGTACACTATGACTTGTCGTCTCTCTCATGTCGTCAAAGAAATGCAACGTTATATTAAAAAACAATGCGATCAAGAAGATGCGGCTCGACAAAAGGCTATTATCGAAGTAATCAAGCTGTTTGACCTCGCAAAGGCAAAGAAAGAATGTTTGCGACAATAGTACGCGAACTGCAAAGACATTTTGCCGGAAAGACAAGCTGTGATCGATCAATTTATGAGCGATGAAGCTAGGAAAGACTTTGCCATTACTGACATATTGTGGGAGTGTGTTTCACATATACAAGCCAACATTAGCAAAAAAATTTGTTGGAGCTATCAGGAAAACCAAATTGTTGGTTCTATATCACAACAATTGAACCAACTTACTGTGGGTGCATCAAGTTCCACATTATCAACCTCAACTGACTTAAATTGGGCTAGGTTATACAAACGAGGCAGTTGATGAGCATGGCTTAACTGCAATCCAACATTATCAAATGATGTGTGACGAAGAGGCTTTACGAGAAGTTAAAGCAGAGGAAGCAAAGAAGCAACAAGAGGAGGATGAGAAAACCAAGAAGGCAGAAGCAGAACGTTTGGCTTCCATTGAGGAATTTCCTGGGTATAGGTCTCCTTCGTATGATTTTGCATGCGGGGAGCATTCAGATTAAGCTATGTTTATGTAATTCGTATCGTATGTTTTTTTTCGTGTCGTATTTCATAATGTTTAGTTAATGTTTATTTAATGTTTATGTTTATGAATGAAATATTAGTGAAGAGTTTATTTAATGATTGAAATATTAGTTGAGGGGTTAATTTGTAATTTGTATTTTTTGTAAAAGGTGGGTTCCAAACGGTGGTGTTATGATAACGAGTGTTTTTTTGGTGTTATGTTATTTGGTGTTGAAATGATGTGGCGCTGACATGGCGGGGATGTTGGCGCTATTAGGTGTTATGATAACTAGTGCTCTAAGGGCGCAATCTGATGTTGAGTATTTGGAAATCCCAATGAAAGGTACTAAATTCAAATCCCAATAGCTGTGAATATTTTGGGCCAACTGCACACCGTGCAATCCACACTTATAAAAACCTAGTGATTTACTAAACACCTTTGATACGCCACCTTCCAAACACGGTACTGCAACATTAAAGGTATTTGGTAGTGCCAGTTGCCAAACACCTTTAATGCAGCATAAGGGTGTTTGGTAATGGTGCAGAATCAACACTAACGTAAATTGGGTTGAGCATATCGTTGACTGTTAAAGACGTTTAAATAGAATCGTAGGTCAACGGCACAAAAATGGCTTGATAAGTATAATACTAACTCAACAACATAGAATTAGCTTAAAAGTGTCGTAAGATGCTATCGGTTGCTAACTTGAGCTAGACGATTGTCACATTAGCGGTCTCGAGCATGACAATGAAACACCTCGTTCATAGAAACCAATTCAATACCTAAGTAGTGATTTTCCGACTTAGGCTCCACCAAGCTAAGTCCGGGCATATGACTATATCCCTTCACATTTTTTTGATATTTTTGGAAAGTACCATACATGGATGTATATTCTCGTAATAATTTCTTCCTTTCTTGTTTTTGTGATAATTATTTGTACTGCCATGTGTCCCAGATACTTTGTCGCATGGCCATGCTTTCACAAATATTTTTCACACAAGAGGCCCAGGAAAAATATCCTTTTTTTCAGTTTATTTCAACTTGGAGCTGCTAATTTTCATCTCGGCCAATAACCTATCTTTCCTTACCTCCCACTGAATCCAACATTAGTACACAACGTTACGTTTTCACACAGTAACTGGAAACTAAACCAAAAACTAATGAGAAACAAAGTCCAATGTCTTATTGATAACATCAAATTATATAGTGTTTTTAGCATTAATATCTCTCCTTATTTGCTCATAGTTACTACTTTTATATATGAATTGGTGCTTAATTGCTTCCTATTTGCATAATGGGGAATATATGAGCATTGGAGCGAAAACACGCGGAAATTAGAAAATACGAAGAAAAGCTGGAAAACAAGCTCGTAAAACACCCTTTTCCACTTAGTCGGGGCCTCCAAGTCCATTATCCTCTTCCCTTGCAAGATAACACCCAACTCCTGGTCCATCCTCTTCACCCCTACCCCTTCGAGCCATCTTGTAATAAAAGAAAGACCGAGGGGCTCAACAGGAATTTCCTTATATTCATAGCTCTAGAAAAGACGGCGCACAATAGCAGGAACGAGCTACTAGATGGTGTTTTTCTGAACGATCTCATTTTGGCCAAGTTCCATGACAAGACTCCTTTTTTCTTCTCCAACTTCTGAACGCTTGTCTCAGCCTCATTCAAGCGGCTAGTATTCTGACCTAATTCTTCTTCCAGTTTCCTCAGCTTATCCACTTGCTCAAAAGAAGTCTTCCTCCAAGCATCCCTCTCTTTCCCCATCTTATCCAGCTGCTCGATCAATCATTTCTCTTGGTTGGCACACGCTGTATGATTATTCTTCAAAAGCTCATACTTCTCAGACGGCCTCTAGTACAATCGAACCTGCTCATTCCTATCCCTCTGCATAGCATCTAGCCTATCTTCCAAGTAACGACACCCGTCGTGAAGCTGAACAAGTTCGGTGTGATCAGCGCTGAGATGCTCGAACCTCCAGAGGAGTTCCGTCTAGAAACTGTTCTCACTCCTAAATTTTGATACGCCATGCGGAGTACTTGGTGATCGTCCAACTCATTGACAAATGATTACTCCGCGAGGGTGGCAAGGTGGGACAATATTTCCCGGAAAGCTCAGTAGGAGTTAAGGCGAACATCATTCCTCAAACGCCAATTAAGAGCGAAGTATGAGGAGTGAACCCCCTCGTCACCGGAATGACTGCATGTAAAGAAAGAATAGATAAATAAAAAAAGGAGAAACCGCCCAAAATTAATACTCAATGAGAAGTAAAACATACCTTCTCCTCTGTAAGATCCCTCGCCAGCAGTAAAACCGAGGGGGGAGAGATCGGGAAGATTGAACTATTATCACAAAAGTTTATGTAAACGACAAATGCATTTAAAAGAAAGCAAAATACCATCTGAGTGAACAAATGCCAATCGTTCAATTTGCTCTGGAGCAATGATATGAGTAAGAGAAGTAGCCACGCGGGCAGCCTTGATATGAGGTGGAGCATCCTCGTTGGGCGGCTGATCCAAGTTAGTCTCTTGGGCTCCACTACCCTCGCCCCATCCATGGTCGGTGACCTCAATGTTCTCATCCCTCGGCGAGTGATTGCTCCATCCCATTTCTGAAGCATTCAACTTCTTTGAAGATTCCATTGAGACGTGAGCTTGATTTAATGGAGAAACTGATATGGTGTGATTGAAGCCTAACACTATCTCCTTCCCATGAATATTATCCTTTCGCTTCTTTTTCTTTGGTTTGGCGGCATTAATTTCCCCAACCCTCTTAGCACTAATTTTGACAGTCAGCTAAGCCTCCTACTCTTTATTCTCCATATAAGCAACGATCTTGGGGTCGGCACGCTCAACGACTAACATTATAACATTATTGGTCAGAACTACGACGTTTGTCCTAAGGGGGCCATGGTATGATTCTTCGGACCGCCTCCCTCCGGTACTTGATCCCCCTTGCTCACTATAGTTCCGGTCCAAGTAGGCAGCTTCAATAATTTAGACATGTCAACAACTAAAAAACATAAAGGATGAAGGCGTGGTTAGATGGAACACAAATAATATAAGATTATTACAGTCATCATGAAAAAATAAATATTACCTTGCCCTTAGGCATCCTTAAGAACCGGACGAAATCCAAGGTTGCAAAACACTATCGACAACCCATCCATATACAAAATTGGCTTGTAGTAGGTTTCCAAAGGAGAATTATATGAGCACTAAGCTGTGTGGCATCCCTCTCCTTATAGCCGGTCTTCGGAAAATCATCGACAACATTGGATTTTTTGTGTCTCCTATTCATGGCGTCCGAGATAGCCCTCTTGTCGGTAAGGAAGAACCTATCTTTCCAATGCTTGAGGCTGGTGGTGGTTTCTTTGAGACACTTTTTAGCCGTCTTGTCACTAAGGCTCTCAAAGAGAAACCGGTGGCCCCGCTTACACAACTTATATAACACCTAGAACAAGGAATTAACGGTTGAATTTCAAGACTCCGGCAATGGATCTCAAACATTGTCGTCCGGTTTAATCCTATAGGAACTAGTTGTGGAAAGCGTACTTTGAAATGTTTTATCACGACTAATAGGAAGGTTGGAGAAAGGTATGCGAACGCCACCCTGTTCAAGCTATTTAGGATAAACTCTTATGGCGTCTGCTGACAGCTGGTTCATGGTCATACCAGAAGGTAGGAGTGGGGGTTTAAATCTACTGGGATTCCGTATGTACTAACTAATGTATCTAACTCTTCTTGTCCTATCAAGGACGTAAATATGTGTATGTCAAATTTGGGGACGACGATTGCCATCTCGCCAAGTTCACTTCCGGACATTTTAAAAGGATCCTGAAGGTCTAGATTTGAGAATATATAAAAAAGAAAACAAGACGGAACGCACCTTAATAGAAGAAACGAAGCAAAGTATTTTGTTCGACAGTAGAGTAAAAGTATAAAATGAGAGAAATATGGTATACATAGGCAATTTCGAGAAAAGAAAACGTCGCGTCGTACCAGACACGCGACGTGGAGCAATTTGTCCCATACGATCCCTGGCATAACGACACATGGCAGCATCTCATCACTCGAGGTAAATCATGAAAATTTAACTTATTAATCATTAATATGCCCATGGGCTACTTTTTTTTATTTATCCAGCCCATCTGGGCCCATCGGGACGTGAAATAAAATAGTATTTCCAGAAGAACTAATCAAGTATTTTGCATCATCAGTCTTCAACCGATAATACAATATGGGGGGGGGGGACATGTTGGTCTATATGTTCGGAGGACACGTACAGGACGACAACCGTCTCCACGTGTTCAAAAGAATATGTTCCGGACGACGAGAATAGAAGAAGATCACTCTTTTACCAAGAAGGTCCTTTTATCCAACAGTTCATACCAAGGACCATGCTTGAACCGTCTAACCCATATATTGCGAGATATTGTCTTACACCCCCACAAAAATGTGAACTGACACTAGTATGTAGGCTAGTTGCAGGTCCATTTGCTCCATTCTCTAGATTATCAGGTACAATGTTTGGGGTAGTATAAGTACCCCAAACTCATTCAATGCGCAACTAACTAATTTTACACACATTCACTCTTGCATTTATTACTTAACCATTTGGTCTATACCCATACTAATTCTCACGCCGGAGCTTGGTATTGGAATAAAACCCAAGGCAAAGCTAGCACGTGTTTATTATTTATGTAGGTACTTAAAGGACGTTATTTACCCGGTCTGAAAGAACCTACACGTGATCAAGCCAAGGAGCAGTTCTTTACCTCAAGGTAGGGTTTTTTATTCGTCTCTAAATAAGAGTCTATCATTAAAGAGATGATGTACATATCAAAAGGCCAGCTAGTGAAAGCTAAAGTATGTGAGAATCGGATATGATGGAAACTATTAACTATGTACATGGATAAATTATGTAATGTAACATGTTTTTCTGTAAAGGTTAATTATTTATCTCTTTAGTCCTTCATAAGATGTGATGATCAAGAATGCTTAAGAGCATGTAGTAATGCCTATTAAGTAGATGCTTTGCTCTTGAGACTATCAGACATCTAAATGATTAATTCACCATGTAATGCTAAACTATATGCAGCTTCTACCTCTTAGATATTAGTATACTTTATATTTATTGGGATTCTTATCTACAGTGAAAAAATACGTGGCCTCTTTTAGGCGCCCTTTTGGGTGGAGCCCCATTTTGTTAACCCGCCCGTTCTATTCATCCCTACTCACATCTCTCCTTTTCATCTTAGATCCGCCTGGGTATATCTCCGGGGAAAAAACCTGGCGTGCCTTGATGCAGGGAAACACTTTTGCGTGTTTGTACACCGGTTTGAGAGGGGTACAGTGATCTGTACTATGGAAACAATATTTTTATCGGTTTTGTGGATCTCCGTTGGCCACATGCCTCTGGCTACAGTTGTGATTCTCTTTTGGTCCATATATTTTGTGTGTTTTGTAAATCTGACGGTGGCGTTACCAATTTCAGTTATTGATTATCAAAAACCCTAACTGCATATTTGCTAATTTTGGAGAAACGATTAAAGGTTTGATTTTTTTTCTTTCTTTAGGGCTTATTTTACTTCATCTTTATTGTAGTTATGGTATGCTGTGTTTAGGTTCGGTTGTGGGTTATTTTAGGTTTATTTAGGGTTTGGTGTTTCTGCTTGTCATGTCTTAGATAAGGGTTACGTATTTCGATTATCAATCATCAAAAATCTGATCTGTGGCTTTTAGATTTTCAAAGATTGATACAACGAGTCATGTTTTTCACTTTTCTTTTTTGCCTATTTGCTCTCTTCTTCATGCTTTGTGGGCTATGTTGTGTTTACCTTTCATTGTTTTTTGAAGATTGGATACTGGGTGTGATGTTTTTCCTTCGCTTTCTGCCTAGGTTTTTTTTAATTTAAAGTTTGTATACCAGTTTATTGATCATAGAATTACGTCCTACTTTAATAATTCATGTTGATTTAGTCAGTGTAAGAATAAAAAAGTCTCTTCATGTTAATGGGATGTCATGTCTTATGGTTAAACACTTTATGTGGATTAGATTTTGCTTAAATAGTATAACTTCTAAAAAGATTTTGTGGGTTTGCAATGCTTTCAGGTCTTGCTGTCGCGGAGTGGGTTTGCTGAGGTTGCATCAGTTTTAAACACCGTTGCTAAGAAATCACACATTTTTGCCATACTTAACTTGGCCGGGAAACATGTTTTCGGTCGTAAGTTAACTTGGCTGAAAAACATGGTTTGGCAGGGTAACCATATGGTTGTAGCCATGCTGTTGTTTTAGCGCGACCACCATTTGGATAAACAAAGACGAGCCGCTGTGAGTAGATATGAATTGAACGGGTTGGTTAACCTGATGGCCTTCCAGCCAAACAGGCCGGGTAAAAAAATAGCTTTCCTTTGTATTGTAACATATTGGATTTCACAAATATATTAAACCATAATCTAAATGGGCGTTCAAGTAAGTTTAGAGAGAGAGAGAGAGGGAAATGTTCTAGTAAGAGAAAACTTATGGAAGGTTAGATTCCAAGTGAACATCCAACCCTCTACCTTGCAAGGTAGAGGGTATTTATAGGTTACAAACTAAACGACCTCCTGACAGCCTGTGGATCAGGTATACAGTGGGTAAAGACCCGTCCTTCCTCCACGGTGTTGCACTAAACTAAATAGCTAACTAAATAACTAGTAAATAACGTAATGTCTACGAGCTAACTTATGCTAGAATATATTTGTGGTGACCGATACTTCACTATGGAATTTTCTAATTCCTAACAATCTCCTCCTAAGGGAGGTCACCCCATGTTTTACATTTTGAATCCTAGCATTCTATTTAATCTTCAGTCTTGAGCTCGCAGACTTTTCTTCATCAAAGTATTCAAACTATGTGCTTCTATGGTGATTTCATCATTGTTCAACTACGATGTATGTTTCGTGAAGGTTGTTGAGCTGATCCACCATGATGACCTTTTGAGCATTACTAGAGATCATCAACCACTGCAGATCTCAGCATCACCCATTGTTGTGTTGCCAACATATGATGTTGTGACGTTTGGACCGACATGCTCACATTCTGGATCATGATTTCTTCTTATCAGAGTAGCGGAAGATTTCGTTGATTCATGATATTGGCAGCAGCGTAGCAGAAGCATGGAGTGATAATATCAGAGTCATTGATGCACTAATCATGATTTCTTTAGATATGAATGTGTTGTGTGAGCATGTGGCTATGGATTGACCGCTTCATTCTGATCAACTGCAAACGTCGGGGTGTACCTGCATAATACAGTTAGCAATAAAACGTACGAAAGTGTCTTTGATCACTTTTGATGAATTGAGGTACACGGCCCACGGTTCCCCATTGATCAGTACAAGTACTGCCTGTGATCAGGTATAATTTCGAAGAATTTCCTTGACAGGGTTTCGCAGCTGCTCTAGCTGTTCTCAAACCGGAACGTCTCAAAGAAGACAACACGGAGTGAGTGAACCAGCTAAACAAGATTCACTGATTGATGAAAAATTGATTTGAAAACAATCGCGTATTGCTTAGAAGAAAGAGTTTTGCAATACGACGAAGGTTTTATGAGAAAGATCAATTTTCAATCAAAAATAATTTTTGTATCTGAAAAGAGTACACATTCGACGTGCTAGAGAAAATAAGGTTTGCACATCGAACGGTTTTTCTAAAAGCATTTTTTCAATCAGAGATACTTTTTGTGTTTGAAAGCATAAGTACACATTCGACGTGCTAGAGAAAAGAAGGTTTGCACATCGAATGGTTTTTCCAAAAGCATTCGTCAATTCCAATCCTGGACCAAGGTTGATTCAAGATTGAATCGCCCCATTGTTTCTATCCAGTTGTCACATGGTTAATCTTTAGAAAAGATCTCACATGCCACCCACCAAGAGTTTGTTTGATGTTGGCTCTAGAAGGATTTCCATCTTCATCGTGAATACTTTTACATATCACTCGGATGTTCTGGCAATACCACACGGATAATGCGTAGGACTCTTAATATATTCTTACTTTCCACATTGTGTGAAACAGCAAGTCTTCAAGAATTTAGTGTCCTAACGAGATATTGTGGATGATCTCTTGGCTCTAGACTCGATTGTGCACATTTGGTTTCCGATGCCGGAGACTAGGGAGAGGGTCTCCTTCTTCAAAATCAACAATCTCTAAGAGAAAGTCGATAGATAATGTCGGTTCCCCGTGAGAATGAAACAAGCCCTTTTAAGAGGAACTTGAGTAGCTTGGGAAGTTAGTTCAGTGCGTCACTGGGTCCATGACGTCTTGTCTTCAATACCAGTGTTACCTTAGTAACCACCAGTAGCATATGTATTGAACCCGGTGTCTGCCCTAAGGTTGAATTATTGGAGGGCTATTTCATTTCACCCTTTTCTCATTTCATTTCTTTTTCATTCTTCAACCCCTTCAGTGCTTACCGAGACTTCATTACTAGAACCTTGTTGGGTTTATTCCAGTACTAGCTTTGTCTCAGTCGGCACTCTTCCCATATTCTCATTTTTCTCCTTTTTTTTTCTCAATATACCTAAGGACTTTACACTATCTAGTGGATTGTCCCTGGGTAGATCCCTCCGGCTCTGGCGGGATCGTGGGAACGAATAACTAACCTAACCATCCTTATAACACCATGCATAAAGTAAATTGGTCGGTCTTTTGGTATTGTTCTTTCCTTCATGAAACCAATCTGTGGAAAACTAGAAGGGGGGGGGGGTGAATAGTTTTACCAATTAAAACTTCCTTTTTAACTATTTAGATTGACTTATGTCAATCTATTTGGTTGTGTGTGTTGGATGTTGATAAACAAGCATATAAAAGATATGTAATGAAAGAAAAGAGTAAGAAGCACAAAACCACAACGCGAGTATTTATAGTGGTTCGGCTACAAGGTCACCTTCCTTGCCCTACTCCACTCCCCGAGTCACCTACTCGAGAGTTCGTAATCACTACACCAAGCTCCTTATGGCGGAGAAGCCTTCACAACGTCACCTACCCTTTTTCCGGTGCTAGGCTAACCACCGGGTTCTTTCACTCCAAGGTGAACCACTCCTACACAACGTCGCCTACCCTTTATAAGGTACTAGGCTAAGTACCTAGTTCTTTCACACCTTAGGTGAACTACACCTTCACAACGTCGCCTACCCTTTATTAGGTACTAGGCTAAGCACCTAGTTCCATTGCAATGGAGGAACTACTACCACACTACACCAACGACTAATCCCAAAGGAGATCTACTCCTTTACAACATCATCAAGGATATCAATATCCTTGGATCCTATACTAGTCTATCTTGTACATCGAAACACACCATATCGAATGTACATCTAAGGCACCTTTCACTAATGCCTTTGACTAGATCTACAAGACACCTTTCACTAATGTCTTGTTTCTTCACTTCTAAGCACCTTTCACTAGTGCTTACTTGCCTTGACTTCTAAGCACCTTTCACTAATGCTTCTTTGTCTTGACTTCTAAGCACCTACCACAAGTGCTTATCCTATATACGATAGATACCCTTCACTAATATCTTCGTCTTGACACTTGAGACATCTTTCACTAATGTCTTCAACACTACACTTCTTTGAAGAAAGAAAGAGATCATCAACAAGAGGACTTCAGTAGCCTTGATGATGAGGAAGCATGGCAACTCATGGACTTGAGCTTGCTTGACTTCAAAGGTGGTGATCTTGCCTTTAAGAGGAACCTAAAAGATCACACAAAAACAAAACTACAAACATAGATCTCTTGGATCTAAGGTTAGTGAGATCTAACTCAGGGGAGAAAGTTTGTTAGAAAGAGGCTTGAAAGGGGTGAGGAATAATGAAGAAATGACTCACTATTTATAGAGGAAAAATCCTACTGTTCCCCGGATCCCACGGATCCCTTCCACTTGGGATCCGGCTAGCACAAAGCTAGGGATCCGTGGAACGCTCCTCTTTACCCATGGGTATTTTTGGTTATGGGTCATGGGTCATGGGTTATGGGTTGATCTATGGTTTTCTTTCTAGATACAATGTACCTTAAGGATATATTGAACTTGGTTAAGTGGTATATATAAAACCATGGGTTATGGGTCAAAACCATTTGCTAGTTTTTATCTATTTAGTATATACTTGTTTTTACCCATTTTAGTATATACTTGTTTTTACCCATTTTAGTATACTTAGCTTAAGTATATGTTGACACAATATGTAAACACTAGTTGTTGTACATATATATCTAAATCATAAAATCACTTATACTTGTTAACCCAATATGTAAACACTAGTTGTTGTACATATATATATCTAGATCATAAAATCACTTATACTTGTTTTAGTGTTTTATGTGAAAATGTGAATATGTTAGAAAACTATTAGTTCAAACCATTTACGTATTTTATTTATTTCGTTAATATGATTTTACGTTTGTTATCGACAAAACATTAGAAGATCGTAAAATATAAATAAACGTTTTTACGGCTTATTTGTATTAACAATCTCCCCCTTTTTGTTGATGACAAAACATAAAATTATTTTAAGGAAAAGCTAAAATTAAAACGTTTGAATTTGTAGTTTTTACTTTCTTCTCCCCTTTTTGTCGAAACAAAAAGTGTTTGAAGAAAAGCAACACATCGTTTTTAAGAAAAACATGTGAAAATAAAAGGAGATAGAGAGCAAGTAACGGGAAGGATCTCGTCTTTACTCCCCCTTGACGAGTCCATCCCTAGCTAAGGGCGTCAAGAAAGTAATTCTAATCTAGTTCATTTGCAACTAACTTTTGCAAAAGATTGTGTCTATGTGACGGGTGTGCTCCCCCTAGATGATTGCAATTATGCAACGGGAAGACACGAAATGTAAACCTAGTATTGCAAATAATTTGCAATGTATTGCTTTGACGTAAAGCTACCCCTAGCTTTGGGATGTCAAAGTCTTCACGTGTAAATTGAACAACTACAAAACAAAGGTTAGAAAACAAGCATAATTCACAATTTCCTGCAAATGTGGTCCAAGTTAGTAGAAAGAAAGCTTTCTGTCTCACGGATCCCGCGGTTCCCTCCTAGTAGGGATCCGTCTAGGCAATTATGAGGGATCCGTATTAGCTGATAAATTTCAGCAAAGGTGATATAACAAGTAATGTTATCACATAAATGAGATATGAATACAAGGTAAACATATGCTCAACAAAATAACAAGTAGCATGTAATTCCATTTAATAAAGCTAGAGTTATGACATACATGACTCTAAAAACTAAGAAAATAAGAAAACACATGATTAGGAATTTCTAAACCAACTAACACTTGATGCTAGGACACCACTAAAATCTTCTAGCTCAAGTTTTGTTTAGGTTTGATCTCGTCGAAACGTTCGAGGAGATGATAGAACATGAAACGTTGGTCTTCTCGTACTTCATGTATCAAAATTTCAACATGTTGACAATGATAGCAATCTTTGTCATGGCTATGTAGTGGTGGTGGATGAAATGAAATGGCTTGATGCTACAGATCAAGTGAAGCGGCTTGTGGAGCTTCAAACGATGGAGGGATTGGTGGAGGCGCATTTGAGAATGGCTCGACGAAGGATGATAGTGGTGGTAGAGAAGTGTCAACTTCCATATGGTCGGGTGGTTGACTTTGATGATTTCTCATAATCCAAATGGGATTATATGATGGAAACGGCGAAAAGGAAGCCGGAGCAAGTGTTGACTCAACACCTTGATTTTGAATCATTATTCCTCCTAATGAGGAGAATGTTGTCGGCGGAAGCGGATGAGACGGCCTAGGAGGTAAATCCTCTAAATTGTAGAGGTGTGGTGATGATTGTGGGGATGTGAATGAAATAGTTCTAGGAACCAAAGGTGATGGTTTAGTGGAGATGATATTGTTTGGCCTAGGAGGTATGGTTGTGTTTGGTATAGGTAGTTTTGTGGGTACTATCCTTTTAGGAATTGGTTTGATTGGATGATGAAGGTTTCTATCATTTGTTGGTTTGACCGGAGATGATTCGGTTGAAGATATTTCGTGTACAACACGAGCCCTTTTGATGGGTGGTTCTTTGGTGGATAGGTTGTTACTTGGGGTTTTCCTCATGATGAAATGATTTCAAGAGGTTGCAAAAGCTGAAAGTTAGGATGAGAGTGATGACTATGGAGGTCATAACAAGGTGGTTTATAAACCAAGAGATTTGGCAAGTGCATTTAAGCCTTAAGCCACTAAGATTCATTGGAATGTGATGATTAGCATGCGCAAGAGTCAACTACAGAGGTTGTGTTGTTCTAGGAACTCATTTAAGATGAGATGGAGTGATTTAGTTAGGAAGATGAGTTGAAATGATTGTTTTAGCAAGATTTGACTTATACTGTCATCCGGATCCCACGGTTCCCTTCTCAGAGGGATCCGTCTAGGCTAATCCTAGGGATCCGGCGTTCAGTAGTTATGAAAGAGTGAAAAGATGTTTCTAAGATCTAAGACCTATGAGATCTTGAGTGTTTCAGTCCTCCTAATGGTTTTGAATGAAGGGGTGCTTGGGTATTTGAAGGTAATAAGTGGTGTAGCTAATGATTGTCTTTTATGGAAGGAATTCGAACTTTCAAGAGTACCAATGGAAAAGCAAGGATGACACTAAAGATGAGAGTGTCAATTGAATCTAAATGATCCTAGAGATCAGGTTGTGACTAATGATTGTGATTAGGAAAATATCCTAAAGGCTTTAGAGATGAGAAAACTAGAATTTGATCAACTTTGATCAATTTTGAGGTGAGGATAATTATGACCATAAAAGAAAGACTTCCAACGTTTAGATATGAGGAATCATATGAGATATGATGTGTGAGTTTTTAGAGCGGAAGAGTGATGGATTAAAAGGAAACGATAGATCAATGAGCGTTCTTGAGTATGATCTCGGTGAATTGTGAGTTGAGAGGATCTATTTATCTTGATAAGGACTTAATTTGTCTTAAGACACTAAGTTTAGCTAAGTGAGAGGTGTGCTAAGGATATGTTTGAAATACAATGCTTGCAATTGCATTTTCTGTCTCACGGATCCCACGGTTCCCTAAAAGTAGGGATCCGTCTAGTACAACATTTGGGATCCGTCTATCTGCTAGGCAGAACCTTTACTAAAGGTATGCAATGATCTTGACAATGCATTATATCTCAAGGATAGTCTAAAGGGAGTTCTAAGATATCAAATGTAAGATGTTTTATTTCATAAAAGAAATTGGATTACATTTAATAAAGCACGAGTACAGGAGAATTGATCCTATTTTGGAGTACTAAGTTGCTTAAGTGTTTTCGCTAGATGGATCATCAAAGGTTGATGAGTGTTGACGGATATAGGAATGAAGAACGTCTTCAAGAGGGAAATGTTCAGCGGTTCCATCATCTTGTTCACAAGTACGTACAACGGACTTTGAAATTGAGGATGAAAGTGCATGACATTGTGATAGAGGCGCGTCAAGAACATTCCATATGGAATGAGTTTATTCTTGGAGCCTTGAAGGTTTGCAATTCGCCTTGCGAAGAAGTAGGCGAGATTGTATGGTTGTTGTGTTAGCAAACAGTACAACATGTGAGCACAACAAGAGGGAAGAATTTCTCGATTTCCCCTAAGACTCCAAACATTCTCACGCAAGATGAGTGCAAGAGACTTGTACTCTTCTCGGGTGTCCCGTGTGAAGATAATGTTTGGATCGGAGTAATATGGTCGAAGTTTGCATATAATGCGATGTAAATCTTCCGGGGAGGGTATGTGTGAGGAATATGGACTATTTTCTTCACGAAAGTCGAAGAGAGAATCAAGAGACCAATCTTCGGTGAAGGCACATTGTCCATGGTTTGGAATTCGGAGGATGTGAGCAAAATGCCCAAGGCTTAAAGTAAATTTTTGGTTTTTGATAGAAAACCAAAGAGATAGAGAGCGATCCTCGTTACGAACGAGTTCCACTTGACGGAAGAATTCCATTATGAACCTTGGACATATCTTCTCGTTGATTTCAAGAAGACATTCTAGTCCTATGGTTCGGAAGGAGGTATTGATACCTTCTTCGAATTGTAGAGAGGTGTCTACAATACGTCCTTCATGGAAGTGACGGTTTTCGAGATTATTGAACCCACGAACATGATTGCCAGGTGTGTTGGGTTCGAAAGAGATGTTCGGAGTGTAGACGCTAGTGAGTGAAAAATCAAACTCATATTCATGCGTCACAGTTGAATCTAGAGAAAAGACGAGTTAATAGAAAGTGATGATTGTAGTTAACCAATGATTATCTAACGTTTTTATTAGATTTTTATTAACAATGGTTTTTAACAATAGAAACACTTAACTTACTTATTATTTTGACATATTAGTGAAGTATTACTTTTTAGAAGAAAAGTAGTTTTTAATTTGCATGACAAACTGTTTTCCAGTAGGACGGATCCCACGGTTCCTTTTCAAAAGGGATCCGGCTAGTATAACTTCCGGGATCCGTGGATCTGTAGTAACAGAACCAGTTTTGATAAAAACATAGGTTTTACGGTTTTTATACCACGAAGTATGTTTTATCCTAAATTTTCTTTTAGCATGCATACATGACTTCTAATGTATCACGAAGGAATATAAAACATATAGATCAAAAAGTGATAAACACATTGTGATAAAAATAACATAGATAAACTAGATTATTAATAATATTGCATTTCAATACTTAGGATGATACAAAGGATTGGGTATATAACCCCAATATAGATTAACAACACAAAGTAAATGTCTCCGTATGTGAACTTCATCATAGGGAACACAAGTGCGATGAGTGTTAGGGCGATGAGCACGAGTGCGATGTAAACCATGTTGATGACGGATCTTCTTGGTTTCGGATGAGATGGAATGAGGAGGAAGATGAAGTTTTTGAATGAGAGGGAATTTTTGAAATTGGAAAATTTGAAAAAGTGAGGATTGGATAAAGTGGGCGTCGAGTGGGATTATTAATAGGGAAGGAGGAATTTTTGAAATTCGTGTTTTTGTTTTATTAAAGGATTAAAAGAAATAAAACATAAGCTCTATATACTATGACTATAGATGAGAAATATAACACGTATGTGAGAAAAAGGCTTCCTAACGAAGCTACATGTAAATCATGTGTAAACACAAAAATCTACTCAAATAAATGCCTAACAAATAACACTTATATACTAAAATAATATCATTTAGATATAAGTAGAAAGTCATACCTCGAATGCACTTAGGAATGTCTTTACAAATGACAAGTGTCACTTAGACGATTGCCGCTCCTTTGCGTTTAAGATACCTTCTTAAGGAAGGTATTCTTGTTACCAAGCGACTCCTAAAGCTTGGTGGTATGAGTTTTGACTAATCAACATCACAAAGAAGATTAGTGCAATTAAAAGAAAAGATAAAAAAAATGTTGTTATCAAATCAACATCCAAACATATCGTTTTTGAAAAACATGGTGTTTGTTTTTATGAAAAACCTTCTTTGTAGTTTTCAATTAACTATGGATCGTATCAAGTTTTTAAAGTACAATATACTTCAAGAAACTTGGTAACGAAGCTCTGATGCCAATTGTGGAAAACTAGAAGGGGGGGTTGAATAGTTTTACCAATTAAAACTTCCTTTTTAACTATTTAGATTGACTTATGTCAATCTATTTGGTTGTGTGTGTTGGATGTTGATAAACAAGCATATAAAAGATATGTAATGAAAGAAAAGAGTAAGAAGCACAAAACCACAACGCGAGTATTTATAGTGGTTCAGCTACAAGGTCACCTTCCTTGCCCTACTCCACTCCCCGATTCACCGACTCGAGAGTTCGTAATCACTACACCAAGCTCCTTATGGCGGAGAAGCCTTCACAACGTCGCCTACCCTTTTTCCGGTGCTAGGCTAACCACCGGGTTCTTTCACTCCAAGGTGAACCACTCCTACACAACGTCGCCTACCCTTTATAAGGTACTAGGCTAAGTACCTAGTTCTTTCACACCTTAGGTGAACTACACCTTCACAACGTCGCCTACCCTTTATTAGGTACTAGGCTAAGCACCTAGTTCCATTGCAATGGAGGAACTACTACCACACTACACCAACGACTAATCCCAAAGGAGATCTACTCCTTTACAACATCATCAAGGATATCAATATCCTTGGATCCTATACTAGTCTATCTTGTACATCGAAACACACCATATCGAATGTACATCTAAGGCACCTTTCACTAATGCCATTGACTAGATCTACAAGACACCTTTCACTAATGTCTTGTGTCTTCACTTCTAAGCACCTTTCACTAGTGCTTCCTTGCCTTGACTTCTAAGCACCTTTCACTAATGCTTCTTTGTCTTGACTTCTAAGCACCTACCACAAGTGCTTATCCTATATACGATAGATACCCTTCACTAATATCTTCGTCTTGACACTTGAGACATCTTTCACTAATGTCTTCAACACTACACTTCTTTGAAGAAAGAAAGAGATCATCAACAAGAGGACTTCAGTAGCCTTGATGATGAGGAAGCATGGCAACTCATGGACTTGAGCTTGCTTGACTTCAAAGGTGGTGATCTTGCCTTTAAGAGGAACCTAAAAGATCACACAAAAACAAAACTACAAACATAGATCTCTTGGATCTAAGGTTAGTGAGATCTAACTCAGGGGAGAAAGTTTGTTAGAAAGAGGCTTGAAAGGGGTGAGGAATAATGAAGAAATGGCTCACTATTTATAGAGGAAAAATCCTACTGTTCCCCGGATCCCACGGATCCCTTCCACTTGGGATCCGGCTAGCACAAAGCTAGGGATCCGTGGAACGCTCCTCTTTACCCATGGGTAGTTTTGGTTATGGGTCATGGGTCATGGGTTATGGGTTGATCCATGGTTTTATTTCTAGATACAATGTACCTTAAGGATACATTGAACTTGGTTAAGTGGTATATATAAAACCATGGGTTATGGGTCAAAACCATTTGCTAGTTTTTATCTATTTAGTATATACTTGTTTTTACCCATTTTAGTATATACCTGTTTTTACCCATTTTAGTATACTTAGCTTAAGTATATGTTGACACAATATGTAAACACTAGTTGTTCTACATATATATCTAAATCATAAAATCGCTTATACTTGTTAACCCAATATGTAAACACTAGTTGTTGTACATATATATATCTAGATCATAAACTCACTTATACTTGTTTTAGTGTTTTATGTGAAAATGTGAATATGTTAGAAAACTATTAGTTCAAACCATTTACGTATTTTATTTATTTCGTTAATATGATTTTACGTTTGTTATCGACCAAACATTAGAAGATCGTTAAATATAAATAAACGTTTTTACGGCTTATTTGTATTAACACAATCAAAAAATCATTTGGAAAAACAATCAAGGTACTTGTGATACGAGATCAAAGCATTTTGTACTTTAATAGTTTTGATCATTTTAGAAATGCTCCCCCTCAACATGTGCATATGATATTGAAATTTTTTGGCACATGGAGGCAAGAGTTCTTTGAAATAATTTCTTGATCACAATTTCCTTAGAAAAAGCCATTTGAATTTCTTTGGTAAATTCTCCCCCTCAATATGTGCGTAGGATATTTGAAATCATTTTATCACATAAAGGAAGGAGTTCTTTTGAAACACATCCACGATCACAGACACCATTAAGAAAACCATTTGAAAACTCAATCAAGGTACTTTATATAAAAGCATGGAAAACCTTGTACCTTGAAGGTTTAAATTTGTTTAGAAATGCTCCCCCTTAATATGTGCTTCGAGATTCGAAGATAGTTTAGCACATATTAGAGAGCAATATGCACTTTGAGACAAAAATTATCATTTTTTATCATCTTTCATATTTATATCACATTTTCTCCCCCGATAAAAAATTTCAAATCCTTTGAGATTTTGGATCTCAAGTGATTTAAATATGTATGAGACAAAACATTTGTTGGAGAAAAATGTGTCCAATTTTATATGATCAGAAGTGGACAACACTGAAGTTCCCTTTATAGAAACAAAGGGAAACCACAGTACATAACCTAATCACTATTACATGCATTAAAGTTGTTCATAGTTTGTACACCACATATTACACATAAATAATACAACACAGAAACTACTTCTGAAAGATGTCTTCATTCAGTCCTTTGAAGTAGTTTGTAGTGACCGGCACGAAGTCTTCCACCCACAAAGCTTTCAAGGTTGCGATAGATCATTCTAGTCTTCAATCTTCGTCTGATTGCAGCAATGAACTCTTCACACCTCTTCACATCCTCATCAGACCAGAATTTCGTTTTGTTCCCCGGCTTCATATCAATTTTGATTTCTTTCACTCTGGAGTTTAATTCTTCTTCGACCATCTTAAGTGTACCATCACTGAATTTGTATAACTCACACAATCTCATTAACATCCTTGACCCGTATCTGTCAGTGAAGATGACTGCTCTGGGGGTGTCAATCACTATATATTCGTGACGAAATTCATGTCCATTGGCTTCCCATTTTGGTCTTGTAAGATTGACTCGAGTCTGGTAACTTTCTATTCCTAATTGAAAGTCTCCAACTCTTAGTCGAATGACCAATCCTCTGATCCAGAGATTGACTGTAGCCGAGAGAGCCTTCTTCTCACGAGCAGGAAGATGATCAAGGTGTCCTTGGAGGTTCAGAAGATAGAGATCTTCAAAGTCATTTGGCATCAGATGTTTGAAATCATTTTCTTCTATGATGTGCTCTTTCAAGTCAGATCTTCGAAGAACAATCTTCTTCAGGTAATCATACCCGTAGATAGGGAAGATCTCTATACCAATAACACTAAGAATACGCAGTCCGGATCGAACTGCTCTGCGTCTCTTCTTGGCACTATGTCTTTCGATGTAGAATTCCTTCTTCTTGAACCACCAATGAGAGATCCCATATGAAGCGGCAATGTCATATTGTTGCTCTTTGTCTGTCCAGAATTGATCTGGAACCATTTTTTCAAGACCTTGATTAGTGTAGGTAGCTGCTTTCATCTTTGAAATTGATAGAGCAGGTCTTCTTTCAGATGTACGACCACATAGATAGTCCAGATCATGGTTAAAGAAAAATTCTGACTGGATAGACATGAATCCAAGGTCACCGCCGAGAGGAAGAGGGTTGTTTACATCAAACCTATTGATATGCTCACCGACTTGATCATTCAGCATTCTATAGCATTCCTCCATTTGATATTGAAGTTGATTAGCATCCGAGTGGAAGACTTTAACTAATTCATATGCAGGACCTTCAAGATCCTTAGGGGTGATAGATGTAATTTTCTTCTTCTCACAAAACCACTTTATAAAGCTTCCCATATCCCATGTGATGTGAAGAAGATAATCTTCTTCCGGAGCTTCATAGTTGGACATGATAGTTAAAGCCCAATTGTTTGCTGGATTTGTTGAATCAGATTCGGGAATGAACCATGAAGGCTCAGGAGTTTGAGATTTATCTTGGGTAAGCTAACTTTGAGTAACATCCTTTGAAGGTGTAGCTCTAGCCGTTTTGATTCGTCTTCCCTCAATATAAGCATCCAACCACTCTTCGTCTTCTGTGATGTTGGGGATGTGCTTGGTAGAAGTGTCATCATCTTCCGAGTCAGATTCTTGAGCAACAAAAGATTCTTCATTCATCATTTGATCTTCTGGAATAGAAGGGATTGTGGGTGTGACCCTTGAATCAACCGTTGACCAAGCTGCAGATTTCTTCTGAGTCCCCTTATTTCCGGAAGGACTAGATTGCTTGGAAGGTTTTGGTGGTGATGAAGGTGGTTGCGGTGAAGGTGTAGTAGTTGTGCCAGATGTTCCACCAGTACCAGAAGCTCCAGCTCCTCCAGTTGGAGGTGGTGGCTTGGGACCTCCAGACTTATCAGTAGTTTTCTCAGGCACAGTCTTTCTTTTCTTCTTCTTATCCCCTTCACGAATATCGACTACAAACTGCTCATAATCATCGTGCCTCATAGATTCTTCGAGAGCTTCGTATAATTTCTTATGTGTACTGTGCAAGTGCTCTCCTGCCTCATACATTCTTTCAGAGAGAGCTGATCTCATGTCAGAGATCGGCAAATCTTTGAATCGCTGGAGAAGTGGAGCCTTCATTGCCCATTCAACTGCATCTTTAATATCCGCTTCAATTGCCTTCGTGACGACTTCATTGAGATTAAGATTCTCCAGTTTCTTGACACGACTATCAAGATTGTTGACAGCTGTAGGAAAATGTTTCTCAATAGTTGCAATGCGTAACATGGCCTCTTCAAGCAATTTCTCTGTTGTTTTGATAGGAGGAGGTAAGGCACGAGGTGGTGAGGCAGGTGGTGTGACAGTATCACTGACAGTGACAACATGAATTGGCTTATCAGCGGGTTTGGGTGGTGGAAGTGCAGTAGGCATTGCCGATTCGAGAGTCGGTGTGATTGATGGAGATGTGTCAGCAGCGGAGACCTTTGGAGCCGTCATCAGAGGAACGGTTGAGGAGTCTTGTTGAATTGTGACCGAGAACATGGACTGAACTTCTTCTTTTTCATTTGTTTGCTTGTCTGATTCGATGTATGAGGGACCGTCTTTTAAGAATTGGTCACCGTATGTGAAGTCAGTATCAAGATTCTTAAGTGAGGAAAGAGATCCTGTAGACATATTTGTTTCTTCAAGATTCCTAGGTACTTCAGATCCTGGCTCAAGGTTCTCCTGTGGGTTTTTAGACGGCTCAACTTTATCAGTTACTGTTTCAAGCACTGGAATCTCAGCAATAAAAGGAGTCTCCTGATCATCTTCCTGGGCATCACTAGACACAGGGGATTCAACAGATTTTTCAGTCACATCTGTATCCATCCCAGATTGTTCATGTGTAGAGGATGATACAACATCTCTTTTCTTGATGATAAACCGGGTTGTCGTTTTGGGAGGTGGAGAATAGATATTCAGTAGCATATGTGCAGCTTGTTCTGTTTCTCTTCCAACAATTCCTTTACCTTTGTCTTGAGTAACAGGATTAATTTGTCGAGTTTCTGGCTCAGGCTCCCTTATCGTGACTCCTCCCACTGGTGGTCTTTGCGACTCGTTCAGACTGTCAAGGCTTTGCTGAATTCCTTGTTAGAGTGCAGCATCGTTTTCATCAATCAACTCTGTCTCTCTTCCTGGAACCATAGATCCCTCATTATTACCCTTGCCAGTGTCTCTTTTTCTCCTCTTTTGCTTTTGTGAAGAAGAGACTTTAGATACAGAGCTATCAGGTCTCTTGTTTTTCTTGGGAAGACTTGAGTATGTGGTTCCTGATGATTTAGATTTAGATTGAGTGGAAGTGGACTTAGGGATGTTAGCGGTTGAGGCGGAGACTTTCTTTACATAATTCTTGAAGTAATCAGCATTCTTGATTCTCTCACTAAGCAAAGCTTCAGGAACTGGCATACCAAAAATCTCCGTGTCATGACCTCTGGCACTATATTTAAGATTGCCAAGAACGAATTCATCACTGGCTTCATGTCGGGCAGACTCGCTACGTGAATTGATATGGTGAGGTTGTAGCAGATGATGGATAATGAGTTTTGAGAATCTGATGCTGGGAATCACTCTTGTACCAAGACTCTTTCTTCCTTTAACTATATTTTCAAAGTTAATTCTGTCAGAGATAAATGTGTCTAAAGACAAGGTGAATTCTTCCAAGATAAGTTCAGCGAAGTCTACATTTTTCCCTTTGACAATTCCCCACTGAATCTGCATAATGGGAGCTCGAACTCTGTCAGTCCCTGATGTTTTACCGGTTAGGCATAGATTGAGGATTGTGATGATTGATCTCCAGGGTTGATGTAATTCTGCATTGATGAGTGATGAAATCTTGGTTATTCTTTCCGGGTATCCCAATTCATCAACAAAGTTTAAGATATCATGAATGGAGGGTGGAGAGATGAATTAGTTGGAAGGGTTTCTTGGTGTGATCTGAAGAGCATTCCTGAGTGTTTCAACCGAGATGTCATACCATTTGTCATCGAGCTTACACGAGTATGATGCAGAAATCTTATCCCAAGTAACTATTTTCCAGAATTGCTGCAGATAGATGGATGGGATAGTGCAACGCTTGGTTAGTGCATTAAAGAAGTTGGTGTCCTTTAAGATATCGACAGCCAGACGGTAAGTAGGATTATGTTGCCCTCTATCAACATCTAAGAAGCAGTTGCTCTTAGCAATTGACACCCATTCCACACGAGGAAGTAATTCTTCATCAGTCAGAGTGACAGTTGGTGCAGAGGCAGTTGGAACATCAGAGGATGAGATGTCAGCCATTGAGATCTGAAGGATACACAGAAAACACACACCATATCCAGGAAAATTGTTAGGATAAGTCACTAATGCATATTATGACCACTTAATAACTCATCATTTTGAGTTTCAGAGAGAAGGATATGACATATATGGAGACATGGGATGCAGCACACACAAAAAAAACGTGATTAGTATGCAGAAACTTATGAGTGTAGGATACTATTTTGGAGAAGACATCAAAATAGATAATACCAAAACTGAATTTACAAAGATATATGTTAAATTACACACTGTAACTAGTTTTGGAACATCAATTTGAGCAACTCACATAACACACTACACATAAGTAATATTTGGTAATAAACATGCATACACAAGATATATGAGTTACATAGCATATGGCAACTCGCATCCATCATCTCACTTAGGCTACCGAGTAACTCGCATACATTCAATATCACAGTCAACTCGCATACATTACAAAGTTTAAATCCAGTCGCATATGGCAACTCTCATGCATCAACTCGCTTTGGTCAAAGAAGGGATGGTCAACATATATGTGCTAACTCGCATTATGGACATGAAGCAAGTCGCATGTGGCAACTCGCATATGATGAAAGATAACACGCATAGTCAACTCGCATACATTACAAAGTATGAAGTAAGTCGCATATGGTAACTCGCATGCGTCAACTCGCTTTGGTCAAACAATGGATGGTCAACATATATATGCTAACTCGCATTATAGACATGAAGCAAGTCGCATATGGCAACTCGCATATGATAAATGATAACACGCATAGTCAACTCGCATGTGTAACTCGCATAGGATACATTGAATCTAGACATCTCGCATAGGCAACATGCAACACGCATATATGACAGTGCAACTCGCATATAGCAACTCGTTTTCAAAAATAGTCAACATCAACACGCATATAAGTACACCTTTAACAAACCATCAGTACAACACGCATCCAAGAACTTCTATCCAACTCGCTAACAAGAACTTACCATGAGAAACCCACTTAAACACTCGAAAACACGAATACATATTCAAACCATGGTCACAGATATGTAAAATAGCAACACCAATCAACCCACTCAAAACACAATAGCAAAGTCTTAACCCTACCCATTTGACACCCACAACCCGCATACTCAAAAGGATCTTATCAGACGATAACTAAGTGTGTTAAATCATTAACTGAATGTATCCAAGTCTACAATCGACAACAATTCATCAAAACATACAAACCTAGTGTCCAAATAATAGATCAAGATGAGAATCGAGGGGATACGATCTGCAAAGGGGTTAAGATAAAGATGGTTAAGTTACAAATATTTTCAAAGTGTTAAGATAATCATGTTCAGATAACATAAATGACCTACCACACAAACTTCAAAATATAACTCGCTTGCAAGAGAGTTGAGAGAGAATGGTTTATGCGTGTTTTTGACCAAGAGATGGAATTATTTGACCAAGACACTCAACTCGCATACTTAGGTAAATAATAATAGCGAGTTTACACTATTAGTCCCTCTACTTATCAATACAACTCGCATATACGGTACACAGATATAATGGAATGACACTTTTAGTCCTTATACATATTAAGCAACTTGCATACAGATAACACATGGCAACTCGCTTAAAATAACATAGCAACTCGCATATAAATAACATAGCAACTCGCATGGTATTCTAACACGTATCAAAGAGCAACTCGCATAATATAAGGATTGGACTAAAAAATCATCACATATCACACCACTCTTAATTATCATACCAAGAATCATAAATTACCACATAGCATGCAACAGCCAAGGTACACAAGTAAAAATGCAGATATTTCTCCCCCTCAATCAATGATACGAGATGGTGAGAAATCATTGATTGACATAGTTATGAAGAGAATACTACAGCAAACGAATGAGATTGTAAAAATGAAGAAAGAAAAAAGAAAAAATTAATAACTACTCTGTTCGAACTTCATCTAAAATCCCGTGTCATTGTTGAATGAAATTTCTAGGGTCGTAGATGTTATCGATGACAGAAATAAGAGTAAGAATAGGTGTAATAAGTGACATAAGTTTTTTTTTGGTACACAGATTAATAAGAGCGAGTCCTAATTCAAGTCGAATAGGAGTCAAAGTACATGGTACGTCAATTCTGGCATGCTATAGCTCCTGAGTAAGCACTTTTAATTTCTGATGGAAACCAAGTCATGAGGTTCCTGATTGAGCTGAGCATTGTACCTAAAAACGACTGAGAGCACATTGCACTAGAAGTACATGTAGAATTGTAAATGGAAGAGTTAGTGACATGAGTAATCTTACTGTTGGATGTTGTACAGTTTGATCTGTGTGTATCATTAGTAGGGATCCCGTTATGTTCAATATTATTGAAATGTTTTCCTGTGGGCATCCACTTAAGGCAAGATCTAGGTATGTAAGACCGTTTGGATCCTGTAAAATTAAATAATCTGCCAGTGGGAATCTATTGGAAATAGCTGCTAGTGGATTTGGGTGTAGGCACATTCCACTTATGAAAATTGGTCTTTTTGTAAACATTGGGTTTCTTAGGGGATTGATCTGCCATTTGATGCTTCTTACGAGAAGTAGATGAACTCCTAGTATTCCTGATCTTAGAACTTTGAACATTAACCTGAGGTTTGTTATTCATCATATCGGAACGAGGTAGTGAAGTGACTAGTTTTGACAAAACAATATTCGCATCAACTTGGGAGGCAAGCCTAGATTTAGATGGTTTAAATCTTTCAGTTCTAAAAGCATTCGGCTGCCTAACTACATTATGTTTTGAGTTGTTCTGAACAGTTGACTTTTCCAAGGTTGATGGTTTTTCAAACTTAGTGTTCACCTTATTTCCAATAGGTTTTCTAAGCTCGTTTTTTAAGGCAACAATATTGAAGTTCTTATCCTGAATTTGGGTTTTGAGGGCATCAATGTCAGCCAAAATTGAATTTGTTTCTAATAAGTTCTTTCTCAAGGACTCATTTTCTCTTAATAAGTTGGATACACATAAAGCCAATTCATCATTCCTAGATTTAAGCTCACTACTCATCTCATGGTTAGGATTGCTCATCCTAAGATTGCATTTCTTATGCAGATCTGAGAGTTGACATTTCAGATTGCTTATGATTGAGTCTTTGTCCTGAATCTGGGTTTTCAAGTGATTAATTTCAAAGAATTCTCGAAATTCTAGAAATTCCGGATTAATGCAAGATTTTGTAGCACGAAAACTTTCTTCCTTTTGTTGTATTGCAATTTCCAGGGAAATACAATGTTTTTCAAGAATTGAGTATTTGTTTGAAAGTTCATCATAAACCCCTTTTGTTACCATGTTATTTGTTTTAAGGATTTTAGATTCAGACTCAACCAAGACACATTTATCGATATCATTATCAAAGATAGGGTCAGTTAAGATTACCTCAATGCATGACACTTGTTCATTTGTTGGTATGACATCTGTGTTTACCTTATGCACAACAGGATATACTGACCTGAAAGCAGTTTCAAGTTTGTCCAACTCTGAGCCTTTGTGTTCAGTGCAGCCAATTACATCATTCATTTTAGTATTTGAAATTCCACAGTCAGCATCAGCATTAACCGTTCTTTCAACCGAACCATTACCCAAAATATCACACATTTCCTTTAATTTTCCATGACTCTCATTCAAATCATTCAGACAATCATTCCTTTGAGTAGCATCCTTAATGTAGACTTCCACATTATTCATGAGTTGGACATATGTGTTGATGAACTCATGAATTTCCATTCCAATGTGTTTCTTGAATGAAATTCCAGTTATGTATGGATCAAAGTCAGCAGAATATTCCCCTTTGATAAATGGCTGAAATTGGTTGTAGATAACTTGAAGTGCAGCATTAGAGTCATCAATTAATACCTTCTTATTGGTAATTTGAAGCTTCAGTTGTTCTAAGTTCAGTAACACAGCCTTTTTCAACGTAGGTAAGTCTTGGCGAAAGAGAGCACAGCATGTTCGACTCATAGGAGTGGATAACAGTTGTGTAAGGTGCTGATGAAGTAATTGAAACGGCTCAATGTTGCATTCTGAATGCTTTGTATCATGGCTCATTAATAGTTGTGGTTTGTTGAAGTTTGACTCAGAAGGTGAGGAGTTTTGATCATAATTTGTAGAGTCAATCAAGGTAGGATTTTCAGAAGTACAACCCGTTTCATTGTTCTGTGAGGTATCATAGAGTTCAAGCACTCTGGAGATAAAAGGGTCAGTGATGTAAGACATTGTGGGTGAACGAGTATCTGAGCCAGCTGCATGAACATCCTCAGTAACAGAAGAAACAATAGTTGGAACGATGTTTGTCATGATTACAAGTTCTACTGGATTTTACAATTCTTTGATTAAACCGGGAAATAGATTCTTTCACGGGATTTTACTTGACCAAAAGAACAACCGTAAGAATGTATCACGAAGAAGTGAAAAGTCTAAAATTAGACAAGTAGTAAAACACACAACTCGCTTAGTTATCAACTCGCTAAATAGCCAAGTCGCATTAGCATGAACTCGCAACACTGTCAACACGCTTAATGGAACAAGCCGCTAAATAGCCAACTCGCTTTAGTATCAACTTGCAAGACACACAACTCGCTTAATGAAACAACTCGCTTAGAACCCAAGTCGCAAGAAAGTCAACTCACTAAATAGCCAAGTCGCATATACTATCTCGCATACAGAAATAAAGCAACTCGCTTTGAAGAAAAGCAAGTCCGAGACTCAACTCGCTTCGTCCTATCTTCACAAATAACCACTTTATCAATCAAAAACAACCAAACCACAATGATTTAAGCCTTCCAATTCAAAACATAAACACATATGATGATCCTAAACACGAAAGTACAAGCAAAATTCAAACTTTAACACTAGAATTTGTCCAAATGAATCCAACTCTTCTAAACACTTAATACCCTAAAAACCTTATGAAATCCACCAAAACAAAGAGCATAAAAGATGAGTGATCAAACCATGGCTCTTGATACCATTTGTAACATATTGGATTTCACAAATACATTAAACCATAATCTAAATGGGCGTTCTAGTAAGTTTAGAGAGAGAGAGAGAGAGGGAAATGTTCTAGTAAGAGAAAACTTATGGAAGGTTAGATTCAAAGTGAGCATCCAACCCTCTACCTTGCAAGGTAGAGGGTATTTATAGGTTACAAACTAAACGACCTCCTGACGGCTTGTGGATCAGGTATACAGTGGGTAAAGACCCGTCCTTCCTCCACGGTGTTGCACTAAACTAAATAGCTAACTAAATAACTAGTAAATAACGTAATGTCTACGAGCTAACTTATGCTAGAATATATTTGGGGTGACCGATACTTCACTATGGAATTTTCTAATTCCTAACATGTATTGATAGCTTAAGTGGGCCTGAAAACATGTCTTGGCAGGGTAACCAGATGGTTGCAGCCATTATGTTGTTCGAGTGCCAATCAAATTTGTCGGCCATGAGCTTTTCTGCAAATTAGCTTTGCTTTGGCGTTCGTTTTTATGTTGCTCTTGGTGAAATATCACTGTATAAAAATTGGATTTCATGATTGTGAATTACAGAATAAAGGTACGATATGAGTGGGAATGAACACAGTTGGCCGGTTACCGTGATCGACCTGTGGTGCTAAATGCTGACCCTTTGTGTTCCTTTTTTGAGGCTGTGATGATTTGGGGTTTCTTCGGTGAATGTGAGATCGCCCGTATCTTGGCAGGGTGGCAGGCAACTATTGCAGCCATGGCGAGCGTATCCTGTTTGCTCAGAGATTCGCCTGTCTGAGCTGCCTGCCCACAAATCAAAATGTGCAATTTTAGATTTGCTTGGGACGAGAACATAATAAAAGTGTTTGTTTAAGCCAACAGTCATGGCTGTATGCAGCTGGGTTTTTTGACACATAATCTGCTGACACCTGCAGTTACGCGGCTGTTTGATATAATAGTTATCTGGTTTATTGGTTGCTTATTGCGCTTGCAATTAGTGGCTATTGGTATTCATTCTCATGGGTGGGGGTGCCTTTGAAGAAGATGAGGTGCAATGCATGTTGGCGGGCCAACCCAGCATGGTTGCACCCACGGTTGATGTGCTCTTTTTCTTAACATGTTGCTTATGTGCCTGTTTGAGCCTGCAATTGCTATAACTATGGCCATTGTTTTCAATACGTGACTGCACCTATTTTTGGATCATTATATTGTCGAATAATTTTCTAGAGATATACCTGGTTGGATCTAAAAGGTAAAAGACCCGTGCAAGCCATGCCTCAGGCAGCCAGAACAAATTCACCATCCTGGTGCTTTTATGACAGTGCTGTTGCGCCGATGAGGTATGAGCATAATAGAAATTATGTTATGTGCTTTTGTTTCTGTCAGTTGGCCTTTTGCATTGGGGTTGGTTAAATATGATTTTCTGAAACTTTCATTTCATTCTTGCAGATTACAGATAGAGGCAAGGCTCCCATGAATGTTGATTTCTGTGATTACAGTTTTTGCCATTCGTGCAATGCTAAATGGTCGACCTTTGTATTCCTTTTTCGAGGCTGTGATGAATTGGGGTTTATTCGGTAAACGTGAGATGGCGCGTATCTTGGCAGGGTGACAGGCAGCTGTTGCAGCCATGGCGGGTGTATCCTCTTTGCTTGAATATTTGCCCATCTGAGCCGTGTGTCCAACAGAATTCTCACACCTGACTGAAAAAGCGAACCCAACAAATGTAAAAGTATATAATATACAAGTAACATATAGCATGTCATGAGGTTAATGACGCAATGATGATGGGTTTCTCCATTGATCTGCTTCGTTAGCGTGCTTTAGCACCCCCTGTCTGTTGGCATGGCACCCACATCCGCATTGCGGTTGCGGCCACGACATGCTTTTGATGCCGCTGCGATGTTCGCATTTCTGAGCGTCTCTATGCCTTATGAATAGTATTTTATCGGGGAATCTTTTTTCCCATGCCTGTTTGGGTGCAGGGCCATCGGTTTAACTGTCCCGTTCTATTCATCCCTACTCACATTGCCTTTTTTTTTAAAACATGCACCTGGGTATATCTACGGGGGAAAGACCTGGGATGCTTTCAGTCAAAATAAGGCCCTTTTGTTGTGCTTATACCGGTTTGCGGGTTCGGTTAATCTCAGATTAAGGTTACGTATTTCAATAATTGATTATCCAAAAAAACAGCTGCACATTTGCTGTCTTTAAGAATCGATTAAAAGTGTTGGGATATGAAAGTGCTGAAGAATGTTAAAGTACTGAAGAAGTCAAAGTACTGAAGATTCAAAGTACTGCTAAGTGAAAGTCAAAGTACTGCTGTCGAAGTCAAAGTACTGCAAAGCTAAAGAACTGCTATATTCGATTATGGAAAGCTTTGTTATTCTAGAATATTCTTTGTTTAGATTACTTGTCGTACAAGGTTACAAATTGTAAACTGACTAGGGTTATCCTTAAGCCTATAAAAGGACCCCTAGATTGGCATTAGTGATATATGTTTTTAGAATTCTAAAGTACGATCATTATTAGAGTTTTAGAGAAGTTCGATATTAGTGTTTTAGAGTTGTTTAATAATCTGTATAACAAACAGATTCAGAGTTATTAATAAAATCATTGAAAGTTAAAGTTAATTCTTCTTAGCTTTGTTAAGTAAATTCCGCATACTTAATAGAGTTTGCTCAGTGTTTCATTGTTAATAACTTAGGATTTATCCGAGGTTATTAAACCCTTAACAAGCTATATAAGTTAGTTTGGTTAGAGTACATCGATCCAACAAGTGGTATCAGAGCTTGTGTAGAAACTCTGACTAAGAAGAAACCTTAAAACCTAGTTAACGACAAAACCTAAAGATGTCGACTGAAGCTGTTCCACCCCCATCCATCACCTCACTAAGAATACCAATCATTAAGAAGGGCGAATACGACCTATGGAGCATGAAGATGAGGCAGTACATTGCAATTATAGACCATGCACTATGGAATGTAATTGTCAATGGTAATGAATTAATTCCAGAACCTGTAGAGATTCCTGGACAACCTAAACCACCTAAACCAGTCTACCCAGCAGCAACAATAAAGAATCAAGAAAAGGCTCTCAACATACTGTTGTCTGCTATTCCAGATGGTCATCTACTCAAGTTCCATGACGCTAAAGATGCAAAGCAACTCTGGGCTGCTCTTAAGACAAGGTTTAGATGTAATGATGCTTCCAAGAGGATGCACATAAATCTGTTGAAGCAACAGTTTGAAACCTTTACTGTTGGAGAAAGAGAAAGTCTTGATGCTGCCTATGATAGATTTCAAAATCTTCTCAGCATGCTGGAGCTGTACAAAGCAGAGGTCTCAGTTGAAGATGCTAATTTAAAGTTCTTAAGAAGTTTGCCATCTACATGGCATGTGATTGCTACAATGATCAGAGGACAACCTGGATTGTACACTATGGACTTTGATGATCTCTACAACCATCTGAAGGTGTATGAGCATGAGATGAATGGCCAAACAAGTTCAAAGTCTCATATTATAGCTTTTGTGTCTTCTGAAAAGAGAGGCAGTACTTCTACTAAAAGTACTGCTTCTCCTACTCAAAGTACTGTTGCTCAAAGTACTGTTGCCTACTCTACCCCCACCTTTGCTCAGCAACCCACACCAACAAATACCATCCACTCAGATGAAGTCGTATGCTCTTTCTTTGAACAGCAAGCTACTCTACCTGTTACTTATGAAGAAGATCTATCATAGATTGAAGAGGATGCTCTTGAAGAAATTGATATCAGGTGGCAAGTTGCTATGATCACTGCAAGGATCAAGAAGTTTATGAAGAAGACAGGAAGAGGCATTGATTTCAAACCAAAACAGGGAATCACTTTTGACAAATCCAAGATTGAATGCTTCAATTGTCAAAAGACTGGACATTTTGCAAGGGAATGCAGGTTTGCTAAATATCAAGCAAACAGGATGACTGAGAAACCAAAGCTAGAGCTAAAAGAAATTCCTATTACTGAAACAAAAGCTTTAGTTGCTCAAGAGAATATATCAGATGTTGAATGGAGTGCTGAGTTTGATGATGAACCAGTAACCTACTGTATGGTAGCTGTGGAGGATTCAATGGAAGAGTTTGACTGGAGCACAGCTTTTGATGAGGAACCTGGACATGCTGCTATGGAGTCTAAAGATGGTTACGGAAGCTTTGACTGGAGCATGGAGTGTGAAGATGATCTTGTTCTACTTGCTATGGTAGCCACTTCACCAAGTTCACCCCTATCTCTGAGGTATGTTCAAAGTGTCATAACTTTTATCAAAAAGTGCTAAATGATTATGTGACTGAAAGAGATAATTATCAAAGGGCTAGGTCTGAGGTAGCTGGTTATCAAATTACTTTAGAGTCTATGGAAGGCAAAATCATCACACATGAAAATAATGAAATGGCTTGGGCAGAAAAGTATGAACAACAGGATTATCAGTTAAAATTAAGGGAATGGAAGTTAAATTGTAAGACCTCTGAAATTGAGAAACTAACTAAAGAGAGAGATGAATTGATAGAAAAGTTTGCTGCTTGGGGACAATCAGGTCTTTCTCATGTCACTTATGTTGAAAAACAGAGAAGAGCTTACATTAAAACTGGCCTAGGTTTTGGTATGGACTTTATTAGCATAGAAAACCCACCTAGTGATCAGGATGAATGTGATTTTGAGGATATAACCACTAGTGATGATGAACTCATTAATTATGTAGACACATCTAGTAATGAGGAATCAATTAGTGAAACACCTCCTGAGTTTAAGAAAGATAATGGCTATCATGCAGTCCCTCATCCCACTGGAAGTTTTCAACCCCTTAGGCCAGATGTTTCTCGTTTTGGATTAGACAGCTTAGAGTTTAGGAAAAAGCTTAAAGGTCAATCTAGGTCTGAAACCTCAAAAGAAACAGTTGAGACACCTAAGGTAGATGATGCTAAAAGCCAAGCAGTACTTTCACCTCAAAGTACTGCTACACCTTCAGCAGTACCTTTAAGAAAACCTTTCCACAATACTGCTAAACCTTTTTGGGATAATTTTGGTCAAAACAGTTTTAATCATTCACCTAGAAGACAGGATAAGTTTGGTCATACACATAGAAGAATAAATTTTGGGATAACAGATCAAAAACTATGTTTTGTTTGTTTTAGTCCTGATCATTTGATTAAGGACTGTGACCTTCACTCAGAGTACCTAAGTAAGTTCCCAAAGAACAGAACTGTCAACCAAAAACCAAGGGAGACTAGACCAGCTTGGAATCATTCACACAGGGTTAACCATAGAAATTTCTCACCAGACTATAGGTACCCTCACCAGAGAAGACCTTTTTCAAAACCTCCAGTACCTTCAAACACTTTCCAAGGTACTATTAAGCAAAATACAGTACTTTCTCAAAGTACTGCTCAGTTTTCACCCAACACCTTTTGGAATAGGAATCCTAGGAGATTTAATTACTATCAATCTAGAAGGCGTTACAATTCCAAGAAAGTAGCTAGATCAAGGGACTCTACACCAGAAGTTAAAACCAAATGGGTTAAGAAGGAAAGTACTGATGGGGAACACACAGTACTTTCAGCAAGTGAGAATGAAACAGAGGTTTTTGATAAAGATGATTTTGTTGAAAAAGAAAAGGAGTTTTTTGTTGAAATGGAAAGTTTTGCTGAAAACCCACCACAAGTTTTGAAACAAAAGATAATGCTTGATTCTGTCTACAAAAACTGTGAAGATTACATACTCAAGGAGTTTGAGTATGTTACTCCACAAGGGGAACACAATTCAGTAATGGATTGGGTTCCTAAAAGATACTAACCTTTTTATCTTTATGCAGGGCAACCCAGAAGAGGAGCTTAAAGATCATCTTATTGTGGATAGTGGTTGCTCTGGAAGCATGACAGGAGACAAGGAGATTCTGTCAGATTTTAGATCTTATTGTGGAGGAAGAGTTGCATTTGGGAATGATGCTAGTGGAGGAAGAATAACTGGCAAAGGAACCATCAAGGCAGGAAGAATAGATTTTGAGAATGTTAGATATGTGAAGGAGCTCAAGTTCAACCTTTTGTCAGTCTCTCAAATTTGTGATAAAAAGCACCCTGTGTTATTCACTGACACAGAATGTCTCATTCTATCACCTGAATTCAAGCTTGCTGATGATAACTTGGTGATACTGAAAGTACCAAGAACCAATGATGTGTACAGTTTGGATATGAAGAGTCTTTACTCTTCTGAAAGAGCTACATGTTTAGTAGCAAAGGCATCACTTGAAGAAGCACATCAGTGGCATAGAAGATTGGGCCATGTGAATTTCAAGAATATCAACAAATTGGTCAAAGGAAATTTAGTTAGAGGTTTACCTTCCAAAACATACAAGAATAATCACTCCTGTTTGGCGTGCAAGAAGGGTAAACAACACAAAGCTTCATGCAAGAAGCTTGAGGAAAGAACTGTCAGAGAACCTTTGGAGCTGTTACACATGGATTTGTTTGGACCTGTCTCTGTTACAAGTCTGAACAACAAAAAGTACTGTTTGGTTGTGACAGATGATTGCAGTAGGTTCAGTTGGGTATTTTTCTTGGGATTCAAAGATGATACTTTTGATGCTATTCATGATCTTATAATAGCACTTGAAAACTAATTGAGACTCAAAGTTAGAGGTATTAGATGTAATAATGGGACTGAATTCAAGAACAAACTTATGGATGAATTTTGTGCCAACAAAGGGATCAAGAGGGAGTTCAGCATTGCAAGAACACCACAGCAGAATGGTGTTGCAGAAAGAAAGAATAGAACTTTGATTGAAGAAGCCAGAACAATGCTTGCAGATTCACAATTACCTATTCAATTATGGGCTGAAGCTGTAAGTATTGCTTGCTATGTGCTTAACATAGTATCAGTCACCAAACCTCAGATGAAGACACCTTATGCGTTGCTGATGGGAAACAAACCCAACATTCGATTTATGAAGCCTTTTGGATGCCCTTTAACTATTCTCAACACAATTGATAATTTGGGCAAATTTGATGGCAATTCAGAAGAAGGATATTTATTAGGGTACTGCACCAACAGCAAAGGCTTTAGAGTGTACAACAGAGTCACTAAGAAGGTTCAAGATTGTCTTCATGTTGAATTTTTAGAAGATCAAGAAAATCAGAAGGGTAAAGGTCCTGATTGGATGTTTGATCTTGAAGTTTTGACTCCTTCTATGAACTATGTCCCTGTTAGAGAAGAAAATCAACCTGTACATAATGGAAAAGAGTTACAGTATGTTGTTCATGGAGTCCATATTAGACCTGATGCTGTTCATGATGAAGAACCTAAAACTGTTGAGAAGGAGAAAAGTACTGATGAGCCAAAATCCTCATTGTCTGCTGAGGATCAATCTATTCAAGATGAACTTAATCAGATGCTTTTTCAAGATGTTATAGCACATTCTTATTATGATGAACAAAGAAGAGCTTATGAGGAAGCAAAGAAAAAGAACAAGACTGCAGAGTTCACTCACAGTACTTTCAATCAAAGTACTGTTGCACCTGTTAACAGCACTTTGGATGATTTAGATGATCCAACCATGCCTGGTTTAGAAGATACTGATGATGAGTTTGAAGATGAAGGTATTTTCTCAGATTCCAATAACGATGCTGATTTCACTAATTTGGGTGATAATTTTGAAGTTCCACAGACTCCTATCTTAAGAATTCATAAGAATCATCCTGCTGATCAAATCATTGGTCCTTCTACTTCTGGAGTGATGACAAGAACCAAAGCTAAGGGTTTTACTACACCACATAATGCTTTGCTTAGCTTTGTTTATAAACAAAACAGGTTAAATCATAAGGACCATCAAACATGCATGTTCACTTGCTTTATCTCTCAAGAAGAACCCAAGAATATAGCTCAGGCATTGACTAAAGAGAGTTGGGTTAAAGCTATGCAAGAAGAACTTCTTCAGTTCAGGCTTCAAGAAGTTTGGGTATTATGTGATCTACCTGATGGAAAGAAGGTCATTGGTACAAGATGGGTGTTCAGAGTCAAGAGAGATGAAAGAGGAAATGTTATCAAGAACAAGGCAAGGTTAGTTGCACAAGGCTACATACAAGAAGAAGGAGTAGATTATGATGAAGTATTTGCTCCTGTAGCAAGGATTGAAGCAATTCGAATCTTCCTTGCTTTTGCATCATATATGGGATTTCAAGTTTATCAAATGGATGTCAAGAGTGCCTTTTTATATGGCAAGATTACAGAGGAGGTGTATGTCAAACAACCTCCTGGTTTTGAAGATCCTACACATCCTAACAAAGTCTACAAAGTTGTTAAGGCTCTTTATGGCTTACATCAAGCACCTAAAGCTTGGTATGAAAGGCTCTCTACTTTCCTATTGTAACATGGTTACAGAAGAGGAGCAATTGACAAGACTTTGTTCATCAAGAGAGATAAGAAGGATATCATGTTGGTTCAAGTGTATGTAGATGATATCATATTTGGAGCTACAAAAAAATCTATGGTCAAGGAGTTTGAGAAGCTGATGCAGAATGAATTTCTAATGAGTTCAATGGGTGAGTTAACTTTCTTTTTGGGACTTCAAGTTAAGCAGTCAAAGGAGGGAATTTTCATAAGTCAAGACAAGTATGTATCTGACATACTTAAGAAGTTCAATTTTGATGCAATAAAGCCTGTTACTACACCTATTAAATCTATCAACTCATTGGGCAAGGATGAAGATGGACAACCTGTTGAAGTCAAGTTGTACAGATCAATGATTGGTTGTCTTATGTATCTCACTGCATCTAGGCCTAATATCATGTTTGATGTTTGTTTATGTGCAAGATATCAAGTCTCACCTAAGGTCTCTCATATGAATGCAGTGAAGAGAATTTTTAGTTATTTGAAACAATAACCTAAGTTAGGGTTGTGGTATCCAAAGGATTCACCTTTTCACTTGGAAGCTTTTTAAGATAGTGATTATGCATGTGACAACTATGACAGAAGATCAACTACTGGAGGATGCCAATATCTTGGAAGAAGATTAGTTTCATGGCAGTGTAAGAAGCAAACAATTGCAGCAACATCCTCTACTGAAGCAGAATATGTGGCTGCTGCAAGCTGTTGTGGACAAGTTTTGTGGATGCAGAATCAACTATTAGATTATGGGTTCAATTTCAAGAATACTCCTATCAATATTGATAATGAGAGTACCATTTGCATTGTGAAGAATCTAGTTTATCATTCTGTTGTTCCTCGTTCACTATCGTTTAAAAACAGTTTAAGAATCAAAAACAAGTTAATAGTGAACAATGACTGAAATTAACATAAGTAAAACACACTTATAAATTTTCAACATCATATTCTTATTAGAAATAAATCAAAAAAGAATACGTTACCCAAGTACTTGCGGAATAGTACTTGGGATTAAAATAACAAAGTTTGGTGACTCCTCTCTAAGCTCAGGCTAAGTCTGAGCACAACCCTTAGAGCTCACTGAGCTATCTCAGGAACTAAGTTGTATTTGGAGGAGTGAAAAGATGGCTTGCGTGTGTGTGTTTTTACAATTCACAAGTGTAACCTTTTCACTCCATCTCTTATGCTATTTATACATGTATGAGTTTTAACTCTTTCCTAAGTGACAAACTGACATCATACAGAAGACAAAATAACGCGATGTATTTTGTCTCTATTTACAAAGACTATTCTAGGTAAGAGACAAGACTACTTTCCTAAGTTCAGTGATGACACTGAGCCTGATCTTTTGCCATTCAGGGAAAGTTGACTTTGGTTGATAAGGACATTGTCTTATCTGATTCAAACTTATCCCGCTCTTTCTCCGGTCTTTTTATCCTTCGGTCTTCTACTTCAGTTTGTCTTCAGTGTAAGTAGTTGGAGAGGAGTCTTGGGGATTCAGTGAGTTATTGTCATCACTCACTGAATCCATCATCTTCTTCTTGACTCAGTCTTCACCCTTTAAGTTCCGCCTTACTGAGTGGAGAGACTTCTTCTACGCCTCGTACTGAGTATCCTGAAGATGACTCACTAAGAGGCTATGCACTCAGTGACTTGTTTAGTGTTTAACGGACTAAACACTTGGGCTATTTTCTATTCAAATCCTAGATTAAGGGGTTTGGGTATTTATTGAACCCAACAGTCTCCCCCTATTTGGATATACAAATAGCCTAAGTGTTTGATCAGTGTAAGTGAGCAAATGGCTTCTTCTTACACTGAATGTACTAATGAATACAATAAGGAACACTGAATATTTTAACAAAATATACATCGTTTATTGATCAAATTACAAGGTTCCTATTACTAGTACAAAAGGTAATTCAAAATGATGTCAGTCCAGATGGATTCCCAGAGCTTCAAGCTTGACTTTCTTGGTGATGAGTGTTTCCCTGTCAGGATGGTCTCTTATCTTTGCGTTTAAGTCAGTGTAGAACCTGATATTCGCAGGAGTCTAAATTTGAGAGGCCACTGGAATATAGCTGATCATTGTAGCCACTCCCGCCTGATCGATATCACTCCACCTTTGGAATGCTGGGTTTCCATAGACATCAATGAAAAATAGCCCTCTTTCAGGCTTTTCAATCACTAGACAATTCACAAATTTCACTCCTTCAGGCAGCTCCCTATTACACTCCAGTCCAGGCACTTTAATCTCAGGTTGGAACTCAAATCTCTTCCTTTTGCCAGTGGATGATTGTGGTTGAGATCCTTGAGGTGCATTTAAGGCGGGCTAAATTCCCAGTTGGGCTGGACAATCCCTCAGTCTTTCATATCTTTTATTGAGCATCTTCATCAGGTCCTTAACCACCGCATTCTTCTTCTTTTCAATAATTGGACCAAGCTCATCGAGTTCAGTGATCCCAAAGTCGGTGAATTTGAGGGGATCATGAACCTCGAAGTGTCTTTTATCAACCCCTTTGTAAACGTTCATGGCCAGTGGTTTGGTATTGGGGATGATTCTGACATCTGTGATCTTTTCAGGAAGCCTTCGACTTGTCATTGTCCAGTTGTAATGCTCAATTCTGCTTTGCCTGATAGCTTCAGTTTTCTTCTTCTTTTCTTCCAACTGTTTTCTCATTTCAGCCATCCGAGCAGCCTGAGCTTCCTTGAACTTTTGTCCTGCCTGACCTTTTTGGAGTTTCTTAGGATCAATTCCTATGTTCTCAGCTTCTTCGTGAATACCTTTGCCAGGTGCTTCTCTATTCTTCTTATCTTCTTCAGCCTGTTTCAATCTCTTTTCTTCTTTAGTAAGATATTTACTTAGCTGTTCAGGTGTGAGAAGGTATTCAGTGTCGCCGATTTTGTAGGGAATCTTCTCAGGCTCATGAGTTGTCATTTTGCCTTTTCCTTTGTCCTGGCCTGAGGAAGATGAAGTTGCTACCAGGGGTGGTGATGTTGTTGTTATTGGTGTGATTACTGTCAGTGTTGTTGTTGATGTTGGTGGTGGAATTGATGAGATAGGTATTGCTGAGACTGGTGGTGATGATGAGATTTGAGCTACTGATACTGATGGTGTTGGCTCCCCCTTAGTGTGAGAAGGAGGTTCTTCAGCAATATTCTCCCCCTCAACTATTGCCGGAGCTTCAGTGAGGGCAAGAGTTGGAGTTGGTGCTGAGGGGGATGGAGCTGCTTGACCCTTGAAGGCCTGATAAATTTCAGAGATCATAGCCTTAATGTCCGAAGTGTCGGTTTGAATACCAGTGATTTTTGCTTCCAAATTAGCCTGAGAAACTTCCAGAGCAGTCCTTCTGGGCCCAAGATTCCATGCCAGAGATGAGGATGCCTGAGCCAAAGTAGCCACCTGCGTATTCAAAGAGACTGGACTGAGGATGGAAGACCCTGAACATTTGCAGACTTGAGCATATCGAGCAGTTCAGTGAGGCTTGAGGATTGTTTCAAGTATGCCTCAGTAGCCTTTAGCACTTTAGAGTTGAGTGTTGGGTCTTCTTTGACAAATTCCCTGATTTCATCTATCTTTGTACCTACACCCTGAAGGTGCCTAAGGAATTTAGCCAAGTTGTCATCCAGTCGGTGAAGGTTGTCATACATCAGATCACTGTGCTCATGAACATTTTCATCAAAGCCATGTACCTCAGCCTTTAGATCATCATAGCTCGCAGCAGCCTCAGTGTGTTTTTCCCACAGTGTTTCAGTGACCCCATAGTATAACCTTCTTGAAGCTTTGGTGATCCACTAAACAAGCTGCCTTTCAGTAAGTGGGAGAACATTGTCAAATCTTTCAAATTCATCAGTGGAGGAAGAGGAGTCATCATTTTCATGCTGGAATGGTGATTCAGTATGCTCCTGTGGATCAGGCTGAGGCTCTTGTTCAGCTTGAACCTCAACGTCCATTTCTTCCCCAGCTGATAAAACTTCATCATCAGTTTCAGCAAGCTCATCTTCAGAAAAGAGTATGCCAGTAACATCAGCAATGGTTAACCAGGGGTTGGTGATGGGTTCCATATCAGCGAGTGGTATGTTTCCCTCTGAGTCTTTGTCCCCCGTTAACCCCTCGGACACTGGTGGGCATTTCCCAGTGCCTTCGCTGGAGTCGGGATTGGTTGTGGGTTCCATATCGGCGGGTTGTTCCTTTCCCTCCGAGTCTTTGTCCCCCTGTGACCCCTGAGACGCTGGTCGGTGTTTCCCAGTGCCTTTAGCAGAGTCAGTGATAGTTATATCCCTATCAGCGGGTTGTGTGGTTCCCTCTGAGTCTTTGGGATCGATCAGTGTGCCCTCAGACAAAGGCTGTGATTTGCTAATGTCATCCTTGGGCGTTGTGGAAGGCGCTCCCCTACCAGCGGGTTGTATGTTTCCCTCTGGATCTTGGGGAGTAGTGGTTGTGACCAAGGGCACTGACTGTGATGTATTAGTGTCCTTCGTTGTCACGGGGGTGGATGTTGCCTGGTCATCAGTGGGTGTCTTTTTAGTCTCGGGCCTTTTGTGCCTTTTAGGCTGTGTTCCTGAAGCCTCAGGGCCCTGGGACTTGGGTTTAGTCTTAGTCCCAGTCTGAGACTTCCCCTTTCTCTTTTTAGGAGAAGTTATGGGCCGTCAATTCAATAGGAGTGACAAGGGATGGGTCTTTTTGAAAATTTGATTGGCTCAGGATGCCTGGTGAAGCACAAAATTTTTCTTCCTGAGGATAATTTGAGCCCAGTAACACTTGCAAAGCGCAAGAGACAAACCTAGGATACGAAATGTATTTCGTCCTAGTTTTGCTCTGTAGCTTGGTTACGAGATCACTGTAAATGATCTCCCATATGTCGACAGTGACCCCATTCATCAAGCAATATGCCATCATCAACTGAATAGAGTTAACTTGTTCAGTGGATGAGTGGTTCCCGCCAAGGACCTGAATCACAAAAGTGAATAGGATCCTCCAAGCCACGGGAAATGAGCTTTTGGTGACTGGGGTCTTGTCTAAAAACGTTTGATCTAAAACGATTTGTTTTAACCCATCCTTCACTGTGGAGGGTTCAGGATGGGCGACATAAACTCCTTTGTTATAATCCAACCCTGTTGAAGTGCAAAACGTTTTATAATCCAGGGTGAATTGTTGTTGCCCCCCGTGAAGACTGAATCTGATGAGATATTCCCTGAGAGGTCTGAGGTTGTTCTCATCAGTAGAGGGTGTCGGGCCAAAGGCCTTGGCTGTTGCCCAGAACTCCCTTAGGAGATTTTGGTAAACAATGGAGGGACACTGTACAAAGGCCGTTTTCAGTGGGCAATTAAACAAAAATTTCATAATGTCTTTGTAGGCTGGGACAGTTTCAGGGTATTCAAAGTTGCTTATGACATTATTAGTTTTAAATTCAACATTTGTAAGATCCCCTACCCACTGAGAAGCAAACTGGAGAGATTGTGTTCTAGCCATTTCCATTAAATATTTTTAGGGTTTTTGAAAATATTTTCTTTTGACTAGAACAATCAAGGTTTTTAGATCTCTCAAGTTTTGTGATGAAAAACTTTTGTAAATGTTTACAAGAAGGGTTTTCCAAAAGGGGTTTGAAGAGTTTTTGAGCACACACAAATATTTCTGGGTTTTAGAAATGATTTTGGCAGAGTTTTGTTGCAGAAAATAATTTGTGTGTGTTTGTTTTTTTTGGAAGAGGGTATTTATAGAGTGGTGAGAAGGGTGGTTTGTGCACAAATGGGAATATTAAGAGTCGGTTTTTGAAAAACGTTTGAATTTCCACATTTAATGCAACCACTCCATTACCCGCAGTAAAATCCCGTTTTTCAAGGAATGTTTGCAGGCAGTAAAAGTGCACTTTTGCAGAGATAAAATATCAATTTGATATTTTCTATGAGAGGAGGCATTAAATGCCAAGTGGGATAACTTGTAAGACAAAGAGACATATATTCCTATATTAAATTTGCATATTTACCAACCTAGGACATTTAAGTAACTGATACTTGGATCATTTAGTTACTCATTCAATGCTCTTTGTCAAATGT